>JAHLJT010009419.1:215540998-216140998 GCA_031308135.1 Acheta domesticus
ACCACAAAACAATTCTCTATACAACAATGTTGTTTCGAAATATTCAACATTTAATATTCCCTATAAATAATAATAATTCTTTACACTACTGTCAAGAAACAACACAATTCAAGTCATACAATTCCTCATAAAAACTAAACTACTCAATATTTCGCAATGTCCTTTCCCAACAAACAGAACCAAACATTGTTCTAACAATGTACACACACGCTGATTTTTTTGCTCTCAACGTTTTTTGCAAAATTCAACAAAACCACTCACGAGTCACCCGCAACAACGCACTCTCGCAGGATAAGAAAATCACTCATCAAGGCAAAACTCTAATTCAAAATCAATTTATCCTCACATAACATCAACCACAATACAATACAATATACAACAATATTGTTTTTAACTTTTTTATTTTCGATACTATCGAAGAAAAAATTGTAAATCCTTTAACTGGGTACCCAAAAACACACCAATGGAGGCACATAAATCCTACTAAATACTAAAATACTCAACACATCGCATTGGCCTTCCCCAACAAACAAAATCAAACTTCATTCTAATAAACCACACTTACAATGATTTTTTTGCTCTAACCGTTTTTTGAAAAATTGAACAAAATGACACGTATGTGGCGCAAGATAGGGCAACTCCGCCAAGAACAAAAACAATCTTCGAAGGAAATATATCATTCAAAAATAAAATGTCTTATCACAGAATTAACAACAATACAATGCACTATGCAAAAGTATTGATTTCAAACTTTTGACTTTCGATACTATCTATAAAAAAAATCTAAATCATTACACTGAAAATAAAAAAAAAAGACGCATAGAGGCAAACAAATCCTAATAAATACTAAACTACTCAACCAATTGCATTGTCCATTTCCAAGAATAACAATTAAATGTTGTTCTAATAAACTACACCAACAATGATTTTTTTGCTCTCATGAATTGTTTGAAAATTAAATTCAACTTCGTATGAGTGCACGGGAGTGGCGCGACCTCCGGATAACAAAAGCGACGGAAGGAGGAACACATGACCTAATAAATACTAAACTACACGACCAATTGCATTGTCCTTTTCCAAGAATTACAATGAAATATTGTTCTAATAAACTACACCAACAATGATTTTTTTGCTCTCATTGTTCTTTTGAAAAAAAAACTCAACTTCGTATGAGTGCACGGGAGTGGCGCGACCTCCGGATAACAAAAGCGACGGAAGGAGGAACACATGTCCTAATAAATACTAAACTACTCGACCAATTGCATTGTCCTTTTCCAAGAATAACAAAGAAATGTTGTTTTAATAAACTACCCCAACAATGATTTTTTTGCTCTCATCGTTCTTTTGAAAAAAAAAACTCAACTTCGTATGAGTGCACGGGAGTGGCGCGACCTCCGGATAACAAAAGCGACGGAAGGAGGAACACATGTTCTAATAAATATTAAACTACTCAACAAGTCGCATTGTCCTTTTCCACGAATAACAATGAAAAGTTGTTCTAATAAACTACACCAACAATGATTTTTTTGCTCTCATTGTTCGTTTGAAAAAAAAACTCAACTTCGTATGAGTGCACGGGAGTGGCGCGACCTCCGGATAACAAAAGCAACGGAAGGAGGAACACATGTCCTAATAAATATTAAACTACTCGACCAATTGCATTGTCCTTTTCCAAGAATAACAAAAAAATGTTGTTCTAATAAACTACACCAACAATGATTTTTTTGCTCTCATCGTTCTTTTGAAAAAAAAAAACTCAACTTCGTATGAGTGCACGGGAGTGGCGCGACCTCCGGATAACAAAAGCGACGGAAGGAGGAACACATATCCTAATAAATACTAAACTACTGGACAAATCGCATTGTCCTTTTCCAAGAATAACAATGAAATATTGTTCTAATAAACTACGCCAACAATGATTTTTTTGCTCTCATCGTTCTTTTGAAAATTAAACTCAACTTCGTATGAGTGCACGGGAGTGGCGGGATCTCCGGATAACAAAAGCGACGGACGGAGGCACACATGTCCTAATAAATACTAAACTACTCGACCAATTGCATTGTCCTTTTCCAAGAATAACAATGAAATATTGTTCTAATAAACTACACCAACAATGATTTTTTTGCTCTCATGGATTTTTTGAAAATAAAACTCAACTTCGTATGAGTGCACGGGAGTGGCGGGACCTCCGGATAACAAAAGCGACGGAAGGAGGAACACATGTTCTAATCAATACTAAACTACTCGACAAATCGCATTGCCCTTTTCCAAGAATAACAATGAAAGGTTGTTCTAATAAACTACACCAACAATGATTTTTTTGCTCTCATTGTTCTTTTGAAAAAAAAACTCAACTTCGTACGAGTGCACGGGAGTGGCGCGACCTCCGGATAATAAAAGCGACGGAAGGAGGAACACATGTCCTAATAAATACGAAACTACTCGACAAATCGCATTGTCCTTTTCCACGAATAACAATGTAAAGTTGTTCTAATAAACTACCCCAACAATGATTTTTTTGCTCTCATTGTTCTTTTGAAAAAAAAACTCAACTTCGTATGAGTGCACGGGAGTGGCGCGACCTCCGGATAACAAAAGCGACGGACGGAGGCACACATGTCCTAATAAATACTAAACTACTCGACGAATTGCATTGTCCTTTTCCACGAATAACAATGAAAAGGTGTTCTAATAAACTACACCAACAATGATTTTTTTGCTCTCATGGATTTTTTGAAAATTAAATTCAACTTCGTATGAGTGCACGGGAGTGGCGCGACCTCCGGATAACAAAAGCGACGGAAGGAGGAACACATGTCCTAATAAATACTAAACTACTCGACCAATTGCATTGTCCTTTTCCAAGAATAACAATGAAATGTTGTTTTAATAAACTACACTAACAATGATTTTTTTGCTCTCATGGAGTTTTTGAAAATTAAACTCAACTTCGTATGAGTGCACGGGAGTGGCGCGCTTCCGGATAACAAAAGCGACGGACGGAGGCACACATGTCCTAATAAATACTAAACTACTCGACGAATTGCATTGTCCTTTTCCACGAATAACAATGAAGTGTTGTTCTAATAAACTACCCCAACAATGATTTTTTTGCTCTCATTGTTCTTTTGAAAAAAAAAACTCAACTTCGTATGAGTGCAAGGGAGTGGCGCGACCTCCGGGTAACAAAAGAGACGGACGAAGGCACACATGTCCTAATAAATACTAAACTACTCGACGAATTGCATTGTCCTTTTCCACGAATAACAATGAAATGTTGTTCTAATGAACTACACCAACAATGATTTTTTTGCTCTCATTGTTCTTTTGAAAATTAAACTCAACTTCGTATGAGTGCACGGGAGTGGCGGGACCTCCGTATAACAAAAGCGACGGAAGGAGGAACACATGTCCTAATAAATACTAAACTACTCGACAAATCGCATTGTCCTTTTCCAAGAATAACAACTAAATGTTGTTCTCATAATCTACACCAACAATAATTTTTTCGCTCTCACCGTGTTTTGTAAAATTAAACTCAACCAAGCATATGTGCTCCTTAATGGCACACCGTGCCAAATTACGAAGACACTATTCCAACCCAAAATATACTTCAAAATTCAGATGTCTTTACAAAGCATTAACATCATACATTGCACTACGCAACAGTATTGTTTTCAATTGTTTGACTTTCGATACTATGCTATATGCATACAATCTAATTGGCTACACTGAGATTACAAAAATCCATGGATGGAAGCACATAAATCCTAATACATACCAAACTACTCCACAAATTGCATTTTCCTTTTTGCTACAGTAAGAAGGAAATAATTTTCTAATAAAGAACACCAACAATGATTTTTTTGCTCTCACCGGTGTTTGGAAAATTAAACTCGACCTCCCATGTGTGCACCGGAATGGCAAATAACAAAGACACTATTCCATATGAAATTATTTTTAAAAATTTAAGTGCTTTTCAAAAGCATCAACAACAATACAATGCACTACGCAACAGTATTGTTTTCAAGACTTCCGTGTTTTGTCTTCCGATACTATCCATAAACAAATTCTATTTTATTACACTGTGAATCCAAATACCCACGGATGGAAGCACATAAATCCTAATGAATACCGAAGTACCCCACAAATTGCGTTGTCCTTTTCCTAAACTAAAAACAAAATGCTATTCTAAGAAACTACACCAACAATGATTTTTTTGCTCCCACCGTTTTTTGGAAAATTGGCCTAACCACGTATGTGTGAACCGGAATTACGCGCCCCGCCGAATGACAGGAACACTAGTCCGAGCAAAAATATTCTTTAAAATCGAAACCGAATTCGAAATGAATTTCGACAATTCACAGTGAAGGTCAGGAGTTCATAGCGAGTGTAATTGAGGCAGGTGATTCATCTACTGGTTACTACGACAAAAGGCATAGAAAGAGCAGCGGCATACATTGGTGTTGGAGTAACTAGCATTAAAACAATTCGTAAAGAAAATGTTACACCGAATGAAATAAGTGCTGTCACGATTTTATACGTATTTAGAAATGCTCTGTGATTTTTACGTCCGTGAAAAGCAAGTGCGCACGTTAACGAAAATGCAGTCTATAATTAAAGAAAAGATAAATTTTCCTTGGGGAGAAAAGTCACTTTGGATGTGAATGGAACATATGGAATACAGATGGAGGTGTAATTCAAAACGAAAAGTTTTGGTCGAGAGAGCATATTGTAGATTGGAGAACAAGAGATCTCATCCAAATGAGGATGTTAGGGAAAGAAGGCCGTCAAATACTGTATTGACGAGAGGTGGATTGACAACAACTTTGTATTCAAAAAGTGCTGGCACCATAATGATATAATTGGCGTAACGGCAAATGTAAGTGTATCAGACTAATTGCAGTTCATGCTGGTTGAAATAATGGTTTCATTAACCGTTTAAATACTAACGGGGAAAAGTTTTTCCAGAGCATTTCAACCCTGCCATACCAATGGGGTCTTTTTCGCTTGACCTCCAGAGGCGCGCGACAGCTCTTATCTATCGCTTGCTGACGGGTGAAAAGCAGCTGCGCGGCGATTCTCACGTTTGGAGCTCCGGCCTACGTCATCCGGCAGGGATGTGTTGATGGAGGACTGTCTTCACGCGCCAAGACGGAACGTGGTCCACTGTGACATTTCATGCTTTTACAGTGCGCCGCAGTTCCAGAAACATAGGAGACCATTGAACCCCAGAAAATCTACGTCGGGAGACGCCGCTCTAACAACTAAATAATATCACATAACACAGTAAGAACAGAAGACATGATTTCTGTATGTAGTTTATAACGGAATTTGTGTTAAGTATGGCATATACATATAACTTCCTCAAACTTTCTTCCGTAATATCTTATTTTAACTTCGTATGTAATAAAAATTTGTGCCAGAAAGATATTTTTCTACAGTAGCAGATAACAATAGGGTAAAATCAAGTATATATCAGTGCAATAAATATATTGCTTTTATATTTAGTTATGTATTGTATTGTATTATTTGCAAATTCCTAATATTTTATTCTATTGGCATAAACCAATGACGTGGTTCCATATAAATATCTCTCCAGCCAATCAAAGCATATCTTAGGGTCTTGTACTTATAAGTAGCACTTCACTGTATACTATCTCGCGTCACACACCATGGTCATAACAAACTCTCCTCGGCCCACGTTTCTCACGGGAGATTGCAATCGTATTCTGCTAAGAGTTTCTGATTGTGATTAAGTCGTGTGCTTTTTGAAGTAGAAATGGCTCGTCGAAAAATATCGCTAACAACTCGCGAAATTGAGTAAATTTTTTAAGTGTCAGTATACATACAGTTTACATTCGTCTATGTCCAGTCTCGAAGATGATCCAAGCTAATTTACTTACACATTATTTTCAGCTGCGATCAAACTGTCCATTTTTAAACATTGATTCCGTTCAAGACCCTAAACCTCTACGATTTAGGTTTCCCCACGGTGTACGAAAAAGACTTCTTACGAATTTAAAATAAAATTAAAGAAAATAAAATATGTTTTTCATTTTTGGAATTGATTTTTATATTTTTACTTTCGCAAACCACTTTAAAAAATCCTAAAAAATTACACTTTTCATAGTTTTATATAAATCCAATATCCTCAAAACCTACTTTAAAAATATTGAAAATATTTTTTCGAAACACAACTTTGGAATTATTTTTCATAAAGTATTGTGCACATCTTTTTACAAGTGGGAAATATTTTTTTTAAATTTTGAAACATTCTAAGTATATAGGCATTTTAAAAATCAAATGCGGAAAAATCCGTTTTGCACGCAGAGAGAGTGGAGTAAAGAATGAAAATTAGTAGGAAAAAATGAAGAGAATCATTGTTGTTATGCTGTGTAAAAATATTTAAATTTTGAAGGATACTTTTGCTTCGAATAGTGTCATAGTTATGTTTAATTTTCAAAAAAATGGTAAGAGCAAATAATTCATTGTTGGTGTAATTTATTAAAACAATATTCCATTATTATTCTTGGAAAACGACAATGCAATTTGACGAGCAGTTTAGTATTTATTAGGACATGTGTGCCTCCTTCCGTCTTCTTTGTTATACCGAGGTGCGCGCCATTCCGGTGCACAAATAGGAGATTAAGTTTAATTTTCAAAAGAACGATGTGAGCAAAAAAATCATTGTTGGTGTAGTTTATTAGAACAACATTTCATTGTTATTCTTGAAAATGGACAATGCAATTGGTTGAGCAGTTTAGTATTTATTAGGACATGTGTTCCTCCTTTCGTCGCTTTTGTTATCCCGAGGTCCCGCCACTCCCGTGCACATATACGAGGTTGAGTTTATTTTCCAAAACTCCATGACAGTAAAAAAATAATTGTTGGTGTAGTTTATTAGAACAAAATTTCATTGTTATTCGTGGAAAAGGACAATGCGATTTGTCGAGTAGTTTAGTATTTATTAGGACATGTGTGCCTCCTTCCGTCGTTTTTGATATCCCGAGGTCCCGCCACTCTGTTGCACACATAGGAGGTTGAGTTCAATTTTCAAAAGAACGATGAGAGCAAAACAATCATTGTTGGTGTAGTTGATTAGAACAACATTTCGTTGATATTCTTGGAAAAGGACAATGCGATTGGTCGAGTAGTTTAGTATTTATTAGGACATGTGTTCCTCCTTCCGTCGCATTTGTTATCCGGAGGTCCCGCCACTCCCGTGCACTCATACGAAGTTGAGTTTTATTTTCAAAAAATCCATGAGAGCAAAAAAATCATTGTTGATGTAGTTTATTAGAACAACTTTTCATTGTTATTCTTGGAAAAGGACAATGCAATTGGTCGAGTAGTTTAGTATTTCTTAGGACATGTGTTCCTCCTTCCGTCGCTTTTGTTATCCGGAGATCACGCCAATCCCGTGCACTCATACGAAGTTGAGTTTATATTTCAAAAGAACGATGAGAGCAAAAAAATCATTGTTGGCGTAGTTTATTAGAAACATATTTCATTGTTATTCTTGGAAAAGGACAATGCGATTTGTCGAGTAGTTTCGTATTTATTAGGACATGTGTTCCTCCTTCCGTCGCTTTTGTTATCCGGAGGTCGCGCCACTCCCGTGCACTCATACGAAGTTGAGTTTTTTTTTCCAAAAGAACAATGAGAGCAAAAAAATAATTGTTGGTGCAGTTTATTAGAACGATATTTCATTGTTATTCGTGGAAAAGGACAATGCAATAGGTAGAGAAGTTTAGTATTTATAAGGACATGTGTTCCTCCTTCCGTCGCTTTTGTTATCCGGAGGTCCCGCCACTCCCGTGCACTCATACGAAGTTGAATTTAATTTTCAAAAAATTCATGAGAGCAAAAAAATCATTGTTGGTGTAGTTTATTAGAACAACCTTTCTTTGTTATTCTTGGAAAAGGGCAATGCGATTTGTCGAGTAGTTTAGTATTCATTAGAACATGTGTTCCTCCTTCCGTCGCTTTTGTTATCCGGAGGTCGCGCCACTCCCGTGCACTCGTACGAAGTTGAGTTTTTTTTTCAAAAGAACAATGAGAGCAAAAAAATCATTGTTGGTGTAGTTGATTAGAACAACTTTTCGTTGTTATTCGTGGAAAAGGACAATGCAATTCGTCGAGTAGTTTAGTATTTATTAGGACATGTGTGCCTCCGTCCGTCGCTTTTGTTATCCGGAGGTCCCGCCACTCCCGTGCACTCATACGAAGTTGAGTGATATTTTCAAAAAATCCATGGGAGCAAAAAAATCATTGTTGGTGTAGTTTATTAGAACAACATTTCATTGTTATTCTTGGAAATAGACAATGCAATAGGTCGAGTAGTTTAGTATTTATTAGGACATGTGTTCCTCCTTCTGTCGCTTTTGTTATCCGTAGGTCGCGCCACTCCCGTGCACTCATACGAAGTTGAATTTAATTTTCAAAAAATCCATGAGAGCAAAAAAATCATTGTTGGTGTAGTTTATTAGAACAACCTTTCATTGTTATTCTTGGAAAAGGGCAATGCGATTTGTCGAGTAGTTTAATATTCATTAGAACATGTGTTCCTCCTTCCGTCGCTTTTGTTATCCGGAGGTCCCGCCACTCCCGTGCACTCATACGAAGTTGAGTTTTATTTTCAAAAAATCCATGAGAGCAAAAAAATCATTGTTGGTATAGTTTATTAGAACAACTTTTCATTGTTATTCTTGGAAAAGGACAATGCAATTGGTCGAGTAGTTTAGTATTTATTAGGACATGTGTGCCTCCGTCCGTCGCTTTTGTTATCCGGAGATCCCGCCACTCCCGTGCACTCATACGAAGTTGAGTTTAATTTTCAAAAGAACGATGAGAGCAAAAAAATCATTGTTGGCGTAGTTTATTAGAACAATATTTCATTGTTATTCTTGGAAAAGGACAATGCGATTTGTCGAGTAGTTTAGTATTTATTAGGACATGTGTTCCTCCTTCCGTCGCTTTTGTTATCCGGAGGTCGCGCCACTCCCGTGCACTCATACGAAGTTGAGTTTTATTTTCAAAAGAACGATGAGAGCAAAAAAATCATTGTTGGTGTAGTTGATTAGAACAACATTTCGTTGATATTCTTGGAAAAGGACAATGCGATTGGTCGAGTAGTTTAGTATTTATTAGGACATGTGTTCCTCCTTCCGTCGCATTTGTTATCCGGAGGTCCCGCCACTCCCGTGCACTCATACGAAGTTGAGTTTTATTTTCAAAAAATCCATGAGAGCAAAAAAATCATTGTTGATGTAGTTTATTAGAACAACTTGTCGTTGTTATTCGTGGAAATGGACAATGCGATTTGTTGAGTAGTTTAGTATTTATTAGAACATGTGTTCCTCCTTCCGTCGCTTTTGTTATCCGGAGGTCGCGCCACTCCCGTGCACTCATACGAAGTTGAGTTTTATTTTCAAAAGAACAATGAGAGCAAAAAAATCATTGTTGGTGTAGTTGATTAGAACAACATTTCGTTGATATTCTTGGAAAAGGACAATGCGATTTGTCGAGTAGTTTAGTATTTATTAGGACATGTGTTCCTCCTTCCGTCGCATTTGTTATCCGGAGGTCCCGCCACTCCCGTGCACTCATACGAAGTTGAGTTTTATTTTCAAAAAATCCATGAGAGCAAAAAAATCATTGTTGGTGTAGTTTATTAGAACAACATTTAATTGTTATTCTTGGAAATGGGCAATGCAATTGGTTGAGTAGTTTAGTATTTATTAGGATTTGTTTGCCTCCATGCGTCTTTTTTTTTATTTTCAGTGTAATGATTTAGATTTTTTTATAGATAGTATCGAAAGTCAAAAGTTTGAAATCAATACTTTTGCATAGTGCATTGTATTGTTGTTAATTCTGTGATAAGACATTTTATTTTTGAATGATATATTTCCTTCGAAGATTGTTTTTGTTCTTGGCGGAGTTGCCCTATCTTGCGCCACATACGTGTCATTTTGTTCAATTTTTCAAAAAACAGTTAGAGCAAAAAAATCATTGTAAGTGTGGTTTATTAGAATGAAGTTTGATTTTGTTTGTTGGGGAAGGCCAATGCGATGTGTTGAGTATTTTAGTATTTAGTAGGATTTATGTGCCTCCATTGGTGTGTTTTTGGGTACCCAGTTAAAGGATTTACAATTTTTTCTTCGATAGTATCGAAAATAAAAAAGTTAAAAACAATATTGTTGTATATTGTATTGTATTGTGGTTGATGTTATGTGAGGATAAATTGATTTTGAATTAGAGTTTTGCCTTGATGAGTGATTTTCTTATCCTGCGAGAGTGCGTTGTTGCGGGTGACTCGTGAGTGGTTTTGTTGAATTTTGCAAAAAACGTTGAGAGCAAAAAAATCAGCGTGTGTGTACATTGTTAGAACAATGTTTGGTTCTGTTTGTTGGGAAAGGACATTGCGAAATATTGAGTAGTTTAGTTTTTATGAGGAATTGTATGACTTGAATTGTGTTGTTTCTTGACAGTAGTGTAAAGAATTATTATTATTTATAGGGAATATTAAATGTTGAATATTTCGAAACAACATTGTTGTATAGAGAATTGTTTTGTGGTTATTTTTGTGTCAAGAAAATCTAATTTTGATGGATAGTTTTTTTTCTACGAGTAGTTTTCTTACGCGTAGTTGTTGCGCCTGCCGGGCATTTCGAAAATTCGTTTTTTCTAAATTTTCGAAAAACGGTAAGAGCAAAAAAATTAATGTTTATATATTTGAAAAGCACAAAAATAGCACAATATTTTGTGTATAAAGAAAATTTGTTTTGGCTAATTGGCTTTGCCAGCTTAACATTAAGCCAGCAAAGCCACCCATTTTTGGAAAAACCGTTGGAGCAAAAAAATTAATTTTTGGATATTTGGAAAGCACAAAAATAGCACAAAATTCTGGGTATAGAGAAAATGTGTTTTTTGAAAATGGCTTTGCCAGCTTAACGGACGTAGTTGAAGTTTCGGAGCGGTCTCCTAGACCTCGCATCACCAGTAGTGGGACTTTTCTTCCCACGTGCATTGCAAATTTTTTATTAATGGATAATTTTCGTGTAACAGTGCATTAACGTAAGTAAATAAAGTTTTTTTTTCATGTTGTTAATAATATTTCAAACCATTCTACGACTTCTTCAGATAATTAACCGTGAAGAAACAATATGAAACAAATTACAGCCAGAAATTTACTCGGCAAGTAATAAATAATTATAATATTTTCATTTTACATATTAACAACAAAACCTTTTATTTTCTCGTCTATTATAGCGTTGTTAACGTGAAAACAATTGTCACGACAACATGCAATGTAACACCGAAAATAATCTGCCTAAAACTTTTGGGGTTTCACAGACCGCACGTCACCGGTGAAAGAAGTTTGAAGGTACGTCACCAGTTAACGGTTAAATTTGGTTTCCTCTAATTCATTCTGGGAGGATTCCAGATCAAAACCTTCAAGAACAGAACACAGGTCGCGTGGCATCTTTTCCCATCCTGCTCCATCTCTGATCATTAGCCTAGGCTGACGGGCTGGTCTCACGGACCAGACTACATTGTTCTAGAACAGTGGTTGCCATCTACCTCTAGGTAACGTATTTATTTCATGTTGAATTTCACCAACAGAGAATTACTTCTGTGAGAAAAAAGAAGACAAAATATTTCAATTCTAGCATTTGGGATGTTAATGTTTTATTACTAAGAAGAAATTAGAAAATATTTTAGATGTAGTTTTGAAAACAATTTGTAGTACTGTGAAAGAATGAACAATCAATAACACCCTGGTTTTTATTTACCCGACTAGATACATTTTTTCTTCTCTCAGTGAGCCCTTCTACGTGCATTCTGAATCTCGTTTTTAATTTGTGTAATTTTTTTACTGATTTAGATAAGTAGTTTTTAATAGTACATTTTGAAACCATGATGTAATGATGGGTATTGACGAGTGTGATATTACAATATGAGCGAGAATTGTAAACTTCACACGAGTGTATTAATACCCATTACATCGAGTTTCATACGGTACTTTTTCTACGACTTATGGTAACTTTCATAAGTTAAACTTTCACCTTGAATCATTTCGTGGCAATTGGCATGTAGGATTCAGCCAAGGTCACCTAGCGGACACCTCTCTACCCTACAAGTGGCTTTGTTGTATCAGAACGCCTGCCAGGAAGCACAGAAGTTCCTGCAATAATAGTACAATACAGTATTTTTTTCATAAAAAGTAAAATTTCTATATAAACTCGATGAGATAAAAATTTGAAAAAAATATAGGCGTGTTCCTTGTTCAATTGTTCCGTGTTCCCCTTCCCGGGTGACATTTTCCAGTGGCTGCCTTCCACCTGAATTCTACCCATTCTCAATTTCCCCTCCACAGTACCCCTGAGGAGGCGGGAATTTATTTGCTTAAGTAGGATACAGTGCACTGCTGCCTTGCGGCTTTAGCAGTTGAGAGGGGGGGGGCTTTGTTTATAATTAAACTAAGATTAACTAAACCTAACTTAAAATTAGCTTAAATCTAATTTTTGTAGTTTAGTTATAGTTGCACTTTGGCATACTCAACTCTAACAAGTTTTCATTATTTTTCTTAATCCTAAAATATTTAGTGTTAGTTCCTCTAGGTATTTTTTTCTTTTTCTTTGTTTTCATTCACGCATCATTCATTCCTCTTTCATTGCCTCAGCCAGTGCTGGCAACGTAACTGAATGTTCTATGGTTTGTTGTGGCCTTGAGGTCATTATACTATCTTTCATCCGTTCGTTCGTTTGCAGTTGGCTAACTTGTAAATGGCTTCCACACTTCCTTTTGTGATAGCCTCGTCCGTCGAAAACCTAGTGAGCCAGGAGAAATAATTGAAATTAGGAAGTGCAGTGCTATGTATTCTTATAAAATATTTTTTACATAAACAATACATTGAATTTAGTTTTTATGTGATCAGTATTATGTTTATTTTAAATCCGTGTCTTGAAGCGTACTGGTGCACGTGTTTTCTGCTCCTGTTCTGTATGGCAAACTGTGATACAGAATGTTTCATGGTTACATGCTTTGCGTTTTATTAATTTACTTTTTTGTATAATTACACGGTTGTGAACCATGAGATGTCTTAACGGGAGCTTAACGGAACCGTGATGTCTTAACGGGAGCCATACACAAACAAGCACTTTACGAAGAGGCGTGGCTGAACAGCTGTCGCGGTGGACGGATACTTCTCTGTATTTGTTATATGTGGTGTTCACTTGTTTTGCGAACTGTCATTTTGGCTTCTTTATAAGGGGGTAGCTACAGTTATCGGGGTTCATAAAATCGAATTTTTGTTTTTATTTGTTTGAAACGGGTATATTTTTTTCTTAATTTCAGTGAAAAAAGTATATGTATACCTATTTTAGTTTAGAAGTTATGAGGATTTAACTTATGCGCTGCACATTTATGCAACACAAGTTACTAAATTTTCGAACCCAGTTATCTGGAAAGATAAATTTTTATATTGGTTCTACAAATAACTTTTTTTCTAATGATGTTTTCTCTCTCAAACTTTCAGGATCTCTTACTGATACCCTTAGCTACAGATTCAACTATTTGTAACATAGTCGCTCTTCACATTTCAGAAATAATCAATTAATTATAGGTGAAAATGTATAAAATTTCGTCTGTCAGAAATAAAACAAAAAAAATAATTCAAATTAATTTCCAATCATTGCTAATTTTATTACAAGTTGTAGCCCAAGTACATTTCTACAGATTTAATATGCATTTTAGCAAAATATTGAAAACAATGTTATTAATCATTAAAACAGTAAGTGCCTCCACATTTTGCAGCCACCATTTTGTATGGCAAATAAACATATTTAAAAACTGAATTTTTGTTTGATAGATCAATGTTTGGAATTACAGTATGTGAATCTACACACTTCCAAAGTTTGGTTAAGTAAGGATTTACAGTTTCGGAGCAAATACATTTTTTAATTTGTGAAATATTAGTATGTTTTAACTGTAGCTAAGCGGATTCGTCTATAACTTGCGGTGTCTCGTGTCCCCAGGAGCGGCGGTGACGACGGCGGCCGCGCGGAGGCGGAGCGGCGGCGGGGGCGGCGGCGGGGGCGGGAGGCGGCGGCGGCGGAGCGCGAGTGCACAGGGGCGGGGGCGGGCAAGCGGCGGTGGCGGCGGCGGCGGAGGCGGAGGAGGTGGCGGCGGCCGCCCGCCCGCGCGCTCGGTCCCCCGCCCCTTCGCCGCCCCGCCCCTCCCCCCACCGCCCCCCACGCCCCGCGGGAACAGGCGGCGACGACGCGACAACGGTGAGTACCTGCGTAGGGCCACGACTGGATACGGACATTCACCTTCAGTATTACAAGTGTTGTTCGAGAACTACTACACTTTTTTTTGTTATTTAAGGTCGCATCCACTACTCGGTCATTAGCGACCACTATTGGATGTGGTACGAGGATGAAACCATACTGTGATAATAGGGGGTGAAAGGACGAACACATACAACCATGCCCGAAGCGGGACTCGAACCCGTGACCCCTCGGTCCGAGATCACTAGGGCACTTCTGTCTTAGCGATCTCAGTCACGGGGCCGGCACTACTATACTTGTTCAAAGTTGAATGGACTGTATTATTTTAATGAATTATTAAGCAGAACAGTCTCGAAACCTTTTGGTAGCTCATGCAGGGTGGATGGCACAGGATATGTTTCCAGTTTCACAGAAACAAGTTGTTGCCCAAAACATATTTATTCTTATTCACACTTCACTGGTGTAGATACAGTTAGTCTAGATAAACGTGTACACAATTGACAGATCAGTTGCACTTGATAGCGCAATGTTCATTACGGAACATTAAAATTACGTGATGCTCCTGCTTTGTACAATACTGGAAAATGTACAAAGCTTTGCGACGCACAAACTAGCATTTATGTTGCGCAATTAATTCTTGCTCTTTGCGAGACATGGAAACATTTACGTGCAATGATCTTACACGGAGCTCTGTGGACACGAATCGCATACGTGTGTTCATATGAGGTCCACTATACTGCGATTTTTCTAAATCTTCTCCTCAAGGCCGTCTTCACTATGGAATATGTCACGCCAGGTATTATACCCGCACGTTTTCTTGAGCCCTCGCTTCACTAGTTGCGAGAGGAGTGGAGAATAGGATTATTTTGACAAAAGGTATTTTATATCAAATTTGAAGTTGGGTTTTCAATGCAAAATAGTTTCTATTACACGGGAGAGAATATGTCCGGTTATCAGATTTTGTCAACAAAGCTCGTTGCTATAATTTATTCTTAATTCAACTAATGTTGGCAAAGGAGTAGGGGTAGGTATTCCGGCGCGTATAATTTCGCATGATGCGACCGTATCAAGCAGTGCTTGCGATCAGTGCCTTCTATTGGCATGACGGAGAAGGCCGCGAAATGCCGTGTGATATTAGATTGTGACCATAGGGGATCGAGGGGCAGAGTTAGAAAAATCGCACTGTACAGAAACTGATTTGCGGTCTCGGCGACTCAAGCGTCGCGAAATCTTGTGCACACGGCGCTTAAGAGTGGGGGAGGCGATTGGCCTATCACAGATTGGTATTTGAACTGATTGACGAATGTTCTGGAACACTTGTCAGTTGGAAACGGTTAACCCTCAGCTGGCGTGGTGAAAATTCTAGGACATAAGTGGGAGTTGTGGGGTCGAAAATGATACCACCTAATACCGATGAAACTAAACACTTTATTAGTTGTATATGTTTTGAAATTATATGAACAACGAATAATATGGATAATAATGAAGAACTGGGCCAGAAATTCTAGGAAAAGATTTAATAAAAATTCAAAAAAAATATTAAAAAATAAATAAAGAAAAATTACTGCTGAGAATAATATATTGAGTTATTTAATAATGGAAAGAAGAATACTCGATGATAACACTTAATAATACTGATCAAAGTCATACATCACTTAAGAATAGTTATATATTTGTTAACAATTTGATCATCTGGTTATTATAATTAATTTAATTTCAAAGTTTCTAGTCACTATATTCTTTGTACATAACGCATCGACATGCCTGGCGAACAAATTTATGGCAAAAAAAATACTCCCAGTTTGTGACGTAGTCTGTTTAATCAACAACGACAAAAGTGAAAGCTATAGAGAAGGGATTAAAGAAGAAAGGGTTTTCAAAGAAACGCCAGGGGTGTACGGTTTAACTGGTATCGAAAATGACCCCACAACTCCACTTAAGGGTTAAGAATGGTTTTGGTGGCGTAATGAGACGCCGAAGCGTGGGTCGCTCGCCGGGCGGCATGTTTTGAATTCGCACTAGATTTGTGCATGGGACTTATTTTAGAGCTGCCTGACTGGACATTGAGACGGCGCACGAAACGCAAACGACACATCTCTCTGAAACACATACACTTCGAAGAGACAGCTTGTGCATTCGAAAAGAGTAGTGGCAGGGCGCTTGTGAGAATATTAGTGAGGTTTCCAATCAGTCAGCTCTCAATGTCCAATCAGGTAGCTCTAAAATAAGTCCCGTGCACAAGTCTAGTGCGAATTCAAAACATGCCGCCGGGCGCGGCTGTGGGCGTGAGGCGGCCGACGCCTACCGTCTGGCACGCGTCCTGTCTGGAGCAGAAACGTTCGCGAATCGGCCGTTTCTGACTTGCGAAGTATTAAATCAATGGATGCACCATTTTCTGCTTCACTGTGGGCCCGAACAATAGTTATCTTTTACTCTTGAAACATTTTAAGTCACCAGCTCCCTGTCAGAAAGGTCAAAATGTGAAATGGAGATGTACAATGACATATTGTGCGATAAGAAATGTAATTGGCATTTGAGAGGTAATTGAGTATGTGTTTGGCATTTTAGAGTGGGTTTAATCTGATTCACTATTAACCCCAGGCTTGGCCCGGTTTTTATTTACTAGTGAACCCGGCAATGCTTCGCTATTGCAGTGTATTACACGTCACACGCATTTGGTCCCGTGTTTGTTAATCACGTTTTACGCTACGCTCTGCAAAAAGATAGTAGATGAAAGACTTCCTCGCTTGTTCTATGTTCTGGTTTGGACATGGTTGTCAAGTATCCTATTGTTAAAACGTTCTCCCTTAGATTTGGGCATGCGTCCATGTCACTATCTTGCAGAAATTTGATTTACTTGTCGGAGATTCAAGTAATAATTCCGGCATGTTTTTCACAATCGCAGGGGCAGAATACTCGTATGCAATGAAGACACACTTAATACTTGACTGTGCTGCGGGTTGCGTAGAGTTCAGGGGCGCTTGAGTCGTTACAAACTAATAAATCAACGATGTCCCCACTTGTGCGATATAATTCAAACTACACTTTAAACACTCCCATGACTAATAAGCACAAGTAGGAACATTTTTGTAAAATCGGTCGAGTAGTTTTTGCGTCTATGTGCGACACACATACACACATTCCCTTTTATTTATAGAGAGAGGGAGAGAGAGAGAGAAAAAGAGGGAGGGAGATAGAGGGAGTGAGAGGGAGTGAGAGTGTGTGAGTGTGTGTTTGATTATCCACCCCTGCAGGTAAGGACGCTTGTGCCGCGTATGATGTGTTGCAATCATCGCATCTAGCTTATTTGACCTCAAATGTCATCACGTTGAAAATATAATCAATGAAGAAAAACTACGAACTCAGTAGTGCGGCATAAATTATTTACACAAAATCAACACAAATCTAAGAATGCTGTACATACGGCAACACAACTGCGTTTATATTTTTATCTAAGTGTTTGCCATTACTTCTGTTGGGGTCAAATACCTTTCAGGCAACCTGCGGCAGAAAACTTCCCACCTAGGCTCACTGGGTAATCGTTTCAAACAAATAAACAAAATAACTTTAAACAAGTTAACGGGCCACAAGATTCCATCACAGATTGTTAGTACCTTATTTGAGGTACTCAGAATTAATGATATTTTCATTCTTAGTGGGTGGCAGGAGTTGAACTTTAATATAGAGCCAGAACATATCGGTTTGGTGTACCAATTCATAATTATTTTGTCCTGATATCTATACAAGGTAAGATCTAAAAAGTTCACAGTTCAATGACATTGTTTTTCTAAGGTAAATTAAATACAGCGATGGTAACTGTTTGCAATTAACATAATTTTGGCGTGTTATCCGATATCGGACTCGAAATAACTTAACTATTTTCGCACGCGTGGTAGCTGAATAGCCAGTAATGCCTAGGGTTGCCCCCTTCGAAAAACACATGGCGCGGAGATCACTAATTTCGGGGGGAGAGGTGGCGGTGACTTAACGAAAAGTAAATGCATAAATTCACAAACAACATTGATTATAAAATAATATGAGCCTTTTTACGATTAATTATTTCATAACAGTAATACATTTATAATGTAAATAACGCATTAATTACTATAACAATAAGTGTTTCGCCTAGAGATGATTGAATAGAAGTTTTATTTATATAGTGTCATTACTGTGGAAACATTAAATAAAATTAAATTATTAAACACAGATTATTTTTTAAGTGAAACAAATATATTGAACTTCACTTTTTATATGACCCTGAGATTTTCAGAAGTAACCCGGAGCCTGGAGATCACTCCTGAAATCCAGAGTCTTCGGGTCAAACCTGGAGAGGTGGCAACCCTAGTCACACCTTTACTCGCCGCAAACTCTCGTCTTTTCTTTCCCCTGTTATTAGTTAGCAATGTAGTGTTAACATCATTTACATAAATGGAACGTAAATACTTTATACAGTCGTAACGCACGTGTGCCGCAAGGCTGTCGTGATGTTCAGCTATTGATCGCCGGCGGCAAATAAACAACGGAACGACGAACTGTCCGCGTCACGCGAGCGTTGCGTCATAGTTACTCTGCATAGTGTTTTGTGAGGAGATTGATTCGATAAAAGTATCAACATGCGAGTGAGTTCGAGTGATGGAATTTGAAAGGAAAGACTAAGCCAGTCGTAATGCAGTTTTTCAAGTATTCATTGAACGTTCCATTGTGTGAAGTATTGGACTTTATGTGACACGACATGAAATTATTTATAACTAGGGCCTCGATGTTTATGCCATGTTCTAAATTATTTCTTTGCGTTATTTCCAAGGAAAATGTAAGACAAGCATGATTTTATCTTCAATGACTAATATTATGCAATTTTCGACTGTCATATTAAGTCATATTTTGGCTTTTTTACCTTTAGGTCATTTTCCGTTAATTTGTAATAATTAATTTTAATGGTCATATTTGTTCAATAATTTTCAAATTTTTGGTCATATTTTCATCTTTTTTATTCCACTTGTTCCCACTTGCTTGCAGTCGTCTCAAAGAGATTTTTGATATCTCGTAATTGTTATCTAATTTTTTACAATTTTTTATTGTATATAGTTCTATGTCTTTTCTACAAATATATGTAGCTAGGAGGGTAAGCTATATAGACGGAGAAAAAGAGAGCATAGAAAGCACTAGATGCGAAGGAACTGTTAGTTCACTTTTGTCAGGTTTTGTGCCAAGGTCAACCACTTCTTAAAAATTTACTTAATAACTCTAGCAACTAGAATTGTCTTCACTTGTGTTCCCAAAGGAGAAGGGATGAATTGTGAATGAACTAGATTTTAAAACTATATTTTCAAGATAATGGTTATTTAAAAAGCGGAAAGGGTTTGAAGGTTTCAAAAAAGCAACCAGAAAAGTGTTAAATCAAATTGATGGCCACATTTTCAAATATTTTTAGGTCATACATGTTTGCATATTTCTAACATTTTTAGGCCATAGACATTCGAGTCCTATTTATAAGGCATGAAGGTAATGCGAGGAATAACACAGATGAATAAGACGCTCAAAAGAAATCAATTCAATCTCCTCTGAGTACCTTCTATTGACTGGGAGAAGCCTATTACAGAAGCGGTATTCCTCGTCGCCGTCGGCGCGCTTGACTCGAATGTCGGAAAGCCCAGGTTAACCAACTCACGAGAAATTTCCCTTGAATAAAACGAGTCTGCCAACAATTTTAATGGGATCTCTCGTTTTTTCCTGCTTTTCGTCAGCCGTTTCCTCAACTTTCATGCTCTTTATTTACTTGTCGTTCTTTCACGCCACAATTTCGATATCGTTTCCTCGACGCTGTGGAATTCCAGTGAAAGAAATCGATCATTTTAAGGACTGAAAAACGGTTTTCGACTTTCCTGCACACTAATGGGGAGTAATAGGCGGACAGAACAAACCATCTCCTGTGTTATTTCAATAGTATATCTTGCCTTTGGGGCTCTCACAGGCAACCAATCTTTATAAACGAGGTCTCTAAAGAAAGAGAATTGCACTTTGACTTTAAAAACATAAAGGATTTGTTTAAAAAGCGCCTCTAAATATTCATGTAAAATGCAACCCGCCACGCACGTCAGGACGTTTTAATAATAATAATAATAATAATAATAATAATAATAATAATAATAATAATAATAATAAACAATCCGGAAATACATCTAAACCAGATGAATATTTATTTTTTAGTTTACTGACTATTCTGAGGATTTTGTTGGGAGAAGTTTCGTAAATAAACATAGTATCGGAAATTCTTTGGGAAGTGTAAGATGTTGAATTTTGTAGTTTTAGTCCCTTCGTGAGATCAGACGCAATTATAGAAAAGTGTTTGCTGAAGAGATTGGCAACTTTTTCCGGGTTGCTCGTTTCTCTTTCATTATCCTTTAAAATAACATTCTCTACAAGGTATCGAGATGATGTGGTTGTATTTTTTACGATACCCCACATTGCTTTAGTTTTGTTACTAGAGCTCAAAATGTCCTGACTATTTTTCATTATTTCTTCCTGAACTATTATTTTTCTTAAAATTCTTTTGTATTCTCGGAAGTATATATGGAAACGTGATACGTTATGATGTTTAGAAATAAAGTAAAGCGTACGTTTGTTTTTACACGATTAAATCTACACGTTTTAATTTACACGTTTTAATCTACATCGTTAAATAACCCGTAAATGAAGCCGTTTCTACCATCGTAATCTAAATGATAAGATCTACTTGACAATTCTATTACATTTTTTTCTGATTCGGTGCTTCTCGATTCTACCGCACCTGTTCACAGTCTGTAGCATCTGCAACTGTATGTGAAATTACTAATTACTTTATATTCTATGCGACTGCATTACACGGTTGTACCTCTTTGCTCGACAATAAAGTTAATAATAATAGTTTGTATTGAAAAGGGTGTATTAAATTGACAAGGGTGTATCAATTACAAGGTGACATAAAGATCAAGTGACGCAGGATAAGAGGGCCTTGAAGAAAAATATATATTACAGGTTTAATACGGAAATGTAAAAATAAGCAAGAGGGTGGAGTTCGCGCTCGAGTACGCTACTCCATATTATTTTACGCCGATGAACGTCTGAGAACTACTTTGTTGAGTTCTAGAGGGCCTCACGTCCTCCTGCAGAAAGTCAGGGTTTCCAGCTCCAAGTATCGTCAAGTCATTGCGTCATGAGATTTTCCTCAGAAGCAAAATCGTATAAACTAACCTAAAAAATAAAAATAAAACTTATTCATTGAAGTTTAGTTTGCATTGTAAAGTATTTACTTCTGGAGTCTTTTTGATTTTAGTTTTCTTGCGCGTGAATTAGGTCTTAATAAATTAAGTGTTTTATTGACAGAAATAAACTAAAGGAGTACAGAAGCAAAAGTGGTGCTGGACAAAATGGTTGTCGAAAGAGGATCTAGCGCCTTGCTGAAGAAAATCAAACTACTCTCGTATGAAACTGTAATGAATTAAATAGTTTAACCCTTTATTACATGATCTTTTTTATTTTTACATGCAATAATTATACTTTGCTACATTTATTTATTTTAATTAAGGGAAAAATAGTAAAAAATGTAGAAGTAAATATTGCTTGAGAAAAACACAAAATTAATTTATGTCTATGCATGATGTTACATAACTATATGTGCTATTTTTCTCGGTTACAAAAAGTACTTTTTAAATTTTTTTATGTGATAAAGTATCAAGCAATATCATTTGTATTTTAGTTTTATTATTATTTCGTTTCTGATAGTGTGTATTTCTGATTTTGTGTTGGTTTTGTAGTTTGAGTATGTACAGTTTCGATTCACGACGTCACTAGGACTTCAACTGTTTCTTATTTTCGGTGTCTTCAACTCGTTTACCGCCTAACGATGCATGGGATGTCGTGAACGCATTATAGACATCGCGTGTAATAAAACAATTCACAATCGCCTGCATTTGTCTTCTTCCAGACCCGACGACTCGATGAGGTTTATTTTACATTCGTCGAACACTATTTTTATTATTATTATTATTATTATTATTATTATTATTATTATTATTATTATTATTATTATATTTGAAGGCTTGTCAACTAAGGCCTTTAGCCATTTTTTTACTGTTTATTATGAAATGTCACGTATACAACTACAATTTACAATCATGAGGATAATTACAATCACAACACAACCAAGTACAATTCAAATTTTATGAAAAAGATTTGCCTCTTTCTTTTTTAAAAATATTTTGCGACGAGATACGGTAACTGTTTGTCGCTAAATCAGAGTGTACGAATAAGAACGTCAGACGCCGTATCTTCATTGTCGTGTTTCGCCCTGGATTGAGTGGAGGGCCGCGTGACCCCCTCCCGCCCCCCACCCCCACCCCACCCCCCGGCGCTTCCCCCGCCGCCGGCGCTGCCACCTGTGCGAATGCGCCGCCCCCGGCCGCCGCTTCCGGCGCCAGGATGCTGCTGTTTCCGCGGCCGCCCCCGCCCCCGCCCCCTCCCGCGCCAGCCGCCTGATCCCTGCCGCCGCCGCCGCCGCCGCCAGAGGAGAGAGGGCGGGCGGGCGAGGGCGGATCGCGGGTCGATACGCTTCGGCAGTCGCGTGCGGAGACGCCGCAGAGGGCTCAGAGCACCTCGCAAGAGATTCCACGTTTTATGTTCGCCCGTTGGTCTTCCATGGCCACTCTCAGTCTCTTCAGCATCCACAAATTTTACAGCTGGGTATTTCTTCATTATCATGAGACGTGCTGTGATAGTGTGACTATTTCACGAAAAAACACATTACATGAAGCGAAAGGACAATTAAAATCATAGGAATTACGAAAAAGAAAAAAATTACTCAAAAATTGCTGTCGGGATATCCGAAACTTTTATTTAGCTACTAGTTATCACTGTCTCCTGGAATAGCGTATAAACAAGTAACATTTGAATAGCAGTTTAGTGCAGAAACTGATTTCAAATATGTTTCGATTTTGTGGTAAAAAGTATTTCAAAAAACAATTATAACGAAGTTACTTACAAAAAAATTAATTGAAAAAACAACTATGAAAGTTGTAGGAAGTTGAGATTTCAAAGTCTTTGTCTTCCGTCGAAAGATATGAGACGGAAGATGTACAAGGAAAATTAGCAGCGGAATTCGTCATTTTCCAATGGATTGAACACACATGTGTACTCAATGTATTTTTCTGAATCATTTTGGCTGTAACGTTCCACTTAGTTTTCATAGCATATTCTTTGCACTCTTCATCTCCAATTCTCGCATATTAATTGCCTAATAAGGTGTATTTCTTTATTTGTAGTTTGTGCTTTTCATTTGTGTTTTCTTTCTTCACAAAATTCTTGAAATTGCTTCCACACGCATCTTCTGTTCCTTTTGCGGTTTTTCGGCAATGAACCTTTAATAATATATACAGGGTGTCCAGAAGCTGCCGTTACAAACAAATACCACAAATTCTGTGTTGCCAGACATGAAGAATGGCAGGTCCAGTTTTTCCGAAAAAAAATTTGTCTTTGAGAAAATTGAGTTTAAAAATCACTTCCGGGACGCGAAATTCAAACCGGCCGCAACGACACGGCAGACAGCGGCGTCACCTTCTGCGCTAAGCATTTCCTCGTTTCCCCGCGTAAACGGTGAAACAGTCGAGTAATATTCTGGAAAGCATCGCGTTGCTTACACTACTTAATAGTATCAAGTATTTGCAGGTTCTATTCAATAAATATTTTAAATGTACGTACAGAATATCGAGTTTTGTTCAAAATGATAGCCACGGTACATGGCGGCGTAAACATAAATGATGAACTCGATCCAACATTTATGGAAAAGATTGAATCTCCTGGAATGCTCATATTGTTATTTTTGGCACATATTAATATGAACTAGTGCTTTGGGCTTAAGATTGCCACGTAAATGATAGTCTCCTGTAGATTATTCTAAATATCGTGATACACTAAGAAGCTTTTAGGAGATAAAATATTCGTTAATGAAAATACTGAGTTTATTGATTATCTTTGGAATTTGAATTGATTCTCCCGGCTGTCATTTTCTGAATTCTCAAACTAACAATAGTCAGCTTTGAACTTCTTAATAACCGCTGGACGGTTTATCAAAGATGTAGCCCTAATTGATGGATATCAATATTTCCCCCCTCAAAAATATCTTTCCTAAATAAAAATATCTGTTCGTGCCGTAAAAGATCAATGAACTTCAATACCACCCGTCAAATATTATTTTAGCTTATGTAATATGTGGTACAGTAAGAGCACTTCCTGCTGCCGCAGCGAAAGCGTTCCGAAATAACTGCTATTGCAAAATATGCTACACTGTTCTACGTGGAACATCGAAGTTAAGGCAAGCGACCTGGACTATCCATTTCTCGAAGTTGAATGACCATTCTACCCGCCGCTTTGCTTTTCCAGATGCAAGATGAGAGCGTGTCTTTCTCCCAAATCCTGGAGTTACTTCGCGAAACCATTTAATAAGGCAGTTGACAGCTACTCGGGAAAAGTATTCTTTGAGTTGTTTTGTTTCTTTGAGCTTGCTGTAGTTAGCAGATACGTACACAAATGAGTAACGACCATTTCTTCGATTTAATTCTTCGAGGTTACTATGTAGTACAGAATGTAAGGGAGTAGAAACACTTCACTACTACACTACTTCAGTGTTTTAATTTTCAATATTTTTCTTTGATATTTTCATAATGTACAACAAAAATCGACAAAGAGGAAAATAATAATGCAGTACAATCAATTTTTAACCCCAAACCTTCTTTTGAATTATTTAATTTTTTAAATTTATTTTAATGCAGAATCATTATCCTTACTACTTAAATATTTTAGAACATGCATATTTTGCTACTTTAAATTAGTTAGAAATACTTTACATGCAAGTCCTAAATCTTTCAGTTATATCTCTACATGTTCAATATTTTCATTTGTTTAAAAAATTAATCAATTTATAACTTTTCAATTTAATAATTGCATACATTTCTGAACTGAAAAATATTAATTTGATAATTTTTGTAGATTTTACATAAAAACACCCTAATAATTACACAGTTTTATGTTGGTATTTTTTTTATTTATGAGGGATTTATATCTCAAAAGAATATTTTATGGAAAACAGGAATAAACATAAAAAAATGCAAATTAAACCATAACTTCAACACTATTGCTCTATATTTTTTCTCCAAAACATATCTGATAATACATAAAATTATTTTCACATTGAAAATTGAATTCTTTTAGTTGTAAGGAAAAAAATTAATATAAATAAACCATTCGCGCGAAATCTCGCACACTGCTCGAAGGCTCCTGTTCGAAATATTCCAATACTGCTTCCTCTGTAGCGACAGATGAGCGAGACACTCCTGCATCGACACTTCCGCCCGGTAAAACTGACCCCGACGCACGAATTCTTGCGAGGCGCAGAAAAACGCAGTGGGAAGGGTGTCTTCTGCTCGGGTATCTCTCGGCGAACACTCGAGCTGCCGCACGAGCGTTGCTCCGGCACTCGCCGAAGACTAAGTACATGTCGCACTACTCATTAATTGAAAACATGCTTATTCTTGCCTCTCGCACTCAAACTCGATATTTCTACTAATTTGCCTTGACGGCACTTAGCTTTTAGTATACGCTGCTGGCGGCGGGACGCTGGGGGGGTGCGGAGGGGAGGGAAGGGGAAAGATGACTCCATACAGGTGCTTTTTCAGCGATGACCACTGTGCGGGCCGGGTTTCGAACTGCGCAATCTGTTGTTTTGAGGCAAAACTGACATGCGTCTGATGGGCGAATCACTAGACGGCGGTGAGAGGTTCGCCATACGATATAAACCACTATGTGACGCGGCCTAGCAAGTGACAAATGCAAGGACACCGACCATAATACGAGCTGCGAATGGCAGCGGTCCGGTAACCTCAGTGAACAACGGTCGAACTTTTGCGTGCTAGAATGTTTGAGTTCTTTTGAAGTATTTGTACATCACGCAATGCAACATCACAGTTTTTCTCAGTCTTTTACCCTTTCACACCAGTAATATACTAGTTTTGTATTTTTTATTCATTGTTGCATGGCACATACAGCGACGCTATTTTATCTCTGTTGATATTCACCTGTGGGGTAGATTAATGACCTACGTGCCCCTACAAAGATTCTTCAATGCACTGTTTGGTCTGCATCACCACAAAATGACTGTTAAAAGCATCAGTTCCGCGCCCAGAGATAAACTCAGTATTTTCATGGAACGGGAATTCAGGAAACGAATATTTCATTTCCAAAACGCTTTTAGTATATCACAACATTTAGAATACTCTTCAGAAGATTATCATTTACGTGGCAATCTTAAGCCCAAAGCACTAGTTCATATCAATATGTGCCAAAAATAACAATATGAGCATTCCAGGAGATTCAATCTTTTTCATAAATGTTGGATCGAGTTCATCATTTATGTTTACGCCGCCGTGTACCGTGGCTATCATTTTGAACAAAACTCGATATTCTGTACATACATTTAAAATATTTATTGAATAGAACCTGCAAATACTTGATACTATTAAGTAGTGTAAGCAACGCGATGCTTTCCAGAATATTACTCGACTGTTTCACCGTTTACGCGGGGAAACGAGGAAATGCTTAGCGCAGAAGGTGACGCCGCTGTCTGCCGTGTCGTTGCGGCCGGTTTGAATTTCGCGCCCCGGAAGTGATTTTTAAACTCAATTTTCTTAAAAACAATTTTTTTTTCGAAAAAACTGGACCTGCCATTCTTCATGTCTGGCAACATAGAATTTGTGGTATTTGTTTGTAACGGGAGCTTCTGGACCTCCTGTATATTTTGAAGTTTTAAACATTGCCAAAACGACACATTTTAATATTATACTAATGTGCAAAACTATTATGGACCTAAACCAATTGCTATCGTTATCTTATAAAGGTAAACAAAGTGATAACAGCAGAGTGCAAAGGTAAACAAAGTAATTGTCATAAATGGCGATAGACATCTAGGATTAGTTTAATTTGAATATATTGTAACAGCACCTAGCTAATAGCTATCGGTGATGAATTTTTTTTTAATAAAAGGTCGTTCAGCAGTGGGGTAAACGAAAATATTTTCATTCACGCCTCGCCAATGGAAAACTGTTCTTGAAAGCTGAGAACAGAGGGCCCAGGAAAATAGCACTTTTCGCGTGGACGAACTGCAAATCCCTGCAAGCGCGTATATCCTGCGCGCGCCTCCCTATTGTCTACATCGCGCAGGCGAAGGAGCGCCGTTGTCGTCATCAGCTCTACTATTAAGAAACTGAAATGTTAAGAGAATGTTTGAAAAAGTAATTTGTGCGGTGATAGATAGCAGCTGGCAAGAATACGTGGCAATTCCTAGCCGAGACCGAAGGAAATAGAACAATACGGGAAAGTCTGTGCCATTCTGTAGCACCACTAGTTGTGATTTGTCTCTCACGTCGTTAATTTTACATTAGCGGCGAATTGTTCACATTATTACATTAATGAGTACATGTGCTTTAAATAATTTCAAGTAAGGTTTCTCGAGGACAAATCGTTTTCTGTGAAATCTAGCTCAAAATTCCGCATTTTCAGAAACGCTCAAACGCCATTTTCCCATAAATGGCACAAAATGTTTTCTTCAAACTTTTGGAAGAGATAGTGCTAATTGTACTCTTTGATACGACGTAGAGTTTATTTTGAGTTCTGTTTTTCAAAAATTACACGAAAACCACGGAAAACTACCGATGAGAGCAGCAGACCGCTGGAATTCTCCTCCAGACA
The DNA here is from genome assembly GCA_031308135.1 of Acheta domesticus. Lineage (NCBI taxonomy): Eukaryota > Metazoa > Arthropoda > Insecta > Orthoptera > Gryllidae > Acheta > Acheta domesticus. The sequence goes on from JAHLJT010009419.1 coordinate 215,569,069, forward strand.
GCAACTGAATTCGACCTAGCTATGTAGCTAGTGTCGCAAATTCTGCCTAGGACCTCCCGGTCGGAGTGACCGCAGTAACATCAGATGATGCACTGAGCCACCTCCCGCCCCTCCCCCTGCGCCTTCTTGGCACTTGGCAAAATCCAAGAAGTCTCGTGCAACGATTGACGAATGTATGGAAGACGTTTGCGCTCAGCAGTTGCTGCGCAGCTATTTTCCGGTAAACGGCGTCTCTTCAGACGCACAGCTCGCATTTCGGTGCACAAAGACTTCTACGCGTTAGAGAGTTGAGTCCTAATGACGAATGCACGAAACACGTCATGACCTATAACGAAACTGTCTGATCCATTTGGGTTATTCATCTTCTGTATGAAGACTGATACGTATATGAAAAAGCTGAGTCATATCTGAAATCTGATACTTATCTGAAAAAGCTGAGTCATATCCGAAGGCTGATACTTATCTGAAAATTACACCAGAGGTACCACCTTATTGTAGATAATATCTCTACGTTTACGGAATGGAAAGACTAGTCTCACAGTTGCGTATTTTCACTGAAACATGTAAAATCAACTATGATTTCTTCAACAATATTTAACCATTATTTTCTTTCGTAACTCATTTTCATTACAGTCGTTGTTGTTGGCTTTTACTACTGACCCAGTGCACGAAGAAGGAATCTATATAAAGTCCGTCTCCATGGGACCTGGAAATATGCAGGATGCAGGGGAGGAAACGTCGAAACTTCCAAACTATGCTCTTAAGACCATTCTAAGCATATTTTGTTGAATAAACTATGTGGATATTCCGAATGGTTGAGCCGAAATCAGCACTCACAAGTTGTTTCGAAAAATTGACTTTGGCAAAAATTTGTATTATAGAAGCATAGAAGCACTCCAGAAACATGTCAATTGTTTATTATTTACAAAAGAAATTAATAGATTTGCTCAGAAAGAAAAATTAAGCGAGAAATAAAAAAGGAGTCGAATTATGTAAATTGGATGCTTTTTTCTTTCTCGCTTAATTTTTCTTTCTGAGCAAATCTATTAATTTCTTTTGTAAATAATAAACAATGTACATGTTTATGGAGTGTTTCTATGGTTCTATAATGCAAATTTTTTGCCTAGAAATCAATTTTTTAAAACAACTTTTGAGGGCTCATTCGGCTCAACCATTCGGAATATCCACATAGTTTATTAGAGAAAATACGCTTAGAATGGTCTTAAGAGCTGATTTTTGAAGTTTCGACTTTTCCTCCCCGGACAACCTGTATATTTGACCGCGACCGTGCCTCGCGGTCCTAGATACCCGGCCACGATCATTCCTCTCTCCCACCCTGCCCGAGGGGCCCGTGGTATTATTGGTCGACTGTTTTTCCGCGTTGGCCGATCGACTGGCCAATGGGCAGGTGCGGAAAGGGACCGCGCAAAGGTTTGCGAAGAACGACGTTCCATCCCCTGCGCATTTCGCCTTGAAGAAGGCCGCAGCGTGACGGGAAGACGGTGTCTCGGGTCCGCGCCTTTGATCGGCGCGTGCTGTCCAGCCAAGAGGACACGGACTGCGGCCTGGGAAGCCTACGAGTTCTCGCGTCATCTAAATTTACTAAGACATTCACGATAGGCGAGCATAGATACTGTGGCGTCATACGTGTGTAATCAAAACACAGACGAGAGTGGGTTATAACAACAGTGAGTTCATTCATAAACTAGACCGTAGTCACAAATAATAAATTTCACTGCTTACAATTCACTAACTAAATAGGAGGAGGGATTTAATTGAACTACTAGGAGGGATTTAATTGAACGGCTACCACATCGCTCTACATCTGAGACCTAATGCATGTCTCGCTCGTCACGACAATGAATTGCCGGCCCCTTGCCCACGTGCGCCGCTAACACAACCACTCGCCAACGCTGCTGAGAAACAAGAAGAATGAGGCATTGTTCTCATGCCGTTATATAGGTCCTTCGGCGCTACCCGCCGCCCCCATTGCCTCCGCACCATATCCGCGCTAGGCAGAAATTCCCAATGCGTCATCTTCTGCGCCCTTTGTTTAACATCCGACCATTTGCAGTCACCGTTTTACCGCGCCACGACGCTACAATTCTTGCAACGCCACCAGTTAAGAAACTTACATCAAAATATGACCGAACATGATGTAAGATGTGCTAAAGGTTCATAAAAAGGAACGGCGGCTTAAATAATTAAAAAAAATAACAAAATTGAAATTAATGATTTGTATTCCTCTTAAAACATGAACACATGATAAATTATCCTGACCCTTACCAGCTGCTCTAGCGCATAGAATCTCCGGAATTCACGTCTAGTTCTGCCGGCGCGCCCTTGCCGTCTGGTCGCTCCGTCGAGAGGAGCCTGGGGGGAGGGGCAGCCGGGTGCCGGCAGAGCGAAGGCGGCTAATTAACGTGCAAATCGCGTTCCCAGGAATTTCACAGCGGCACGCGCCGTCCCGGCCTCCGAATGGCTTTCTCACCGCTCACACGTGCGCTAGCGGCTTCGTGAAGTTGAACATCGAAATAACAAGAATCCTACAGACTTTCTTACGAGTGAAATGGGTCTTGTGTGTTGTTAGCGATGCTTACAATCGTCTCTGTCAAAGCAAATGCCGAAAGCAATCGGTTGTAAAGAACGCTAACAAACGGTAAACTAGATGTGAGTGTTATTAGATGAGATATTTAGCCATTACTTTTATAACATTTTTTTATGTTTTCGACGAATTTTGTTTATTGTAAGTAGATCTAACAAAATTATTAAATATACGCAAACCAAAAACACTTCGCTTCATTAATATTAAAAAAGTTTCCAAGAAATGAAAGATTGGATTTTGTTTATAGGTTAATATAATAGGTTAGTATTATAGGTAGTATTATAGGTTAATATAAATTTCTAAGTATTAAATATTGATTACTTTCAACTTTTTTAAAGTTCTAGTGAACATGAAAGAGAATAAATATTTAAAATTGTAATGAGACACTTTCCCTGCTATTTGGTTCTGAGGTCTAGGACAGAACAGACGTTCACCATCATGGTGGTCCGTCAGGATTTCTGAGCACACTGTCTCCAGTCTACTCTAGAGCTCACTGAGAATTATCATTACCCACGTTGTAAAAATGGAAAATTCCACGCCTAGTTTACTCTATTGATTCTGTGATATACCAGAATATGACAAATTTTATTTAACAATATTAGCTGTACATGGGGTGGATAAATGGGTATGCAATATGGCGGTATGCGGCCTTAGCAACGACAGCGCAGAGGTTGGCAAGGTCAACAAACTGTACACAGGCCTTGAAGAGGTCCGGATGCGGGCTAGATAGCTAAAGAAAATAAGATGTGATTGGTTCAAAAACGAATGACTGACGGAGGTCGCGGCTACTTGAGTTCGTAAGAGACGCACGGGTTGGCTAGTGAAGATTAGACAGTCTAATTTTGCCGCTGTGTTTTGAAAAAATAGAAGGAGGGACGCTTACCGAACCATAAAGGGTTAAAGAACATATTGAACAATTCATTCTGATTCTGGGTGTCATGGAGTGAAGATCGCGGATTTTGATAGTAGACGACGTGGTGTAAAGATCGTTTGCGGACGTTATATTAGGAAAGTGGGACTTGTATATTTTTTTGTGAGAGAAGTAATAGTTTTTTCGGACTCTGAGAATTATTTGCCAGAAGTGAATTCGCGGAGGACTTGTACAGTTTGTCGGATATTGCAGTTGAACTTTAATGTTTTCTATAACCAGTGGGAAAGATTAGGAACTGGGAGTATCAGATAAGAACCGATAAATGGTTGATGCAGTGTGGACTGGACGTGTCAGCAGCAGCGCAAGACCGGAAGAAAGAAGCGAAACTTGGAACCAACAACGGTCAAGTGAGAAGCGACTACGGAGCGTCAGCAAGCAAAACGGTAAAGAAATACTGCAGTACAAAAGAGATAACTATTTAAAAGGTCATGACCATAAAATTAATTGTTAAAACTTAACGTTAAATATATTATTGAATTTTGTTCTTTGGAAATGAAAGGAGTTTTCATTTGTCAATCATAATCTTTAATTAGTTGGAAGCATATAATTATTACATTTCAGATTCCACGCCATACTGTATAGTTGGCAGATCAGGTAATCGGCTATCGAGGCGATAGGGAGTATTTGTATCCGGACCCATCGACCCAAGCTAGCTGGATGTTTATACAATTTTGTTTAAATTAGATGGGAAAACTTTGGTAGTAATTAATGTAACCTGTTTCTGGCGCCCAAATCTTAATATAAATTTGGAACAGGCCATAGTTACAACCACACTCTTGACGAGACGATGATAAAGGTATATTTCAATTCAGATGTGTATTTTTAGATCGCAGTGTTTGATAAGGCTTAAGCGTTTTATGCGTTATGTGAAAAATAATGGCTAATAAAATAAAAATAATTTCTCAAAACTCGACGTGTGGGTGTAACTAAATAGTCGGCGGATGGGTATAATAGAAAAAGTCGGTTGGTGAGGGAAGAAGTAAACTCTAAAAACAAGAGGAAGCGCTGAGTAAATAATGTGAAATGAGTGACGAATAAAACTGAAGATGATTTGAAAGAATGGAGTGCATTGTAAATATTATTGATGACAGCAAACCATCAAAGACGGTTTTCGTAATGTTGTATCGATATTATTATGTTTATCATTCTTCCTTACCATTGTAACAGTTCAATTGTAATGCTTGTATTGTATTATAAAATTATTTTAATTGTACTAGTTGAAGTGTCATGATCATAACTTATAAATGAAGAAGAGACCTGGTTGGGAATACCGTTTGTATCTACGCACTACACTACCACACATGCCGGGAGACCGGTCGGGAACTTACAGCTTGTCCCGGCTGGGGCGGTGCCCCCCTGGTGGGAGATACTTGGTTGAGGGGAAACCCCGCTAGTCAAAACACGAATCAATCAATCAATCGTTTGTATCTGCTTGGAAACCTCAAACATTAGTCAGTGGTGTCAAGGTCTTCTACTGGTGGCAGTGGCACTGTAGCATGCCACTAACTTCTCTGCGCAACTAGCGTCGGGATAGGGAACTATTAGTAGTAACCCCTCCATTTTACAATAGTTATGGCGTTGCCTTTGGTGGCGGGGTATTGAACTGCGTGGAGGGGCGAATTCGTCGTGGCACACGTGCCATGAAGTACCGCTCGTTGCATCGACCTTGACAAAACGGACATAAATTAATAAAGATGTATATAATTTTAAAAGTGCTGACATAAGAGCACATTGAAGATGTTCAAACTTTGGTTTTCAACTCAAAACCTGGCATTTATGTTAACGTAATTTCTATTTTTTATAAATATTACTTACGATGCCGACCTTTCGGAATCACTGAGAAAACATTGCGTCTCGCGGGTTACGCACACTGGGAATGTTTATTCAACTTGTGCCTCTTTGGAGGAAATGGAGGGGAAATGAAATTGCTTGTTAGAAACGAGACCCACAGAATTGGAGATGAGAAAATGTTCATTCAGGCAGTGGTCGGCTACAGCCATTGATTTGGAGACAACCTCTTCCCACTTTTGTATTCGAAAATGGAACTGGATCACATCACTATCGAATGTCACTGCACCGACTCAACTGCAGGTTATAGGGTTTCAGCCTTCACGGTGGCAGGATGTTCGACAGTCGCTGGATATCTAAGGCGACTTCTAGAGGGTTGGAGCCCTGACGGTGGGAGGATTGTTGGGTGGAATTCAGCTGCACTCATTCTAGAGGCAAATGCTGGCGTTCGGCTGATGCGATTGGTTGTTTTCCTTGGTTGATCCAATCACTACCAGGCGATTGCCGAAGTAATTCCCCAACAAATACACTAGGGATGGCGCGCGATCTTCCTTACCCTTTCTTGTTCTATCGCGGTTTGCGATGTGTAGCGGTTAGCGTAACGGACTCCTGTACCCAGGTTCGGGGGTTCAAACCCGATCGAAGCCGTGAATTTTTAAGAGCGAAAAAATCCTTCGTACGCCTTCCTTCGGAGGGGAAGTAAAGCCGACTGTTCCATGTAGTAGATTAACTGCATGCAAAAGATCCTCAAGCCTAAATGAAGCCTCTGAGCTAAATTCAAATCGCCTGTTTCGTCGTCCATGGAATTCCTTCTTTCTCCGCTAGTTGGTGAAAGGAGCCTAGCGAAATTTGCGTGATCAGACGGAAGAGCAGGCCTCATGGTCTGAGTCTCGCCACGTAAAACAAGGCATCAATTCAATTCAATTCACCTCCTGCAGTTGACTACTTCATGTCGGGAGTCCACGTGTGGAGCTGAGGACTTTTCTGGCCTGTGGCTTTACCCTGCTGGTGGGAGATGAGGAAAACCCCGGAAGGTGACGTGTATGTTGGCACTAGAAATCTTCGTTCAACGCGGAAAAATCCCGCTACATCCTTTGATAAAGCATGCACTACAATTGTGGGACTGTTCACCATTGCAGTTGATTTGCGTAAACACGAAAAAATCAATCAATCGAACCTCGTCAGTGAATCTTCAGTTACGGATACGCAAATATACTTCTTATGACAGCGGGTTAACATTTACTATTAGCAATCTAAATATTAATAAATGCAAGCAGGGAATAAATAAATAAATAAATAAATAAATATCGAAATAACTGATATCAACACACGCAAAGGATGGATGACTCAAGACTACCTAAATTCGCTTTACTCTACCAACCGCTTGGAAGGAGAGACGTGGGCAAACCGAAAAAACAATGGAAGGAAAACTTGTGAAGACGGAACAGGCTAAAGCCTAATCCATGAAGTGCAGAAGAAGAAGAAGACAAGCAAGGAATCTGAATTTCAACGAAGCGAGTACGTTTCCGTTGCCACCAGCCAGCTAAGGGTACGGTCAGAGTGGATCCGTTTCGGCCGAAGAAAAGTTCGCGCGCGAACAGCCTGATTCTGCCGACCTGATGGGCCACATTGCATCCGATTGCAATAGACTCCTATCTGTGAATTATTGGCTATACGTGGCATCTAATGCAAGCGAGAATAATAGAACTGCTTGCTGAGAACTCTGCTTTTAAATTTATTCTGCTTGAAAATCAAAAAGATTTCTGAGTGAACCCTATTTTCGTGGATCGCGCAAATACTGGAAAATTTCATGCATTATATTACCAATTACTGAAAAAAAACTGAAATTTTTCGAATACACAAGAATGTCGCCTAATACTGTTTTTACATACTTGAACTAGAGATGACTTTGAAAAAAAGTCGAATTTTAGAAAATACATTACAAAGGAACGACTGTTTATAACCATAACGTATGTGAGGTTATGTTCCATGTTTACAATACGTTTTGTACTAGTTTCGCCCATTTCTTCTGCGATTTCATTCCATAATTTCCTGCTTTTGTCCCGGTTATGATACCTGGAATAAGATGCCCTTCCACAGAGCATCTCGTTCGTGTACTAGTGAAACTAACTTTTAAACATCCATCTCCGACAGCTCACATCGGCCGAATAAATCAAATTCATTTGATATCGGTCTTCCGACTTCGAAGTTCGGCCGTGTTCGCCAGAACTTGTCCGATGCAATGTTACCGTGCTTGCGCTCAAGTGATATATTCGACCGTAAACGGCCGTGTTTAGCCGAATGCGAATTCGGCCGAACACGGATTTGTAGTGACCGTAGCCTAACTCGCAAGGGCGTTTGATAAGCAACTGATCAAGGGGTTCTGAAGCATCGGATAGCCATTAAAGCCACACACGCTCACGTTCTCTATAGGGACTCGCACACGGATGCAGCGTTCACGAGTCAAGTATTAGAACATTACGAAACTTCGAAGTTCGGTCAGTCGCTGTCTGGAGGAGAATTCTAGCGGCCGGCTGCTCTGATCGGTAGTTATCCGCGGTTTCTCCGATCAACACTAGGCGAATGCCGGAGCAGTACCCTAACAAACGGGACACGGATCGCGCGCGATCCTTCCTTCCTCTTCCTTGTCCTATCCTCTCCTCTTACACACACACACACACACACACACTTACACTAACATGCACTACACTACCAAACATGCCGGGAGATCGGTCGGGAGGTGAGAGCTTGTCCCGGCTGGGGCGGTGCCCTGCTGGTGGGAGATACCTGGTTGAGGGGGAAACCCTGCTAGTCGACGGCAGGTCGGCGCCAGATATAGCCATCCAGCGAGAAAAAAATCATCGGTACCTCCCGAGAAAATAACACGCACTACACTGACGGGACTAATGATCTAAGTAGTTGACGCGCCCGGAAACACGAATCAATCAATCAATCACTCGAAGTTCGGCCGTGTTCGCCAGAACTTGTCGAATGCTACGTGACCGTGCGTGCGCTCTAGCGAGGGTTTGAAACATTCGCCCGTCAACGGCCGCGTTCGGCCGCAGGCGATTTCGGCCGAATACGGATCCGCTGTGACCGGCGCGGCGTCACCCAAATGGCCTTCTGAGAATCGGCCGCGGCGCGGCGCGGCGCGGGGCGGGCCGGGCCGGGCAGCGCGGGGGCAATCAATCGAGGGCTATTTGCGCGCAATCGATGGCGGCGCCGCGTGCGCCGCCCGCTGCGAGACGCGTCGCGTCGCCTCGCGTGCCCCGGCCGCACGCGCTGCCACGCGCACGCTCGCCGGCGCCGCCGCGATTCAGCGCGCGCTGGGCGGCGGGTGCTTATTTACTGCTTCTGGCCCTCTGCACTCGCAAGCCACGAGCGTAATCCTCCTCAGCTCCTGCGGCGAGTCAGAGATGCTTCGAGAATAATGGCCACTAGCTCCTATCAGTGTAATGTGACACGTCCTACAACACTTAGGGCATGTCTCAGATGACACACCAAAATCCCTAATTAACTCGTAGGACATATCTCACATGCCGCACCAAAATCCCTAATTAACTCGTAGGGCATATCTCAGATGCAACACCAAAATCCCTAATTCACTCGTAGGACATGCCTCACATGCATCACCAAAATCTCTAATTAACTCGTAGGACGTGCCTCACATGCCACACCAAAACTCGTTGAGCATGCCTGAGATGCCCCGCCAAAATCCCTAATTAACTCGTAGGACATATCTCACATGCCACACCAAAATCCCTAATTAACTCGTTGGGAATGCCTCAGATGCCACGCCAAAATCCCTAATTAACTCATAGGACATGCCTCACATGCCACGCCAAAATCTCTAATTAACTCGTTGGGTATGTCTCAGATGCCACACCAAAATCCCTTATTCACTCGTAGGGCATGCCATAGATGCTGTGGTATTTTCCTGGAATGTAAAATAAAGTTTTCATTGTTGAATCGATCCGGGATACTCTTGTATTTTTGAAGAGTATTGACGCAATAATGTGAAAACGAACTGCCAAGGGGGAATGCCGAGTATCGGCTTAGAGCTGCGCAGGCTTTTTCCGTCGTCGTCCCAGTCATCCCTAACGATTTGTAGGATCTCGCAGTGCACTGAATCCTCCGACGGCAGAGGGCATTCACGGGTGGCATGCCACACATGCCCCACGCGCGCAAAGGTCTAAACCCGTCAGTTAGTATTGTCTTCGGTCCCATAAATGTACTGCAAGTTGTCCCTCGACGTTCCTTGCTGGAACTTCATTACGTGTGCCTAACTTCATTATTTGTGCACGTCTTCTGAATTTCAGTGGGAAATATAAGTTATTCAAATTATCGTTTTCCATATTGTCGCGGCAAAAAGTATTATTCTTTCATGAACAAGATGAGGGTTAAGGGCAGAAATTTATAGCTAATTTACCTTTGAAAATATATTTTATTATACAGGAGCGAACATTTTGTCAACAAAACTTGAAAAAAACCGCTTTTTTTCTGTATTCAAACTTGACCTAGAATATGGTTTAGGATAGAGATCACAGAAGCATGATAACGTGCACAAATTTCACTTCTCCCTATAGCTCGTCACACAGTTTTAAATTATTTTTGACGTAAATAAATAAAAAAAGAGAGGGAACCATTGCCAATATGCTCGTCAGCTGGAAGGGGCGACCAGTGCAGAGGCCCCCCGCATCCGCTGGCGGGACGTCCCTCAGCTGAAGCTCCCTTCCGGTCTCCCGACACGTGTGGCTATGAACGGGAGTGCCACCACTCTTCGAAGCTCTTTGGAGGTGATTCATCATGATTCCATCCTGGCTCGTTTCACTCGAGGGGAATTCATGTGGCTCGGCGTACTTCTACAAGAAGATGCTATCGTTTGAACATAATTCTACGAAATTCCAGAGAATCCCGTGAAATTTTAAAAAGGATTCAACTCTTTAAAGTTCGTTACAATTCATCATGGTGTACCAAAGTTCGTCCCGCCTTTTCACAGTTCAGTGTTTCAACAGAATTTGATTGCAGCATAGTTTCTTTCATTTCTGTCACACTGATAAGCTTATAGCAATTCTAACGCGACTTCATTGAGAAAACCGCATAAAAGAGCACAGATGAAATCGATATATCGTTATCACTACCAAAGAAATGTGGCTCACCTTAGTTCATTAACATTTCGCACGAGAGAGATTTTATTTTTAGTGAAGGCCAAGGACAAAGCGTTTTACTCTACATTCTTTTTTGTAAATGACCTTTATCGGTCACATGCGTCTTTAACCCGTGTTAACACGCAACCCTACTGGTTTGTTAAGTGCACCTGTATGTTAAGAAATTTAACACCCTAGCATCGCGTTTTAACATCCGTTAGCAACATAAATAAACTACCATTCATTCATCGCAAGTCAAATTATTGTTAAGAAAAAAACATGGTGATGAACAAAACAAATCAGATTCAAAAACGTGAATGAAACATTTACATGAAATAGAAACCTGGGCAACGAAATGGAAAATCAAAATCAACTCCTCGATATCTACAGCTAAAGTCTTCATATTCAGACCATATTCCTTCCCCACTCAGTTTAAAATGAACAACAACATAATCCCTTGGACTCCCCATAACAATGCTGTCAAATATCTTGGCCTCCATATGGAAACCACACTGAACTGTAAAATACACATAAGACACCAAAGTTCAACAAGCCAAAGCAAAATTAATACAGTTAGAACCACTCTTAAATTACAGTAAACTCTCACTAAGTAACAGCATCATCTTGTATAGAACCATCATAAGACCTCTTCTTCTGTACGCTTGTCCAATTTGGACAAATGTGGCTAAACATAACGTCAACAATATACAGATAATTCAAAACAAATTCCTAAGAACCATCACTCAAGCCCCCTGGTTTATTTCCAATAAGCAATTACACCACGAATTTAACCTTAGCCCCATCGCACACCACATAGCCTTCCTTGCCAATAACGTCTATTCAAACCTACACCTCATTAAGCAAGAGAGACATATTAACATAGGTAAATATAATAAAAACCCAAAAAGAATAAAAAATTGATATCCTATCCACTCATTTGTAAACATTTTTGCAAGTATTGATGATTTTTAAAGGTGCTCGGTTAGTTGCTTCGTCAATTATAGTCTTCAATAGATTTAGTTTATAGTAAATTAGGTGTGCATCAACAAAACAAATGCAGAGTTGTAAAAACTGAACTTTGTATAACAATACTATATAAAATAAAATTTAAAAAAAACTCTTAACTGGTGACGTGCGGTCTCTGTGACCACTGAGGAAAAGCAAAAGCGTAGTCTTCCCTTCTGGTACATCGCAATAAGTTTTTCTTTTACAGTATCTTCCCATCTCTTTCTAAACTACACTCGCACGCGGGGCAGCGGATTTAGTGACAGCCGTTCGCCTTTGAGAGCTAGTTGAAGTTCGGAGCGGTCTCGCAGTCCTCACATCATCAGTAGAGGGATTTTTCTTCCCACAGTGAATGTACATTGCAATATTTACTTTCCCGTCACTCCGTATAATCCGTATACACGGAGTAATATACATAGTATAGGGAAAGTTATGTAATGTTGAGGAAAATCTATTTCGAGACTTTAGCAAATATATAAACTTTTTGGGATCCCCTGATACCGAAAAATTGGTTCTTTCAAAAAGTCCGTCCGTCAGGCCGCGCGGTGTCTGTGAACTACAATAGGGCCTAAACCATAAGCACAATTTCTTTCGAAATGAATATTCCCCGGTCGATCTGGTTCCACTCGAGGCACCGCGATTTCGGAAAATTTTCTTCAAAATTTTGGGGTACTTTACATGAAGCCCCCCGAACATTTTCAAAATTTTCTCAAAAACTCTCCAATTTTTTTTCTAAATTTATAGTAAAGATAAAGTAAAATACACTTATAAAGGTGGCATAGGTCCGATTTTCACGGTGAACTCTGAATTTTCAAAAATTGCAAAAGTTTCAATTTTTTTCAGCGTCTTCCTATAAGTACAATATTGAGGATAGAGAGTTTTCCTTCAAATAAACTTTCTTCTCCAAAGTGAGTTCTATCATTAGGGCCATATGCATTTTCTGAAAATTATAGTTTTCGTTCAATATTGCATGCAATATTTGTAATGTTAAAAAATTACAAAAAAATATATTTTCTCAAAAACGGCTCCAAATTTTCCTTTAAACTTTTCGTAGGAATACAGCTAAATGTACTCAATGAAATAACACAATCGCCATATTGCTCTATTCTGTTGTTTTTTGAAAATTTACAAAAATGCAATTGTTTTGACTTGCTAGCTCAAAATTCCGCATTTTCAGAAACGCTCAAACGCCATTTTCTCAAAAAAGGCTACATATTTTTCATCATACATCCCGAACAGATAGTGTACACTACACCCTTTAATAGGTATAATTTGGAGTATTTGTTTGTTTTTCCAAAAATTCGAAAAATGTAATTTTTTAAAGATATCTCACACCGTTAATACGCACATTTCCAGCAATTTGTAGAGTCTATTGTATTTGTGAGTTAAAGTGCATCGAATTACTTCAAATGAAGTGTGACCAAAACTCAAAAAATTTCTGTGAAAAAGCTTTAAATTTCGCACTTGCCGGTAAGCCACCGGCATTTCCACGTTTGAAATGTATGTTCTGCGCTGGTAATTACTGCCAAAGATTGTTATAAACAATTGAATTACTCGAACGGCGCTAAATTTGAATCATTTTTGGTCCCTAATGTGCCAACAATCAGAAACATTACAAATGAGACTAAATTGATTACTTTTGCTTCGAAGGACCGTGAATAGGTCAGAAGTAATCTGCGGTAAGAACACGAAAACAGTAAATAACTTAACCTCCGTGAATGTTATTTATTTACCCGAGTTCAACAGGTCAGGGAATGACGTCCATGTTGAGGTAGGAAACACACTCACACAGTCGCTCTCACACACACACACACACACACGTGCGCGTTCGCGCACACACAGACACGTATTTATATTCACACTGTTATGGAAGTGGACGCACGAATGCCGACGCACGAATGCACTCCCGTCACGATAACAAACTAGCGGAGCCCTGCAGACGATGTTCTGCACTTCTTGTCTCCTTTCCCCTTCCATCTCCCTTTCTCTCTGCCTCTCCCTTCCCCCCTCTCTCTCTGTCTCTCCGTTTCTCTCTGTCTGACCGTCTCAGTCTGACTGTGTGTCTGCCTCTCTCTGTCCCTCTCATTCAAGTTTAGTTGCAGGTTCTGCACTTCTTTGTCAGTTGTGGTAATATCGAGAAGCGCCGTTCCAACAAAAATGTAATAAATGTCCGTGAAGGTCTCATCCTCTGGTTTACGGTGTGAGAAACGTTTCTTTGAGGTCTTAGGCATCAAAATTTTAGCTCTTAATGCCCTACAATGCTTCGTTAAGGAGATTTTTTAACGATACAGATTTTTAAAAAACTGCGCGGAGTGTTGCGGGTTGCATTTGACGTGAATATTTAGTTTTGTTCTACAGCACCATGTAGTGCTGCTACAACAGAATGAACAGCACGTAGACACACGAGAAAACACGTAGAAGTGCCAACATTCATAGAGATCGATCACACGGTGTCGGAATTTACTTCAAATCAATACCAACATCCACTTTTCCTATTCTTCAGGAGTCTAATTATAAAAAAGAAATTCTTATAAGCTTAGTTACAATTTTCCTTTTCTTTCTAACATTATATTTTAGGTAACAATAATTAACTGTTGTACATTATACTTTTTCTAACCTACAAATTTTAAGTAAATTCAATTTGTTGTAAGTTTAATATTGAGAGGAGGAGAATTTGTGTAATATAAACAGTAAAGTATGAGTTGAAGTAGAATCATCTGGACTATAGTATGCTGTGCCAACTATATTTCCACCTTAATTAATTTTTAATGCCATAAAACACATCATTTAGGAGTTATTTCATTCGATAGATTTCGACAATGCCGTCGTGTGTTGTAGGATTCATTTGAAGTGAATATCAAGATGCATTTTTGAAACATATCCTTTATATTTTTATAGTCAAAATCCAATTTTCACGTCTCTGTGAAATTCTTTTTCTTTACAGACCTCATTTATAAAGATTGGTTGCGTGTGAGAGCCGCAAAGGAAAGGTATACTACTGTAATAATGAAGGAGACAATGTTAATATCTTGTTACACACGAAAATATGTAAAGTAAAAATTGCTTTCTTTTAAAAGTGTTAAAAACTCTTTAAAATATAATTGACAACAGATGTATTGTAAAAATACTATTTACGTTAAAATTCTTTTCCTAGTAATACTATCTGTTACGGTTGTTAAATCGCAAATAAATATTATATTTACTGATCAAAAGTATCCCGACACGTGGCTCAAAATGACTTACCAGCTCGTGGCGCCCTCCATTGGTAATGCTAGAATTCAATAGGGCGTTGGCCCACCCTTAGCCTTGATGACAGCTTCCACTCTCGCAAGTATACTCTCAATCAGGTGCTGGAAGGTTTCTTGGGGAATAGCAGCCCACACTTCACGGAGTTCTGCACTGAGGAGAGGTATCGATGTAGGTCAGTGAGGCCTGGCACGAAGTCGGCGTTCCAAAACATCCCAAAGGTGTTCGATAGGATTCAAGTCAGGACTCTATGCAGGCCAGTCCATGACAGGGATGTTGTTGTCGTGTACTCCGCCACAGGCTGTCCAGTATGACCAGGTGCTCGATCGTGTTGAAAGATGCAATCGCCATCACCGAATTGCTCTTGAACAGTGGGAAGCAAGAATGAGTTTTAAAACATCAACGTAGGCCTGTGCGTTGATAGTGCCACGCAAAACAGCAAGGGGCGCAATCCCCCTCCTTGAAAAACACGACCACATCATAACACCACCGCCTCCGTGTCCGGAGACTTTTGATCACATAGTGTACACATACAGTAGTGTGCATATTCCGAGCTTTGGTAGCTTCCCCTCCGGTGCGTGCGTTGGCGCAGCTGTCAGTGGCAAGAGCCCGGGGAGGGGGGAGGGAGGGAGGGGCGGTAATTACCTCACAGGCGCCGCGGGGGGGGGGGGCGTGCGCGCGCGCTCGCCGCTCTCAGCGTAATTGGTGAAGCCGCGAGAGCGAAAAACCAGTCGGCGCGGAAGCCGCTGCTTCCTCGCATACGCCATTTTGCGCGCGTCGACACTTGAGGAGCAGCAACCGATGCCACCGCACTCTCTTTCACCGGGCGGTCCTGGGTTCCACTCCCCACGGCGGCAGGACTTTCCACACTCGCTTGTCAGCTGGGTCGAATTCAGTCGCTGTCTGGAGGAGAATTCCAGCGGCTGGCTGCTCTCATCGGGAGTTTTCCGTGGTTTCTCCGATCAACACCAGGCGAATGCCGGAGCAGTACCCTAACAAACGGGTCAAGGACCGCGCGCGATCGTTCCTTCCTCTTCCTTGTCCTATCCTCTTACACTAACATGCACTTACACTAACATGCACCACACTACCACACATGCCGAGAGACCAGTCGGGAGCTTACAGCTTGTCCCGGCTGAGGCGGTGCCCCGCTGGTGGGAGATACCTGGTTGAGGGAAAACCCTGTTACTCGAAGGTAGGTCGGCACAGAATCTTGGCATTCAGCCGAAAAAGATCACCGCCACCTCCCGATGAAAAACACGCACTACACTTATAGGACTAATGACCTCGTAAGTTGACGCGTCCGCTATCACGCAAAATCAATCTATCAATCCTCGCAGTCTGAGAGGCGCCCGACAACTGCGAGAAATTCGGCTTATTTGGCTCAGGAGCTGAGTCGATGCCAGTGCAATACCTGTGGCCGGGAGGCCCTGGGGTTCGAGTCCCGACGGTGGCAACATTTCCCACAGAAAGTAGATAGCCAGGTCGCATGCAGCCACTGTAAAAGGGCGTTTAGTAGAAGGCTAGCGACCACGTGCTCTGATCGGTAGTTTTCCATAATTTCTCCCATCGACACCAGGGTCATGCTGGAGCACTACTCTAACAAACGGGCCACAGACCGCGCGCGATCTTTCCTCTTCCTTGACCAATCATCATCCCATACGTACATCCTTTACTTACATCCCTGGCAAAGTCACACTTGCCAACAGACCGGGAACTTAGAGCATGTTCCGGCTGGCTGAGTGGCCCGCTCGAGGGGGATACACCAGGTAACCAAACCTGTCCGGGCACGGAGGTGGTGGTGTTATGGTGTGGTCGTGTTTTTCAAGGAGGGGGATTGCGCCCCTTGATGTTTTGCGTGGAACTATCGCACAGGCATACGTTGATGTTTTAAACACCTTCTTGCTTCCCATTGTTAAAGAGCAATTCAGGGATTGCGATTGCATCTTTTAACACGATAGAGAACCTATTCTTACGGCACGGCCTGTGGCGGAGTGATTACTCGACAATAACATTCCATAATGGACTGGCCTGCACAAAATTCTGACTTGAATTCTATCGAACACCTTTGGTATGTTTTGGAACGGCGACTTCGTGCCAGGCCTCGCCGACCTACGTCCATACCCCTCCTCAGCGCAGCACTCCGTGAATAATGGGCTGCCATTCCACAAGAATCCTTCCAGCACATAGCTATGTCAACCCTTAACTGGAGACGTGCAGTCTCTGAGACCGCTGCGGAAAAAACGCGTCGCCCTCCTTTCTGTTTTTTTTTTCTTTCTAAACTTTTCTTTACAGTACTCTTTACAGTACACTAGTAAAGTTTTTAACTTTTTCTTTACAATACCTCCTTTCTCTTTCTAAACTACACTCACACGCGGGGCAGCGGATCCAGGGACAGCCGTTCGTCTTTGAGGGCCATTTGAAGTTTTGGAGCGGTCTCGCAGACCGCTATCACTAGTAGTGGGACTTTTCTTCCCACAGTGAATGTGTATTGCAAATTTTTATTAATGGATAATTTTGTGTAACAATGCATTAGCGTATTTAAACAAAGGCTTTTTTGATATAGTCAATAACATTTCAAACCGTTCTACGAGTTCTTAAGATAATTAATAGTGATGGAGAAGTATAGAACAAAATATAGCCAGAAATATACTCGGCGAATAATAAACAATATTATGTTCATTTTACTTATTAACAACAAATCCTTTTATTTTCTTCCTTATTATAACATTATTAACGTGAAAAAAATTGTCAATTCAACATGAAATGGAACACCGAAAATAATCTGCCTAAAACGTTCGGGGTCTGACAGACCGCGCGTCACCGGAGAGGTAAGTTCGAAGGCGCGTCGCCAGTCAACGGGCGAGGTCCGAACCGCGGGCGTCGTGTGTTCACAAGAAGCAGTTTCTCATTCAAATGCGATGAGAACTACGCGGTGCCCGTATTCGTAATTCATAACTTGGAAATTTGAAGCATTTTTCACTGAAAATTTTTGACCTTTCGAAAAACTTCATTAAAAGTAATTTGAAGCACTTTAACTCACAAATACAATAGTGTTTACAGATTGCTGGAAATGTGCATATTAACTGTGTAAGAGATCTTTCAAAATAATTACATTTGTATAATTACCGAAAAAATCCCGAAGTGAACATTTCGTCTTATTAACGAGTGCAATTAGCAATATTCGAAATGTTTGAAGAAAACATTTGGAGCCATTTATGAGAAAATGGCGTTTCAGCGTTTCAGAAAATACGTAAATTTGAGCTAGTTTTAACAGAAAACGGTTGAAATTTCCAAACTTTATATGTCATTATTTAAAGCACATGTACTCATAAACGCGATAATTTGAACAAATCGCCGCTAATGTAAGTATTAACGACGTAAGAGACAAGTCACAAAAATTACCTTTTTGTAATTTTTGAAAAAACAAAAGAAGAAAGCAATATGACATTTGTGTCATCTCATAGAGTACATTTCGATTATCCCTATCGAAAGTTTAAAGAAAAAATTGGAGCCGTTTTTGAGAAAATCTTGATTCGGTATTTTTTAAAAATTGCTTATTTTGCATGCGATATTGCGCGAAAATTACTAAAATTTTCAAAAAATGTCCGTGACCTCAATGAAAGAACTCACTGTGGAGAATAATTTCTATTTAAAGGAAAAATCTTTATCTTCAACTTTGTAATTGTAAGAAGAAGCCGAAAAAATGGGAAATTACTTACAAGAAATATTCATATAAGAAATTTAAAGAAAATTTGCAACCGTTTTGAGAAAATTTTGAGAGTATTTGGGGGCTTCGTTTAAAGTAATTAAAAATTTTGAAGAAAGTTCTTTAAAGTCGCGGCGCCTGGAGTGGAACCAGATCGACAGGTAAATATCCATTTTGGAAGAAATCGTACGTATAATTTAGTCGCTTTTGGTGTTCACAGACAGACACATAAGTGGGCGAACGGACGTTTTGAAAAAAAAAACAACACTTTTTGGGTGCTTTGACTCAGGCCAGATGGAGGTTCTTTTTTTCAATTTTGTATAAATTCTGTGCATGGTGTCGCCACCAGTGTTGTTCACGTATACCGGATGGACGGACGGATGGACGTTTTTAAACGCACCACTTGTTCGGTATCAGGGGCCCCCAAACAGTGTATTTTCGTTGAAGTCGCGAAATCGATTTTCCGCAGTACGTATTACATAACTTTCCCTACACTTCATATATTACTCCGTATATACGTTGGTATACGGGAAATTAAAAAAAAGTAGCTGAACACTTTTCAAAAATTGAAGATAAAATGCAAGAGAAGATAATAGATTCTATTAAACTGCATTCATATTCAAATTTGTCACATTAGTAATATTATAAATTACATGCTTATTAATCCCGAATATTGTGCTTCGAACTGGCATAGAACATTATACTGAAGTCGAGTTAGAAGATTATATTTGAATGGAACCAACTAATGTTGTAAAGCTTCTGGTCTCGACATTAACTCCACCTTGCGTGTTTAACATTAATTCGTACTCTAATCTCCAGATGAGACTTTAGTATTTTAAATTCAGAAACAAAACCGGCGCGGCCTGAAGTCCAGAAACTTGCAAAGAGCTGCATTTGTGTAGACGACGGATTACACACAAAAAACAACAAAAGATCTCCGTGAAGTTGAGCGATAAAACCCGGGAGCTGCGTGTTTATTCCCGGAGGCAATAATAGACTCGAAGGGCGCGGCAGCGCGTCCGCCCAAACAGTCATTTTCATCGGGGCCGAATGGATTTAAATGAAAAAGTTGCCGAGCGGGAGGCGGAGCGCGTTAATTTTCGTAAAACAATCGCGCGCGGAATCAGCGTTCATTTACATTCAATCACGGTTTTATTTGCTCCATTGTCGGCGGCGCCGGTTCGGCTCGCGGCAGCAGCGGCTTCCTGCCGCGGGGCAGATGGCGCCGGTGCGGTGGGTTCCGGGCGCGTCAACTACACAGGTCGTTATACTGCGATTTTTCTAAGAGCGACCCTCAAGGCCACTCAAATCCCATCTTCGCGATGGAATATGTCACGGCATTTCGCGTCTTTCTCAGTCGTTTCGCTAGACTTTGCACGATCGCGACCGTATGAAGCAGTGCTTGCGATCATGCGACTTCTACCGGCAAGACCGAGAAAAGACGCGAAATGCCGTGACATATTCCATCGCGAAGATGGGATTTGAGTGGCCTTGAGGGTCGCTCTTAGAAAAATCGCAGTTTACTTACATGGCTCTCCGGGAGATACCGCGTCCAAGGCACAGGTGCCAACGTTTCGGCCGCCATGCTGCGACCTTCGTCAGGGCGTAGTAATGCGCTGAGATGGACTGCGTACGAGTTAATATACTTCTCGTCTCGACCGGGCGTCCTAGTAAAATATATGCTTCCAAGCATCGTGGAGACGTATGCCTTGGTTATTGACTCAATGCCTCAATGCCTTGGCATTGAGGTTATTTGGATGTTTAATAATTTTCACAGGTCATTACTCCAGTGATGTCGTCCTTGGAATTTCGGGCGCGTAGAGGCGATGGTGAAACAGTTAGCGTGTTGGACTGTTATACCCAAGTTCCCGGGTTCAAACCCGATCGATGCCGTGGATTTTTAAGGGCAAAAAAATCCTTCGGAGGGAAGTAAAGCCGGCTGTCCTGTGTTAGTAGTTTTACTTGCAGGTAAAAGATCCTCAAGCCTAAATGATGCCTCAGAGCTAAATTCAAATCGCCTGTTTCGATTCCCGAGTAATACCTTCTTTCTCTGCTAGATGGTGAAAGGTGCGTAGCGAAATTTACGTGGTCAGACGGAAGAGCAGGCTTCATGGCCTGATTGCCTCTCGCCACGTAAAATACGGCAATTAAATTCAATTCAATTCAAAAATTCAATAATTTCATATGATCTTCTCCCTGATAGATGGCGAGATGTGGCGCCGACCTACCGTCGACTCCCGGGCTTTCCCCTCAACCAGGTATCTCCCACCAGCGGGGCACCGCCCCAGCCGGGACAAGCTCTCAGCTCCCTACAGCAACTTTAATGTTCGGTGGTGCATTAAATCTACATTGATTTTAATTTACATATTAAATTTAATGCACAAAGATATTAATCTCGTTTTAATGTACACGGCAGATGAAATTAAATGTAAAGTACTGCATTAAACTACATTAAATTTAATGTAATTTCAGACAGAGTAGTGAAGAAGAAGATTAATGGAATGCCTCAAATCTCGATTAAAGTCTAGAAGCTGTGCACCTAGCACAAGCTAAAACACCTAGTGTCCGCAGATGGAGCCATAGAAAGATGTTTCTCCTAAGCACTAGCCGATCAAGAACATTTTCTATCTCTCTGACTCAAGGATTCTGCTAGATATCTTCTGTGCAAGAAGGGAGACTCTTTGAAGCCCGAAAAATGACGGTCAGTCATGTGTTTATGGCCAGAATACAAGTTGTTTACTGCTATGTTATATCTCGACCAAGTTGAGAATAATGTTTATAGGAGCACGCCACCGTCTGTGTTTACAGCTGAAACGACAGAGACGGAGATATAGGGATACTCAATTCAAAATTAAAATGGGACCGTAACTAACTATTGCGGGAAAAAAGCGCGATTTATTTCGTTGCAAATCTAGTATCTTCCCAATTAATATTTTAACTGTATTTGCACATTTCATTAAAAATCAGTTTGCTACCTTCACTTTTTACAGGTTACGAGGTTAACGTCGATATAATATCTGAGGGGGACATAAAATAACATATTGTTCATCATTGGAAGAAATAAAAGTTTACTTTTCTCTGCAAAACGATTCAAAATTTTGAAACTTGTTCTTTAGAAGAGCAGTAACATTAATATAAATCGTTTATTTTACTTAATTATATTCTGAGAATATGTACCAAATAAAATTCTCTTTATGACGCAATTAACTACCACCATAATGAAGAATATTGTAGATACTTATGACAGTAAAGTTAATGTTTTGATACGTTATTGCATACCTAACAAACCACCTAAAGCGTAGGTAAAGAAGATAAATGAAGAAGAGTACAAAATGTTTAAATTTAACGAATAAGTATTAAAAATTCAATATAAATAGAACTTTTATTACATTTTTGTACTAGAACGGTGGAAAGTAAAACAAGCAACTTAAAGGGACAAAAATAAAACAATTCAAATCGTGAATAATGTGTCTCTGAAGTTATATTTTATCCGCTGATTCACAACCTCCATGAAGGAGGCAATAGCTGATTCCGTAGAAGCAGTCTCTGAACTCGCTTTACGATCCTAGTGACTTTTGTTAGCAGAAACTGACTGTACAGACGCGTGTTTACACTGTTAGTTCCACGACGCGTCGCAATCGCCTCCTTCATTCTTCGCTTGGTCGAGTTATAAATGAACGAACCAACAAACACCGCGAAACAAATCACATTTTGACAGAAGAACAAAAGAAATCCTCGGAAGTCTGGGCTGCCAACATAAACTTACTATCATAAATAATATCACAGCACTTCGAGTGATATTTAGTCTATTTCACGAATAAACATATTACATGAATCGGATGGATAATTAAAATCATAGGAATTACGAAAAAGACAAATATTACTCAAAATTGGGGTAAAAGACAAAATAAATTAGATAATACTACAAACAAATGTACATCGTATCGTCCTAAATAAAATATGC
Source organism: Acheta domesticus (assembly GCA_031308135.1). Taxonomy (NCBI): domain Eukaryota; kingdom Metazoa; phylum Arthropoda; class Insecta; order Orthoptera; family Gryllidae; genus Acheta; species Acheta domesticus. The sequence goes on from JAHLJT010009419.1 coordinate 215,591,464, forward strand.
ATCGTTTTTTATTTATTTATTTATTTACGTCAAAAACAGTTAAAAACTGGATGTGACGAGCTATGAGGAGAAGTGAATTTGTGCACGTTTTCATAATTCTGTGATCTCTATCCTAAGCCATATTCTAGTCGAATTTTGAATACAGAAAAAAACATTTGTTTAGTTTTGTTGACGAAATATTCGCTCCTATATAATAAAATATATTTTCAAAAGTAAATTAGCTATGAATTTGGGCCCTTAACCCTCATCATGTTCTTCATGAAAGAATAATACTTTTTGCTGCGACAATATGGAGAACGATATTTTGAATCACTATATTTCCAAATGAAATTTATAAAACGTGCACAAATAATGAAGTTACATTTATGTCAAGAATCAAAACGGGGGCCCATCTCAGCACTTGCACGAAGGATCAGGTATCTGGACAAAAAACCTTATCGATATGGGAGTCCTCGACCCAAAAGATGTGATACAATACTTGTTACAGGTTCTTTAGGATTATACAGTCTAAATGGTAAATAATTACATTAACAATCATTGTTAAAATTTGTTCATTTTTCATTATCATTGTTTCCTTTTGATGCTCGGTATATTCTCGAATTGTATGGAAACAGTTATTCAACAGAAAAGATTTTACTTGGGACTTAAACTTTACTTGGTTTCTATGGAATTTATTCGTTTGATGTCATCTGGCAAAGTGTTGTAGAATAATGTTCATGAATTGTATGTGAATTTTTTATATAGAGTTGTTGATACTGTCACTTGATGAATATGATTACTACGACGCGTGTTATACTTCTAGACATCGGCGTTCGCTGAAAATATATTCCCGCCCTTAAGTAAGTCATTTTTGACAAAAACTACTGACTGGTAAATCAGGAGACACGGTAATGGTAAAATTCCTAGATTAATAAAGAGAGAGACTTATAATAATCACGTGGGTGGGATTTGCTTATTATTCGTACAATTCTTTTTTGTAATCTGAATGTCTGGGGGCTATAAGATGTGTTTCCCCAGAATATTACGCCATAACTCAGGTGGGAATGAACATTCACCAAATATACGCAATAAGCAGTATGAAGGCTGACTGAATTTGAAATAATTCTGAACTTAATAATGAACTTAATTTTATGTTCAATTCATTTAAGCGGACATTCCATTTGGGATTTGACTGAATTAATTGACCTAAATATTTTGTCCAGTAATAAAATATCTGCAATTGGTAGTCTGGCGGAGCTTTTAGTCGTATACAGTTTTGGACTAGTGGACTGGACTGAGCAAGAAATTCGCACCATGGATAGAAAAACCAGAAAACTGCTAAAAAACGCATCATTTCGCCCACCCTTGAGCTTATTTACATAGACTTTGTGTCAAGTAAGGAAGAAGGAAGAGGTCTCAGACAAATTGAGGCCTCCTGGCACAATGCAATAGTTGGAATGGGAAAGTATGTAGTCAGTCATCAAGATGATCCTCTAATGAGGCAGGTCATGAAATCTGACCGAAGAATGGGAAACAGAGGCATTGTTAGCAAGAAGCACTGCAAAGGAAACTATGCAAGACACGCCGAGTAACACTGACGCTGATCTTCTGATGCTACTAAACATGAAACGTGAGACACAAAAAAATTTTAAAAATTCGTGGAGAGACAAACAACTCCATGGACAATACCTGAAAAGAATCGGCAATGTGCAGATCAATATAACATCTTTGTGGCTTAAAAAGGGAAGAATGAAGCCAGAATCGGAAGCAGTTCTAGTAGCTGCTCAAGATCAGGCGTTGTGAACACGACATTAGCATAAAGCGGTTCTCAAAATCTCCCAAGATGATAAATGCCGCATTAGCCACGAATACGTAGAAACCATTGATCGTATGTCTAAGCTTGACGAATTCTAGCAAAGACCGAATACTTGAAAAGACACGACAGGGTGTGTAGCTACCTCCACTGGCAGATCTGTACCGCCCTGGAAGTTCCGAACACATGCCGCAAGTGATACGAACACTCAACAAAACCGCTGACGTCTGTTGGACTGTGTACAATATTGTACGACCAACAAATTCAAACTGTTCGCACAATAGCGGCAAACAAACCGGATATAGTTATCCTCAATTCGGAGGATAAATAGTGTCTACTTGTAAACGTCGCCGTGCCATGCGTTAAAAATGTTTTTACTGAGGAGGCCGTGAAACGTCTTAAATACTAGAGTTTCGAAATCGTGGTCAGCCGAATGTGGGGCGTAAAAGCAAATGTGGTCCCGATAGTTACGGGAGCTCTAGGATTTGTCCCAAAAGGTTGTGAAAAAGAACTAGTCTAATTTCCCAGGTCATTCAAGAGATTGGGAGGTACAAGAAATCGCTCTTTTTGGAACAGCATACATTTCACGCAAAGTATTGTAGAGGTACCGACAGTCCCTAGGTCTACCCCCTAGGTAGCTGGTTGCTACCTGGAGTAGATTTTATATTCAGCCGACTCATAACATCTTTAGTCGTGATGTAGAGGTATAATAATAATATTAATAATAATAATAATAATAATAATAATAATAATAATAATAATAATAATAACTCCACCTAGGGAGTACACGACCTTGGAGTTGGTGGTGGAGCTTGAGTACCCCCATGATCCTTAAAGCTATGTCAGTGGTAGCCTAGCTACCAGTAGGGCCTCCCTTGCTGAATAGGTTGAAGGTGAGGGGTCAGACGAAGAAGTACTCCATTTTGAGGAGAGTGGGAAGTAAGTAGAGAGGGAAGGGTCATGAACCTTTGGACTTCCTGCTGTCGGCCCATAGAGGGTACCGGAGAGAAACTGGGTTGGCACACCAGGCCACTGATTAGAGTGGAGGCCCGAACCTTGCATTAGCCAGCGAAGGAGGCTGCCTCCAGCAGTCAGTGAAAATCCCGTAGGGTTTAGTAATGCCGACTGGCGATCGGAGGAACCCCTTGCTGGGCCCTGCGGGGGGATGCCCCGAGGCCACTGTGGGTCGCAGTAACGGATGGCAGGAAACAACCCAAGGGTTAAGTGTGATCTGTGAACTCGAACTTGCGTCCTGCGAATCCTCAAATCAAACCAATGAGCAAAATGGATAGAACAAGCAATGTAATGAATCTTAACGTGCCCTACCAATGTCCCATACCTGCTCAGAAACCGAGCTAATGTCACCTTGTCGACGTCTGGCCATCCCACGGGTGTTAGTCCCAGGGACCCAGAGCCGGCAGTAGCTCGAAGCCATCGTCAGAGATGGACCCGGGATGAATTAAAGGAGGTGATGTGGTGCTTTTACTATGCAAAAGCGAAAAATGGGGGCTCAGAAATAGAAGTATTCAAGGTATGGGGAGAGCGGAACCCAGATATGAGACCTACCCTAGACTCAAAGAAGCTTGCCAGTCAATGACGATACATACTCAGCAGTGGAAAATTCACAGTAGAACAACTTGCTGACATTGAGACAAATGCGGAGTATCTACTTCGCTGGAACAATCCACATGACGAACATGTAGAACTTGAAAATGATGATCCCGTGGAAGGTTCATCGCTTTCCAGTGAAACACACGTCAGTGGTGAAAACTCATCTGGCAATGAATTACACGATAAGGACATGATGCGAAATCTCCTTCGGCGCGAGATAGAAAGAGTTAGTCAACTTCCGTTTGAATCTCGCGAACCGTTGAGGAGAATATACGAAAATGCCAAAGCTAAAAGAGTGATAGAAACAGTGAATTCTGTCTTAAATGAGGTGGTGGAGACCCCAGGCAGAGATCTAGATATTACTGAAATCAATCACATCATATATGCAACTGGATATCTAGTATCTCAGATAATTTTGGGGCAAGCCAAGAACACCGACGGCCGACAGTAAAACAGAGTAAACAGCTCTGTACCCCCATGGATGAACAGAATTATGAAACGGATAGCCGACATCCGGCGTGAAATATCATTCTTAGCTGAGGCATCTTCTAAATCAACGCACACCTCTAAAGTTCAACGAAAAATATTCAATGTTGAACAAAAATACCAAATTGAAAATGACCCCAGCAGGCTAATGGTAGTTGAGAAGCTAAAAGAGAAAATTCAAGCATGAGCTCAACGAATAAGAAGGTACAAACGTAGAATAGATTTCCGTGTACAGAACCGGTTGTTTGAAACAGAAGCGAAGAGATTCTATCGCAATCTGACTCAAAAACCGAATGGCAAAGCTGTTACTCCTTCAAAAGATGACGTCGAAGCATTTTGGGCAGGAATCTGGGAAGAGAGCAGATCCTACAACAAAGACGCATCTTGGCTTCAATCTGAAGTTGATGCTGCCGATGAACTTGTAGAAACAGTGGAAGATGTTCACCAATTCTCGGAAAAGGACCTCTTCCAAGCAATTGAGAACATGGGAAACTGGAAGTCCCCCGGGATTGATAAGATCCAGATTTATTGGATTAAGAAATTAACAGCAATACATTCTATTCTAGCAAAGGCTGTTAATAAAATTTTTGAAAACCCAAAGGAAATCCCGGAATGGCTCACACGCGGCATCACGTATTTGCTACCCAAAGCGGGTGACAGCTCTTTGGCGAAGAACTACAGGCCAATTACTTGCCTGCCAGTAATGTACAAACTTCTAACTTCAGCCATAGCTGACAAAATGTATAGACATCTAGATAAGAATCATCTAATGCCAGCTGAACAAAAAGGATGTCGTAAAGGCTCTTATGGCTGTAAGGAAATCTTGCTACTGAATAAAGTCATCTTGAATGATGTAAAGAAACGCAAACGTAATTTGAGCATGGCTTGGATTGACTACCAAAAGGTTTTTGATAGTGTACCACACGATTGGATTTTCAAGACCCTGGAGATCTATCGATTTCATCCTAGACTTATTGAATTTTGCAAGGCTAGTATGAAGTCGTGGAGTACCAGGTTACTAATACACAGCGGAAAGGAAGCAGTAGAAACCAGAAGTATTCAGATTAACAGGGGTATTTTTCAAGGAGATTCACTATCCCCTCTGCTGTTTTGCATTAGTTTGATCCCACTATCGAGACAGTTGTCGCAAGCTGACTTTGGTTTTAAGCTCCATGGTGATGAAAGGTCAGTATCACATTTGTTTTACATGGATGATCTGAAAGTGTTTGCTAAGAATGAAGCGATTCTCTCCCAAATGCTGTCTGTCGTGAATGACTTTAGCAATGACATTTGCATGAAGTTTGGTCTTGACAAGTGTGCAAAAATCAATTTAAAAAAAAGGAAACTTACAACGTCTGAGAACATTGAAATTGATACGCACACTGTGATTCAAGATCTTGAGCCAGGTACAACTTACAAATATCTGGGCATTGAAGAATGTGAAACCATCTCGAATGACAGAATGAAAGAGAGAATTCGTAGGGAGTATTATAGGAGAGTGAGACTGGTCCTGCATTCCGCTCTGAATTCCAGGAATAAAATGTCTGCAATAGGTAGTTTGGCGGTACTTGTAGCCGAATACAGTTTTGGACTAGTGGACTGGACTGAGCAAGAAATTCGCACCATGGATAGAAAAACCAGAAAACTGCTAACAATGCATCATGTTTCCCAACCTCGAGCTGATATACATAGACTTTATGTGGCACGTAAGGAAGGAGGAAGAGGCCTGAGACAAACTGAGGCCTCCTGGCACAAAGCAATAGTCGGGTTGGGGAAGTATGTAGTCAGCCATCAAGACGACCCTCTAATGAGGCAGGTCATGAAATCTGACCGAAGAATGGGAAACAGAGGCATTGTTAGTGTAGCAAGAAACATTGCGAAGAAAACTAGGCAAGACACGTCGAATAACACAGACACTGAACTTCTGATGCTGCTAAACATGAAGTGTGAGACACAAAAAATGTTAAAGAAATCGTGGAGAGACAAACCACTCCACGGACAATATCTAAAAAGAATGGACAAGGTGCAGATCAATAAAGATCAATCATTTATGTGGCTTAAAAGGGAAGGATGAAGCCAGAATCGGAAGCACTTGTAATAGCTGCCCAAGATCAGGCCTTGAGAACACGACATTATGATAAAGCGGTTCTCCAAATTTCCCAAGATGACAAGTGCCGCATTTGCCTGGAGCAAGTAGAAACCATTGATCATATTGTCTCAGCTTGTCCAATCCTAGCAAAGACAGAATACCTTTAAAGACAAGACAGGGTGTGTAGCTACCTCCACTGGCAGATCTGTATAGCTCTCGAAGTTCCAAACACATGCCCCAAGTGGTACGAACACTCACCGAAACCGGTGACGTCTGCTGGATTGTGTACTATCTTGTACGACCAACAAATTCAAACAGATCGCACGATAGCGGCAAACAAACCAGATATAGTTGTCCGGGATTTGGCGAAAAAATCGTGTTTACTTATCGATGTTGCTGTACCTTGCGATCAAAACGTCGTTACCAAGGAGGCAGAGAAACGTCTTAAATACAAGAGTTTGGAAATCGAGATTAGCCGAATGTGGGGCGTAAAAGCACAGGTCGTCCCAATAGTTATCGGAGCTCTGGGATTTGTTCCGCAAACTTTGAATAAGAACTTGTCTAAACTCCCAGGTAATTCAAAAGACTGGGAAATGCAAGAAATTGCTTTATTTGGAACAGCCCACATTTGGCGTGAAGTATTGTAGAGGCACTGATAGTCACCGAATCTGCTCCTTAGGTAGCTGGTTGCAACCTGGAGAAGATTTTATATTCAGCCGACTCATAAGATCGTTAGTCGTGATGTAATGGAATAATAATAAGGACCTCCTCCGACGCGAGATAGAACGAGTTCGTCTACTTCCATTCGAATCTCGTGCACGGTTGAGGAGAATTTACGAAAATGCTAAAGCTAAGAGAGTGATAGAAACAGCGAATTCTGTCTTAAATGAGGTTGTAGAGGCCTCAAGTAGACATCTAGATATTACTGAAATTAATCACATCCTGTATGAAACTGGATATCTAGTATCTCAGATAATCTTGGGGCCAGCCAAGAACACCGATGACCGACAGCCAGACAGAGTAAAAAGCTCCGTACCTCCGTGGATGAAAAGAATTATGAAACGGATAGCCGACACACGGCGTGAAATATCACTCCTAGCCGAGGCATCTTCTAAGTCAAACCACACGTATAAAGTTCAACAAAAAATACTCCATGTTGAACAAAAATACCTAATTGACAATGACACAACAAGGCTAATGGTAGCTGAAAAAATAAAAGAGAAAATCCAAGCATGGGCTCAACGAATAAGGCGGTACAAACGTAGAATCGATTTCCGTGTACAGAACCGGTTGTTTGAAACAGACGCGAAGAGATTCTATCGCAGTCTGACTCAAAAACTGAATGGCAATGCTGCTCCTCCTTCAAAAGATGACGTCGAAATATGTTGGTCAGGAATCTTGGAGGAAACCAGATCCTACAACAAAGACGCATCGTGGCTCCAATCTGAAGTTGATGCTGCCAATGGACTCGTGGAAACAGTGGAACATGTTCAAGGATTCTCGAAAGAGGACCTATGCCAAACAATTAAGAATATGGGAAACTGGATATCTCCTGGGGTTGATAAGATCCAGATTTATTGGATTAAGAAATTAACAGCACTACATTCTCATCTTGCAAAGGCTGTTAATAAAGTTTTAGAAAACCCTAAGAAACTCCCTGAATGGCTCACTCGCGACATCACGTATTTGCTACCCAAAGGAGGAGACAGCTCTTTGGCAAAGAACTATAGGCCAATTACTTGCCTGCCAGTAATGTACAAACTTATAACTGCAGCCATAGCTGACAAAATGTATAGGCACCTAGAGAAGAACCATCTGTTGCGAGTTGAACAGAAAGGATGTCGTAAAGGTTCCTATGGCTGTAAGGAAATCTTGCTTCTGAATCAAATAATTTTGAATGATGTAAAGAAACGAAAACGTAATTTGAGCATGGCTTGGATTGACTACCAAAAGGTTTTTGACACGATTGGATTTTGAATACCCTGGAGATCTATCGATTTCATCCTAGACTTGTTGAGTTTTGCAAGGCTAGTATGAAGTCGTGGAGCACCAGGTTACTAATCCACAGCGGAAAGGGAGTAGTATAAACCAGAAGTATTCAGATTAACAGGTGAATATTTCAAGGAGATTCACTATCCCCCTGCTGTTTTGCATTAGTTTGATTCCTCTATCGAGACAGCTGTCGCAAGCTGACTTTGGTTACAAGCTCCATGGTGATGAAAGGCCTGTATCACATTTATTTTACATGGATGATCTTAAACTATTTGCTAAGAATGAAGCGATTCTCTCCCAAGTGCTGTCTGTCATCAATGATTTTAGCAATGACATCTGCATGAAGTTTGGTCTTGACAAGTGTGCAAAAACCAACTTAAAAAAAGGGAAAATAACCACATCAGAGAACACTGAAGTTGATAGACACACTGTGATTCAAGATCTTGAGCCAGTTAAAACTTACAAATATCTGGGTATTGAAGAATGTGAGACCATCTCGAACGACACAATGAAAGAGAGAATTCGTAGGGAGTATTATAGAAGAGTGAGACTTGTCCTGCAGTCCGCTCTGAACTCAAGGAATAAAATAACAGCAATAGGTAGTTTGGCGGTGCCTGTAGCCGAATACAGTTTCGGACTAGTAGACTGGACTGAGCAGGAAATTCGCATCATGGATCGAAAAACCAGAAAACTGCTTACAATGCATCATGTTGCCCACCCCCGAGCTGATATACATAGACTTTATGTGTCACGTAAGGAAGGAGGAAGAGGCCTCAGACAAATTGAAGCCTCCTGGCACAATGCAATAACCGGGATGAGAAAGTATGTAGTCAGCCATCATGATGACCCACTAATGAGGCAGGTCATGAAATCTGACCGAAGAATGGGAAACAGAGGCATTGTTAGTGTAGCAACGAACATTGCAAAGAAAACTATGCAAAACACGTCAAATAACACGAACACTCAACTTCTGATACTACTAAACATGAAATGTGAGACACAAAAATTGTTAAAGAAGTCGTGGAGGGACAAACCCCTCAATGGACAATACCTAAAAAGAATGGACAAGGTGCAGATCAATAAAGATCAATCATTTATGTGGCTTAAAAGGGGAAGAATGAAGCCAGAATCGGAAGCACTTGTAATAGCTGCCCAAGATCAGGCCTTGAGAACACGACATTATGATAAAACGGTTCTCAAAATTTCCCAAGATGATAAATGCCGCATTTGCCAGGAACACGTAGAAACCATTGATCATATTGTCTCAGCTTGTCCAATCCTAGCAAAGACCGAATACTTGAAAAGACACGATAGGGTATGTAGCTTTCTCCACTGGCAGATCTGTACTGCCCTCGAAGTTCCGAACACATGCCCCAAGTGGTACGAACACTCACCGAAACCGGTAACGTCTGTTGGATTGTGTACGATCTTGTACGACCAACAAATTCAAACAGATCGCACGATAGCGGCAAACAAACCGGATATAGTCATCCGGAATTTGGGGAACAAATCTTGTTTACTTGTCGATGTTGCTGTACTTTGCGATCAAAACGTCGTTACCAAGGAGGCAGAGAAACGTCTTAAATTCAAGAGTTTGTAAATCGAGATTAGCCGAATGTGGGGCGTAAAAGCACAGGTCGTCCCGATAGTTATCGGAGCTCTGGGATTTGTTCCGCAAAATTTGAGTAAGAACTTGTCTAAACTCCCAGGTAATTCAAAAGACTGGGAAATGCAAGAAATCGCTTTATTTGGAACAGCCCACATTTTGCGTAAAGTATTGTAGAGGCACCGACAGTCCCTAGATCTACTCCTTAGGTAGCTGGTTGCAACCTGGAGTAGATTTTATATTCAGCCGACACATATCATCTTTAGTCGTGATTTAGAGGAATAATATTAATAATAATAATAATAATAAAAATGTTTTGTTGTGCGGAGCGGGAAATAGTATGTCGCTCCTTCACACGTTCTCTGCGTACAGAAATATCGACGTTGCGGCGGGCGCGGCTGCCCGGCCTTTGCGGCAGTGGCAGTGGTAATCCATCTCTCGGGACGCATCGACCGAAGTCTGCCAGCACTCCCCCCCCACTGCCTCCTTCCATTCCCACCTTTTCCTTCTACCTTGAAACTTTCACTTGGTGAACTTTTCTTTTTGATGCTGCTTTTCCATCCATCGTCCTTCACACCGTTATAAAGGTTGCACTCTTACCTTTGCGCTAGCATTGCTATCCAATGGCCTGGTACCGATTGATGTTCCCCTACTGAAAGAAACTGCCTTTGAAATACGAAAGGTTGAAATACTGTGTGCAAGTGTACAAGTGGAACGACAAAGCACATACTTTCTCGCATTATTTTCTTGGGATGTTTTCCTTTCCTCCGTGTATCAACTGATGTAACTGCAGTTCCTCTGACAGGGGGGTCCTAGGACCCCACTCTCCACAGCGGCAGGATTTTCCATACTAGCATATATAGCTAGGTCGAATTCAATCGCTGTCTGGAGGAGAGTTCTCCCGACATGTGAGCATAATGCATTAAGTATAAGTGTGAATGTGAGGGGTGAGCCAAGGCCGTCTAGAAGAATATATTAGAAATTTTTCGTTTTCGCATACGCCCTTATCAACGAGCTAGAATATTTTAGCTATTTAGCCCTTGTAGGATAAGTTTAGATGCGAATGGATGTTTTAATAATTCAGTAAAAATTTCAATGCTCGGTTTTGTTCATAAAAAGAATTCCTTCGTCCATTATCTTCAAGTAAGCAAGGTATGTGTTCTTCTAGTATTGAGTGATATAAGCATGTGGTGCAATTATCATTTTTTTATGCAATACATGTTGTAATATGTTTTGTTGCTTGCACTTGGATGTTTGGTTGTACTATTATACCCTGCATTTTTTTCAGTGAATCCTTGCAAACTATCCTTAAAGGAAGGCATTCTGAAAATTAGGCAGGAGAGATACATGACAAAATGTCAAGCAAGTGAAGTGTGCTGTGCTGTTGATCGAATTATGATGGATCGACGGAACGCGTTTCTACTTTGAAATTTCCAACCAATCCTGCTCTGTGACAGAAGTGGATGAAAACATAAATAATACAGATTTTGTCCCCTCAAAGAATTGTGTGTGTGTGTGTGTGTGTGTGTGTGCGTGTGTGTGTGTGTGTAAAACACATCGACTGAAAATTATTCTCTATCAGAACAAGGCAGTAAGAAGAGATGGTGTCGAAATATTTACTAAAGGAACGTATCCGACCATAGTGAAAGACGCATACCCTTCTATCTCAGTGAACAGCCTCACTACTTGACGAATAATCACCAATTGTTTCAGATATAGATATCTGAAAATTTTGAAATTAAGTTCCTGAAGCATGAAAATCAAAGAACTTTATTGAAGGGATTTGTATGAGAGACAGATCCGATTAATGGGAAACAGTTTTGAGTTGTGGACAAATTCTGCTCACATTAATAGAACGTAGTGCTTTGTGTATGTCAAACATTTTATTAAATAAACACTGTACATTAGGAATGTTCAGTGATAAATATAATGTTTTCAATATTGCAAGACGCAAGGTCACAAAAGTGAGTGAAAAATAGGAAGACATTAAAGTAAATTTAAAGCGTCCAAAACAATTTTAATGTATTTCCAATGTGATTTGTGTCCTTTGAATAATCTCATAAAGTCTTACATAATCTTCTGGAGTAACTTCTGAATAAAATATTGCTTTTCATCCTTCCTCCTCTTATTTTTGAGCAGTTTGAATTTAATTAACCTACCTATGAATATTTCACACAACATTCCTTACAATATTAACAAACATTATTAATAGTTACTAATATGGCCATCAGAGAAATATCTGAAAATGCATTACTATTAGCCGTACTATACTATCTTCCACATTAAATTACAGGAGACAACTTGACAGAAATAGAGCAGAAAAAATATAAATAGAATTATTATAAAGGTACTTAATTTCTTATGAATATCAATTATGGCAGCAATTTTTTTTTTTGAATTCTACAAAATTGTATATTATAAATAAGGTAGTACGTACAAAAAGTTAAGCCTTCTCAATATGTTAATTTACATGTACGAAAATTGTACAATATCGGAATGCTGTAATACAGATAACTCTCTAAAATAAATTCCTAGAGCGTCAAAAAGGCTTAATGTTTCCTCATGTTATTTTAAGCAAGTATGGGTTTCCGTACGATTTTAAGAACTAGATCTCGTTTAAAACGTGGACAGCATGCGTTTCCCGCCAGCCACTCTTCGTGACGTCATTCGGCGCAGGAGCAGGCGTAGACGGCCTTGGGTGAGCGTAGGACAAGGAAGAGACAGGAAATATCGCGCGCGGTCCGTGGCTCATTTGTTAGGGCGCTGCTCCGACATTCTTGACGTTGATCGGAGAAACCAGCGATTACCTGCTATTTAGGACGAGCTTTTACTGGTCATTATTATTCTAAAATTAATATTTCCGTTCTACCATTAGGAAACCGAAAAAAAGAAAATGTAAAAAAACTAGTGGTGCTACAGAATGGCACAGACTTTCCTGTATTAGTTTTCTATTTCCTTGGGTCTTCGCTAGCTATTTGCAATTGCCACATACTCTTTCTTGGCAGCTGCCATCTATCACCGCACAAACTACATTTTTTTGTCATTTTCTTAATTTTTCGGTTTCCTCTTGGTAGAACGGAAATAATAATTTTAGAATATTAAAGAATACAAAAACCTAGTCTTAAATGGCAATTTTCTTTTAAAAATTATGTGCCGTTTTAAAGAAAATTGCGTTTTAGCGCTACTAAATATGAGAAATTTGAAGAAAATTTTTGAGTTTTCAAAACTGCATATACTCTATTTGAAGTTATTTCAAGCGCGTACACTCACAAATATAATAATCTTTACAAATTTCTGGTAATGTGCATATTAAAGGTGTGTGAGACCTTTCAAAAAATTCACTTTTGTATAATTTTTGAAAAAAGAAAAAAATAACTCAATTTAACTTTACGTCATATTAAAGAGTGCAATCAGCAGTATCCGATACAAAACAATGTATATAATCTTAATGAAAGAACTCACTTGGGACAACAAATTTTATTTCAAAGAAAAATCTTTATCTTCAGTTTTGTAGTTCCAGAAAGACGCCAAAAAGCCAAATTTTTGAAAATTGCAAAAGTTTGAATTTTTTTCGGCGTCTTTCTCCAACTACAAAATTGAAGATGGAGAGTTTTCCTTCAAATAAATTTATTCTTGATAGTGAGTTCCTTCTTTAAGGTCACGTACATTTTTTTGAAAATTTTAGTAGTTTTCGCGCAATATTGCGTGCAAAATGTGCAATTTTAAAAAATTGCAAGAACATGATTTTCTCAAAAACGGCTCCAATTTTTTTCTTTAAACTTTTGGTGAAGATAATGCTAAATATACTCAATCAGATAACATGAACGTCATACTGGTCTGCACGTTGGTTGTTTCAAAAATTACAAGAATGTAAATTTTTGATTTGTCTCTCACGTCTTCAAAATTTACATTATAGATGTGTTTAATTGTTTAGTGCGTTTCTTTACAATAAGCTTCAAAGTATCTCCAATGATGGTTTCTGAAAGGTCCATAAGTGGTCCATAATAAAGCAACAAAATTGGCAAATTTTCTGAAATGTTCGAACAAAATTTTCTCAAACACTATTGAAAATTTTTCGTCGAAATTCTCAACAATGGCAAAGATTCAATTCTCTCCCATATTCCAGAAGATTGATTACGGCCAAGATATTTGGGGCCCAAAAATCAAAATAATGCTGAAGAATGTATGTGTTGTTGAATCACACACAAGATGAAAAGTATGCATTGCACCGAAACGAAAAGTAAACCATGGCGTCAGTTGAAAAGTTTTCTGAATATTTTGTTTTATAATATTTTCCCGAATTGTTGTAAAGATTTCCGCAAATGTGATTTTTTCCACCTGTTATATTCGAACAAAGAGGGACAATGATTTTGAAATTGAATTGGTTACCGTGACAAGAAAGTTGTTATTAAACAATTTGTGTTTATTTCTCAATTCAGAAAATGAACACATTAGAAGATTTATCACTGAAATTTAGAATGAATATTAAGTATATGTGTGCGTATCAGTCAAAATACCTATTAGTGTTGTGGATTTAGTGTCATTAGTGTTGTGCCTATTAGTGTGTTGTGTATTACTTATGTTGAGTTTATTCCATGTGTATTTTTCGAATAATTTTATTACTGGAATCCTTCGCTTGCAGTTTGTGCCGAAAGAGAAATCATTAAAAATTTCGTATTTGGCAATTTTACGTAAAATATGGCAAAGAATCATAAATTTATAATTTGCATTTATAATTTTTTAATCGTTTGTAGTTAAAATATTTTGTTTAGTCATGGTATTGCTTTCCTTGTTTCAAAGTATTTGAAGTAATGCTCATTTGTGGTAATATTTACATTAGTGGCGATTTGTTCACAATATTGTATTTACGAGTACATTTGCTTTAAATAATGTCTAGGAAATGTTCTCGAGAACTCAACCGTTTTCTGTAAATACTAGCTCAAAATTGCGCATTTTCAGAAACATTCAAACACAATTTTCTCAAAAATTGTTCCATATTTTTTCTTCACACTTTTCGAACAGAGAGTGCTCATTGCAATTTTTGATTTGACGTTAAGTTAAATTTGGGGTATTATTTTGTTTTTGCAAACATTACATAAATCTAATTTTTTTAATGATCTCTCACATCGTTAATATGCACATTTCCAGCAAATTGTAAACACTATTGTATTTATTCTTGACATCCGGGCTGATGGGCCGTGGTCCAATTGGCTTGGAACTGCTAGGAACTATTGTATTTGTAAATTAATCTTCTTCAAATGACTTTAAATGAAGTGTTCCGAAAACTCAAACATGTTCTGTGAAAAAGAAGTTCAAGTTTCGCATTTTTAGTAGCGCTTAAACGCCATTTTCTTTAAAACGGCTATTTAGAAAGAAGCTTAGTGTTTTTTAATATTCTGAAAATTAATATTTCCGTTCTACCATTAGGAAACTGAAAAGTCAAGAAAATGTCAAAAAAGTGTAGTTTGTGCGGTGATAGATGGCAGCTGGCACGAGTACGTGGCAATTCCGAATAGCTAGCCCAGACCCAAGGAAATAGAAAACTAATACGGGAAAGTCTGTGCTATTCTGTAGCCCCACTAGTTCTTTCTTGGCGCAAGGGGGTGTGTCAGTAAAATAGAATACCTCACGGTATTTCGCGTCGTTCTCCCTTGTGCCGCTAGGAGTCGCATGATTGGACTGTATCGAGCAGGGCTGACGATCATGCGGCACAAGGGAGAACGACGCGAAATACCGTGAGATATTCCGTTTTATTGACACACCCTTGTGCGCCAAGAAAAAAAACGAGGTATAGTGGCGAACGAGGCGCAGGGGCACTGGCAACGCCGAGGTCGTGTGCCTCGCGCGGCGGGCGAGAGAACTTAACAAGCGCGCGTGTTGACACGTGACTCGTGGCGGAAGGAGGGGTCGTGCGAGCCCCCCTCCCCCCCCAGGGCCTGCGCGGAGGAGGGAGAAGGGGCTGCGAAGAGATAGTCCCTGGCAAGCGGAGCGTGAGGTCGCACGTCCTACACAGCAAATGGGGAGGGACGTCCTCTCTAGATCAATGCTAGACTTTCGTGCAAGAGAATTTTGAAACTAGCAGTGCTACACAATGGAAACCGAAAAAGTAAGAAAATGTCAAAAAATTTACTCTTCGCGGCGATAAGTGCCATAAGGCAAGAGTATGTGGCAATTTGGAATGGCTAGCCCAGACTCAAGAAAATAGAAACCAATACGGGAAAGTCTGTGTCTTCTGAAGCACTACTAGTTCATTTGTCTATCACTGTTGCTAGTATTTACATCAGCGGCAATGTGTTCATATTTCAATATTTATGACTACATGTGCTTTAGATAACTCAACCGTTTTCTGTGAAAATGAGCATCTTCAGAAACGCTGAAACAGTAAGTTAAATTTGTTTATATTTTTTATTATTTTATTTCTATTTTCACTACGCGTTTTAGTAGACTAGTCGAGAATATCTGGCGTTCAAGGGATGTGAAAGTCAGTACGTAGGGCTTGGAGGGCTGGCAGATATTGAAAACGCGTCGCGCCTAATTCACTGCTTGGCTGGAAACTGCCACATTGGATGAAACGGAATCGGAAATTTGTAGAAGGCAATACGCAGTTGGCACCCCTGCACTTGTACTGTATTAGGGGGCCAAAGTCCCAGGGCGGATATCTAGGAGTTGGCCTTCACTCGCAGCCTCCTCGGGTGTACAAGTACCTCTTCAGACCAATATCCGGATCTCACCGGAACGCAGTTTGCCCTCGCGGCAACCTCCACATTCAATGCCTGGGTCTAAGGCCGCTCTGCCAGCTCAGAGCTGCTAGCTGTCAGGGCTAGTACCGGAGTCAATATTGTCGTATGACAACGCGCCACCCATATGCGCTGGGACACCAAGTCCCTCATATACTCAGTATACCCATAGTATCGGACCACTGCCACGACGAAGCCAAGAGCCCAAGTGGGGGCCGCCAGAAAGAAGTCTCCCCACTGCCTACATCTTTAGGCTACCGACCTGGGTCAGACCGTAACCACGGCAACCTGACGGTAGGTAATGTCCCGCCGGACTTCTATTTGTGGATTTCAGAGTACCATAGGTCTCCTTAACCCAATCCTTCCTTGAGGTCGACGTGCCAGGGGCCCAACTGGTGGGTTGCCGGGGTGAACCGACAACCAGGAGCTTAGCATCGCCTGCTCACTGCCTCCACCTTGAGGCTAACGACGTGAGTGTCACCGTGAAACTGGAGGTCCGGGTGATCGTCTACAACTCTTCACCAGAGGTCTTGTCCACCTACGTGGTCACGAACCCCCCTGCGGAGGGACAATTTTACAATAAAACAAACAGTTTATTCCTTGTAACACTAGTTTATGTTCATCAGTGACAACTTTTATACATTTGTCAGCAAGGGGTTTATTGCCTGATTATTTTTTGAAAAACGAGTCGTTTTAAAAGGAAATTCTGTTTATGTGAGTTACACATATTTTTTATATCATTTTATATTTGATCGTGTTTTTGTAAAAATATAAGTGAAAGTGTTTTGTATTCGAAAGTTTGTTATCATTGTTCAGAAATGTATAACTGTCAGGTAGTAATTTTTTGTAATTCACAAATACAATATACTGTTGCATTAAAAAAGTTATAATGCAAAATTATTGTATTTACTGTATTTTGAGTATTTGAAGTATTTTAAACACGTGTGTGTTTAGCAATTGAAAACGTATTGTATTTCTAGTATTAAAATACTTATTGACAAAGTATTTTTGTGGAAGTTTTTAAATACGAAATTTAAAGCATTTCGCTCCATTCCCTTCGTTTGTGGCCAACGTCTCACTTCCCAATTTTTCGCTCGAACGAAGATCGCTTCTTGTGGAAGTCACATTCTCTACACATTCTAGTTGGCTGGTCAAGAATATCTGGCGTTCAAGGGATGCGAAAGTCAGTGCGTAGTGCTTGGAGAGCTGGCAGATATCGAAAACGCCTGGTGCCTCATTCACAGTGTGGCTGGAAACTGCCAGTTTGGATGAAAGGGAAGGGGCAAAACGTCTGCCCCACCTGCGTGATGCGGAGTGTTAGCTCCACGAAAGTTCTGCCACTCAGGTTGTGAGCGAAAGCCCGCCCGTGGCACCTCTCCTTTGATCTCAGCGGTCAGCAGCGGCCGCTGGGAGCGCTAGTGCAGGGCTGTCCAACTTAGAAGGGCCCATGGGCCACATATCAAATTCTAGGGAAGCCGCGGGCCCCACCGTCATTTCAGATGGTTTTTATCGTAACCACTGAGATTATACCCAAACATACGTACTATATACATACATACATACTTACATACATACATACATACATACATACATACATACACACTTACATAGTAAGTCCGGAGGGGACAAGTAGGGGGGGAAAACACCGTCACGGGAGTGTGTCGGTGAGCAGGTGTCAGGTGAGTGCGCTGAATTTATTTGAGGGGCGCCAAGCGCCACTCACCTGTCGCCTGGCCGGCAATGAGAATCACAGGGGTGGCCACTCTATTAATGAGAGGATGCATGAAGGTTGGCTATGTTTTCTACAGAGAAGAAAACACGAAAAACTGTAGGCCGAATTCTTTTTAAAATGTTGATCGCCTGAATGGCGAGAACACGTTTATTGCCTATAATTTACAGGAATTGAGAGTTTACCATAAGTGCTACTTCATCCTACATTAATTAGTACTCTGATTTCGGGCCAAGTCCTTTTGACGAATTTACATTAACACACTTGTTGGCTGGCTTTCGGTACCTCGGTTCGTGAATTACACACCCCTGCAGTCTGGTCAGCGCCTCCGCTCGTTGCGTCCTCAGCGAAGCCTCGCCGCGTCAGATGACGTCGTGGCAGGCGGGAGCAGCTGCCTGCGTGTCGCTCGCCCAGTCCGGCCGCCCAGTCTCGATTTTGACGAACTGAGTCACCAGTCATTTGCAAAGAGGCCGTGACACGGCACCCCATCGCATAATATCAGCCACTGTTACTTGGCTGAGCACTACCGTGAGTGCTATTTTTTTACTACGGCATGACGCGCCCGTTGGATGGAATTAATTCCAACTCAATGGTGATTGCGGGCGGTCTAAATTCCAAAGTCTGCCGGCGCTGACAAATCTCGCTGACAGTCGTCTCTTAATAATGCTTTTACCGAAACGCCTCTTACTAAAACTTTTGTCGCAGTGTCCAAGTTTCCGTCTTTCCCTCCGCTTGCTTTCCTGTCTCCCCACCCTACCACTGAATTTATGCATAATCTCATCATGTGATCGGAATTTCGCATCTTATTGGCTCCTTTTGAAAGTTCTGGAAGTTTCCACGGAATTCGGAAGCGGATAGGCGTTTAACAACCCCCTTCCCTAGCTGTTGTATTTTTCTAAGCGTCTAATTGGTTGCTTTTGTTGCGTGCACACACGGCGCAGGCTCCAGTGACAAGATAAAGCGGCTCCTTGTTCTGTCAGTTTGAGATTTGTATAGAGTTATGCTGGATTATCGGACGGGAGCCGTGAAGGTTCTCAAATGGCTTGTTCCGTTGCTTTTCTACAGACAAAGCGTGATGAGCGGTGGTACATGGACGGTCGGGATCCTCCCGAGGGTCAGAGTGTCCTATTGTGAGTTGTGGGAAGGGGAGGAAAGGTGTGGGCGTGCGAGATTCCTCAGCTGTGCGTGTCAAATCGGGGTTGGCGACGCGCTGGGCCCTGGCAGCCTAATGCGCGTAACGGAAGGGGAGTCAGGGCAGGCGAATGGGCCCTGCGGCTCATCGCAATAACAAGCCATGGCAAAACCAGTGTAGAACAGAATATAATAATGAAAGTACTATACATTTGCTACTACATAATTATATCACACATTTGTTTTAGACTGTTAACTGCAGATTCAGGTTAAGGACTACAAATGCTTACGCAAGCAAAGGTTTTGAATATAAAAATTATAATTTGTATATGAGAAAAAATTGTTTCTGAAATTTATATCGAACTAGTTTACTGTGCGGATGCAAATTCTCAAGCAAAATTTTTGGCGCGAAGAGCAATTCAGGAGATGTATAATGTCCTCGTGTGATGATAACACAAAAGTTGTGCTTGTCTGCTTGTCACAGTAAAGTTAAGGTCAGAGTGGATCCGTATTTCACCGAATTCCCGTTCGGCCGAATATTTCAAGCCCTCGGTAGTGCACAGGCACGGTTGTATTGCACCCGACACGTTCGGGCGAATACGGACGAACTTTGAAGTCTGCAGTCCGATATCAAATGAATTTGATTTATTCGGCCGATCTGAGCTGTCGGAGATAGATGTTGAAAAGCTGGTTTCACTTCGACACGAAAGAGATGCTGTGTGGAAGACAGAGTATTCCATATATCACAACAGGAACAAAAGCAGGAAATTATTGAATGAAATTGCAGAAGAAACGGGCGAAACTAGTACAAATCGCGTTGTAAACATGGGACACAACCTCACATACCATATGGTTATGAACAGACATTCCTCTGTAGTGATGTATTTTCTAAAATTTGACGTTTTTTGAATATTATCTCGAATTGCTAAGTATATGAAAAAAGTATTAGGCAACATTCTTGTGTATTAGAAAAATTTCACTGGTCGTTTGAGTAATTGGTAATACAATATATGAAATTCACCAGTATTTTCACGATCGGCGAAAATAGGTTTCACTCAGTCATCATTGTAATTTTAAAGGAGCAAAAATTGACAAGCAGGGCTCTGCTGCCCTGCTTCGCCCAGCGGCCTTGGAGCGGCGCCCAGGGCCTTCGGGCCCGCGCGGACGTGTGGCGGGTTGCGGGCCGCAGGGGATTCTACGGCCGACGCACCACGCACAGTGGCAGCGAAAGGGTTCGCGGCGCCCTCCGTCGGTGATGCTGGAATTGAATAGAGCGTTGGTCCACCCTCAGCCTTGATGACAGCTTCCACTGTCACTGGCATAAGGTTTCTTGGGGAATGGCAGCCCATTCTTCACGGAGTGCTGCACTGAGGAGAGGTATCGATGGAGGTCGGTGAGGCCTGGCACGAAGTCGACGTTCCAAAGCATCCCAAAGGTGTTCGATAGGATTCAAGTCAGCACTCTGCAGGCAAGTCGATGACAGGGATGTGACTGTCGTGTCACCACTCCGCCACAGGCCGTGCAGTATGAACAGGTGGTCGATCGTGTGTTGAAAGATGCAATCGCCCTCCCCGAATTTCTCTTCAACAGTGGGAAGCACAAAGGTGTTTAAACCAACAACGTAGGCCTGTGCCGTGACAGTTCCCCGCAAAGGGTGCAAGCTCTCTCCATGAAAACCACGACCACACCATAACACCATGGCCTCCGTGTCCGGAGGCTTTTGTTACCCAGTGTATCTGTTCCGTAGCCCGGGAGAGGTGTCGTGGCGGCGGCGACGTCAGTTGTCAAACGGAAGCCGCTCGCGGCGGTCAGCGCTGAGGGGGGCAGGGGGGGGCGGAAGCCCCGAAGGCGCCGGGTAACGAACGCTGGCACGCGCTGAAGCCCCAGAACACACAGCGCGAGGCGGAGCGCCCCCTTCAGCGCACAGAGCGCCCACATGCGGCAACTCGCTTTCGCTTGCATTAGCACGAGCAATTTATCACTCACGGCGACCAACTAGGGTTGCCACCTTCAACATTGGTTCCGCCGGCCACTGCAATGACCGGTGGTGAGGGGGGGGGTTAAGAATAATTTGCGAAATAATAATTCAGCGAAAAAATCTTTATAAATATATTTTATATTTACAATTTATTTAAAATCTAATAATCATTTATTCGCGGACTTGAGATTTATTTTTCTTATTTTTAAAATCATATTTGGTATTTGATTTCACTATGTTGAGCAGTTTTGGATTCTGTTTTACAACATAAAATTCACTGCAGTTATAATTTAGATTTATTGTTATACATAACTCCACTCTTACCATATCACATGACAGCCGATTGCGTTCATCTGTCCACAAATTATCGATTAACAAACTCGTTCAACAAAGGCATTGCTGCAAGGGATCGCGAAAACTTCTGAACAACTTGTTTCAAAATTGGTGCATTCACTTTTTAAAAAAAAAATAATAACCACTTGTCAGCAGTTGTAAGTTCTGGGGAATCTTGTAAATTCAAGAAAGCTGTTTTCAATAATATGAGGTTATTAAATTCTACTTTTTCGCGCCAAATTACGACTATATCAATTAGGATAACAATGATGCCACATCTAAGTGACAGTGTTGGTACACATGTAAATTTGCATTTGGATATAATATCTGTATTCTCTGTATCTTGTACACTAATTCTTTGCTTAACTTGAAAAAAAATTATGTACAGTATAATTTTGCCGGCACATAAACAGTTTTGCCGGCTGCCGGCCTCAATTCAAAATTGCCAGTCATGCCGGCCAAAAGCGGCCGGGTGGCAACCCTAGCAGCGCACAGAGCGCCAACATGCGCCAACTCGCTTTCGCTTGCATTAGCACGAGTAATTTATCACACACAGCGACGAAGAGATGCTTTGAAGGGTAATACCTCGCGAACGACCTATAGAGCAGGTAAAGTGTCTCTCACGATTAGAGAAGTACCTTTTGAAACAACGACGAGAAAAGGCTGTTATTTTTACGCAGTTTATGAATGAAAAGTAATTGCTCTTATGCTTGACTTGCAGTTTGGTTACACAAATTACTGTTTTTGTGTGAATGGGATAGTAGTGAAGAAAAAAACATTACATTGAAAAAGAAAGTTCCAAATGCGAATCAATAATTCCTAGCCAGTAAAATAAGACATATGACCCAATAAGTAATCCCAAGTGTGCATCTACCTCCGGTTCATATAAAATCAGGATTAATGAAGAATTTCGTAAAAGCATGGACAATACTTTATATTTCCTGTACTTGAAAGAGAACTTTCTTCAAATCAGTGAGGAAATATCAAAGAAGGAATATTTGTGGGTCCACAAATTCGATCATTAATGCATGGTGAAAAGTATGAGAAACTATTGTATTCACTGGAGAAAACACCTTGGCAAACATTCAAAAGTGTTACAGTTTCTGGGAAATTTCAGCTACGATAAAGAGATAATATCAAAGCAAATGAAGTTCTACTATGCTGGCCGATTATTGTTGGACCATTAAGAGAAACGCTCCACAGGTTAAATATAACACGGAATCTTCACTTCTTACTTTCTTGGTGAGTCAGAATGTTTGAATGCTATGTAGTTAAGAACGTAAAAAGTATTAAACTGTTTGAAATTATAAACCCATATATCTCGCAAACCTTGCGTCATGGGGAAAATCAATATCATGTTTGAATTGAGGAGAACTAACAGAATCTCATATTTTTCTTTTTGAGACAAGAAAGTGTATTTTATATATCTCAGTTTTATCAAAGGTATTATACAGGTGGCCCATTTAACTTGACAAATCAAAATAACTCGAGAAATACGCAACGCACAAAGATATGAAAGACAAAAAAATTAATATCTCCAAGGGGTACATCTGTCAGACCTAAACCCAAACTTCCCCGCTCGCCCCTTGAGTGTGAAGCGGGAGCCAACTTTGAAATCTTAAATTAGAACCCACATTTTGTATTGCAGTTTCTACAATTTTTTTATCGATATTATTTGTATTCATGTACGTCCGGCGGCTTCAAATCACCAGCGCTGATTAAACCACGTTAAATGAAATGCATTAATGAAAAAAATGAGAGTTTCCATTTAAGATTTCAAAATTACTTCCCCCACACCAAGGGGGGCAGGGGAGAAAGATTTGATTTCAGGTCAGCCAGATTTTTCCTCTGGATATATTAATTTTTGTCTGGAACATATCTGGATCGTCTCTCTCGATCAAAAAATGTTTTAGACCAAACTTATGTATTTTTTAGTGTAGAATCTGAATCTGCAATAAAAAGTGGGCGTTCCCATTTCAAATTTCACAGATGGCTCCCGCCTCACCTTCAAGGAATGAGCGGGGATTTTAGGTTTTAATTTAATTTTTTAAATTTAATTTTTGGTTTGACAGGTGCGCCCCTTGAAGTTATCAATCTTTTGCCTTTGACATTTTTTTGTACCTTGGATATGTTTCGAGTTATTGTGATTTGTCGAGGTTAATGGGCACACCTGTATATTTCACGCGTCATGAGCGCAAGGATGTCAGGAGGACATTTTGAGCGCCAGCAAGTGGGTGCCACTAATCGTTCCCCTCCGCTGGCTTCGTTCTCCTCCGCAGCCTCAAGCAATTAAACCCCTTAATCACTTCCTGCGGCGGCGCATTAACTGCGAGTGAGAGCCTCCCACCTGGTTGTTGGGGGCGCACCCTCCACGGAGCATTTTCCGCCTCGGCGCCGCCGATTCTCCATCCAGTTATCATTAGCGACTCTTCTGAGCTTTTAGGACGCACTTACACGAAATAATAGACGCCGTAAACGGAGGAAAACATATCAATTTTTAATTTCTCGCACTTACTGCGTAAAAAAAGAAACTTATGTAGTCGTGAGCCGCAAAATGATTGTATTGACGGGTCATAGTAACAAAAAAGGGATAAATCCTGTTTCTACATGTAGTAAATTACTCACTCTAACACGTGCCGACATGTTTTGCGTGTTCTTGATACCGAAAAATCTATTGACTGCAAAACCACTGTTCGTCCGTTCGTCCATGACCTGCTGGAAGTTAGTGCCTAAACCGTGTTCCCGATTTTCTCCAAAATTGATAATCCCCGATTGATCTGAACTAACTCGAGACTTCGGAAGTTCCAGACAGATATTTTGATTTTTGAAGGTACTTTACATCAGGCTTGCACAAGGGCCGCAGCCACGCGCCCCACGACGGGCATGGCAGCCCTTCCGCGCCCCACCTGCTTCTAGGGAAAGACTTTAACTTATGCAGCAAGTGACCGCTGCCCGTGCCTTCGGTGGGAGGAAGGCCCTGCGGCTCTGAAGATGGATATATGTTGAATTATGTTGAACTAAAACTTGAAATAACGGCTTTCGTTTCCGGAGAGGGGAGGGTTCATTATGTATACTATTATTTCAGAATAAATTGCTCGACAACTTCCACACATTTCACAGTTAATCTTTACTGTTGCAACTGATTTTGCAAATATTTGTAATTTGAATTACAAGAACAGAAATTTAACAATTTTTCGTTGTAATAATAATACACACTTCATACATTTTGTTAAGAAATATCTAGTTGTAATCCATTTCAACATACGTTTTTAAATGTTTATTTCCCTTTTGCGGTTACTTTGTGTGCGATACCATCTTCTGAAATACGAGACATGTTGTTGCTCCATTTCTCTTCGTGATTAAAAATTCAGGCTTGCACTTGGCATTGAACCAATGATACTGACCAGTAAAGTGAGCGGACAGTTTGGCCGTCGAGGATTATGCCACATTCCTGGTTCTCGTGGGGCGCCGTGGACCGCGGGCCACGGATTTCCCGGCGCCCCAAGAAGGGGCTGAAATGGGGCGCTTATGTACCTCTACATAACGCTTCAATAACATTTTCAAAATTTTCTCGAAAATGGCTGTCTGGAGAAGAATTCTAGCGGCTGGATGCTCTGATCGGTAGTTTTCCGTGGTTCCTCCGATCAACGTCAGGAATGCCGGAGCAGTACTCTAAGCAATGGGCCACGTACCGCGCGCGATCTTTCCTTCCTCTTCCTTGTCCTATCCTCACCCCATACACACACTCTTACACTAACATGCACCACACTACCACACATAAAGGGAGACCGGTCTGGAGCTTAGAGCTTGTCCCAGCTGGGACAATTCCCCACTGGTAGGGGATACCTGGTTGAGGGGTAAATTCCGCTAGTCGACGGTAGGTCGTCGCCGGTTCTCGCCATCCAGAAAGGAAAGATCACCACCAACTACTGATGAAAAAACACGCACTATACTAACGGGACTAATGACCTAAGTGGTTGCCGCGCCCGGAATCACGAACAATCAATAAATCATAATAATTGATATCTGAAAATCCTCGGAACTCCTTCAGGAATATGCACTATGCCTCTTCCGCAGGTATGCATTATGTTTTCACTGAATTGCAAAGTGGAATGAGGAATTTTATAATTCCCCATTCGCCAAGGAAATCTCTCGGTTGAAGAGCTTTTGATGTTCAGGTTTATTTTTTTATTTTTTTTACGAGAGTTTATTTTATTTTTTTTATTAGGTTAAAGAACAGTAAAAACCGTATGTGCAAGATTAGCAACATTTGAAATACTAGACATTTTCGTTCCCGATTTATAGAAAACATAAATGCATCGGTAAAGGAAGTGCTGATTTGATTTTTCTGCATTGCTAACAAAATATTAACTCACTCTCAGTTCTACTGCTACCACTGCAAGCAAAAGAAATGCTCAACAAAACGTCTTATGGTGAAGCTACATTTACATCCAGAAGCAAAGAAGGGGGCATCTCAGTATTTGCTCAATGGATCAGGGGAACTGGATAAAAACCTGCTCAAGATGGGAGTCATTGACCGGGAAGTACAAGTACATTACTTGTTACAGGGGTATTAATTCATTTTTTTAAATTATACTATGCATACTAATTCATTACATGTCATTGTTTTGTGAAAATAAACATCATTTTTCTTTTTGAAAAATCTGTATAGCCTCTATTTGTATAGAAACAGTTATGCAGCAGCAAACCTTTTTCTTTTAACTAAAAATGTTGCGATGGTTTTAATTCTTTAATGTCATCTAGCAATTCGATGTTCATTTACCGCTGTTCTCGTAGACTAGAGAAGCGAGACTTGTGTAGCTAGCCCACGAAACGCCCTCACTGTAGTTTATTTACGACGCTCTCATTTTGGCGGATTTTCTCTGCGCATGCGTGCAACTGCGTGCAATAAAGGCGCAGCTCCTCCCGATAGCATTGATGTTGCTGCTGATGATGCTTTCAGAGTGAATACGCGATCCGACGAAGGGTAGTGGTTACACCCATTCGACTTCACCAAGCAATCGCCTTTAAATTATTATTATCATTATTATTATTATTATTATTACTTTCCCATTGCATCACGACTAAAGATGTTATGAGTCGGCTGAATATAAGATCTACTCCAGGTTGCAACAAGCTACCTAAGGAGCAGATCCGGTGATTATCAGTGCCTCTACAATACTTTACGCAAAATGTGGGTTGTTCCAAATAAAGCAATTTCTTGCACTTCCCAGTCTTTTGAATTCCCTGGGAGTTTAGACAAGTTCTTACTCAAATTTTGCGGAACAAATCCCAGAGCTCCGATAACTATCGGGACGACCTGTGCTTTTACGCCCCACATTCGGCTGATCTCGATTTCCAAACTCTTGTATTTAAGACGTTTCTCTACCTCCTTGGTAACGACGTTTTGATCGCAAGGTACAGCAACATCGATTAGTAAACACGATTTTTTCGCCAAATCCCGGATAACTATATCCGGTTTGTTTGCCGCTATCGTGCGATCAGTTTGAATTTGTTGGTCGTACAATATCGTACACACTCCCACAGACGTCACCGGTTTTGGTGAGTGTTCGTACCACTTGGGGCATGTCTTCGGAACTTCGAGGGCGCTACAGATCTGCCAGTGGAGGTAGCTACACACCCTGTCAAGTCTTTTAAGGTATTCGGTCTTTGCTAGGATTGGACAAGCTGAGACAATGTGATCAATAGTTTCTACTTGCTCCAGGCAAATGCGGCATTTATCATCTTGGAAAATTTTAAGAACCGCTTTATCATAAAGTCGTTTTCTCAAAGCTTGATCTTGGGCAGCTATTACAAGTGCTTCCGATTCTGGCTTCTTTCTTATAAATAAATAAATAAATGTCTTTATTTGTGGCGAGGCTCAGGCCATTTAGCCTGCTCTTCCGCCTAACCACTTTCAAAATTGTATTACATTAGTGCATACTATAAGGAGGTCATTCAATGAAAAATACGTACGCAATTTGAATGAAAGTTTTCTCACATAGAAAACAGGAATGAAAGCGAGGGAGGAAAGAGTTGGTGGAGGAGGAATGCTGTCACAGCATTTGTATGTTTTAAGTTCTCAATTTCCAGTTAGGAATGTAATTTAAGAATTGATCCCAAAATATCAAGTTAAACACTACGAGATTTTACTCAAACTTTAGAGAAATTATCTTTCTTTGACTAGGCAAGTTACATATTGATGTGGATTAGATAGAGATTGTTTAAATCGGTGAAGTATTAATATGTACTTCTAATTGTTTCAAAGAGGTTTTAGTAGAAAGTATGATTGCGTATGTATTTCTGAAATACTCCTAAATGAAAACTAAAAAGAGAGGGAGTCTCGTCAGCATACAAGCGAAAACACATCAAGTCAAAAGTTCAGGTCCTAAGAGAAACGGAGAACATTGAAAGAAAAGGTAAAATGATTTTACGTGTATTTCATAATAGTAATAATAAGAAAGTTAGCAATAATAAAATAATGTATTATCAATCTATTTAGTAAAAAATATAATTAAAAACGGGAAAAGATCAGTTCAGTTTTACTAAAATGTTTACAATATAAAGATATTTCCCAACCTAGAAAATTGTAAATTTTAATAATGTAGGAAGGTGTTAACCATTTAGAATATTCCCAAGACCTGAAAAACAGACCCGACATATCTCACTCGCAAGCCAACGATTTACGCTACATTTATTCCTGGGACTGCAAACAAAGGGACCAACCCGGCATGCGCCTTAAGCGATTGAGTAAACCCAGGTAAACCTCAATCAGGATGGTGGCTTAAGGCCAAGACACAATACACTTCTAAGAACACAATATAAATAATTAAATAATTTCGGTGCACACAAAATATAAAGGAGAAACGTAAATAGTTTGATTGGAATAAAATGTCTTAACATATGGTGAAGGTTGGAAGAGATGATGAACTGAAACAGAAAGATTGCAAATTAGTGAAACACATCTAGACAGATTTAAAAGCATACAAATACCTTGAGTACATACACATTAGAGCAATACTCATGCATTATCACGCACTCAATAATCAGGTATGCTCAAGTGTGTACTGAAATAAATAGATGTATTAAATGTAATTAAGAATAAACGTACACATGTGTGAACTGAACTAAATATAACTAAGGATAAATGCAAAAGGGAAATAAGAAGAGGAACGGTATTTTTGTGTGCCACGGAGATTAGTTAACTTTTAAAGTGAAAACTAGATAATACTGATAAATTAGAGGAAAGAGAGAGTAAAGTAATCTGTGTTGAAATTTAAAAGTAAGAGAGAAAGGAAATTAAAACACTTGGATTTTAGTGATCCGAAGAGAGAGGGAAAGAGAGAGACATGAAAAAGAAAGAGAGGGAAGTATTTATTGAAAAAATGGAGTAGAACTTTGTACGATAGGTAAGATAAATATGAGATTTGTCACAGCTCTGAAGCAGTGTGGCGTCCACCTAGTCCTGAGTTTTAGTAAACGAGCAGTGGCAATTTAGTTAAGTATTATTTTCATGAATCCAGTTTGTGACTTCTTTTTTAAACTTTTGAAATGTACTGCTATTTTTTGTAGTAGTGGGAAGATTGTTCCAAGCACGGATGGCAGTGACAGTGAAAGATTTGCTAAAAGTAGTGGTATTGTGATGCGGAATACAAATAAGGCGTGATGCTCGGGCACGATGTAGCTTCATAAATTGAAATCGTTTTGATAGGGATGAGTGCTGTTTAAAATCTTGTAGAGGAGGAGGAGGCAGTGAAGTAAACGCCTTTTATCAACGGTAAGAATTTTAGATTGAGCATAGAAAGTTGAAATGTGGTCGTATTTTCTAAGATCAAAAATAAAACGAATACATGCATTTTGAGCTACTTGTATCTTACGTTGCTGTTTTAAATTTATGTCGGTCAGCAGGAAATCGCAGTAATCAAAGTGAGGCATAAGGAGGGATTGTACAAGAGTCTGGCGAGTTTTTGTAGGTAAAAGAGTGCGCATGCGTTTTAAAACATGCAGGGACGCAAAAACTTTTTGACATATTTTATCAGTTTGAGAATTCCAGGTTAGAGAATTATCCATATGCACACCTAAATTTCTCACGTCGCTACACCACGGTAGGGGGCTTCCATTTATGCAAATGTCAGGAAGAGCGGAGATTGATAACTTTTTTAGGGAGTTTCTGGAGCCGATTACAAGACACTGAGATTAATGGGGTTTAGCTGTAGCCCTATTGATGATGACCAAGCGGAGAGTGACTGCAGGTCTTCATTGATTTTTTGAGCAAGTTCGAGGACGCAAGAAGAGGGTCCGCTAATATACAATTGGAGATCATCAGCATACATGTGATGACAGAAATTTTTTATTGATTTACCTATATCATTAACATAAATTAGGAAAGCGAGGGGTCCTAACACTGAGCCCTTTGCGACGCCACGTGCTAATGGCAAGGTACAAGACACACTGTCACCGCACACAACTTTTTGTTGCCGTTCAGATAGATAGCTGGAGAAACATTTGAGTGTGGGTGTGGCACATCCAATGTTTTTTAACTTTGCTAACAAAATATCGTGATCTACAGAATCGAAAGCCTTGCTAAAATCGAGAAGGACGAGAATTGTGATTTTACCGTTGTCCATTTCCTCTCTGGCATTTTCAATCACACTAAGAAGCGCAGTTCTTGTGCTTTTGCCGGGTCTAAAACCTGACTGGTCTTTATTTAAAATACTGAAATTTTGAAGGTGATGTTCGATCTGTTTCCTGACAATCTTTTCAAGAACTTTTGATATTGTTGGCAAGATACTGATGGGACGGAAATCAACAGCCGTCATGGGATTTGCGCTTTTAGGGAGAGGATGGACAAGTGCTGTCTTCCAGGCCGAAGGAAATTCACCGATCATTAACGAGAAATTAATTATGTCTACTATTGCCGGGAGTGCTACTTCAGTTCCAAGCTTTAGCAATTTTGAATTGATTTCGTCGGAGCCGGATGCGTTTGATTTTAAACTCAAAATGATTTTAGCGACATCTGTGGGTGTTACTGATGCAAAGTAGAAAGTGTCTTTAAAACTAATCTCTGTGCTTCGCAGCATGGTTAAAGTTTGAGATTTTTGGAGTGGATTTATTGGCTGCGCAAGCTTAACAAACGAATGATTTAGCGAATCGAGAGACACATTGATCTCTGTTGAATTTCGAATATTTCCAACACCTATACTGCGCAAATTTTTCCAGAGTAATTTAGAATCCCGGATATTTTGAAAAATAGAGTGATAATATTTAATCTTGGCATTTCTTAACATTTGGGTGACACGATTTCTAAGTTTTTTGTATTTAACATGGTCGTCGTTGTTTCTTGTTTTCCGAAAAACTTTGTACGCAATGTCCCTTTCATGTATAAGTTGACGAATTTCACCGGATATCCACGGAACTGCGGGACGTGTCACGCGTGATGTCTTTAGTGGTATATGTCTATTTACGAGTCCATTAAACATTTCCGTAAATACTGCTACTTTGCCATTGAGCGAGGTTTCATTTTGTACAAGGTTCCAAGGGACCGAGAATCCATCAGAAAGGAAGGAAATTGCATCGAAGTTCTTGTAATCTCGATATTTTATTATTTTCGGTGTGTATTTGGGACACTTTAAATTATATGATACGTAGATAAGATCATGTTTTGATATTCCTGGAACGGAAAATTGTCCATGAGAACGCGTTCTTTCTGGATTTGACACTATGATATGCTCTATCTACGTTTCGGTATCTCTTATGATATGAGTTGCCTTTAGAGGAAGAATCGTTAAGTTCATGTTGCGAAAAAAGCGAGCAAAGCTGTCGGATGAAGCAGATTTTTTCAGTAAGTTACAATTGAAATCACCCATTATAAGAATATCCTCATATTTAGTGACACATGAAGCGAGTAAGTCGTCAAGTTCGTCAATGTTGCCAGATTTGGGAGGAGAATACACTACCGCCAAGAGACACTTCTTTCCTGCAAGATTGACTTCAGCAATTAAATATTCGGTGAAGTGGTCTTTATGTTTTGATGAAGAGAAAATAACTTTGCAATTTATGTCGTCACGTAAATACATACCGACACCACCGCCGTGTGCAGCAACGCTGGATTTTCTATCGGATCTCCAAAGTCTGTATCCGGGAATTTTGACGGTTTGAGAATTTAAAGATTTTTTGAGCCATGTTTCGCTAACGAGGAGTGCGTGAAATTTATGTTTCGTTACAATTTCGTGAATTTCGGAATGATGGCAAAGGAGAGACTGTGCATTTAAATGCGCCACGTAAAAACAGTTCCTAGAAATATTGAGCGTGCTGTTTACAGCGACCAAGGTTGGCAGGGAGGGTGAGTGGACACTTGCAGGTAGCGAAAGCTGTGGGGTGGGGAGGACGCTTTGCATTTGGGTACACTGGGAATTCCTAAACGGCCGCCAACTGCCAATGACTCAGAGGGGTGAAAGAGATGGGTTAACTAGAGATGTATAGAAACAAAGAAATGGTATAAGACAAAGAGAGAGAGAGAGAGAGAGAGAGAGAGAGGGAGAAAATAGATTGCAGTGAAGAACGCTTTCCGAGAAAAGGAAAAAGGAGCGCCCCGAGCCTAATGAAGAGAGTTAAGCTCGGCCATTGTTTGGACGCGGAAGCGTCCGGTACCTGTGTTAACCACAATTTGCCCGTCTTCTGTCCAGACGTTCCGCATCTGAAACCGCGAGATCGCAGCGTGCAGCACGTCCAGACGCTGGCGGGTGAGGTCCTCGCGAATTGTGATTTTTTGGCCTTTCAGCTGCCTCTTCGACTGGAAGACCTCTCGACGTTTCCTATAACTAACAAACTTAACTATAATTGGCCTGTTTTTTTCAGCAAGTTTGCGACCGACTCTATGGCTCCTATCAATGTCATTTAAGGACAAGTCTACACTTATCTTTTTGGCGACGTTGAGGACCATATCGTCAGTGTTTTCCCCTTCCTTTTCTTCCAGGCCAAAAATACGGAGGCAGTTTCTTCTGCTGTACATTTCAAGCTGGTCTGTTTTCAGATCCAGCTCGGTTCTCAGCTTCCGAATCTCACAATCCCGGTCTTCAATTTTTTGCTGCAATGATAAAATAAGATTTTCATTGAAGGCCATTGATTCCTCCAACTTCTTTGCTACTATATCTGTTAAAGTGGAGGCGAGGGATTTCATGAAGATCTCCGAATGAAGAGTCCGTTCCAGGGCCGTATTAACTTCAGCCTTGATTTTGGCCTGGAGGTCGGAGTCGTCATTGCGGATGACCTTCGGGGGCATGATTAAGAGGAAAAAATTAAAGTGCGGGAGAAACGGAAAATGAACTTAAGGGCAGCTAGGGTACTTCTGTCGAATAAGTAAAAAAAGTGATAAAATAAGTAATAGCAAGTAGATACCTAAGGACGAGAAGCAAAAAACAAGATTATAACGAGGTTGGGAATCTACTGAAACAAGCTTACTGTTTAGAAAAGTAATAAATAGAATGAAGGAAATTGATAGAATAAAAAGAAATTAGTCAAATTTTGAAATTTATGAAATGTAATACACGAAAGAATACTTATCTGTCGTAAGTTGTTCTGCTTTCACCGACTGTGTGCGGGCTCCGCTAACCGGGAAATATGCGGCCGACGACTACCTGCTTCTAAACTACCTGTAGATGAGCCCGGAGCGCTCCAAAAGACGTCTTCACAGCACGAAGGACATGAACAGACTGACTGACATCAACAGACTGACTGACACTTTCTTCCCCTTTTAAGCCACATAAATGATTGATCTTTATTGATCTGCACTTTGTCCATTATTTTTAGCTATTGTCCGTGGAGTGGTTTGTCTCTCCACGATTACTTTAACATTTTTTGTGTCTCACACTTCATGTTTAGCAGCACCAGAAGTTCAGTGTCTGTGTTACTAGACGTGTCTTGCATAGTTTTCTTTGCAATGCTTCTTGCTACACTAACAATGCCTCTGTTTCCCATTCTTCGGTCAGATTTCATGACCTGCCTCATTAGAGGATCATCTTCATGACTGACTACATACTTTCCCATTCCGACTACTGCGTTGTGCCAGGAGGCCTCAATTTGTCTGAGGCCTCTTCCTCCTTCCTTACGTGACACATAAAGTCTATGTATATCAGCTCGAGGGTGGGCAACATGATGCATTGTTAGAAGTTTTCTGGTTTTTCGATCCATGTTGCGAATTTCTTGCTCAGTCCAGTCCACTAGTCCAAAACTGTATTCGGCTACACGTACCGGCAAACTACCTATTGCAGATATTTTATTCCTGGAATGCAGAGCGGACTGCAGGACCAGTCTCACTCTCCTATAATACTCCCTACGAATTCTCTCTTTCATTCTGTCATTCCAGATGGTTTCACATTCTTCAATGCCCAGATATTTGTAAGTTTTACCTGGCTCAAGATCTTGAATCACAGTGTGCGTATCAATTTCAATGTTCTCAGACGTTGTGAGTTTCCCTCTTTTTAAATTGATTTTTGCACACTTGTCAAGACCAAACTTCATGCAGATGTCATTGCTAAAGTCATTCACGACAGACAGCATTTGGGAGAGAATTGCTGCATTCTTAGCAAACACTTTCAGATCGTCCATGTAAAACAAATGTGATACTGGCCTTTTATCACCATGGAGCTTAAAACCAAAGTCAGCTTGCGACAACTGTCTCGATAGTGGGATCAAACTAATGCAAAACAGCAGAGGGGATAGTGAATCTCCTTGAAAAATACCCCTGTTGATCTGAATACTTCTGGTTTCTACTGCTTCCTTTCCGCTGTGTATTAGTAACCTGGTACTCCACGACTTCATACTAGCCTTGCAAAATTCAATATGTCTAGGATGATATCGATAGACATCCAGGGTCTTCAAAATCCAATCATGTGGTACACTATCAAAGGCCTTTAGGTTGTCAATACAGGCCATGCTCAAATTACGTTTGCGTTTCTTTACATCATTCAAGATGACTTTATTCAGTAGCAAGATTTCCTTACAGCCATAAGAGCCTTTACGACATCCATTTTGTTCAGGTGGCATTAGATGATTCTTATCTAGATGTCTGTACATTTTGTCAGCTATGGCTGAAGTTATAACTTTGTACAGTACTGGCAGACAAGTAATTGGCCTGTAGTTCTTCGCCAAAGAGCTGTCTCCCGCTTTGGGTAGCAAATATGTGATGCCGCGTGTGAGCCATTCCGGGATTTCCTTTGGGTTTTCAAAAAATTTTATTAACAGCCTTTGCTAGATGAGAATGTATTGCTGTTAATTTCTTAATCCAATAAATCTGGATCTTATCAATCCCAGGGGACTTCCAGTTTCCCATGTTCTTAATTGCATGGAAGAGGTCCTCTTCCGAGAATTGGTGAACATCTTCCACTGTTTCTACAAGTTCATCAGCAGCATCAACTTCAGATTGAAGTCAAGATGCGTCTTTGTTGTAGGATCTGCTCTCCTCCCAGATTCCTGCCCAAAACGCTTCGACGTCATCTTTTGAAGAAGTAACAGCTTTGCCATTCGGTTTTTGAGTCAGATTGCGATAGAATTTCTTCGCGTCTGTTTCAAACAACCGGTTCTGTACACGGAAATCTATTCTACGTTTGTAACGTCTAATTCTTTGAGCACAAGCTTGAATTTTCTCTTTTAGCTCCTCAACTACCATTAGCTTGCTGGTGTCATT
Organism: Acheta domesticus; assembly: GCA_031308135.1. Taxonomy (NCBI): domain Eukaryota; kingdom Metazoa; phylum Arthropoda; class Insecta; order Orthoptera; family Gryllidae; genus Acheta; species Acheta domesticus. The sequence goes on from JAHLJT010009419.1 coordinate 215,626,632, forward strand.
TTCAATATGGTATTTTTCTTCAACATTGAATATTTTTCGTTGAACTTTAGAGGTGTGCGCTGATTTAGAAGATGCCTCAGCTAAGAGTGATATTTCGCGCCGGGTGTCGGCTATCCGTTTCATAATTCTGTTCATCCATGGGGGTACAGAGCTGTTTACTCTGTTTTGCTGTCGGCCGTCGGTGTTCTTGGCTGGCCCCAAAATTATCTGGGATACTAGATATCCAGCTGCATATATGATGTGATTGATTTCAGTAATATCAAGATCTCTGCCTGGGGTCTCCACCACCTCATTTAAGCCAGAATTCACTGTTTCTATCACTCTTTTAGCTTTGGCAGTTTCGTATATTCTCCTCAACGGTTCACGAGATTCAAGCGGAAGTTGACTAACTCTTTCTATCTCGCGCCGAAGGAGATTTCGCATGATGTCCTTGTCGTGTAATTCATTGCCAGATGAATTTTCACCACTGACGTGTGTTTCACTGGAAAGAAATGAACCTTCCACGGGATCATCATTTTCAAGTTCTGCATGTTCGTCATGTGGATTGTTCGAGCGAAGTACACACTCCACATTTCTCTCAATGTCAGCAAGTGGTTCTGCTGTGAATTTTCCACTGCTGAGTATGTATCGTCGTTGGCTGGCAAGCTTCTTTGAGTCTAGGGTAGGTCTCATATCTGGGTTCCGCTCTCTCCTTACCTTGAAAACTTCTATTTCTGAGCCCCCATTTTTCGCTTTTGCATAGTAAAAGCACCACATCACCTCCTTTAATTCATCCCGGGTCCATCTCTGACGATGGCTTCGAGCTACTGTCGGCTCTGGGTCCCTGGGACTAACACCCGTGGGATGGCCAGACGTCGACATGGTGACATTAGCTCGGTTTCTGAGCAGGTATGGGACATTGGTAGAACAAGGCACGTTAAGGTTCATTACATTGCTTGTTCTATCCATTTTGCTCATTGGTTTGAATTGAAGATTTGCAGGACGCAAGTTCGAGTTCACAGATCACACTTAACCCTCGGGTTGTTTCCTGCCATCCGTTACTGCGACCCACAGTGGCCTCGGGGCATCCCCCCGCAGGGCCCAGCAAGGGGTCCCTCCGATCGCCAGTCGGCATTACTAAACCCTAGGGGATTTTCACTGACTGCTGAAGGCAGCCTCCTTCTCTGGCTAATGCAAGGTTCGGGCCTCCACTCTAATCAGTGGCCTGGTGTGCCAACCCAGTTTCTCTCCTGTACCCTCTTTGGGCCGACAACAGGAAGTCCAAAGGTTCATGAACCTTCTCTCTCTACTTACTTCCCACTCTCCTCAAAATGGAGTACTTCTTCGTCTGACCCCTCACCTTCAACCTATTCAGCAAGAGAGGCCCTACCGGTAGCTAGGCTACCACTGACATAGCTTTAAGGCTCATGGGGGTACTCAAGCTCCACCACCAACTGCAAGGTCGTGTACTCCCTAGGTGGAGTTATTATTATTATTCCATTATATCACAACTAAAGATGTTATGAGTCGGCTGAATATAAAATCTACTCCAGGTTGCAACCAGCTACCTAAGGAGCAGATCCGGTGATTGTCTGTTCTTCTACAATACTTTGCGCAAAATGTGGGTTGTTCCAAATAAATTTCTTGCACTTCCCAGTCTTTTGAATTCCCTGGGAGTTTAGACAAGTTCTTACACAAATTTTGCGGAACAAATCCCAGAGATCCGATAACTATCGGGACGACCTGTGCTTTTACGCCCCACATTCGGCCGATCTCGATTTCCAAACTCTTGTATTTAAGACGTTTCTCTGCCTCCTTGGTAACGACATTTTGATCGCAAGGTACAGCAACATCGATAGGTAAACACGATTTTTTCGCCAAATCCCTCATCACTATATCCGGTTTGTTTGCCGCTATCGTGCGATCAGTTTGAATTTGTTGGTCGTACAATATCGTACACAATCCAACAGACGTCACCGGTTTTGGTGAGTGTTCGTACCACTTGGGGCATGCGTTTGGAACTTCGAGGGCGGTACAGATCTGCCAGTGGAGGTAACTACACACCCTGTCGTGTCTTTTTAAGTATTCGGTCTTTGCTAGGATTGTACATGCTGAGACAATATGATCAATGGTTTCTACTTGCTCCTGGCAAATTCGGTATTTATCATCTTGGGAAATTTTGAGAACCGCTTTATCATAATGTCGTGTTCTCAACGCCTGATCTTGAGCAGCTACTAGAACTGCTTCCGATTCTGGCTTCATTCTTCCCCTTTTAAGCCACATAAATGATTGATCTTTATTGATCTGCACCTTGTCCATTCTTTTTAGATATTGTCCATGAAGGGGTTTGTCCCTCCACGACTTCTTTAACATTTTTTGTGTCTTATTATTATTATTATTATTATTATTATTATTATCATTATTATTATTATTATTATTATTATTATTATTATTATGTAGTAGTAGTAGTAGTAGTAGTAGTAGTAGTAGTAGTAGTAGTAGTAGTAAATGCCACATACAGTATCTAATGTTGTTATTGGTACACATTGCTTTTACAAGGAAATATTTAATTATTTAGGTCGAAGTAAAGGTTGTTTCAAAAACAGTCGTTTTAAAATGAAAACCCATGTCGTCAAAAACTTTAAACATAGGTTCTGTGTAGAAACAGCTAGTACATTAATATAAAAAAGTAAAAAAGAGTAATGTTCAGTTTTGTGCTACTTTGGTATTCGTGCACTAGAAGTACTAACAAACTATAAAAACTAGCAAAAGAAAGTTTAGTATGGTTTCAGTATTATTTTTGTAATCCCTTGTCTTTTATCAGAGCTAGATATAGCCTGTTCATGGAAAGAACAAGGTTCGTGATATTGCGTGTTTTAATTTTTTCCATTCTGCTCCCACAATACGTTTTAGTTTTTTGACGCCAGTTTAAAACTTCTCTTTAAAACTGACCACAAATGCTCTACGGAATTTAGGTCTGGGCTTTGAAGTGGTGTTTGGAGTAATTTTGTCACTTTCATATTAACCATGTCATATTGCGCCGGTCCTTGTGCTGCTGAAAACGGTAAAATGTGGCAATCCCATTTTCCCAGCACTTTGTTTCAGATTGTTTTTCAAAATGTCGAGGTAAACGTTGGTATCCATAATGCATTCAGGACACGCGTCTCTTCATTGTCCATGAGTATCGGGCATTGCCACCACGAAGCCAAGTGCCCAGCAGGGGGCATCCTTGGTGTTACAGCAAATGGAAACCTTAGTCCCTGTGGTCTCCTGTGCTGCCGCCGCACGTGGGAGGAAGTCCCTCAGTGAATAGGCGGGGGGGGGGACGATTGATTGATTGTTCGTGATTCCTGGCGCGTCAACTACTGAGGTCATTAGTCCCGAAAGTGTAGTGCGTGTTTTTTCTCGGGAGGTGGCGGTGATATTTTCCCCGCTGGATGGCGAGATCCGGCGCGGACCTACCGTCGACTAGCGGGGTTTTCCCGTCAGGTATATCCTACCAGCAGGGCATCGCCCCAGCCGGGACGAGCTCTAAGCTCCCGACCGGTCTCCCGGCACGTGTGGTAATGTAGTGCATGTTAGTGTAAGTGTGTGTGTGTAAGAGGGCGAGGATAGGACAAGGAAAAGGGAGGAAAGATCGCGTGCGGACCGTGGCCCGTTTGTTAGGGCAATGCTCCGGCATTCGCCTGGTGTTATTGGAGAAACCACGGAAAACGACCGATCAGAGCAGCCGACCCTTGAAATTCTCCTCCAGACAGCGACTGAATTTGTCCTAGCTGAGAAGGTAGCCTCTCTCAGCCATCTCTCCCGGTTTATATCAGAGGGATACGACACCCTTTCTCCCTGTGCTAACGCATCACCGGCTATCCGGGCACCTGCGAAGGAGGCCTCCCCAGTGGATAGAGGGGAGGAGGGAGGAAGGAGGGGAGGAAAGGGGGAGGAAAGGGGGAGGAAAGGTGGGAGAGGAAGGGCGAAGAGGGGGGAGGTAGGAGGGGGAGAAAGGAGGAGGATGAAGGAGGGAGAGGAAGGAGGGAGAGGAAGGTAGGAGGGGAGGAAGAGGGAGGAAGGGGAAGGAAGGAGGGAGAGTAAGGAAGGAGAGGAAGGAAGGAGGGGAGGAAGGGGGAGGAAGGGGAAGGAAGGGGAAGAGGGGGAGGAAGGAGGGAGAGAGAGGGGAGAGGGAGGGAGAAGAGGGAGGAAGGAGGGGAGGAAGGAAGGGGAGGAAGGGGAGAAAGGGGAGGGGGAGGAAGGAGGAAGAGGAAGGGGGAGGAGGGGGGGCGTTGCGTGCGCCCGCAATGCGCCGCCAGCGAATTTCGCGGGCGATGCGCCTGCGCGGGGGGGGGGCGCGGGCAGCGAAGGCAGCAGGACTCGTAACAGCGTCGCGGCACGCGAGGGCTCTATCGCGACAGCATCGCCGCAGTCAAGGAAACGGCGACTGTGCAAGGAAATGTCTGCGTGCAAGTTATTACTGCTCAACTTATTATCATCTGGAAGAGTTAAATTTTTACTACTTGTCCACGTTTTGCTCCGTTAGAATCATACTCCGCAGCAGTGGAAACTGACACACAGAAATAGCTTTCTTCTTTAAGGAAAAGTTTGCTTTTAACTTTAAAAAATATTCTTCTCGTCTTTTTTTCTGAGAAATTAAAATTCAAAAAACATTTTTATGCACTGACTTAATATTTTGCTTAGAACTCAAATAATTTTGAAAACTTTTACCAATTTCTTCTTATGATTTATTGTAAATACTTACAGGTATAAAAACCGTACTTTATCATTTACATCTTTGAATAAATAATATTTTTAATTTGAATTAAAAATTAATCTATTGATTATTAATAATTTGCTTAAATTTTATAATTCTTTATCACAAAAACTATTGAACTGAAGTGTACGATTTAACATCGTTTTGCAGATAATACTTGGTTACATGGATCATAAAAAATTCATACTTCACGATGATCAGTTTTTGAGTTATAAGGGAAACGGGTCATAAAAATAGTAATTCAGGAAAAAAAGCGACGAAGTTTGATACATGAAATTTCCTTACCTTACTACTATAATAGATGCTTAATGCAGCGACTTACCTTTTAAATGATAATTCGAAGACTATTGCATTTTTTCACCAAAAAATTCCTGAATAATTAATGTGTAGAAAAAAATGTTTTCAAAAATCGAAATGTTTACGTCTTAAGGTGTATTTTATCTTTAAAGAAACGGGGAATGTTCAAGAAAATGGCTAAGTGGAAGTTATTACTGCTGAACGTATTATCATCTCCTACATTATTTCAGTAGAATAACTTTCCTTTGCGGCTCTCACACGCAACCAGTCTTTATACACGAGGTCTCTAAGGAAAATAATTTCAGGGAAACGTGACAAATTGCACTTTCATTTTAAAAATATGAAGGATTTGTTTAAAATCGCATCTAAATATTCACCTAAAATGCAATCCACAACGCAACGCAGGATCTATATCGTTAATAACGCTTAAATGAAACCTTTTTTGGTAATTCTTGTTAACATTAAATTTTTTTAATTTTCATAAGTCTCTCTCCTTGTTTATTAATTTTTGTAATACTCCTAATGATAATACATAAAATTTCTTGTTCATATCACTAAAATAGACTTGTTGTTATTTCAACACTTTTAAGCACGTTTTTGTATTGGAGTTTGTGTAGTCCCCACATTACTAGTTACGTAACAAACAAATGGACCGTGTTATGCGTCAACCGGCTGAGCGCCATTTTTTAAAATAATGAGATATGGACGCCATCAGTTGCATTAGACCATGTTCTAAGTGTACGCAAAATGTTGGCGCCAAATCTTTAAAAATAGCCTTATAATTAATGAAAAAGGTAAACGCCATCAGTCACATCAGGGATTTTATGTTTCGCAATAACCGGCTATAAATCTAGATCTTGAAATCTGCTGTTCTTGATTTCACATTATGCAGGTAAGCCCCAAATATTCCACTCATGTTTTCTGTAGTTTGGCGCTTCAATGAATGAAATAATTAAATTACAGTTTTTAGAGCTGAAAGTGTAATAAAACATTTGAACACGATAATCTCAAAACTTGTATGATGTCGCTTAGTCGGTTGATGCATAACTCCGTCCGAATGATCTCACCAGTTACGAGTCAAAGGCAGTTAGTCATAGAGGATTACACAGTCCAAGCGAGGCTTTCTTGCGATCGATCTGGAGAAAGACCTTCACCACACCCCCGAGTGGGAGCTGCTTCGCATCGCTTCGCAAGTTGTTTATTTGGAGATTCCCCGGCTGCTTTTCGCGTGGTGCTTCTCCAACATCCTCCACGCCGACGCGGCAGGAGGTTCCTACTGAATTGCTCCCGATCCATTTTTACTTTCCCGCATATTATACGTACAAGGAAAGTTACGTAATGCTGAGCAAAAAAACGGCGGATTTTCAGCAGAAAAACTCTTATTACAGGGCCCTGGTAACGAAAAAGTGGATAAATCCAGTTGCTGAATTAAGAAAAAATATCCTAACACGTTGTGCAGTTGGAATCCGTATTCTGTGGGTCCTTGATTCCGAAAAACCAATTGAAAGTAAAACGTCCGTCCGTCCATCTGTGATCAACGCTAGCGACTAAACAGTTCAGCCTGTTTTCTCCAAAATTGATACTCCCCGATCGAACTGAATGATCTCGTGGCCTTTTGAATTTGAAACTGATATTTTAATTTTGGGGGGTACTTTACTTAAAGCCCCTGGGAATTTTCAAAACAATGGTGACAACAATTTTGACTAAATATTGCTCCTAGATAGTCGGAAGGTTGTTTAAGAGAATAGCGTAGGTCTCATGTTGGTAGAAAACTCAGATTTTTCGAAAATTTGAAAAAATTAAATTTGTTTTCGACATCTTCCTACAACTATGAAGATACATTTTTTTTCTTAAGGAAATATGTCCATAAAACCGGTCTTCAAATAAGGTCATGTTCAATTTTTCAAAAACAAGTACTTTTTGCGAAAATTCATGTCAAACATAGACAATTTTTTATTTTCTTTAAACCATTTATTCTCAAAAATTGACGGTATTTATTAAATTGGGACCTGAGGAAGCTTAAGAGAATGGAGCAGATTTCAAGTTCGTAAAAATGTCTAATGTTGCAAAATAATTAAAAAATTAAAAAAGATTTCGGCGTCTTTCTACAACTACAGTTAGGATGATACCTGTTTTATTCTTAATGAAATATGCTCATCAAAAACGGATCTTCAAATAAAATCATATTGCATTTTTTGAAAATATGAGTACTTTTTTTATCAATTCCTGAAAAACGTAATATCCCGCTCGGAATTCACTGCGCATCGTTTTCAGAGTTTCCTTACAACTACAGTTGCGAAAAAACAATTTTTTCTCAACGAAATGTATTCATCAGAGCCAATGTTCAAGTCATGTTTAATTTTTGGAAAATACGAATATTTTTTCTACAATTTCGAGACAAACAATTTTTTATTAACATTCGTGACAAACATAATAGACCTCTGCAATTTTTTTGCGTTTGCAAGCTGGATGCATCTTAAATTGGAATTAGCAATTTTATATATTATTCCTTTATTCGTTTCATACATTCGACATTTTGTTACACATATACTCATTAGAAATGATTCATTTTCAAATACTTGAAATAAAAATGAATAGCTCTTAAGTGGATCCCCTACTAGATCGACATGCTTGAGCGGATCCCCTACTTGATAGACTTGCTTGGGTGGATCCCCTACTAGATGGACTCACTTGAGCGGATCACCTACTAGATCGACTTGCTTGAGTGGATCCCCTACTAGATCGACTTGCTTGAGTGGATCCCCTACTAGATCGACTTGCTTGAATGGATCCCCTACTAGATCGACTTGCTTGAGTGGATCCCCCACTTATTCGACTTGCTTGAGTGGATCCCCCACTTAATCGACTTGCTTGGGTGGATCCCACACTTAATCGACTTGCTTGGGCGGATCCCCTACTTAATCGACTTGCTTGAATGGATCCTTTACTTAATTGACTTGCTTGAGTGGATCCCACACTTAATCGACTTGCTTGGACGGATCCCCTACTTAATCGACTTGCTTGAGTGGATCCCCTACTAGATCGACTTGCTTCAGTGGATCCCCCACTTAATCGAATTGCCTGGGTGGATCCCCACTTAATCGACTTGCTTAGGCGGATCCCCTACTTAATCGCCTTGCTTGAATGGATTCTCTACTTAATTGACTTGCTTGAATGGATCCCCTACTAGATCGACTTGCTTAAGCGGATCCCCTACTAGATCGACTTGCTTGAGTAGATCCCCCACTTAATCGACTTGCTTGAGTGGATCCCCCACTTAATCGACTTGCTTTGGCGGATCCCCTACTTACTCGACTTGCTTGAGTGGGTCCCCCACTTAATCGACTTGCTTGAGTGGATCCCCCACTAGATCGACTTGCTTGAGTGAATCCCCTACTAGATCGACTTGCTTCAGTGGATCCCCTACTAGATCGACTTGCTTGAGTGGATCCCCTACTAGATCGACTTGCTTGAGTGAATCCCATACTAGATCGACTTGCTTGAGTGAATCCCATACTAGATCGACTTGCTTGAGTGGATCCCCCACTTAATGAACTTGCTTAGGCGGATCCCCTACTTAATCGACTTGCTTGAGCGGATCCCCTACTAGATCGACTTGCTTGAGTGGATCCCCCACTCAATCGACTTGCTTGAGTGGATCCCCCACTTAATCGACTTGCTTTGGCGGATCCCCTACTTAATCGACTTGCTTGAGTGGATCCCCCACTTAATCGACTTGCTTGAGTGGGTCCCTCACTTAATCGACTTGCTTGGGTGGATCCCCTACTTAATCGACTTGCTTTGGTGGATCCCCTACTTAATCGACTTGCTTGAGTGGATCCCCCACTTAATCGACTTGCTTTGGCGGATCCCCTACTTAATCGACTTACTTGAGTGGATCCCCTACTTAATCGACTTGCTTGGGTGGATCTCACACTTAATCGACTTGCTTGGGGGGATCCCTTACTTCATCGACTTGCTTGAATGGATCCTCTACTTAATTGATTTGCTTGAATGGATCCCCTACTTAATCGATTTGCTTTTGCGGATCCCCTACTTAATCAACTTGCTTGGGCGGATCCCCTACTAAATCGACTTGATGGAGCGGATTCTATACTTCATCGACTTGATTGAGCGGATCCTCTACTTGATCGTCTTGCTAGAGCAGATTCTATTCTTGAACGACTTACTTGCATAAGCAATAGAGATTTTGTTTGCTTACAACAGCACAACAGCTTTTCCTTTGCCCAAAACAGGTAAAACTTGTCAAACCAACTTGACTCATTTATCACGGAGGTTTTCGTAGAAAAGTCAAAAAACAGTTGTAATTTATCCCGTTTTTCAGATCTTCTGCGAGAGAATTAAAAACATTTATGTTCATCCCCCCGCCAGGAGCTCTGCCAGTCAATCACTTGTCATTAGTCATATTGTTGTAAGATGATAGTTCGCGTGTTAGATTTTATCTAACCACTATTTATGTTGTATTTATTGGTTTATTTTTAATCACAGTTAGATATCAATATTCTGTGTTCTTTATTACAGAGCTCTATTACTTTTACAGTTGTATAAATGCATTATGATGACATGCAGATTCGTAATATTTGTTTATAATAAACACTCGAATTAAAATCACAGTCATTCAGTGAAACATTACATCAAGCAATTTTGTTTAAGAAACGAAAATCAAAATTCAAATTAATGCATTAAAAAGTATATTTTCACACCACTGAATCATACATAGACATTTGTGAACTAAAATAAGTTTCCTCAAAGCTACAATCATAGCAAATATTCCAAGAATGCTGCGGGAACCTGGTTTGCCTCTTCGGACAATAAGCAAATTGCATTTGTCTCTTGGTTGCTTCCCTGCATAATTGTAAAAAGTAAACGAAATTAAACAAAAGAAACTACAGCGAAAAAATGGCGGATAATTTTTCTGCTAAATTTCTGAATCTTACTTTCGATATAAGGTATAAAAAACACGATCAAGATGAGACACTTAAGATTTTCTTATCTTCACATAAGCATCTAAGAGACAACACAGAGTAAATAACTGAGAGGAGAGTGGAGGCGACAATCTTATCGAAATGTAATGCCATTCCTCTTGTATGAGAATATATCTAACACGCCGCGCCGCAATAATCAGCGCCTTGTCATATTGTTTTTCTTCGCAGAACTGATCAGAACAATGAATGAATGTGAAGTTAAATCGTGCGGACAGGCAATGCTCAAGCATTATCTCCGTGCGTTGAAAGATGTCAATGCTATTGAAATAAATCCAGAATTGTTAGACGCTTTCTAACAGCCGAAGTAATGGCGGGTTAAATGAACTCCCAACAAACTTCAAACACGTGTGAATAGTGCGCAGTAAGCAGATAACCTCAACATTTCAAAATAAATGTGCTGTCGCCCAAAAACCACAAACAAGCACGCAAATACACACACACACACACACACACACACAAGCAAACACACACCCACACAGACGAGCTGGCGGCGCAGCGTCCCACAGTCACGTGACTTCCTTGCAGCGCATGTTGAAACCTGCGCAGTGGGCTCGGGCGCACTCTATTTCTATCGCTCCTCTGTGGTTGGGAATTATATTTTAACGGAATTGCTGACTTATGCTGCAGCGCCATATAGTGGAGCTATTATAATTGTACTTTGCCTGTGTTCTTCCCGCTCTTCTCTTTGATCCTATTTGACTAGCGCTGTGGTATTTATTGGAGAGAAGAACATTTGAGTGACGTTAAGATCTGAACGCAAGTCATTTTGTGTTATTTGCTGCTGCCGTGTGGTTGTCCTTTAAAACCGGCCAATTCTAATTAGTTTAAAATGTTTACTGAATGGTGGTTCTTTCTTGGTGGTGTTGACATTTTCAGAAAAAAGAGAAAATGGGAAAATGGTGACGTCGGAATATTATTGCCGCAATTTTTGTACTCTCTTGTGGGTGGTCTAGTAAAACAAAGCCACCTGCGGGTAGGGTAGAGAGCTGTCCGCTAGGTGTCTTTGGCTGAATCCTGTGGGTTGATTGCGACGAAACGATTCAGTGTAAAAGTTGAACTTACAAAAGTCGTAGAAAAAGTACCATATGGAACTAGATGTAATGGGTGTTAATACATTCGTGTGAAGTTTACGATACTCGATCGTTCCTAGCTCTATCGTAATATCACACTCGTGTGTTATTACCCATCATTACATCGTCGTTTCATGATGTACTGCTTAAATTTTTTGAGATTTTTACCGCGTATGTGAATAATCAACTAACAGTCACTTAACAGTATCTTTTAGCCACGTGTAATAGAAATCTCTGTTTTAAAAGTTAAACACAGCAATAATAATTGTTTTAAGAACCTGACCTTGAAGGCTGAGTGCGTTTAGCCTAATGGTGAATTTGGCACTGTGCCGATGCGTGGGCTGCTTGACCCTCCGGCGGGCGCGTAGCGGCACTCAGGGCCGAATTCTTACATTTTTGTACATTTCGTGTACAAAACTCTGTATTACAAGCGATTTTTTTCTTAAGTGAATATATGTGTTCTTTAATGATTTTTGCGTCTTAAATTCAAATTTGAGGTTGAAAATTGTGTATCAGGGATAGTTTTACAAATAAAGAAACATACTCTCTTAGTTTCTTATTAGGTTTCTAAGGTCCGTTGGCTCTAACTTTACTCAGTACGTAAACAAACGCAAGTGGTCGTCGCTTGTTCTCATTGGCTGACGGACACCAGCCTTTAGGGCGGCCCTTTATGCCGTCGTACGCTATAGGAGTTAGGTCCCTTCCAAAGCTGATTTATTTCCTGACTCTCTGCAGAAATAAAAATTACGTAGAAAGCGTGAAAAAATGCAGATATTTATTGTAATATCTTCCACATGAGGTTTATTTCTTCGCTAGGTTGGTAACAAGGGTTAAATGCCTTTACTTCGCTGTGCCTGAAGTTGCGTTTTAGCGTGTGACTGTCATACAAGCTACAATTTTGTTCATAATTCTTGTGACTTACATTTTTCATGAAAAAATATTGTCTTATTGTTCGTTTCAAATGCAGTAGCTAAAGAAAATAGTGTACAGTTTATTTTGGAGTACGTACAACAAACTTATGTCGAACTGCTGAGTGTTTCATTGGGTTTTTACTATTGTAAGATAATATATCCCTATTATTTTTATTATGTTCAGTGTTTTCCGATCTTATTGTGTTGTATGATGCATTGCAGTTGCTGTTATTCGATTTCTTAGATTCAGAGTAACTTAAGAGTGTTACTTTGTAATTTAAGAGTGCATGCCTTACATAACACGAAAAGCAATCTAATGTCTTCTGGAAATAACTTTTCCAAGTTACTGCAAGCCAACGCCTTTTGCAACTGAAAATAAACCATGTTGTGCAGAAAAAGAAGATCTTAATAAATCAGCCTCTCACATTTGACAAAGTGAAATATTACACGTAAGATGACTTCTCTATTTCGTTTGTTTTGAGAATCGTACAAAACCAACGATATCATCTCATTTTGTCATAAAATATTATTTGTGGTTATTGAGTGGGTTATATTGTGGTTGTTGATTTATTTGTTTTTATTTATATGACTGTGGAAATTACTTTTGAATAACAATTTAAATATTTTGAAATTGAAAATTAAATTGTAAAGAATCCAGTTGTGGTTTGTTATCAAGCTAGTGGCGAAGCTTCTTACGAATGTGGCAGGCAGACATTGCATATGACACTTAAACAGAAGAAAAAATTATTAATACGAGGGTCAGTTATTCCAGCAATGAACATTTTTGAGACAGCGCTTTGGTCGAAATTTCACTGCTATCTTGCGAGAGCACATCGTAAATGTAACTACTGTGATATTTAAGCAAATTATTTGCATGTTTTGGCTGGTATTTTGGGCGTAATAAAGAAGTAGTAGTGAAAATAATATGTTATGACAGTTCTGGCTGCGACATGTGACGGTATTTACATTGTTAGTTCCACGCCGCGCCGCAATCGCCTCCTTCGTTCTCTCTTGGTCGAGTTAGGCCCGCAACAGACTACACCGAGGAATGCGTTGCGAGAAATGTGCGACGACAAATGTGCAAAGAGGCTGCGTCCGCACACACTACAAAGAGGCTATTCGATGTCTCGAAATGCCTCTATGTGCCACAAGCCGAGAGTGATGGCAGCAGTTTTAGCTATGAGATCATCTGAGAGTCCCATTTCTTGTTTTATTAAATGCTCTTATATAATTTTAACTCGTGATACCCTTGTTTTGTTACAATAATCGTAAACCATTTGTTTAACGAGTTCGAATTACCTAGAGAGAAACACACTACTCCATTGCATACAAATCATTATTTAATGTAAAAAAACAGGAAGTTAAATGACGTTTAAAGGAAGAAGTTGTGCATCAGCAAATTTTCTTGAACTCCGTATTCTCTACCAAGCTCTGGTTTACTATATTTGTTGGTTGAATAATGAATAGATAATGATCAAATAATTCATAATAAAATTCACAATTAGTAAATTCATTCATAAATACCAAGAGAAGAAAGAAAGAAAAGTAATAAATTAATTCAATTCTTTCAAAATACCCTTTCAAGTTTCTTGCTTCAAATTTTTATATTTATATTACTCATTATGAGCGGATTTCACAGAAATAAGAATATCTTCCATACAAGATTTTACTTGTTCATTTCCGTTTGAAGAGACAATTCAAGACAACAATTAAAAAAACTGGTAGTTTATCGCAACTTTTACTGCCAAATGTTATAATTTCGATTTCACTTAGTTCTATGCACTGGTTGGTGTTTTCCTGCGGCAGCGAACGCCTAAATGTCGTATAACAAGTGAAGTAGTAGAAATGTGTCCGAGAAAACTCGCTCGCCGACCGAGTCGAGCGAGGAACTCTTTCGCCTCCGCAAAGGTGAACGAGGAAACTCTTTCAAGTGTGTGGAGGGCCATAAGAGCCCCTTGTTTCGATTTCTCACATTTCTCGTCGCACATTTCTGGAAACACATTCCTCGGTGTCGTCTGTTGCGGGCCTTATAACTTGGCGCTGGTTTGGCCCCGCGTCGCGTCGCGGCGCGGCGGCGGCGGCGGCGGCGGCGGCAGGGTGGCGGTGGCCGCGTTGGCGGGGGCGGCGGAGGCGGCGCAAAGGGCAAAGGTTAAGACGGGAACTAGGGCGAGCCGCGCGCGGAAGAATACGAGTGTGCAGGCCCTTTGCTGCTGCACCCGAAATTAACCAACGTCCTTAGTAAATGGTTCACCTGCTCAAATAAAACCTTCCACCAGGCGTAAGTTTTACAATAGTAGATTCTTTTGCATTTGCTGTAAACTCATTGTTGGCAAACACTTCTGCGGTCTTCGTATCCCTTGTAGGTATCTTTAGTGATGCATTCCTGCAGCCATTCTTTAGTTTGCACGCGATATTCAGTTTTTGTAACTCACTATTCGGGATAAGTGAATAGTGACTTAAACTTTACGTTGCGTGCCTGCTGTTGTTGTAAAATATCGTATTATAATTTGGCCTAATCTAAATTTTATGTAAAATGTTAAGAAAAAAGAATCCATGTGAACTTCAGAATATTCTACAAGAGCTGTCTGATCGGGAGGATGATCATGTATTGAACAGTGATACTGTCAGTGACCTGAGTATTGAACACATTTTTTTATTGATATTTTACAGAGAATACATAGATCCGTACATAAAATACTATACATACGTAGTGAAGGCTTACATTCTAGTTTACTTAAAATTACACTACGAACTAATTTGGGTGAGGAAGTTTTTCCAGACACCTCTTGAAACAATCTATTTCTGAAAATTTGACTAGAAATGCGTGGTATGGACATCTATTTTTGATTCTGGTTCTGTGAGAAGGAGTTTTCCGGAGTCTGAAGTGGATTAGGTGTGGAATTAAGGTATGGAGTGATAGAACTGGGTGGAGAGATATGTCATATGGTGTTGTATAGAGTCAATTTGGAATTCTTCGTGGAGTTGTGAGTTTGTGACAAACCAAGGAGCATTTGTGATTGTTCTAAGAAAATGGTTCTGAACTATTTGAAGCTTTTTAAGTTTTTTTTTGGCGGCGGAGATCCAAACAGGACAGGCATAAAGGAGGAGTATGGAAAATATAGTCGAGCATCAGCACGATACTGCATTGGAACAAGAGCTTTCTGATACTGAATACGAATGTTTATCAACGGATATGTTTTTGGTAGTAAATGGCATTATCAGATATTATAATGCTACATAAAATTCCATTGTTCTACATGTTCTTTGTTTTATTCAGGAGTCATTGAAAAACGTAAAATTTACGACACGCGCCTGCTGGTGTGAACATTTTACGCGCGCCCGCTGGAAGGTTAAACAGGTGGCGCTTGCAGCGAGAGAAACGGCGCACCTGCTCCAGCAACGATATTGTGCCGTGAAAGTTCTCTATGAAAATGAACAAGTACAGTCGACTCCGGTTGTAGCGACCTCGGATGTAAGGGCCGTCCATATATTACGAGGAGTATTCCATAATTAGAAACAAATTGGTCTGGAGAAATAAACATTTGTTTTTACAAAGCAGGACTTTTCCTACTTTTTAATGTATTCCCCACCATCATTTATGTCCTTGTTACAACGGGTTACTAGCTTTTTTATAACGGCTGCAAATAACTTTTTATCTTGGTGTTTGAACGAATTTCCCACACAATTTTTGGCAACCTCATAGTCGATTATTACACGGCTTTGTTGAGCACTATGAGGACGTTCGTCGTTCTGCTGGAGAATCACACCTCTCCCCTGACATCCACGACGTTTCTCTCCCGTGACTGGCTTCACTTTGTTTAAAAACATATCTAAGCAATAATGGCTGTTTATTGTACGCTGTTCTTCGTGATAATCACAAAAAACGCAACTACAGCGTCCTCAACACGACACATCTTGCAGATGCGGCCAGAACGATGTTTGTCAGTCACTGAGCCTCGACCACTCTTGAACTGTTCTGTCCACTTGTAAAAATTCTCGCTGTTCTTACAACTTTCATCATATACTTTACTCATTCTAGAATATACATTAGCTGGTTTCTCACCTTCAGCAAGTTCGAAACGAATCGCAGAACGTTGTTCAATGTGGAATTTTCAAGTGGACTCACCATCGTTCAACTTAATTTCAAGGTTATAAACACAAAAATACTGATCCTCCAGTGCTGATGGCCAGTGTTCATCCGAGTGATACCAACGTAAGGTCCTAAAATTACCAAACTTGTCCTGCTCACTGTTTTTTCTGCAGATCAGTTTGTCTCTTTAATTATTGAATTACCTAAGTACGTAACGCAAATTTGGAGTATTTTGAACACCCCCTCTCCTCCCTGCAACGCACCTGCACCGTGCGCTTGAACCCCTCTAATAATTACGTACCGCTTCGACCCCCTTCCCCCGACCGTTACAGTAAGTAAAATCAAGTTTTCAGGTCGTTAGGTTTACAGACAAAAGGTCTAATACTCACTAGGTCTAATGAACAGGACGTGTATTGCGAACCAGGTCTAATGCGACATATGGTCTACGCGACAGGGGATCTAATATCAAAAGAGGTCTACAATTAGAAGGTTCAACTAATAGACATAAACATCGAAGGTCTAACAGATGTTCAAAGGTGTAATAGAAAAGTTTCTACTTCTTCATTTTCAAAAAAACCTGAAAACCAAATGTCTATATTTTAACATTGTCAATAAAATTTTCAAAATTTTCGAATGGTAGCAAATTACCGAAATTACGAAGATCGTGGTGATATCAACCTGTAACTTCGGTTTTTGAGTTATACTAAATATTTTAATATCTGTTTTATTTACATACCATTTTATGTACATTACGTACTTCCTGAATTAAAGTGTATCATTCCTATTGTGATTTCATTTCAGACTAACACACTGACGTAATGATATGTAAATCACATTATGTTACGTATTTCTGTTACAGCATAATAGATTTGACATTCATGTCCGATAGATCAAAGTTTACTAGACATTTTTGGCAATTACACCAAATATTATGAGACATTTTTAAAAATTAGACCAAATTTTAATTCGACATGATTTCATGGACCTTTTGACACTAGACTTTAAAAATGAGACCTTCTGTCATTGGACCTAATGTCTTTCGACCTAACGACCCCTAACCAAATTCAATTATAAAGCAGAAAAACGTGTATTAATTGTATTTGTTGAACATGTAAGAATTAATGATAATTAAAGTTATAAATAGCTGGCAATGCGGATTCCAAATAACAATAAAACTGAGAGCAAATTCTGAATGAAGCACGCATAGGCGAGAAAACTTCTGACAATTCGTGCACACGTCATCATGAATGGCGCATGGGCCCCCTGTCTACACGCTAATTTAATTGGATTCGAGAATATACACTAGATAAGTTTTGAATGTTTTCTTTTTAATGCAACAGATTCAAACAATACGACATTGATGAAAAAATGTTTACACTTATTGTAACAAGTTATACATCATATTTCTTGAAAGCAATTTTTTCAGCAAAGGTTGAAACATTTTCAAAAGAAATATCAGCATTGCGTAGCACTAACCTAAGACCCCCTCTCCCTGTGTAACGCAGCGTAACGCAGACTCAAACCCCCTCTTTAGCGTTACGTAATTTATGGACGACCCCATAGTGAATCCTCGGTTATAGTGAACATAAGTCATTGGTCTCGTTATACTTACATAACAAATAAGGATAAGAATATTCGGCTACAGTGACCGTAGGAAATAAGTCCTGGAAACTAACTGGCTCTCGTATGTTATGAAGCGAGGAAAAGGGCCTGCGGAGAGTGGGACGGTCATCCAACACTGCAAGAGGCATTGAAAGGTATCAAGAGTGTATTACGATAGAGACACAGGACAACGCAGAATCACGTACGGAGGTAGCACGAATTCTGGAGACGGATCTAGAGAAATTATTAATGAAAAATGTCTTAAGCAAACAATTCAAAAGAATTGTTTTTATTAGGACAAATAAAAATATTGAAATTTTCGGTTCGTGCTCTTAATGAATTTTGCTGTATGTGTAAATTCAATCAATCAAAAATCATGGAGAAATTATATTTACGTAACTTTGACATCATCGGATAAAGTGAACTTCTAATACAGTGAACCAAACGTGTTAGTCCCCAGATGTTTACTATAACCGGGGTCGACTGTATATGTCCTTTAAGAACGTATGAGTGTCGTTATTTTCCTCTAATTCTCCTCTAATGAAAGGAAGTTAAGTGATTTACTTCTTGCAGGTCGTCAGATATAAATAACGTATAAAATGTACACCTTTGAATTCAGGATTGTTCCTTATATGAATTACATAGTTTCAAGAAATTTTATTTAAAACAGGGATTGAGCTGAATTAAGTTGTTAATTGTTTCCTTCAATTTTATGACATAAGAAGAAGAATAATATATACTTCAAGTCACAAAACCCTTCGAAAATAACGCAGACAAGGTGGTCAGAAATGGCTTTATTGTGTTGAAATGAAGAGCTATATGTCTTTTCTGTACGTAACTCAACAATGTGTTTTAAGAGTACATTTAACAAAATCCAATCCAATTTTGCATATTACTATTCTGTATAATAATTATATGGATGTTGTATTTCTTTTCTTCTCATGGACAGAAACAAAAACGTTTATTAAAAGCATATTAGCATTAATTAAATTTATGTAAAGAAGAAAATATTCTCTGGAGATATCCGTCCTGCGTCGAATACTGTAAGTAGTGATATGAAAGTAGTGATAATTATTATTATTATTATTATTATTATTATTACTATTATTATTATCATCATTATTATTATTATATTAGTTTAATGACCTTAATGAAAACAGACAGTAATTTTCTTACAATTTATTGATTGTTATACATCTCAATAACGTTTCGAGCCTGTTTGGGGTCTGTTTCAAAATCTAGTGTCCAAAGTTCGTTGACATCAATGATAAAATGGTATCATTTTTAATATAAAATGTCACTATGATGTAAAAAAAAGTGTCACTTCCTAAAATTCATCTGAACAACTCTTCATTCAAATCATATTATTCAAATCATATTATCAAATTATATTATCAAAGACAACTACTAATCCAATCATGCCATCAACACCATCATACTTTTCTATTAATAAGAAAGTATTCTAACAATTTTCCTATTTTTTATTTAAGTTTGCCCCTCCAACCTGCCTGTTAAACTTCTACAAACCCATTTGGCGACCTTATTACGTTTGAAAACGAACACCCACAATTTAATCTCAAACTTTCCTGTTATAAGTTATGTTATCCTGCTCTAAAAATTACGAGGTCACGCAAAGTGATGTAAAACTTTGCTCCCTTTTTGTCATTCATTTTCTCCTGTTCTCCCTTTCCCTATCTTCATTATGTTACCTTAAGCGCTCGCTGAGCCTCTCGCAATGTAGCATCTTCTCAAAGAACAAAGTAAATATCCTTATTTGCAAGCATTGTTATGTAGTTGGTATGCTGATTTACTGACGACTAGCTGGATGTGACGTCGCCGACGCTTTTAACTGCCTTCAGGTGTTTGACTTCTTTTTCTTATGTAATAATAGTAATAATATATTTATTTATTTGGCTTTATTTGGCTGATTGCCAGGTGGTAACCATAAGTCTATAGCTTTACAATGCATCTACATTTACAATTAAAAAATAGAATATAATACAATACCAGAAATTACAACTACTACTACGTCAAAGGGTGGATCAACACAATAGCTTTCTCTAGAGACCCATGCAAAACCAACTGATAACATTAATAATACTTTTAAAAATGTACACGAACATACACACATTCATACATACACCTACATACATACACATTCTCATACATGAATGCTCACTCACATGTTTACATATAACAGATCACACACTTTCCCTACTTATTATACATGCCTACATTTACATAAATAAATACAGTTACAACAGTCAGAACAGTTACAGATAATATACATTCATAGATATACATATTGTAACGTAACTAAATTAAATGAATTAAAAAGAGAGTGGAAAAAAATGTGTTAGTGAAAGAAGAATTTACGTGAGCCCATTGAATTAAATTAAAAGGAAATTGAACATGAACTTAAAATCTAAGTTAGTAAAACAGGCCAGGGCGCGGCTTCGCATTTAACAGGATTTGAGAAGTCTCAAAGTTCTTTCCTATCGAATTTTGATAGCTTGAGGAGCCTGAGCAAGAGCGGCAGCTCATGGTTATACACGTCGCCCCTCTTGTCTTGAGCGCGTCTTCTTCGAAAGGCCGGTGACCGGCCATTCGCGTCCTCCAGCTGGTCCGTCGGTTGGTCAATGAAATTATGGCTCGGTTGTGCTATGCGGTAGAATACGCCCTCTACATGTACTTATTCAGTCTTCTTCTGAAAACACCAACACAGCCAGGAAAAGGTTCTACGACTGCTGCAGGAATTTCATTCCAATTTTGAATCGTACGATTTACATATGAATATTTCCCTACGTCGGATCTTTGCCCTCTACCTTTTATTTTGCAATTGTGGTCATTTCTTCCAACTATCGAAGGGGAGTCTAGTCTTTTTCGTTACTTCTGCCCACGCAGGTGACTTACTGTACGCCTTGAAGAGGCAGCACAATCTGGCTTTTTCCCTTCGCACACTGAGGGCCTCTATAGGCTCTGGTGGGTTTGAACTAGCGGAATATCCTTTATTAATAAATTTAATTGCCTTCTTTTGAATTTTTTCTAACTCTTCAATCTGACCTAATTTGTAGGGATCCCATCCAGCTGATGCTTATTCAAGTATCGGCCCAACTAAAGATGTGTAACCCATTTTTCGACTATCCATGTTCCCATTCTTAATTGTTCTCATTATAAAGTGTAGTGACTTCCACGCTTTCGGGAAATAGAAGTAACGTGTTCCTGGTCTTGGCGCAATATAACACCCAGATACTTACAACACGATACTTGTGGAATGGCTGCGCTACGCATGTGGTATTCCAGAGAAACCTTCTTTGCTGATGTAGAAAAGCTTCTTCGTCTCCTTCGTCTTCGTCTTCTTCTACTTTTTTCGTCTTTTTCTTCGTCTCCTTTTTTTCTATTTCGTCTTCTTTGACGTCATTGACTCTCTCTTTGTCTCTCTTGCTCTTCGTCGGTATTAGTACTGGAGTTTAATCAACACCACCTACATCTAATTGGCTAGGTGGGGTTGCTTTAGTTTCCGGCACCCTCACCAACATCGCAGCGCCAAAACACGAAAAAACACGTTTTTGGAAATTTCTGGGAATTTTATGCCCGAATCTGAAAACAAATTATCACTTCCCCTGTTCAATGCTATTCACGGATTAACCCATTAATGCCCAAGTTTTTTTTCTTGAAATTTTTCTTTAATATTTTAATATGTAAATATTATTGTTCCAAAAATGACATTACATGAAAATTTGGAAAAGTTACGTCGTTCATTTTTCAGAAATTTGGTGCCCCATTAATGGGGCAATGGGCATGGAAGGGAAGGGTATTTTTATTTTGTAAAAGTAATAAAAGAAGCTGTATAAATGTTATTAAAATGAAAGGTTTTATTATATAGAATTAGAGAAAGGACAATAAAATATATTTTAAGAAGAAAAACAAGAAATAAAGTAATGGGCTATTTTGTATGGAGCTTTTGGAAGCAATTCACATGATATCCAACATTGCTCTTCATTCATTTTTAAATGTATTTTTGTGGCGATTTGCGCATCGTATCTGTATTTAATTTTTAATAAGATAGTGGTCTAACCCATTTAAACGCACATCAATTGGCACCCTCTCCTTGCATGACTGTGGAGTTCTTCCTGCCGAGGACGAATTTCAGTGAATTTTGCGAGGTATGTCTGCACGGTCTGTCGAGTAAATGCAAGTAAATCAATATCATTTCCCTACTCTTTGGGCGGCATTCTGTACACTTGTCATGCGTTATTAACTGTGACGTTCAATAAGAAGTTAATCAGAGCCCAGTACCATTTTCTATTCCAAATATGAATTCTGTAGGCAGCAGTATTTTGATACATACGATCAACTCCGCCCATATACAAATTGTACTTTTCAATACATGCTGGTTATTGGATCATGATCTTTTTCTTGTCAGCTGCATTCCATCTCTTTTCTTGACGTAGTAGTTGAATACCGCCACATGTTGACGCATCGGTTACGACAGAATTGTCGTAATACCTTACAAGAGCGATACCAGAATTCATATCGGTTACTTGATCATAACTTCTTCGGGTCATTTTCTTCAATTGATCAGGCATGATAAGAGGTGCTTTGCAAGTGCGATTTGCACGAATTGTTCCTGTAGCATCATTATTTCCGTTAGCCGTCTAAAAAGCTGGAAAGACGTAAAAAAAGTATCCATAAAAAGATGGCATGTCTTTCCCTGAGGCAGTTCTGATAAATCCATCACTGCTGACCCTCCAACTTCCAGTTCCGGAATCTGATTGCCAGTCAAGACTCCCTGATAAGGCTCTCCTTGTATTATATAGCCCAGTCGAGTACACAAACACCACACCTTGTATCCGAATCTTATCGGTTTTCCTTGCATATGTTGTTTAGTGCTGTGCCTGTGCCTACCATAATATGGCACCATGGCCTCGTCAATACTTAGATATTCTTCTCGTGAGAAGAAAACTAGCCAGCGATCATTTAGCATAGGCCAAAGAGGTCTCACTTCACAAGGACATTCTTCTTCGCGGTGCCACACAGTATTGACTCAAAAAAAGAATTGCAAGAAACACGCGAATTTCATTTTCAGTAACATTGACATTTTTGTTTCCCTTTTCTTTTGCATAGTTATTGATAGAATTTGCAACAAATATAATTTCATCATCGATAAATTGTTCAAAATTCTTACAAGCAGAATTATTCTCTGAATAAGTAAGACGTTCCCACATACGCTCGTGATGACGAGGAATATCAGTTTTCGTCCAATTGAATTCAATTGAAGACGGTTTTCCACGTTTTGGATTATCTGAACGAACACAACTTTCTAAATGTATTTCTTCACCTGGGTCTGTATGGCCAATTCTTTCTTTAGTTATTCCTTCATCATTTATTCTTTTGTCAGTACAAGTGGTGGTTCTTCTTAGCTGATTTCCAGAGAGTTGATTTAAGTCACCTGAAGCGAAGTCTTCATCGTCGCTATCACCTTCGATTTGATCAGCATTTTCAGGAGGTTAAGCGTATATAGCAGCTTCAATTAACTGCTCATCTGCTTCTAACAAGCTCGCAATTTTACTAACAGTCAACCTAAATGCAGAAAATATGACCATAATGATACCCTCCCCATTTGTGCCCATTGCCCCATTAATGGGGCATCAATGTTAAATTCTTAACATACAAAATATGGATATTTATATCGTAAAAATAAGGTTAATATTCGTTAAAAGCATCTTTTAGAATAATATTCATTTATGTAATATTCAATACAATACACAATACAATACAGAAATAACGTACCTCTCAGAGCGCGACATAACGACAGAAAATTCCACAGAAGCTCAACGCTAAATCTCGGCAGTTGAATGGCCATCAGACGAAACATGTCGTTGGACTAATCAACAATGTCAACTCTTAAATTTAAAAATTAAAGCTCTCAGAAATTACTATTTACAACAAAAATATAAATACTTTTATCGACCGCCCCAATAATGGGGCAATGGGCAATAATGGGTTAAGGAATAAAAAGAATGCTGGTTGATATTTAATCAATTCACTCTTAGCACAAATTCCTCTTTCTTCAATAATGTTCTTACCCAAGACGCTATTGCTAGAGACGCTATCTCTGAAAAGATAAACCAAACTTGAATATGACGCGACCGGGAGAGATGGCTCAGTGCATCAACCTGATGTCACTGCAGTCCCTCTGACCGGGGGGGTCCTAGGTTCGAGTCCTGCTCTGATCGGTACTTTTCCGTGGTTTCTCCGATCAACACCATGCGAATGCCGGAGCAATACCCTAACAAACGGGCCACGTACCGCGCGCGTTCTTTTCTTCCTCTTCCTTGTCCTACCCTCTCCCCTTACACACACTCTTACAATAACATGCACCACCCTACCACACATGCCAGGAGACCGGTCGGGCCTGCTTGTCCCGGCTGGGGCGGTGCCCCGCTGGTGTAAGATACCTGGTTGAGGGGAAAACCCCGCTAGTCGACGGTAGGTCTGCGCCAGATCTCGCCATCCAGCGGGGAAAAGATCATCGCCACCTCCCGAGAAAAAACACGCACTTAACTTACGGACCAATGACCTAAGTAGTTGACGTGCCTGGAAACACGAATCAATCAATCAATAATTGAATATGACGTAATGCTCAATTTGGGGTATTTTTTTGTTTCTTTAAAAATTACACAAATATAATTGTTTTGAAAGATCTCTCACATCTTTAATATGCACATTACCAGCAATTTGTAAACACAATTGTATTTGTGAGACTGTGAGTATAAGTGCTTCAAATGACTTCCAATAAAGTATTTTGAAAACTGAAAAATTTTCTTTAAATAAGAGATTCAAATTTCGAATTTTTAGTAGCGCTTAAGCGCCATTCTTTTAAAACAATTACAAATTTTTCAAATTGCCATTTTGGACGAGGTTTTACTGTTCTTTAATATTCTAAAATTAATATTTCTGTTCTACCATTAGGAAACGGAAAAATTAAGAAAATGTCAAGAGAATATACTTTGGGCGGCGATAGACGGTAGCTAGCAAGAGTATGTGGCAATTCCCAATAGATAGCCCAGACCCAAGGAAATAGAACATTAATCCGGGAAAGTCTGTGCCATTCTGTAGCACCACTAGTTATTTATTTATTTGGTCAAAAAACAGTAAAAACTGTATGTGACGTATGAAGATAGAGATTATCTGCGCATATTTTCTTGAGGTCCAGAATGAAAACAAGCCCGAAATTAACATTTGAAAAACTAGGCATTTTCGTTCCCGAGTTATAGAAAACATAATTGCAACGGTACACAAACTGTAGATGTGATTTTTCTGCGTTACCAACAAAATAGTACCGCACCCTCTGTTCTACTCATACCACTACACGCAAAAGGAGTGCTGAACAAAACGCGCTGATAGTGAATAGACCAGCATTTTCAACGATTTGGATTCATCATCATTAAACTAGTGGTGTCGTGGAAACATTGATGGGAGTATGTAACGGGAGAAAGATGAACGCCGGGTTGTCTATTAACAGTTGTTTATTATAAGCCCTGGTTGCAAGTAAATGGTTACATCCTAAGAGACTAAGCCGCCCAACACTCAGTCGTCGCCATGAGGAGGGTGGGGGAGAGGTGGTAGCGAAGGCAAATAGGCTGGCGGTGGGTCGCTATGTTCGGCCTCGCGTCCATTCCCGTCTCGGTCAACCCAAACGCAACCGCAGAGCGGGAACGCCGGCGGTCACTACAGTACTCACGAAGAGTGGCAAACCAGCGACAAGGTTTTTTTTGGATTAGCCAAGGGTTAGTGTGCTTATGTGTAGTTGCAGTTCGCATGCATTTCGCGTTTTACTGCTATGTGTAAGTGGCTGGTGTGGGTTTGTGTCGGACCATGTAGTCAGTAGCCAAATTTGTTTTGTGTTCAGTCATGTTAGTGACTGAGTTTATGTTCTGGTGTGTGTTGCACTAAGCCTTCAAAATATCCGCGGGAAGTGCTTGTCTTTTTTGTCCTATTATGAAGACATGTCGAGCTAGTTGTTTAAGCGTCGGCGGTGCTTCGCTGGTTTGAATAGGTTTCGTTAAAAGATAGCTTTCTCAAACATTGAGTGAAGAACTCGATATCGAGTTCCTTCGTGAGAACTTTCAACCGTTTCCGAAACGGAGGGCGCGCTATGAGTCTGAGAACTCTGTTTTGAACTAGCTCGAGTGACAACTTCGGTGGCCGCACGCCGCGCCGCCTTTAAGTACCGCCGGGTCACCCCATCTCTCAGGGGGGCGTTGTCCTCGCTCGGGGCACACAGCGGATCTCCGCTGACCCGCCGTCCTTCTTTAATGCAATATACGTTGAGGGACAGTGAACTGCAATTTTCGTAAACAGAAAGCACGACGACAGTCTGTCATGCGGAATGCATATGCTCTGCCCTCTGATGAAACTTTATGTGCACTCCTCATCTCACCAGAGAACTCATTTATTCAATTTGCTGAGTTTCAATTTATTTTGTCACAAAATATGTTGCTGTGATTCTAATTTGTGGCAATATGAAAATTAATTCAGTATAAATTTGCAGATGATTTTCCTTTGATGTTTTTTGAAATTTGTTAAATGTTTTTTGTTTGTTTGTTTTCTTCTTAGTTTCAATTTTATTGTCATTCTGTAAGTTTTGTTTGTTTTCAATGCGTATTCAATTATATGCTGTTCTCTGGTCAAGACTTAGTGTTTTTTTCTCGAAATTATTAGGAGAGCCACAATCCTACGAGAATCCCCCACAAGCGACACTATACAGGGCGGTTACCCTACAGAAAACAAATTTTATTTGAAGGAAATATCTTTATATTCAATTTTGTAGTTGTTTGAAGAAGACGAAAAATATTCCGGGAGGCTTTATGTAAATTACACCCACATTTTAAAGACATTTTTTCAAAATCGCAGCGCCTCCAGTCATGCCAGAGCAACTGGGAAATACCCAGGTTGGAAAAAATCTTGGTTATACTGTAGGCGGTAGTCTTGACAGACAGACAATCCGACAGGCATACTAACTGACGGACAGACGTTTTGAAACGAATCACTATTTCGGTGTAAGGGGACCCCAGAACGTGTATTTCCGATGAAATCACGAAATCGATTTTCTGCAACATTACATAACTTTCCCTATGCTGCGTATATTTCTCCGAAAATATGTACGTATAAGAGAAAGTAAAAAAACATTGTTAAGCTAAACTAGTGGTGCTACAGAATGGCACAGACTTTCCCGTATTAGTTTTCTATTCCCTTGGGGTTTCGCTAGCTATATTGAATTGCCACATACTCTTTCTTGCTAGCTGCCATCTATCACCGCCAAAAGTACATTTTTTTTGTATACCAGCATTATAAACAACCCTTTTACATTAACAAAATCGTTCATAATATGACATATTGCACGAATCATTACGTCATTGCTATTTCTGCACGAAATATGAGCCATCACTGACGTAATAGTCACGGCCCCTATATATTTTCAGTTATGAAGTTTAAAGAAGGCAGTGGTACCATATAAATAGATTGCAGTGTTCGCAGTAAAATCAAAAACGTTAAGAAAAAACTTACTTTTAAAAACTGATTTATTAATTTATTACTCCTTTAAAATTATATTTTGTTTTTATTTGGTAATATGACAAGAACAACATAATAAGAACAACAAAAAACATCAAATTAATTCTTGTGAACATGTACATTTATTGTACAATTTGATAAATTGGTCAGTGACACTCCAGAACATGCATTTATATCTAAAATGCTTGTTTTTTCTTTGCTTTCTGCACTAACCAATATCTTGTTAGCTATTGGAATATTGTTATTCACCGTTTCTTCGATATATGACTCGGCTACACTTGTAGACCGCCATCGTCCATGACGTTTAGGTGTAGTGATTTCACCACCATTATCTGCGAGAAACGTCGCGGATGTTCTTCTAAACGAATGACCAGAGTACTTTTCTGCATATGGTAATTTTTAAAAATTTGGAATATTTTTTGGTATTTTCGCAAATGTATTGATACCAATTGGATTGCAGCTGCATTTGCCATGATTGTAAAACCAAAAAGGTTTTTTGTGTTTAACGTGTAAGGGTCTTAAGGAAATGTGTTTCTTACAGACTTCAACATAATTAAATTCTTCACTGGATACGATAGTAAATATTCCGGACTTGTCAGTTTTTGTTCACTATCAAAACAGAACCTTCTTCTTTCACATCGTTGATGCACAAATTTTACAATTCGACACGTCTACAAGCACCCAATATGCCAAAAATAGCAACAACCTGAAAATTATACCAGTTATTAATACAATACACCAGTTAATAAATAAAACTTAACTATTATTGCCACTGTCATTATTATACCTTCATTAAAAGAAAAGTTTCATCATCGGCTTTTGTAAGAAATGTGTTTACATCTTGTTGGGAAAATACCATTGCCATTATAGGTTAATATCCCACATTTACGTGTTTCATAAGTAAACTTACTTTATGAAAAGTTCCAATATCAATATTCTCTTTTATCTTTAGCATTTCCTTTAATTTGGAATAAGTGCACCATAGTGTCGAAGCTTTACATGCTTTGTACTTAATGTTCAAAGAAGCATACATTAAATTAACAAACGTCTTTATTCTAGCATGTGCATTATACTAACTTAACCAAACTGCTCCGATAGATACGAAAGAACAGCAGCGTTGCATAATAAATTTGCATATTTTTTATCCATCCATTTCCTTAACTTTAAGTACTCTTTCTCATAAAGTTTGCAAGACTTTTTCGACATCATAGCATTTTCTGCTTTTGCAGCTTCTTCCACAATTTCTCTAGACAAATCCATTATCTTTGAATCGCGACTTTCAAACTAATTGCCATTTGTAAACAAATTTGTTGCTTAGGTAGCATTCATGATGTCAAAACATGAATTTGAAATCTACTACAACTACGAATTACAACATAACACAATTAATTTCGCTTCCTTAAATCCTTATAATACTGTAATACAAAAAATAGTGTATGAATGTCTTTTATAATGTTACTTTTTTGCACTCATCAGAAGAAATTACAGCACTCTCGTCTAACGTCGTTCGTTCGGTAATATCTTCTTTTTCGTGCAAAAAAGTATAACGTTTTAAACGTATTGCATAATATGCTATTGTCATTTTCTTAATTTTTTGGTTTCTTATTGGTAGAACGGAAATATTAATTTTAGAATATTAAAGAACACAAAAACCACGTCCTATATGGCAATTTTCTTTTAAAAATTATGTGATGTTAAGGAGAAAATGAGGTTTTAGCGCAACTAAAAGTGCGAAATTTAAAGCTCATTTTCACCGAAAATGTTTGAGTTTTCAAAATGCTTTATTTGACGTGTAACCGCTAAAGCCGTTTACATCAAGAAAAATATAAGTTTTTCTTCGTAAATGCGTCTTATTATCTAGAAATCATGTAGTTACTAGATCAACCAGTAGAGAACGCCAGACGACGTAAGTATTTCGAAAGAAAGCTACGAGGAGCGCTTACAACTAGTATCAAAAGCGTGATAACAAAATCGGTCAATGGAACGACACGATCGACCAATGGGGATAGAGTAGGCAAATACTGGTGAATTAAGAGCAAGAGTAGACTGACTCGGCCATTTTGCTACTAACCAGCGGACGAGACGTTACTCTGAGAGAGCTAATGGAACGACTGACCACGCCATTTCAAGAATTCATCATTACAGAAGCTTTTAGAATAAGGCAACATATCTCATTATTACGATAGCTTATTCTAGAGAGTAAAAGAATAAAATATATAAAACATGAATAATTCTTAAAGAAGAATGAATAACAAGATTTATATTACGAATTGAAACGAGTAAAAAATTCGTAGTGAGAAGTAAATCAAAATAGAAATGTTACTAGCGACGTATGATTTATTTCAGCTTTTAGAATAAGGATACTTGGACCTGTTTGAATAAAATTCGATCATCGCAACAGCAACGCCGACGGTAACGACGCAAGCCCCAAGGAGAGCAGTGCAGTCGACGGGAATCCTTCGTGCTCGAGTTCCGTTACGGACGACCTCGAAGAACTTCAAGGCTGCGTACGCCGCGGGAGACATCGTGAGTTCGGCTAACCCATTTCAAGTTAGAGGCAGAAGCGTGGGCCAGATTGTAGAAGGATTTCAGTACAGTATTTGACGAGATGATTAACTGCAATATTACTCGACTTTTGCCATGAGTTTTTGAATACGTGTCCGAGTGCCAGATAGAAATACAGTTTCGTTACTGGACCCAGATACTTGAAAGGTATTACTGGAAAAAAATTAGAAGTAAAGACAATAAGTTATTTGGTTGATTGGCATATTGTGTGTGATGTAAAACTTAGTTGTTTAGCTGTTAACTTAAGAATTTCATAAGATAAAGAGATCTCATAAAAGTAAATAAAATTATTTTTGCTTAAATTTGATTAAACTGAATATTGTTGTATCAGTAACGGTTACACATTTTATTTTTTGAAACAAGTTAATTTGTCAGAACAGTTAGTAGATTAACATACTTTCTATATAGGGCATAGTGTTGGTACTATCAATTTACATTATATATGAATGGTATTTATGTGTACTGCATATTGAGTGTATACTATTTTGTGTGTTTTCCAGCAAATGTGTATAATGGTAATTGTGTGTAAATAACGTATTATAGGAATTCTGATTCTTTAAATCATTTTTTAGAATTTAATCGGATGGTTTCAGAGTCTAATTTCAATCAGATTTTCATGATATTTTGTAATGACATTTTAGTGTTTTTTTTTTTCTCAAACCTGATTTTAGCAGGACATTATTAGTCAATTCCTGTTATTCAATGTAATATGTATGTATAATTCTGAGATCAGAATATATTGTTTTGGTTATTTTCGTAAACATACGACAGTCGTGTTCTCAATCATCTCCCAGTGCATAAGTCTTGAACCCTTTTCCTTGGAAAGAAAGTCTGCGAAGGACCTTCTTGGATGAGTGTGTTGTGGCTTGATATTATTGAAGCCGCAATAACGAGTAACAAGGGAGTATTACTCAAGTCACCAGTCTCCTCCCATATTCAAGGTAATTCTACCCATATTGTTGGACAAGCTAAATTCAACTACGAATTTGGATTAGGTGGTAGTTTACTGCCCCATCTATCGCGCCACCACCAACATTGGGAGGAAGGCAAAAAGGTAAAGGTGGTGACAGACGTTATTTGAAGCACTTACACTCACAAATATAATAATGTTTACAAATTGCTGGTAATATGCATATTAAAGATGTGAGAGATCTTTCAAAAAAAAATTACAATTATGTAACTTTTGAAAAAACAAAAAAATAACTCAAAATAAACTTTACGCTATACTAAAGAGTGTAATTAATACTATCCGTTACAAAAGTTTGAAGAAAAACTTTGTAGTCATTTATGAGAAAATGGCGTTTGAGCGTTTCTAAAAATGCGAAATTTTGAGCTACGTTTCAAAGAAAACGGTTGTGATTTGGAGAAACATTACTTGACATTATTTAGAGCACATGTACGCGTAAATATAATAATGTGAACAAATCGCCGCTAATGTAAATATTAACGACGTGAGAGACAAGTAAAAACATTTACATTTTTGTAATTTTTGAAAAAAACAACCTATAGTTCAATATGGCTTTTATGTCATCTGATAGAGTACATTTAGCACTATTTCTACCAAAAATTTAAAGAAAAAAAATTGGAGCTGTTTTTGCGAAAACCTTGTTTTTGTAATTTTTTAAAATTGCACATATTGCACACAATATTGCGGGAAAACTACTAAAATTTTCAGAACAATGTACATGACATTAAACAAAGAACTCACTTTGGAGAACACATTTTATTTGAAGGAAAAATCTCTATCTTTAATTTTGTAGCTGGAGAAACACGCCGAAAACAATTCAAACTTTCAAAATTGTCGAAAATTCAGAGTTATTCGTGAAAATCGGACCTATGTCATATTAATAAGTGTATTTTACTCTATTCATACAAGAAATTTAAAGAAAAAATTTGGAGCCGTTTTCGAGAAAATTTTGAAAATCCCCGGGGGGCTTCATATAAAGTATCCGCAAATTTTGAAGAATCTTTTTCAAAATCTTAAAGCTTTGACTAGAATCAGATCGACTCGGGAATATCCATTTTGGAAGAAATCGTACGTATGGTTTAGGCGCTAGCAGTGTTCACAGACGGACAGACAGACGGACGGACAGACGGACGTTTTCCTTTCAATTGGGTTTTCGGTATCAAGAACCTAGAAAACAGGGAAAACAGGGTGTCTGGCTACACCACGTGTTAGAGGATTTTTTTCCTTAATTTAGCAATTGGTTTTATCCACTTATTCGTTTTCACGGCCCGGCAATTAATTTTTTCCGCCGAAAATTGGCCATTTTTTTCGCACAGCATTACATAACTTTCCCTATACTACGTATATCACTCCGTGTATACGTACGTATACGGGAAAGTAAAAATGAGTAGGGTGGGCACCCCAATACGTATCTTCACCTGTGTCGAACTCGACTTCAAAAGAGACATTTCGGAACAGTTTATTCCTACGGTTAAGATACTATTTTGTTGTAATCAGAGGAATAAACCGCCAATCCTTAACAGTCGGCCTCCGTTAAGAATTTAACAATCTTCCGTCCGTTTACTGGTATCAAAACAAATGAGATATACCTAAAGATGAGTAAACGCATTCCAAGAAATGGTACTTCTCGCATATATAATTTATTCTTGTAAGAAGATGATATTATGAAAGTTATTTAATGACACAAATGATAGAAATCCGATTGGTTATTTGCAGTTTGTCGGCGTCATGGCATTAATAATTATTATAACTTCTTCAAACGTAACTTGTGAAAATGGACTTTCAATGACGGGAATGGCACTACCTGGGTGATAGAACCAACCATGGCTTCAGCCGAGTGAAGGGCCCAGAGGTCGCGCGCCGCGCCGGGGCCACCCAAGAGCCCGTGACCCTGCGCGGGCGGCCACAAGGGCCCTCGGCGCCCAGTCTTAATTAAGGTCGCGGGTCGATGCCGCCCCGCTCCCCCCGTCACGTCGCGCCCGCCTCCGCTCCCGCCCCTGCTCCCGCCCCCGCACCCGCCCCCGCTCCCGCCCCCGCTCCCGCCCCCGTCCCCGTCCCCGTCCCCGCCCCCGCTCCCGCCACCGCTCCCGCCACCGCTCCCGCCCCTGCTCCCGCCCCTGCTCCTGCCCCCGCTCCCGCCCCCGCTCCCGCCTCCTCCCCCGCTCCCGCCACCGCTCCCGACCCGCCCCCGCTCCTGACCCCGCTCCAGCCCCCGCTCCCGCCCCGCCTCCGCCCCCCTCCCGCCCCCACACCCGCCGCCGCTTCGATATCAGCACATTCCCGTGAGCTATTACGATCATTGCACTTTGTAAGTAACATGAAATGTCAATTACCATTGTATCCGCCCGATTTGAATTCGATATTATCGATATTCAATTACGAGTATCATGAGTGAAACAGTCGATGTTTAAGTCACTACTACGCCGATGTCTTATCAATCTCAACTGATTCCGTTCTACGTAGCCACTATCAGGGGCTCAGCCTCTTCTAAACTCACTTCCCGATGACGTCACCTAATGTGTGCCACCCTTCAAGCAGCGTTGCCAGATGATTAAATGCACATCGCAGTACCAACCTTCAAAAATCCTGGTACTCCACTAATATTCCTAGTACCAATGTCACTTGATTCAAATTCTTACATTGTTCATATTATAACTTTTACGAGCGTACCCGTGCTAAAACTCTTGCATGTTGAACCCCACCCTTCACCTATCACTTTGTCTATCCTTTCCATTAAGAAGGTAAGTTGTTAATGAAATATGTATATTTGTTTAAAAAATCTATAAATGTAGCTTCTATTATACTTACAGAATATCAAACAAAATAACAATGCAATTGATGTTGGAAACATAATTTTAATAAAGGTTTATTAAGCATTATAGAGGGATGGTCTTGGAACAATTCATACTTTTTAAAAACAACATTTCAATAAATTGTTCAATCTTCCTTGAGAGTTAGCTTTTCACCTTCCTTGATAGTCACAAACATAATAGAAAAGGTTTTTACACTTCAGAAAGCAAAGCAAAGTAGTGTGTAAATACCGGATCGGGCAATTACAACCATACTCTTTGCGATATTATTTAACTTTCCTTGATTTGTTATGAAGTGCAAAGGGGGTTTTGGAGAGTCAGGGTGCCAGCTTGCTGGGGTGCGAAAATTGAAAAATTATCTGTATACTCAAAAGTATTGGATTATTTTCTGCGTTCTTACGAACCTTGAGAAAAACAATTCCGAGCCAAAAAATAATCATACTAATATTTTTACCTTTGAGTACTAAATACCATTTGTTACTGTTAGAAACATTTAGTAGGCTTAGATTTCACTTCGGTACATGAGAATATTGCTCAAGCGATGTTTGCGATTTGAATATCTTAACGAACCGACACCTTGAGTTAAATATCGAACGGTGTATTATTTAGAACATGCGTTTGCCGCTGGGCGTTGATGTACATACTTCCAGACACCACCAACATTTAAATCGTGCCTTTGGACTGCGAATGTTGGCAGTTGTCGAGTGACTTCTCTTATTCTTTCTATAATTTTAAATTTTTTTAAAATTAATTCGCGTAGTATTGTAGGCTAACACGTTTTGATTCTTGTTTTCCATTTATTTCAAGCTATTTTACTTCAGCTAATTTAAAAAGATTGTTCCTTGTGTTGTGCCATAGCACCCTAAATAATAAATTTTACCCTACTACCTCCGCGTACCCGTGCGAGAATTCTCTCACATGTCAAACCCCACACTCATCCCGATCTTTCTATTTCCATTCTAAGAGGAAAATTTATTGACGAAACGTGTTTATTTGTTTAAAAATATATAAAGGTAACTTGCAATGTACTAACACAATATCAAATAAAAAACAATGCAATTTATGTTTAAAAGAAATGTTCTATAAATATTTATTCAACATTATGGAGAATTTTTTCGGAACAATTCCCAATACTTCCTTAAAGATATCATTGGTAGTAATTATTCAATATTCTTTGAAAACTTTTAGCTTCTCGTGATGGTCACAAAAATATTACCTTTTTACTTTTGAGAAAGGTACGTGTCTGAACTCGCTGTCTTGATAATTTCATCGAATGATAACGAAAATATTGGTACAGGTAAAACTCAGTCTTCACTCTTCACTGTACACCCACATCCCTCCACAATTAGGTACACAGCATTTACAGACTACGGCAAAACATTAATTGATTGGTTTTGCTCCCTGCATAAGAAACAATCTTCGTAGGTATCAAGCAACTATAATAGTACTTCAAGTTGTTGCTGGAGAGCAAATCTTGAATTAATGATTATGCAAATAAACCACGTCAGACTGCACAAGCCACGGTGTATACAGAAAGCGTAGATATAAGATTAAGCCTTCTACGCGGGTCGTCACAAAAATGGCTACCAGCAACGAGGGCTGGAGTATTTGCGTGGCATTGGTAGTAGTGAAGCGCCGAACCGCAAATTTAATTGAATGTCCAAGAACGCCTCATCTTATAGTTTGGCCTCAAACTTTTGTTTTGAAAGCCCTAGAACGCTTTGTTTAGAAGTTATTTGACGATATAGAGTCGAAAACATTGGCATGCGTTGCTGGTTGCGTTTGACATGAATATTAAGATACATTTTTTAAAACAAACCCTTCATACTTTTAAAGTCAAAGTGCAATTCGCCACGTCTCCGTGAAATCATCTTTCTTTAGAGACCTCATTTATAAAAATTGGTTCCGTGTGAGAGCCGCAAAGGGAAGGTATACTACTGAAATAATATAACAGACTGTTTATGTATACAGGCTGTCCTACCAACTATGGACCACCCCCATAACTTTTAAACGGTTCAGGATATCGAAATAAGTTTTCGCTGAATAATGCGGAATCATGGGGCAAGTAACATGCCATAAAGAAATTGTCTATAATATTTTAAGTTTTCGAGAAATTTAATCATTTTTAATTTTTTAAATGGAACTATATATTTTTCTCACCAGCAATGGATAGATCATGAAAAGAGGAATAAAATGATGTATCATATGCTAGTATTTTGATAGTAATTTGCGTATAAAATTAGACTTTCTGATATGTGATTTTGAATGAAACGGACAATATTTCGTGTAGCAGCGCTTGCAACAGTCGCCGTTTGTGAACGGTTGGTGAAAGACCTTCGCGGCGTCAAGACTGTTTCGTGGAGTAAAGGAGTGCGAGTGGGGTGGCCGTGGGGGATAGAGGCGAAATTACAGCAATTCATGGTCTTGACATGAAGACCATATGAACAAACATCAATATTACCAATCAAAAAGAGGTTTTGTTTTCCATTTGTTCATCTGAATTGAACTTTTGTTGTAATGAAATTCCAAAGTAACATTCATCGAAAAGAACAAAATAAAAATAATTTGTAGCGGAAGGACGATAATAATAAAGGTCATTTTCAAACTTACAAGAATCGATCTGAGTGAGTTATGGCAGAAACCAGCTATCATTTTAAAACAAGGGAAGGG
The DNA here is from genome assembly GCA_031308135.1 of Acheta domesticus. Lineage (NCBI taxonomy): Eukaryota > Metazoa > Arthropoda > Insecta > Orthoptera > Gryllidae > Acheta > Acheta domesticus. The sequence goes on from JAHLJT010009419.1 coordinate 215,662,940, forward strand.
AAGGAATGCTTAAAGATATTTATTGTAATATCTTGATTAGTTCTTCAAATTATAGAGGGGTAGACATTTTCTCTTTGCATTTACTCTTCATAAACGTCTTATTTAATCACGTACCAAAAGAACAAAACAATAAAAATTTTGAAACACTCTTAACAGACTATCAGTGTCAATTTACTAAACTTTAACACAAATGTACATCTGCAGTCCCGACTGCTAATGTTGATTGGAGAGTTTCTCACTTCATGACGGCACGTGCTGCCTCAAACTTGAAAATTCACGGCAGAAGACGGAAGTGTACTGTTTTCTTTTCCATTTATGAAAAGCAGTAGAGGTATGGTTGCAAAGTGGACGAATGATCATCTTAATTAAAAATGAAATTTACCAACGAAGAGACGGTGGTTGCATTCTTGTCAAGTTTGAAAATGATATTTATTGCTAAAGAAGACAAGTTAAATGCAGATAAATCAATGGGAAAAAAATCTCTCATTCTGATCGGTAAAATTGGTGTTTTTTAATGTGACTTTTGTGTCAAGACCCTGGATTGCTGTAGTTAGGTCTCTTATCGATCATTGCTACCCCTCTATCTTCTCTCTCCACGCAACAGTCTTGACGCCGCGAAGGCCATTTTCCCCGATGGCGACGGTTGCAAGGGCTGTTATACACGAAATATTGTCCGTTTCATTCAAAATCGTGAATCAGAAAGTCTAATTTTATACGCAAATTACTATCAAAATACTAGCATATGATACATCATTTTATTCCTCTTTTCATGATCTATCCATTGCTGGTGAGAAAAATACATAGTTTCATTTAAAAAATCAAAGATGATTAAATTTTTCCAAAACTAAAAATATAATAGACAATTTCTCTGCGACATGTTACTTGCCCCATGATTCTGCAATATTCAGCGAAAACTGCATTTCGATATCCTGAACCGTTTAAAAGTTATGGGGGTGGTCCATAGTTGGTGGGACAACCTGTATATAATGGTTATAACGTTTATATTAGTACAATTTTGGGAAAAAAAACTTGTTGTGTTTCTGTAATTGAAACAGTTTGTTATAATTACACAAAATTTCCAATTATAACAATAATAATAAATAATAATAACAATAACACACATAAATTACCTGTAATTGAAACAGAAAACAACATTTAAAAGCTTTTTTACTCCAAGTTAAAATTATATCTATTACAAACGAGAGATCAGTTTGTTTTCTTTACATATATATAGAAATATATTGTGTTATACTAATATAAATATACATAATACACAATATAAATATATATAATATATAATATAAATATATATTATATATTGTGACATACCAACATGTCACATATGTTTGTGCACTAATATCTGTCGTAAATGGGGTGAATTACAAGGGTAAACAAATAGGTATATGGCGCCCTAGCAACGGCAGTCAAGTGGTTGTCAAGGTCAATAAACTTCATTCGGGCCTACCTGATAGGGGTGCGGCTACCTGATAGTATAAGCAGTGAAGAGATTGGTTGAAAAAGCAATGACAGTCTAGGGCGTAGCTAGTCGATTTGGTAATCAATTGAGGGATTGTCCAGGGGGAGAGTGACAGTCTATTCATAACAGAAGTGCGTCTTTTTTTTGCTGGTAAAAAACAGTAGAGGAGATAGGCCGAGTTTTGAAGGGCTGAAGAGAAAGATTTTTTTACATTCGGACATATGCCGTGGTGCTGTGCGGGTCGCTCGCGGATAATTAATGTTATGAGATTGGGACTTGTAAATTTCTCTTTAGAGTGAATAGTTCTCGGACTCTGAAGTTTTGTGGTGTGTGGAAATTAGAACTTGTAAGACTTTGAGAGTTCTTCAGTGCGACGATTGGAACTTAAACTTTGAACTCATACGAATTCGTTTGCAACAGGACTCGGAATATTTGTTAATAAGCAATAGTATGTTGAACTTTAATATTTTGCATCACGTAGTCGGGAAGAACTGGGAACTTTCGCAGTAAATTGAATTAGAACGGTCAGATATTTGAGGCGGTGAGCGTTGGTGACTCGACGGCAGTTGTGAAGAGCAGAAGAAAAGAAGCTGGTATTTGGACTTGGAATTCTCGTCACCGGATGGAGAGAAACTGGTTCTGCGGGCGTCATCGAACAAGCGCGCGCGAAGGCGGGTACTGCAGTACGAGGTTCAGAAAGATCATGAACAAAAGAACATTCTGTATTGTTATTATTTTTAAATAATAATTTTTGCCTGGCAAATTGAATAAACTGTTAAGTTTCTTTTAAAATAGAAAAGGTTGTTTTTTATTTGGCCAATTCCAGTTAAAAAGTAGCTAAACATAATTTTTCAGATTCCTCGCCACACTGTATAGATGGCAGATCGAATAATCGGCTATCAGTAGGTAATAGCGATTATTTCTTACGAAACCCATCGGCCCAACTAGCCGGATATTTATTCTATTTTAGATAGCAGTTGAAGCGTTAATTTCAATAATAATAATAACGTAACCTTTTCCTGGCGCTCATATTTAACATAAAATCTGAACGGATTACGTCGAAACAATCGCCCAATAATTTTTATATAAGCAGTTTGTGTGCAAGGGCAGGACATTTTAAAATTGAAGATTGTTTAAATATATATGTAAAGAAAATATATTTTCTTTAATTCGAATATGCCGCGCTTCCAACGCTTAGCGTTTCGTTTTTTAGACAGACGAAGTACGATGATAGATACACAAAAGGATACGGAGAGAAAGTTTATTAGATTACATTGTATTTAAAATAAGCAAATAGAGACGCGATAGTAATAAGCATAATTTGTCGTTTCTCTGTTTACAGGTAAGAGTAAAGTATTATAAATAGTTTTGTGTAATAATGTAGTTGATAAAAAGTGAAAATAAATTGTAAAATAATTGAAATGTAAAAATACATTGTGCTCATTCACTAAAAACAAAATGAGCATAAGCTCTCTGAACGAAGGGAGGTCTCACAGGATTAAAACAAGTAAGAGGAACATATAATTACGGAAGGAGAACAAAGCTCTTTCATTTATTGCTTTTGTTCTCTCAATTTCCTCAGAAGATCTTTTGTTGTGTTAAAATTGCATTTAGTTACTTTCTGTTGTCAAACCGCACACTGTCTTGAATAGAGTATTAAAGTGTGTGACCCAAGTGCTAATCACAATGAATAAACATGTATTCCGAAACAAGGTCCTGTGAAACTCACCTTGCTCGACCACTTCTCAATATTCACTTGCTGCTGAAACAGTACAATGGAATAATTAAATAAAAATAATACTAATTTATGTACATGTAGTGTAAACACTCGTGAGAGTAAGTCAATGAAAGTAGGTTATTATTACAATGCCAAAGTTTCAGATATTTATTTGGCCTGCTTTAGAGCTATAAATATACAATAACAATAAAAGATAAATATAAATGTAGTGCAATTGGTGAACACGATTTGTCGTTACATAAGAGAACGCGTGTTGAAAATACATTTTGCTACAAAAAATGAGGCAAAGATAACAACAAAAACTAATTACCTGTAATTGCGAAAGTGTTGTGTGACATGTTACGAATTTGTCATTTTTTCAGTTTAGTTGCTCCCGCAAACGGGATGCAGGGTGTCGGTGTCAAGGTTCATAATTGTCAACTATATGGGTCTGAGTTTCCTATTTACAAATTTACTTTTTTATGTATAAATACATCTATACAGTGTTTAATTTTCATCCTTATTTTTAATTTAAATCAAAGTGTATAGTTAACAGAGATAGTTGATGAGTTGTATTTAGCTGTTGTTGCCAACCTCCGCATTCAACCCTCTCGCGTATCCATACTATATTTATAATAGGAGGTCAAGATCAACAGAATAATTTCCCTGTGAACGGAAGGTCCTACGTTCCAGTCCCGACGGCGGCAAGACGACACTAGTCGACTATCGACACATGTTTGTCAGCTAGGTCGAATTCAGTCGATGTCTGGAGGAGAATTCTAGCGGCCGTCGGCTCTCATCGGTAGTTTTTGTTCACACTTTACACACACACTTACACTAGCATGCACTATACTACCGCACTTGCCGGGAGACAGGTAGGGAGGTTACAGCTTGTCCCGACTGGGGAAGTGCCCCGCTGGTGGCAGATACCTGGTTGAGGTAGTTGACGGTAGGTTGGCGCCGGATCTCGCCACCCAGCGGGGAAAGTTCACCACCACCTCCCGATGAAAGAACACGCACCACACTTACGGGACTAATGACCTCAGTAGTTGACGCGCCCGGAATCAAAACAATCAATCAATCAGCTTCTATTGTTTACGCGTTCGCCACCGCACCCATTGCCATAAGTGACCCCGCTGCTTCAATCGCTAACGTCACCACCAATTCACCACCGTTGTCATCGCCGCCACCTCTACTCCCTCCCCTCCTCGTCGGTGCAAACTCTCCGGAGGCCGCGGGCGGCACCTGTTGCTGATCCGGCGGGCGCCTCCCGTCCCACGCCCCGCCCCGCCCCGCCCCTTTCCGCCCCACCCCTTTCCGCCTCGCCCCTTTCTGCCCCTTTCCGCCCCGTCCCGCTTTGCCCCGCTCCGCCTCTCCCCGTTCCGCCTTTCCCCGCTCCGCCCCGTCCCTTTCCGCCCCGCCCCTTTCCGCCCCGTCCCTTTCCGCCCCGTCCCTTTCCGCCCCGCTCTACCACGTTTCTCTCCGTCACGCCCCGCTCTGCCCCGCCCCTTCCGCCCCTTCCGCCAGCCCCGCTTCGCCTCTCCCCGCTTCGCCCCGCCCCGTCCCCCGCCCTGCCCTGCCCCGCCCCGCGTCCCGCCTGGCTCCGCGCCGCCCTGCTCCACCCCGCCCCGCTCCGCCCCGCACGCCCCCAGCGCCCGCGCCATTCTTCCCCAACGCTGCATCCCCCTGCTCCTGCACATCTCACAACCCTTCGACCTTGCACACCACGGCCCTGTTGAGAGCCCCTGCCACTATGCTGATCCGACTGCAGGTGAATTCCGAATTCCGTCGCGGTCGCCATATGCAATTGGACATATCTCAAAAGTCGTGCCGCGAGATACTCTTGATTGATTGTTTGATTGATTGATTGTTCGTGATTCCCGGCGCATCAACTACAGAGGTTATTAGTCCCGTCACTGTAGTGCGAGTTTTTTTCCTCGGGAGGTGGCGGTGATCTTTCCCTGCTGGATGGTGAGATCTAGCGCCGACCTATCGTCGGCTAGCGGGGTTTTCCCCTCAATCAGCTATCTCCTACCAGCGGGGCACCGCCCAAGCCGGGACAAGATGTAAGCTCCCGACCGGTCTCCAGGCATGTGTGGTAGTGTAGTGCATGTTAGTGTAAGGGGTGAGTATAGGACAAGGAAGAGGAAGGAAAGATCGCGCGCGGTCCATAGCCCATTTGTTAGGGTACTGCTCCGCCATTTGCCTGGTGTTGATGGGAGAAACCACGGAAAACTCCCGATGAGAGCAGCCGTCCGCTAAAATTCTCCTCCAGACAGCGGCTGTATTCGACCTAGCTATCTAGTTAGTATCGAAAACCCTCCGGTGAGAGGGCCTCCGTTGAGCCACCTCTCCGGGTTCCCTGGACCTCCATGTATTTGTGTGCGAGGGGGAGGTCGATCGTGGCCGCGATGCTGCGCGCGCGGAGACCGCTCCCGCCTGCGCCTTCGTCCTCCATTAGCGGAATGAAATCCACGCGACGTGCTGCGCCGCCCGTAATTACCCGTCCAGTCGCGCCGATGGCTACACCGCGCACAAGCACCAGCGTTGCGGACAGGTCGCCATCCTCACACTCCGCAATAGCGCCAATCGAAATACATTAACAACCCTCTGTTCCGTGACCTAAACCTTCCCCATCTCCACATCCTCAGAAACCCGCCCCGCCCCGCCGCTCCCGTCCTATTACCTAAGACAGAGGACGAGACCGACGTAAATGACCGAATAACTGACCAGACTTTGCGGTCACGACTTACAAGCACCAGACTGTGGTCAGGCGGCAAGAGCAGACTAAATGGCCTGAGCCTCGCCACCAATAACGACATTTATTTATTTTATTTATTTTCTTACCCAGCAATACATGACGTCAACAGCAACTCCGTCGCCTCCTTCTCCACCCCTTGCTCACCCGCTCCCTCACCTACTCCATCCCCTCCCAACCTCAACCCTCCCCTCCCCTCTCCACCCTCGTGACCCAAAACCCTAACAAAATAAACGGTCTAACCACTTCCCAGTCTCCCAATCCCTGTCCTTTATGGGGCAGAGGAGTGAAACGAATGACCAACCGTAAACAGCCACCCGGTTCAAAGAGATCCCGCAAGAGGTCAGGCGAGCAGGACTGAAAGCATCCGGAAACGATGGTGATCAATCATTCTCGCAACTTCCTCTTGGTGATGATATTTAAGTAGGCAAACGATTCACGCAAACAATATGCAAAATAATAATAATAATAATAATAGTAATAATAGCTATAAAACTATTGAACCGGTTTTTGTCCTTGCAAATTCCTACTAATATCAATACTATTAACACACACAAGGTGGAACTATGGACCGTTCAAGAAATTTATTTGGTCGTGCCGCACATCATACACAGGAAACGGGTTTATACCATCGACTGTAAGAGCTTTGTACGTAATGTGCCCTTTCCTCATTCCCAATTTAATAAAAACCCAAAAATCTTTCAAACATTCATTGCCACAGCCAACGCTGGTGGAAATATAACACTCACGCTTAACATTTACAACAAAAACATTCGCACTAGCGCGCATTCGTTCGTTTTATTAATGGCGCTGTTACTTGAATTTGAAAAATGTTTTCCTCTTAAAACTACAAGTCTTGGCCTTCTCACAATGTCGAATATGAAGATTAAGAAAAGTCAATAACTACTTATCTAAAAGTCAATATACTACGTATCCACAAATTGTCTCCAATTCCAAGTCACTATTTCTATGTTAACACCATTTTTAACACCGTTTTAGATTTTACACTCTGAAGTCCATCCATTAATTACCGTACCACACTTTTCACTATCAACACGGCGTCCTTCCTGCAATCCGATCTCTGCCGAGTCCAAAAGCGTTCTCACCTCGTTTTCAGCGACTTCCTTTTAAATGTCCGAAAAACAACTGCCGTCTTTCTTCTTCATTTGTCGTTTGCACTTTTTCCCTGAACACATTTCCCTTGAACACATTTATCGTTTGCACGTTTTCCTCTCCTATTTGGCTTTGTACCTGAATAACCTCTATCCGTAAATTAATTACGTATTTTACATGTAATTCACATCAATTGTTACAGTCAGTTCGTCAGAAAAATTTCGTATTCACTCACAAAGCGTTCTGTTGCGTTCACTTGTCTCTCGACAGAAGGTATAATTTTTCATGAATTTACTTTGTAAACCCTAACGTAAACCTCTTTTTTTGTTCTAAAATATATCTTATTTATTTAATTATGGCGGTCTTATTAAATTTCACCAGTTTGTCGACTCCGGAGTAATAAATAAATAAATAAATAAATAAATGTCTCTTCTGTCACGAACAGTCAATTATCAATGCAAAATATGTCCCATAGTTTTCCATTAAAATATGCGGAAATAGTCCTCTTTGTGACGTGACTATCGGGAACGTCAGAATATTTCACGTCTTACTAAGCAAAAACTTTTCGTGTTCTCAAAAAATTGTGCATGACCTTTTTTCAAGATCTATCGTTAAATATCAGGAAAAAGCTCTATCATCAATATTGCAATTGTAGGAACACACCGAAAAAATTTGAACATTTGCAATTTTTTAAAAAACAGGGATTTCATCGAAAATGAGACATGTACCATTCTTTTCATCGTCATTTACACTATCTGAAAACAAAGTTTAAACAAAAATTATGCAGCAATTTTTGAGAAAAATTGTAATTGAGGATTCATGAAAAGTACCCCAAAAATATTAAAATATCTGTTTCAAACTTGCAATGCCTCGAGTTCCTTTAAGTCGATAGGGGATTACCAGTTTTATAGAAAATTGCCAAAAAGATTTATCCCAGTGCTTGCCAACTCAGTGCTGTCTGACGTTACAGAAATCTGCTTTCCTGCTCGGAAACGAGCCGCGCAGCAAAGGAGGTGCCCAACATGGCGCCGAGCGCACAGATTTCCAATGATGGTACGGAAGTGTGGTGGGGGAAAGGTTCGCTCGGAAAATTGATAATTACGTTTTTTAAATAGTAATTATTATTTAGAGTGTTTATGATTCAATAACAATGTGAAGAATTATATAATAGGACATACATTATTACATAACTCAAAACAATATCCGACTCTATCAAAACCAGTACTGTAATTCCACTTTCATTTTTCTATTGGATAACATTTTTGGGAAAGACAGTTTCAACATTTTACGACAATATTTTATACAATGGTATATAATATAACGAATTAGTCCGTTCTGAAACAATGATTAACGTTAACAAATAGATAACAAATAGGTACCCGGATGGGTTGCGTGAGAGAATATGGACCCAGGCTTGATTATTTTTAATGTACAGGTTTTTTTGCAAAGGTTGTAAATCCTCGTGATTTACAGCAATAATCTTCGATAATCTTCAATCTCCAAACTCCTTCACTCGTCCCATGATTGCGGGCTATCTGTCAATTCTCAGAATCTGCTAATTTGTTAACTAAATTTGTAGTATTGTAGATCCACTGATGATGGGGAAAAATTCCCGAAACACATGTATGGCTGAATTTTCTGCAAAGTAAAAATTTTTAACGCCTACAATTGTGGTTGATACCTCTTTTATTGTGATTTTTTTCCCAGTGTAGTTTTCTATTTCCTTTGGTCTTGGCTAGCTATTCGGAATGGCCACATACTAGTGCCAGCTGCCATCTATCGCTTCCCAAAGTACATTTTTTTGACATCTTAATTTTTCTGTATCCTAATGGTAGAACGGAAATATTAATTGTAGAATATTAAAGAACAGTAAAACCTTCTCCTAAATGGCAATTTTATTTCAAAAAAATTGAAAAATTAATTTTTCCGTTCTACCATTAGGAAACCGAAACCGACGCCATATGTCGTTCTTTATATTGTATTAAATTCTTACTGAAACTCCATTTTTTCCCTATATATAATACTGCCTCTGTTGTCATACAATTTTGGCCTAAGCCAATAGCCATCGTTTTCTGAAATATATTATTCAATTAATGCTTTTCTGCTCTGTTTCAGGTGAGTGCTGATTTCAACCATTTCATCTACACAAGTTGTTTGATAAGTATAGTTTTTAATTATTTTCTTCTAATAGTAAACTGGGCGAAAACAAACTGAAGATTTTGACATGAATATTAAAATCAGTTTATCCTAAATTTTGGAGTTTTCTGTATGGAATTTTCATTTAAATACGTACTTTTACTGGAACAAGATACATGCATTCAAGATTTTCTCATGCCCGTATACGTACGTATAAATGGAATTTATACTCTATACGTATAAACGAAATATATACGTAGTATAGGGAACGTAATGTAATGCTGCGAGAAAACCCGGCTTATTCTTGGTGAAAAAAAATTAATGGCCGAGATGATAATGAAAAAGTGGATAAAAACAGTTGCTAAATTAAGAAAAAATATCCCCTAACTGGGTGGGATATGTAATATTATTTAATGTAAATATTAAAGACGTGAGACACAAGTAAAAAAATTACAATTTTGCAATTTTTGAAAAAACAAAAGAATGCAGCAATATGGCGTTTACGTCATCTTATAGAGTACATTTAGCACTTTCCCTACCAAAAGTTTAAAGAACAAATCGGGAGCCGTTTGAGATAGAATTTTGTTTGTGATTTTTTTTAAATTGCACATATTGCACGCAATATGGCACGAAAACTGCTAAAATTTGCAAAAACAATGTTCATGACCTTAAAGAAAGAGCTAACTATTGAGAAAAAATTTTATTTGAAGGAAAAATCTATATCTTCAATTTTGTAGCTAGAGGAAAATGTCGAAAGAAATTCAAACACTTCCAATTTTCAAAAATTCAGAGTTAACCGTGAAAATCGGAACCAAGCCACCTTAATAAGTGTATTTTACTCTATTTGTACAAGAAATTTAAAGAAAAATTTGGAGTCGTTTTTGAGAAAATTTTGAAAATGTCCGGAGGGCTTCATGTAAAGTACTCCCAATTTTAAAAAAATTTTCAAAATCTGAAACCTTCGACTAGATCCAGATAGACTTGGGTTTCTTCAGTTTGAAACAAAAACTTGCGAGTGGTTTAAGCGCTAGTGGTATTCACAGACTGATGGACAGACGGACGTACCGACGGACGTTTTGCTTTTAATTGGGTTTTCGGTATCAAGGACCCAGAAAACAGGGATTCCGGCTGCACCACGTGTTAGAGGATTTTTTTCTTAAAGTATCAACTGTTTTTATCCACTTTTTTGTTTTCATGGCCGGGCAATGAATTTTTTCTAACGAAAATTCGCCATTTTTTCGCGCAGCATAACATAACTTTCCCTATACTACGTATATCACTCCGTGTATACGCATGTATACGGGAAAGTAAAAACGTAAGAAAAATAATAATTTGAAATTGACAAAAATATTATCATATAATTTAGTAAAAGTGGACATTTCGAGCATGGTCTTCATTGCTTTTTCGGGTCTTAATATTTCACATCTTAAGAGATTCTTTTTTATTAATTTATTTTTTTTAGATTACTATGAAACTACTTGGCTATTAGTGATCAAACCTACTTTTCAATTTTTCATTGTAATAAAAATTACGTTTTTGTTTACATAGAAATATTTCCTAAAACTTTTCAAACAATTTAAAACGTTTAATAATGATTGCATTTAATAGTACAAGAATGTGCATATTTTGTTTACTAGAAACGAAGTATTATATATATTTTTCTAATTTTGTAGTGTGATAAAATAATGAATGATTTATTTTATCTAATTTAATTCGCTAGCTCAGTTCTTTGGTTCTCATGCTCTCTATACAGAGAAGCCTGGAAGTCTGAAATTATTTATATTCCGAAGGAATTATGTGTAACGTGGCAGAACAATAATTTTGTTTATTAAGAATGGAATTTGAGATTAACAATATAAAAATTCTCTTGCTTGATTTCATGCATTAGGTTCACGGTACCGAATTGTCTGGTGTTGTGAAACGATGGCCCCGCAGTTCGTAGCCCCTTGACTTCCGCGCCGAAAATCCGTCTTCGCGCCGGTCGTAGCCAAAGTCGTCTGCTTCTTTCTTGCTGCTCACTTCTTGCACTATTGTTCCACAATTTGTCCTCTCTATTCGCGTCGATGTCCAACTTAAATAATTCAGCTTACATACGCGCCGCTACCACCAGGATGCCAGTCAACCACCAACTCTCTCTAGTCCAGCGCCCCCTCTCGCCCGTCAACAGCCTTCGTTACCTAGTAACCGCGACCGTCCAGATTAAGCGCGGCGTTTGTTTTATAATATTTTGTATATTACAGCTCCGTCCGTCCAGATCAAGGCGCGGCGTTTGTTCTGTAATATTTTGTATATTACAGTAGCACATAGAAATTTAATACATTTGTCAGACTCTGAAGTAGAAATTTAATAGAGAATGAATATTATTCCCAAGTTTTAATTTTTTTCTGAGATCACTTGTGAAAGAAAATTCAACTAATGTATGTGGTATAGAAATAATTTCACCAATATTTGGACATGGATCTGGATTTGTCTTTTTGAAGAAATAATTGTGACTCAAATTCAAAAGGCCAATTCAGAGTCTTGATAGAATTACTTGATGTTTTCTTTTAAAGTTGAGGAAGAGACGAGGAGTGTTTGGTATTGAATTCCTAACTTGATGTAATTTTGAATATTTTAATTTTCTTTTCAAATCCCATAGTCTTAATGTTCATAATAAAAGAAGTTTTTTTGAAATCTTCAAGGGAACCAGAGATGGACCTACCAGGTAGTTTAGGTGCATTTTTGCTGAGTAGTCAGCATCTTCATTTCTCTTGATTCCTGGAAGAGAAGGGATCCATATAAGTGTGGCATTGCAATTATTTTGGGACAAGGATAGAAGGAGTTCTTGGATTTCTTGAATAGTTTTGAATGAATTTTGATAGTTTATTTTGAATAGAAGATATGATTGATAATGAATCTGTAAAAATGATCAAATCTGAAGAAATTATACTTCGTGAAAAGAGATTCAATGCTTTAATAATTTCCCAGGCTTCGCAGGAGAAAATAGAAAAGAAGTCTAGTAAACGAGTAAGTTGAGAGTGATGAGGAATATCAGAATATCCAGTACCACCTTCTTGGTTTGAACCATCTGTGAAAAAAACTGACTATTAATCAGTTTGTCTTGAAGTGAAGAAAAGTACGCGAAAATCGAAGATGAGGGTAAATCCGAATGGGGAATATTTGTAAAACTAAGATTAATTGAAAGAGTGAATGAAAACTAAGGAGGAATCGGATTTAATCTTTCCTGGTAAAGCAATGGAAGGTCAACAAAGAATTAAGAAAGATATTTGACAATTCTTACACATAGTGACTTTGGAAGGGAAGGAAATTTATTATAATCTTGCTGATTAAAGGATTCAAAGATATATTTGTTAGTAGGAGTAGAAGGAGAAATATATGTTGTATCATAAAATTTTAGGCAAATTAATTTCCTTTTAAATTCTAGAGGAAATAAACCAGCTTCTGCCAGAAGAATAGTAACAGCACTAAATGCACGCAAATTTACACAGCATGCCGAATTTATGATCGGGTCTAATTTTTGTAGAAGAGTAGGACTTGCAGAACTATAAACTATTCAGTCGTAATTAATTTTTAGCTGAATAATTGTTTCATAAATGTTGATTAAAATAGATGCATCTGCTCCCCGTTTTAAAGATGATAAAGCTTTTTTTATATTTGGTCTTGCATAACTGTTAGCTTTGAAATTATTAAGGTTTTTTTCAAGTATTAATGAATATTTTTCATTAATATAAATTCCAATCTCAAGAGATAATCTTGCTTAGAACCTTTTGGTCTATACGTGTTTTTCTCGACAAAATGTATTTTCGATTTAACGATTACACTGTGCAAAATATCATTCATTACACTAATTATGGGGGTACAGGGCTGTTTATTCTGTTTGCCTGCCTACTTGGCTGGCCCCAAAATTATTTGACATCCAGTCACGATGTGATTGATTTCAGAAACATATAGATCTGTACTTGAAGTCTGTACAACCTCGTTCAAGACAGAATTCGTTGCCTCTATCACTCTCTTAGCTTTATCATTTTCGTATATTCTCAACGGTGCACGAAATTCAAATGGAAGTTGACGAACTCGTTCTATCTCGCCTCGGAGGAGATTCTGCATCGTGCCTTGGTCAGATTCATAGTCAGATGAATTTGCACAACTGATGGATGTTTCACTTGGAAGGGATGAACCTTCAAGAGGATCATCGTTTTCAGGGATATTAGATGGTTCTAAATGTTCGTTATGTAGATAGGTAGATCGAAGAACATACTCCGCACATATTTCTCTGTATGACTGCAAATTGCTCTGCTGTGAATTTTTCACTGCAGAGTATGTATCGTCGTTGACTGGCACGTTTCTTTGAGCCTAGGGTAAGTCTCATATTTAGGTTCCGATCTCTCCATGTCTTAAAAACATCTACTTCTGAGCCCCCCATTTTTGGCTTTTGCATAGTAAAAACACCACATCACCTCCTTCAATTCATCCCGAGCTCATCTCTGATGATGGCTTCGAGGTACTGCCGACCCAGAGTCCCTTTATTATATTTATTATTAATATTATTATTATTATTCACAACTAAAAATATATTGAGTCTGTTGATTATAAAATCTACTTCGGGTTGCAACCAGCTTCCTAAGGAGTAGATCCAGGGATTATCGGTGCCTCTACAACACTTTGCGCAAAATGTGGGCTGTTCCAAATAAAGCGACTTCTTGCACTTCCCAGTCTTTTACATTACCTGGGAGTATCCAAGTTCTTACACAAATTTTGCAGAACAAATCCCAGAGCTCCAATGACTATCGGTACGACCTGTGCTTTTACGCCCCACATTCGGCTGATCTCGATTTCCAAACTCTTGTATTTAAGACGTTTCTCTGCCTCCTTGGTAACGACGTTTTGATCGCAAGGTACAGCAACATCGACAAGTAAACACGATTTGTTCTCCAAATCCCGGATGACTATATCCGGTTTGTTTGCCGCTATCGTGCGATCAGTTTGAATTTGTTGGTCGTACAATATCGTACACAATCCAATAGACGTCACGGTTTCGGTGAGTGTTCGTATCACTTGGGATATGTGTTCGGAACTTCGAGGGCGGTACAGATCTGCCACTGGAGGTAGCTACACACCCTGTCGTGTCTTTTCAAGTATTCGGTTTTCGCTAGGATTGGACAAGCTGAGACAATATGATCGATGGTTTCTAAGTGTTCCTGACAAATGCGGCATTTATCATCTTGGGAAATTTTGAGAACCACTTTATCATTATGTCGTGTTCTCAAGGCCTGATCTTGGGCAGCTATTACAAGTGCTTCTGATTCTGTCTTCATTCTTCCCCTTTTAAGCCACATAAATGATTGATCTTTATTGATCTGCACCTTTCCCTATTATTAATATTATTATTATTGTTATTGTTATTATTATTTTGTTGTTATTGTTATTACTGAAAGGCATTGCATTCAATACTGGGGAATTAAAAAAATTACCGTAACCAATCCAGCGAATTTTACGCAAAACTTTTACTTCATTTAATCATTCAAAATCTCTACCTCAATTTTAAGACACACGTTACAATAAAGAGTCCTATGATGATTAAGGGAGATTTGTAATTAAAACAAGTAAGAAACCGTCTTTTGGTAACCGTTAAGTGGTGACGTGCGGTCCCAGTGACCGGACAGGAAATATTGTAGGAATTTTTGGTTTACATTACCTTCTTACCTCTTTCTAAACAATGTTCGGGCGAGAGCTAACTTGCCTAGTTGCAGCCGTTCGCTTCTGAAAATTAGTTTAAGTTACAGATGGGTCTCTATGACCGCACGTCATCAGTCGTAGAAGTATATACTTGGTAATGCACGTTTATACCTGGTAAATCATTTTTATTTAAGAGTGTATTTTCCTATTAAAATGAAGGTTGCTTTACATAGTAATTATCGTTTCAAAGCCCTTCGATACGTACTGCAGTCGTTAACCGCGAAGAAAGACTATGGAGCAATATATGACCTGAAATTGTCTCAGAGATAAATTAAATATTGTATTATTTTCTCTTTATTTTATAAACTACAAACTCTTCGATTTGTCTCTTTATTATGCCTGTGTTGATGTGATAAAAAATTGTGAATTGGATGCGAAATGAAATAACGAACATAATGAGTGTAAAAACGTTCCCGGTCACAGTGACCGCACGTCGCCGTTAACAGAAGTTGGAAGGCGCGCCACCAGTTGACGATTAAAATATCCCAGGTGAGAAGGGAACTAGAATGAAGAAGATCGCGGTGAGTGAAACGAGGAGGGAACATGAGAACACGCTTCATCGTACTTGCCCAGCCTGAGTTTTTTGTTTCTTTCTTTCGACTAACAGGTTTAGACCGTGGCATGATTATAATGGAAAGTTAGAGTTCTATTTTTGCCGCGGCGTGGAATCGAAGTCGCGATCGCGTCACGGAAAGGTATCACGCTGCGCGAGCGCCACCGGAGGGCTTTCTTCCCCTGCTGCAGTCTCCTGCGAAGGATTATTATCGGGCTTTCTAATTCACGTCAGTCGCCATTCAGCCCCGAAGTCTTCCTCCCTTCATTCGCGTGGGGCGGCGGCGGCCGGCTTAACCACCGATCCGCTTATGAGCGGAAAGGCGCGCTTGCGCCCAGCCCCGCCACGCCCCGCCAGACCCCGCCACGCCAGCCACGCCACGCTACGTCACGTCACTGCCTGCCACGCAACGCGACGCCCCACCCCGCCACACTCCACCACACTCCGCCAAGCCCCATTCCGCCATGCCCCGCTCCGCCTGTCCCTCCCCGCCGTGCTCCGGCACACCCCTCTACACCCGACACGACACGCCACGCCACGTCACTTCCCACCACGCAACGCCGCGCCCCCCCCGCCATACACTGGCACACCCCGCCACGCCACGCCCCTTCTCGCCACATCCCGCCAGGCCACGCTTCTTCCCAGCCCGCTTCGTCCCGCCCAGCCCCGCTCCGCTGGGCCCAACTAGCGCCAGTGGGCCGCTTCACCCTGCCCAGCCCCGCTCCCCACCGCCCTGCCACGTTCCGCCCCGCCACACCCCGCTCCTCTCCGCCCTGCCTCGCCCCGCTCCGCTCCGCCCTGCCCCGCTCCGCCCTGCCCTGCCCCGCCCTGTCCCGCTCCGCCTCGACACGCCCCGCTCTGCCGGTCCCCGCACCGCCCCGCCAGGCCCCTTCTCGCCACGTCCCGCACCGCCCCGCTCCGCGTTTCCCCACCCGGCCCACCCCGCCACGCCCAACCACGCCACGCCACGCCTCACCACGCCTCATCCCACTCCGCCCCTCCCCGCCCCGCCTCGATCTCGATGAGAAGCCGGCGGCAGCGTCTGCGAGGATTTGGGCGGCGCTTCACAAATGCGGGAGCGTCGCAGAGACGAAGTGCAGCTGGTGCGATGATGTGGGTGCTCGAGTGGTGAAAGGGCAGATGATGCGGTACGAGTAAAATTCATTGTTCGTCATTCCGGGCGCGACAACTACGTGTAGCAAGGGAGCAGATGTCCTGACGTCACAGAGCGTTGAGTTGGCAAGCACTGACCTGTACCATCATCACCATCATTGTCGTTAACTTATCATTTGTACTTAGCCATTTGCACGTGCCATCGCTTTTACAATCACCTCATTGCTTATTCTGACAATAGTAATACCGTTCCATAATAGCGAATACAAGCATCAATACTTTGACCATTTACTTTGCATCCACAATAAATACCAAAAATTTCTCGCAAACCCGAGTAACCCAACACCATCATTTACGGCCATCTCAAAAAGAAAAACAATTAGCTTTCCCACTCGGCATAACGGGAGCGATGGCTCAGTGCACAGCAGCGCAGTGCCTAGCTTGTCAGCTAGGACGAATTCAGTCGCTGTCCGGAGGACAATTCTAGCGGCCGGCTGCTCTGATCGGTAGTTTTCCGTGGTTTCCCCGATCAACACTACGCGAATGCCGGATCAGTACCCAAACAAACGGGCCACGGACCGCGTGCGATCTTTCCTTCCTCTTCCTTGTCCTATCCTCTCCTCTTACACATACACTTACACTAACATGCACTACACTACCACACTGCCAGGAGACCGGTCGGGAACTTACAGCTTGTCCCAGCAGGGGCGTTGCCCCGCTAGTGGGAGATACCTGGTTGGGGAAAACCCCACAAGTCGATAGTAGGTCGAATCTCACCATCCAGCAGGGAAAAAGATCACCGCCACCACCCGACGAAAAAAACCCGCGCTACACTTGCGGGACTAATGACCTCACTAGTTGACGCGCCCGAAGTCGCGAACTATCAATCAATGACCAACGGCTGCGTTGAGAGCGGCGAAGGCGGCGGCCTCGAGGGCAGGCACTGCGGAGGCGGAGACGGCGATGGCTGCGGAGGCGGAGACAGCGCCGCGGCGGTGGGAGGGGGAGTCAAAGGGCGGCGCCGAGCGCCCATCAGCTCGAGAGCTGTTGAAGAAAAGTTGCTCTTGGCGAAAAGCTCCGGGGCCGAGTTTCGTTTAACATGCTAATTTCCCCCGCCGCCTCCCTCGCCGGCCCGCCCCGCCCCGCCCCGCCCCGCCCCGCCCCGCCCCGCCCCGCCCCGCCCCGCCCCGCCCCGCCCCGCCCCGCCCCGCCCCGCCCCGCCCCGTCTGGAATCCGGGCCCCCGCTGCGCGCTGAGAGGGCCGGCGCTCCGCCCCCGCGCCGCCTCGCGACTGGAGGTCCCTCAAGTTACCACAGCAAAGGTCTCAAAAAATCAGAAATAAACCGGGAGAGATGGCTCAGTGCATGAACTTGACGTCACTGCAGTCCCTCTGACCGGGAGGTCCTAGGTTCAGGATTTTCGACACTAGCTTGGCAGCTAGGTCGAATTCAGTCGCTGTCCGCAAGAGAATTCTAGCGGCCGGCTGCTCTGATCGGTAGTTTTCCGTGGTTTCTCCGTTCAACACCAGGCGAATGCCGGAGCAGTACCCTAACAAACGGGCCGTGTCTTCCTCTTCCTTGTCCTATCCTTATCCCTTACACACACACACACTCACAACTAGCATGCACTGCACTACCACAAATACTGGGAGACCGGTTGGGAGCTTACAGCTCGTCCCGGCAGGGGCAGTGCCCTGCTGGTGGGAGATACCGCGTTGTGGGAAACCCCGCTGGTCGACGGTAGATTGGCGCCGGATCTCGGCATCCAACGGAGAAAGCTCACCGCCACCTCCCGATGAAATAACACGCATTACCCTTACGGGAATAATGACCTCTGTAGTTGACGCGTCCCGAAACACGAATCAATCAATCAATCAATCATTCCAAAGGAAACAAATACGGCTCTGATTGTGTATATAGTTGCACTCCACCCAGTACTACTGCAATTGTTGAATATTAAAAGTAAACTTATTGAAAAAGATGAACTATGAAATATACCTGAACAAGCAACAACTATTAAATTTATATCGCGTAAAGACTGGTTCAGAACAATTTGTAAAATTCGTCTATTGACTGTATTTGTATTTTTTGTTTTAAGACAATAATTGCTGATCTGTATTTTAAATCTTATTTTGTCTTTGTGGAGAGTGATAATTGTGAAATTTGTTGAATCAATTTAACTTTTTTGGAGAACCAAAATCATGCGCACAGAAAAGTAAATGATTCATGTTCCCCAACCCATAATAGGAATTGCACCGCTCTTCGGAGTTCACATGTGGACGCAATTGAGCTTAAGAATACTGAAAGGTTTTCACAATTAACACATTAGCTATTTCATCTTAAAATGATGTGCCAATAATTTCCCTGGCAATTAATCAATTAATTAACATATTATTATTATAATAATTAACCTTCCAGCGAGCGCGCATAAATTTTTCTCACCTAAAGGCGCGTGTTTACGACGTTCAATAACTCTAGAATAAAACCAAGATATTGTAGGACTATGCAATTTTATCTCGCTGGGTAATATCTTAGAATGATATGGTACATATATTCCATGTATTACATACATTATGTAAGGATTAAATACATACAACACAATAAGAACAAAAAAACAATGAAAAATAAGTGAAAGTGTTTAGTGTATCACACTTTTCACGAGACACATTATAGAAAAATATAGAAAATACATCAAATAAACAAAGGACACTTGGAATCTCCATAAACATCTTTATGCATTACATATGTATGTATTAGATTGTCTTGTTCATTAGATATTCTTTCTTAGTCAAAATCAATATCGTCCACATAACACTGAATACAGACAATTTTGTTTGCAGAATGTTTCTTGCTTATATCAGTATTTGTTTATACCAAAATATGACTAATTTAAAACACCGGCAGGCGCGCAGCGTAAAATTTACGACACTACACGTGCACCGAACAGAGCGTTACAGGAACTGAATCTTGCGTGCAAACTAAACAATGGCTGACGATAAGCACTAAAGATATCTGCGAGGAATATGAAAAATGTAGAAGTCATTGGCAACAATGAATTGATAGCAAATTCAAAAAATCTGCTATTGTAAAATTTACGACAGCGCGCCCGCTGGAAGGTTAAAGTGGTGAACACCATTACGCATGAAACGTCGTTGTCAGAGAAAGCATAGGATGTTTTTAACAGGGTTCGAACAAGGAAAGACAGGACAGGCGCTGGCTGCCTTCGTTATTTAGGTTAATGAGAAGTCGGCGTGCTATTGATCTGTCGCCTCGTCGATAAATGCAGCTCCCGCTCTGTCCTGGGGCGGAATGCAGAGCACGAAGACGGCGCGGCGTGTTCCACGCGGAGATTGTGGGGGAGGCACTATTGAATTTGCTCTGCATTCACCGTTTCATGACTGTGGGACGGACAAACAAACAAGACTGAAAATTGTTTTAGGGTGGGCAAATTAATTTTCGGATTATAAAAGTAATGAATACGACGAATAATTTATCTTTAAGGAAAGCAAAATATGATGTTTTAACAACATTAATTATAAACAAACATTTTACAAATTTTTATTTTTCTAAAATAATAATTATTTTCTAAATTCTTGTTTCTAGTTTTTCAAATGTTGTTTTTTTTAAATTCTGGGCCTCAAGAAAATGTGCGCAGATAATCTCTTTCCCCATACGTCATATACAGTTTTTACTGTTTTTTGACCAAATAAAAAAATAAACAAATGTTACAAATAAAAGTTAACAAGTACACGACAAATTTTAAGCGATTGCAGTAAAATAGTTACGTTGTTAGAGCTCTAATCTTATTTAAATTAAAAGTATTTTAGATAAATATTTGCGGAGCTATAGGTCAAGTAAAAAGTGTCTATTTCTATAGTTAAAATAAAATTGGCTATTATCGAGCTAATGTGGCAAACTGAGTCAAATAAATATTGTTTGATGATCATAAAATTATTGCTGGGTAACGTGGGCACCACCTCAGTCAAAACTTCGTTGATAAGAATCACATTAAATAAAATGTATTCCTTATTTTCTAAAAAGTACAGAAAAATGCCCGAAAAATGGGGTTTTTATGGGCTTTGTGGTACCCACGGCTGTCTAAGAATTCCACTTGAGATCTGCTTTCTTCTCTCCTATTTATTTACAGCAGTGCATTAGTAATCTAATTAGTTTTTTTTTACTAACCATAAGAAACGTAGTAATAATCAGTACAATACAACGAGATTCACGACAAAATCCTTAGAAATTATTATCAAGATTTTTGAGAGTAGCGAAAGGGCAATTAGTAAAACGAAAACAAAATAACTGATAAAATTATAAAAATTTTGGGGATTTCTTCCGTTTCGAAAATTTAGATAATAAAGACATCTCTCTTAATCCTTTGCACTTGTGGGGCATGTGTGACATGCCATCCATAAATGCACTCTGCGATCTGAGGTTTCTGAACACTGCAAGGTACTGCAACTCGTAAGGCATGTCTAAGAGGGCAATGGAAAAAGACTGCACAGCTCGAAGCCGTTATTCGACATTCCCCCTTTGCAGCTCACTCTCACATAATTGCGTCAGCATTGTTTAAAAATACAATAGTAGCCAGGATCGATTCAATAATGAGAACTTCATTTTACATACCAGGAAAATACGCGGCATCTGTGCCCTGCATGCCATACGAATGAATTACGGATTTTGGTGTGGCATCCGAGACGTGCCCTATGAGTTGTAGGACGTGTCACATTACATACAGCTACGAGCTAGCAGCCATTATTCTCGTGACATCTCTGACATGCCTTACGAGCTGAGGAGGTATATTATGCTCGTTCTTACGTGTGCAAAGGGTTAAGTGTGTGTGTGTGTGTGTGTATGTGAATGTGTGTGCAGGATTTTAAACGGATAAAAAATAGTGGGTCAATTCTTTGGGGAAAGGACCAGGAAAATGAAACGTAGTAAAACAAATGTGGATATTAAAATTTCAAAGATTATTGACCCCATTGACAATTCTTTGGGGAAGGGACCAGGAAAATGACGAAAATGACACGTAGTAAAACAAATTCGGATATTGAAAGTTGAAAGAAACTTTGAAATTCTCAATGTGGTACTGAAAGGTAAAAGGTCTTATGAAGAACAAGAACCAATCGCTCTCTTAATTGAGTCGCGGTCGGTCTACCCATTCCTTAGTGTTCAGATGACTTACATTATCTCCGTGGCCGATTCTCGAAAGAAAGTTTTAAGAGAGCAACCGGATCAATTCTTAGAAGCACTTTGCTTTGCAAAGAGTTGGCCGTCCTTTTTGGTTTGTCATTGACCAATACGTATGGCTCTTCACCAAAGGTCTCAAGGCCTATTTTTGAAATTCCTCAGTCAAGCACCAGCGGTGGAGATAACTATTTTCGATCCCTAATATTCATTTGCTCTCTTATTACTTTCATTTGCAAGCCACAGTCACATTTCCAAACACCGTTTTCAAAGTACCCTCCAACCAAGCACATGTAAAAGAGTACATTATGAAGGATGATGTAATGATGGGTATTAATTCACGAGTGTGATATTACGATACGATAGTATCATAAACTTCACACGAGTGTATTAATACCCACTAATTCGAGTTTCATACGGTACTTTTCTATGACTTTTGTAATTTCAAATTTTACATTGAATTGTTTCGTGGCAGTTAACATTGCAGAATTCAGCCAAGGCCACCTAGTGGACGGCTCCCTAACGCTACCGTCGCATGCTGTCGCAGGTGGCTGTGGCTATCAGTTCCCCTGCGAGGGGGAACTGATTGCGCTAGTCAAATAGGATCAAAGTGAAATTACGATATAATTTATTGCGACTACCCGTCTGTCGGTTGGGCGCCGTAGACGTGGTAGCCGGCTCGCTCAGTCGATAGAAAGGCTTGCCTAAATCGATGAAGATGGAGGAAGTTGGTGGCCGGTGTAAAATAAGAAACTTTTACTCATGTTAACAAATAGGTGGCTTTTATTTAAAAAAAGAATTGCAAGATTTTACCACTCATTACGGCGAGCATGCTCCCCTTTTCCAATTTCAAAATATGCTATGCACACATAAAATAATAAAATAAATTGAAAAGTGAAAATTACTACAGTAAAAAAAGAACAATATTTTCCTCTACGCTGATTCCCTCTTGACAGCCAAGCGCGGCCGGGAATCTTCTCTTCGTCGCCCGGTCAAAGGTAATTAAAAATTGTTCACCAAACTGTTTATGCCTTTCGACCACGGGCGCGCCAAAAGAACGAAAAAAAATACCGTCTCAGCGGGGCGGCGAGCACAACAAACCAGAGTTGAACGACCTCGAGCCACCAGCTGGTTGGCAGGGGTGGCGTGGGACGTCTTGGGGCGCCGCACAAAAGATCGCGCAGGGCCGAGTCAGGTAGTAGGCGGGGTCGCAGGAGTGTTGACCCAACACACGGCGCCGCTCACTTACTGTCGCTAATGCTCAGATAATGTCTGCTCAGCTGAATGACCTTGTCACTTTCGGTTCACCGCACGGTACTTTAGAGTTCGTAGCAAGTTCGTGAATGATCAAATAGTTCCACGATAATGTTCCAAACACGAGCACAGGTCAGATACTTTTTCTGAACTATTAGAATGTCAATAAAACTTTTCACAATCCGCGGTCTACACTTATTTAAGAACCGCGCACAAATTCTTTTCGAAAACTCAACGTTTTCTTATAAGTCCAACTAAGAAACAAAACTTTATCTCTGACGCCGGGCGCCTCCACAATAACGTCTCGTCCCCCTGACCGCCTCTCATGTTTTCTCTGTGACGGCCCCACACCCTCTCTCTGTGGTGGCCTCACACCTTCTATCTGTGGTGTCGCCTGCATCAAGTCCTTCGAGCCTCCCTTCCCCCACCAAATTCCCTCAGAATGTTCTAGAACATCCTAGAGCTTTGTCCACGTCCGACGGCTATTGGCGAAAGGGTATTGCGTCGTAGAATAATTCCGCCCAATCATCGGAAGTTTTTGGGGCCGAGAAATGAGAGAGAAACCTGCACTCGTTCTCTCTCGCTTCAATTTTCTATCAAATAGGGGCAGAAATTAATGACTGGGGGGGGGGGAACGAAAATCTCAAGGGAGGGTGGGGAGGGCGAGGAGCGCCGCGGAAAAGTACTGCAGAGTCACGTGCACGGGAAACCCCCCCCAGGCCGCGGGACACTTGGGTGTGACGAATTGTTAGGGGGGCGAGTCCAGCGGGTGGCCTGACAGAACCCTGGCGCCGCCGTCGACCCCTCTGTCGCGCGACACGGAGCAATTCTCAGGCTCGCAGCCGTAATGGATTCGGTATCACTACATTATTTTAAATAATATTTCACGAAAAAAAATACTAATAAAATAAATTAAAACTGACAAGCATAATATGATATCAAATGCAATTATAATGTGCACAATCGAACGAAACATTTACTAGAACGATTCTCAATGATGAATTAAGTGTTTGTAAACTTCTCTGTGATTGCTGAAGAACCTGTATCATAATGAAATTTGTATCTTAATGAATATCATTATGCAACTGGTTGCAGCCATCAAATGTCAGCATTAAACAATGGGAATAGAAAAAATCATTTACATTCTGACCTACCAACATCGTAAGTGTCTTCCACTTTAGAGAACCTTCATTCACATGCATTAATTCAAGCGGAGATTACCTTTAAACAATCCGGCCTCAAGAAATAGTTTCTAACGCTACTATCGTTATCATTCTCGGCCAAAATCGAGCATCATCTTCACCATTCGGCGGGCGCGCGGCAGCCCTCCGTGCGGTCTTTGTGCTTTTATTGTTCTAAAACGGAGTACAGCTATTTGACACGTCAGAGGGCTTCATATTCTCACTTTGCAACATTCTAAACGAAACGCGAAAATCTCTGTTCCGTTCCCTTCTACCAGTCAGTCGTAAAGAAGATCTGAACATAAAAAAAATTCTCCGTGCTCTACCGCACCCACTCGTCTTAAGTATTTTTAGTATTCCAAATGAATATTTTACTTATTCAGATTATTCGTTTACATGAATTTTCGATCACTGTCCTCAAAATGGAAAATGTTCAAAGTTGTTTTTTGTTAATTGTTTCCTATTACTTGTAGTCTTCTTTTAGTTCTGTTTGCTGATGGACAGAAACTTCTTCAAAGGAAGAAGAAATTAGATATCTTGAGTTACTAGAAACGGCGTGCTGGAAATCAATTGAGCCTTTTATAAAATTTAAGGACAGTAGATTGCTTTATTAAATTAATTTGTCTATTTAATAACACATTTCTGGTTAATTTTTTCTTCGTTGTATATTGTTTTATAATTTTTTCTGAAAGAATGCGTTATTTATTATTTTATACTTAAAACTAGCCACATTTCTGTGATTTATGAAACACATTAACATTAAAATTGTAATGATGAATAATTGTGAGTTTTTAATCTTCCTTCTCCAATTAAATAAAAAAGTATTGAGGGTGCAAAGGAGTGTTTTCTCGAAGCAGCATACAGTGCTTCTACGCGCCCGCTTTTGTGAGTAAAATAGGCGCGCCCGCCGGAAGGTTAATCAACATGCATCGTATCAAAGATCACTATGTGAATTTTTTTTCAATTGTCTCTGAAAAGTACTACGAAGCTATCGTGCTATTTCACAGCATATCCGGGATTTCCACTCTTCGCCTTCGGTTATATCGTTATCACAGAATCAGCGCTGTCGTTCGTGACCCGCCGTTGACTTACCCTTATTCCCTTTCTGGACCGCTGATTCAGAATAGTCAAACTCTATGAAAAATCTCACGCGCTTTGTTTTTTATGTATGCATTAGACAACGTCTACTTTTGCCTGAAGCCTTCTCCTTCTAGTACAAAATGTTGTTGCAGTGTTATTGTTGAAAGTGGCGAGAGAGAGAGAAAGAGAGAGAGAGAGAGGGAAGGGAGAGAGGGAGGAAGTGAGTGAGAATGAGAGGAAAGTTGCGAGAGAGTGAGGGAAGAGGAAAGTGACGTGGGAAGGAGGGAGAAGAAATGGCAAGAAAGCCTTCAGACTTTTCACTAGAGCGACGGGAGCTCTGTTGAGAAGCGATGAAAACGCGTGAGCAGGAAGAGATTTCTGTGGTCACGGCGTAAAAGTTCTTAAGTCAAAAATCTTAGTTTGGAGAAAACAAGGGGTAAATATTATTGAGCCAGCGCTTTTCCCTATGCTCAACGCTATTACCCAACGCTCTATTGTGGTTAAGGAGGCAACATTTGAATTTGAACAAAATAAAATATAGATACTTAACACGTAGTTTCAGTACTTAACCCAATTTTGCCGAAAAGTGACTTAAGAACTTTTACCCCTTGACCACAGATTTCTTGCTATTTCTTGCACTTTTACTCGTAAAGTGTCCGGCACGTATTTTTTTTAAATACATATTTTATTTTGCAATTTGTTTGTACACAAACATTTGGCAAAATTACATAAATTTTCTGTAAATTAGTACTTGAGAGGAGTAAAGTCAATTGACGGTACTCCACTAATATTACATGTACATATATTGCACGAATATTACATGATTGATGTTTGTGGGCACGTCAACTGCCACGAGCATTAGTCCTTTGAGTGCGTCCTTTGTCCCCGGAGGGGGCGGTGTTCCCCCCTCTCATCGTGACGTCCTACGCGACCTGCGCGTTCGCGCAAGAAAGACTTTCTCACTGATAGATGAAATTATCTCACGCTTTGTTTATTACATTGCAGATTGTGGCAACGAGGACAGCATCTCTAGGTATTGTTGTGTTCCTGTTGAAAATAAAATAATAACGCTGGTTGCTATGTATTATATTATATTGAAACATGCGTTCGTGTATTCGTAAGAAATTAAGTCTCTTTATCTATAGAAAGTCTAACAGTCCATATTCTTAACAACTGGTAGCAGAGAGCGCGGTTTGATATTAACTGGAGAATGGCCGAAGCAAGTAATATGCCCTTTGGGAAAATCGAAATCCTCAACAACACGAATTATACGTTGTGGAGCATGCGAAAGAAAACCCTGATAAAATCACGTCATTTATATACCGAAATAATCGAAGAAGAAGAAGAACCGAAGAAAATTCCCGGAGACGAGGTAAGCGAAGCACGATGGAAAGAGTGGGAATTAAAAAATGACGAACTGATGGGTCTGTTAGTAATGACGTTGTCGAACGAACAACTTCTCGCATGCCGGGGAATAACAAAAGCATGAGATAATTTCATCACTCACCCCCCCCTAACGGGGACAAGCTTATTTTCCTGACTGACCGCCTGACAAGTGTGATAGTGTAGGTCATTTAAATGTGTTTGTTTGTAAGAGGCAAGAAAAGAACAAGGAAGAGGAAGGAAAGATCACGCGATCAATGGCCCATTTATTAGGGTACTTCACCGGCATTCATTGGAGAATCCACGAAAATCTACTGTTGGGAGAAGTTGCCCGCTAGAACTCGCCACAGGGGCTGAAATCAGAGGAGATTTTATAAGTATCAGCGAACATGAAAGGCCCGTATACCCCTTTCGTCCACCACAAACTGAACGAGACAAATTTGATGCACTTGAACTTTGTCGCCGGTGTTTGACTGAGGAATTTCAAAAATAGGCCTTGAGGGCTTTCGCGAAGTTATATTGGTAAAGAACGAGCTCTAAACTCCCGACCGGTCTCCCGGCATGTGTGGTAGTGTAGTGCATGTTAGTGTGCGTGTAAGAGGAGAGGATAGGACAAGGAAGAGGAAGGAAAGATAGTGCGCGGTCCGTGGCCCGTTTGTTAGGGCACTGCTCCGGCATTCGCGTGGTGTTAATCGGAGAAACCACGGAAAACTACCGATGAGAGCAGCCGGCTGCTAGAATTCTCCTCCAGACAGCTAGTGTCGAAAATTCTGCCGCCGCCGTCGGGGTTCGAACCTAGGACCTCCCGGTCAGAGGGACTGCAGTGACATCAGTTGATGCACTGAGCCATCTCTCCCGGTAAACCAGGTAGGGAAATTCAGTTGCAAAGTAGAACGCATATTTGAAGCTCAGCAGTGTCACTATCCTCGCCATTGTGGCAAGTGCCTACCATTATAATTTAACGATCTTTTTTGCTTTGGTCCCACGAACATTTGGCAGGTTTGTTATTGATTGAATAGAAATTTTGTTTGGTATCTGTTCGAGATACAATTTTTTCAGTATCTAAGTTATAATATTTGATTCATATTTCCTTTGATCTAAACCGTAAACGGCAAGTTGGTTTCGTGCCTTCACTTCTAATGTAATCCCTTGTATATACGCTTTACAAAATACAGTCCTTGTTATTTTGTAACGGTATTTGAAGTAACATTTCGTATTTTATTCGATTGAAAGCGTTTTAATTGTTTAAAATTATGTTCATATTTTTCATTATTCGTATTGTAAAATGTTTACACGTTATTTACAAAATACCTAAAGTAAAATTTATACTTTTTATTTTAAATTTACTTCGACTTTCATTCAAGTACAATCATTTTCTTCTCTTTCAGTTTCTCAACTCTGCTCTCAGAGAATACTGGAAAATATTTCATTGATTCCGAGTATATATATTATTTCTCAAACTGCTGTTTGGTCTTTTCAATAAATTGGGCGACATACGAAACCGATCTGTATAAAGAGGTAATAGATTGAAAAATCGTGTTTTTTTATCTGCACATGGGACAATCGTATTGAAAAAGTGCGTTAAAAATACGTAAATATTAAAAAAGTAGTAATTTCTGATTGCCGCGCGATCTTTCCGAATAAAATATACTGTCGGACGGTGGCGGGTGTTGAAAACGAGCGACGGTAGGAGCGAGTTTTAAAATTTGTACGAATGCAATAGAGCAACATTATAAACGAGTTGCATTCGCTATTTTTTGTATGATAGTATTATAAATTTATAAGAGAATCAAACTTAATTTTGCGAACAACTTTCCTGTGATGTCTCGGGTATTTGACATCTGTGCGAGAAAACTGTTGTCGGCAGTTCTGTTTATTTCTACCTTCTCCTAATTTTCTCGCTGCGATTGGCTGAATGTGTGATGACGCAATCATTCGTGCCGTAAAATCTAATACGTCATCATTTGTGGCATAAAACGCCTGATTATGAACGATTTCGTGCAACAGAAAAGGTCGTTTATGATGCTGGAATACAAAAAAAAAGAATTTAAGCAGAAAAAAGTTTGGTTATTTGACTAACCGTGCGATTTAATCACACGGGTTCTCACTAGTATGTTAATTCAAGTGTACATTACATTTGCATTTAATATTTTGGTGATTGTTACTTTCTCGCCTTACGAATACTTCGTATTTTTACTTACTTTTATAAAAAATACGAAATCACTTCTAAACAAATTCGTGAATGTGTTTACTGCTACAAGGCGAATTCACAGTATGGCTTGGAACATACTGAATGGCACATGTCAAACTGGATGTAGTTTTTGTAAGGGAGCAAGCAATAGGATTTTGTCAGAGGCTATTGGGTGAGGTGGTGGCTGAGTCATGGGGTCGGTGGAGAGGTAGAAGAGAGAAATGTCATGCAGAAGAGAGAGAGAGAGGGAGAAGGAACGCGCCGATGGACGAGTAAGAAAACGAGCTGAGGACGGAGGGGGTGGATGGGCGAAAGAGTCAAGACGAGAGAAGGCGGATGGACTACAGCAAAAAATGAATGAGAGGAAAAGGAAGAGAGAGAGAGTGTGGATGAACACAGAAACGAGTGCATCCCGAGAGAGAAGACTGACGGAAGAGAGAGGGCTGGTGAGTGGACGAGGGAGATGTCCGTTCCAAAAAGGACGAAAGAACAAAAGAGTGAACTAGAGAGAACGGGAGGGTCAACAGGATAGAACGGATCAGAAAGCAAGCGGGTGGATAATGGAGAGACGGGGAAGGTAAACAAAACAGAAATGGGTGAATGGAGCGCGAGAGATGGGGCGGGTGGAGATAGCGAAGGGTGGAGGAGAAAGCAGGCGGGTGGAGGATGGAGAGAGGGGGGAGGTAAACAGAAGAGTGATGGGAGGTTAGAGAGCGAGATGTAGAATGGGCGGAGGGCAAGGGGGAGATGGAGGAAGGAGAGGGCGGGGTAGATGGGGCGGAGTGGATGGTGGTGAGAGTGTGCGGCAAATGAGTACCACGCCCTGCACGCACCGTTGTGCGTGACTCAGCGGCGTGGATGGCGGGGGCGGTGGGGCGGGCGGGGTGGGCGTGGGTGTCGGGGGCGGAGGCGGAGGCGGGGGATGGGGCGGCGCTGGCGAGGTGGCAGTGGGGGCGGAGGGGCGGTCTCGTCGCGTGCCTGTTGGCGGTCAGCGCCTCCTCCCTTCCTGCCCCTGCGCTCCGCTCGCCGTTGTGACCGACTTGCGCAGCGGCCGTTCCCTGGCAAGAGAGCTCTCGCCCTCAGACGCATCCGGCGCCGCATGGTGCGTTAAGGGAAGGGAAGGGAAAGTCTGACCTGGAAGTTTTGGGAAGTGGCTCCAACACTTTACGAACTGTGAACGCAAACACATTGCCAACAACTTCTTAATCGTTGTTGGAAATGATCTTATTTGAAAAGGAAATATCTCCTTGCTCAAAAGATCAAAAGGGAATGTGTTTATTGAAAAGAGGAGACTTGTTAAATGATTGTTTAATAATTAAATTTAGCATTTACCTATTCTTACCTAGTTCTAAAGGCGAATAATTGCTAATGATTTCCTGTTTCTGTCGTGAAATGCAATGTATTATTTTTTACATTGCTTTGTTAAGAAGCAATACACGCACCTTCCTTTTTTATCGTTTGTGAATACATAAAATGTGCTCTTAGTCTGTTTGAAGGACAAGTTCTCAAAAATTTGCACATACTATTTTTCATTCTAATTACTAGCGAGACATCAAACCTCCCGGAAAATAGCTTTGACAGAACATTGAATTATTTCACTGGCTATGAAAAAATATTTAAATTTAGTTTTTGTTGACAGGGAGTAGTGTACGATCGATTTCTCAGACTTTCCAAACTTCTGCTAGAAGTATATTTATGGAACTATTAGTCAAATTAGAGTTTTGTAAAGAAAATTATATTATTACTAAAAAACCGGCAGACGTTGTTCTGCCCTTCATCTCCCTCTTTCCCCTTCCATCACCTTTTCTCTTTGGCTCTCCTTCCCCTTGCTCTGCCTCTGTCTCTGTCTCTGCCTTTCTCTGTCCCTCTCATTCACATTTAGTTGAAGATTCTGTACGTCTCTGAGCACGTGAGGTAATATCGAGAAGCGCCGGGCTAGTAAAAAAGTAATAAATTGTTCATGAAAGACTCATCCTGTAGATTACAATGTGAGAAACGTAGTTTTAATGCCCTAGAACGCTTCTTTTACGAGTTATTTTACCAACTAGATTCAAAATGCTGCCGAGTGTTGTAGGTTGCACTTGACGTGACAATTTAGTATTGTTCTACAGCGCCATGTAGTGGAGTTACAACAGAATTAACAGCAGATAAACCTTACGGGTGAAAAACACGTACGAGTGCCAAGATGCAGATCGGTGCTACGGTGGCGGAGTTTAAGTCTTATATATATAGCAACATTCATTTTTACTTTCCAGTATACATACGTGTATACGGAGTAATAGACGTAGTATAGGGAAAGTATACGGCGTGAAAAAACCGCAAATTTGTGGCAGGAAAAAATTCATAGGTCCGATTTTTACGGTTAACTCTGAATTTCGAAAATTGCTAAACTTTGGATTTTTTCGGCATCTTCCTCCAACTACAAAATTGAAGAGGTCATGTACTTTTTTTGAAACGTTTAATAGTTTTCGCGCAATATTGCGTGTAATATGTGAAATTTAAAAAAAATACGAAAAAAAGATTTTCTTGAAAATGGCTCCAAATTTTTTCTTTAAATTTCTGGTAGGGATAGTGTCTAATATATTCTAAGAGATGACATACCCGTCATGTTGCTCTATTTTTTGTTGTTTTTTCAAAATGTACAAAAATGATTTTTTACTAGTATATCACGTCGTTAATATTTACATTAGCGGCGAATTGTTTACATTATTATATTTATGAGTACATGTGCTTTAAATAATGTCATACAAAGTTTCTCGAGAACTCAACCACTTTCTGTGAAGACTAGCTCGAATTTCGCATTTTCAGAAACGCTTACACGCCAATTTCTCATAAATGGCTCCAATTTTTTTTGTCTTCAAAGTTTTCGAACGGATACTATTAATTTTAGTCGTTAATACGACGCAATGTTCAATGGGGGGAGATTTTTTGTTTTTTAAATTACACAAATATATTTTATTTAAAGATCTCTCACACCATTAATATGCACATTTCGAGCAATTTTTAAACATTATTTTATTTGCAAGTTACAGTGCTTCAAATGACTGCAAATGAAGTTTTTCAAAAACTCATAAATTTTCTGTAAAAATTTGCTTCAAAATTGTTAGTAGCGCTTAAGCGCCATTTTCTTAAAAACACCTCCAATTTTTGCAAAGAAAATTGCCATTTAGGTCGAGGTTTTAGTGTTCTTTAATATTCTAAAATTCATATTTCATTCTACCACTAGGAAAGCAAAAAACGAAGAAAAATGTCAAGAAAATGTACTTTTGGCGGTGATAGATGACAGTTGGCAAGAAAGAGTATGTGGCATTTCCAAATAGCTAGCGAAGACCCAAGGAAATAGAAAACTAATACGGGAAAGTCTGTGCCATTCTGTAGCACCACTAGTTATTTACAGATTCTATTACAATTCTCTCGCAAGGATGGGTTTTGGACCTTGTGATTGCAAATCTCGTCGCACTGTGGCCAGGCACATGCCGCGCTGCGAAGTAGACGCTTTGTGACATTTGAACCCCAGGCGAGTGGCCTCGTCGCGGGGCCGGGGGTAGTGGAGGCACATTAAAGGGAATCGCTGAAAGCGGAGCCGTTAGACGTTATGAATGGCACACAGAGCCTGAACGCACAAAGAATGAGCCTGAATGCACAAAGATAAAAGATAGGGGATTCCGAAAAGAGCTGCGCTTTATCAGCAGCGACGAAGAATGGAATTTTACATAATATGCGAGATACTTTTTATTTATTTATTCTAGCTTGGCCATTGGCCCTCTGGAGCCGCATACGATATATATATATATATATATATATATATATATATATATATATATATATATATATATATATATATATATATATATATATTAGTATGAGATATACAGGCTCTCCGGGGAGGAAACGTCGAAACTTCCAAACTAAGCTCTTAAGACAATTCTAAGCATATTTTGTCTATTAACTACGTGGATATTCCGAATGGTTTAGCCGCAATGAGCACTCAAACGTTCGTTTGAAAAAATGATTTTTAGGCAAAAATTTGCATTATGGAAGCATAGTAACACTCCAGAAACATGTAAATTGTTTATTATTTACAAAAGAAATGGATATATGTGCTCAGACAGGAAAAGTAAGCGAGGCATAAAAAAGCGTCGAATTGCGTAAATTGGGTGCTTTTTAATTTCTCGCTTAATTTTTCTTTCTGAACAAATATATTCATTTCCTTTGTAAATAATACACAATGTACATGTTTCTGGAGTGTTACTATGCTTCCATAATGCAAATTTTTGCCTATAAATCAATTTTTCAAACCAACTTTTGAGTGCTCATCGCGGCTCAACCATTTGGAATATCCACGTAATTTATTAGACAAAATATGCTTAAAATTGTCTTAAGAGCATATTTTCGAATTTTCGATGTTTCCTTCCCGGACATCCTGTATACAAAAATCATTTGATATATTAAACACAATATTCTCGTTTAGTTGTAATACAATATAGTGCTTATATAGTTTATCATGAGTAAAGAGTCATCAGTTCATGTCTATGGGGATCAAAAAATTCTCTTGGTAGGTTTCTTTTCAATCGTTTGCGATGAGAATTTTGCTTACCTATGTGAAAGTGAATGGCCGAAGGGATCTTTAATATTTTGGAATAGAATTTTGCGGCTAAGAGGGAGAAGTGGACGGGGATGAGTCTAATGCCAAGTTCAATATGTAACTGCGCTCTTAGAATGTACCAGGTCCGTAGGAATCTGTTTTGATAAATTTGCATTTTGTTAATGTTTGTTTTGGCTGCGGCAGCCCAAACTGGGGAAGCATAGGAAAGTATGGGTTGTATCATTGCTTTATAGAGGTGAGTAGCCACATGTAATTGTAGGAGGGATAATTTTATGTGAATCGGCTATAATTGGAGGACTCTACTTATCGTATCTACGAGATACTCTTACTAGAATTGATACTATAATGTGCAGTAAAGAAATAAAAAAGTACAATGTGTTGTGAATAAAGAAGTGGGTGAAAAGAAGATCTTTGTTCGCAAATGAAGAATTTTTATAACGGAGTTGGAATTTTTAAACGGAATTGTGAGTGATTACCTCTTTTTATATTGAAGTACATAGATCACTCTCTGTAATTAAAAGAAATATGTAATAAAAATGTTTTTAAAATATTTGTAAAATGTAAATAAAATTAAGTCGCTGATAACCCAAGATAAACAGCAACCTAAAATAAGCATAGTATCAATCTACCTATCTATTCGAGTCCCAACGGCTGCAGGATTTTCCACACTAGCTTGTCAGCTAGGTCGAATTCAGTCGCTGTCTGGAGGAGAATTCTAGCAGCCGGCTGCTCTTATTGGTAGTTTTCCATGGTTTCTCCGATCAACACCAGGCGAATGCCGGAGCAGTACCCTAACAAACGGGCCACGGACCGCGCGCGATCTTTCCTTCCTCTTCCTCGTTCTATTCTCACCCCTTACACACACTTACACTTACACTAACATGCACTACACTACCACACATGCTGGGAGATCGGCCGGGCGCTGAGAGCTCGTCCCGGCTGGGGCGGTGCCCCGCTGACGATTACCTAGTTCTCTTGACCGGCCTGAGCTTTTCTCTTTGCGTAACTATAGAAACTGAAACGATTGTAAGTGGTAAGCTACCGTTACTCCGGACGGGAAGCGAGCCCCGGACCGCCTCTCAGAAATGGAACGCTGTGTCCACAAGCCACTCGAGGGACTAGGAAGAAGTTACTGATATGAACCCGTTGTACTCGTAGGGCACGTGTGACATGCCACCCATGAATGCACTTTGCGCTCGGAGGTTTCTGAGCACTGCCAGGTCCTGCAACTCGTAAGGCATGTCTAATGTGAAAATGGCGCAGCTCGAAGCCGATACTGGGCATTCCCCCGTTCCATCTTGTTCTCACATTATTGCGTCAACATTGTTTAAAAATAAAATTGTAGCCTGGGTCGATTCAATAATGAAAATTTTATTTTACATACCAGGAAAATTCGTAGGCATCTGTGACATGATCTACGAGTTAATACGGGATTTTGGTATGGTATCACAGACATACCCCACGAATTGTATGACATGTCAGATTAAATACTGCTACGAGCTATTAGCCATTATTCTCGTGGCATCTGCGATGTGTCGTACGAGCTGTAGGAGGTGTATTATGCTCGTTGCTTACGATTGCAAAGGGTTAAAGATTTCATATGATTGTAAAATGACTGCCCAGATTGAAATTACAAAATTCTTGAGATTTTCTTAACCAAGTTTTTCATTCCTTGCGTTCTTTGAAAAGATGATTTCCGGAACCCTCTGTTGACCTAAAATTCGGAACTCAATTACCTTGCTCTTACTTGCACGGCCACGATGCTTAAAGGAGTGCATAAATTTTTCCTTACGGGTTCATTTCTCTGAAAGCAATAAATTCTTCAATGAGGAATAACGAGCTTTACTAGCTGTCGTAAATTACTCTTTGGACAATAACGTTCCCAAAGGGAAAGAACCGAAGGCGATCAATGAAGAGAAGCAAAAGGTTACAAATGACGAAGACCAATAATTGTTCTTGGCGCGGAGTATGCAGGCTGGCCCATTTAACTTGACAAATCAAAATAACTCGTAATATGCAACGTACAAAAAAACGTCAAAAGCAAAAAAATTAATATCTCCAAGGGGCACATCTGTCAGACCTAAAATCAAACTTCCCCGCTCGCCCCTTGAGGATTATGGGGGAGCCAACTTTGCAATCTTAAATAGGAATCCCCACTTTTTATTACAGATTCGGATTCCACACCAAAAATTACATAACTTTGGTCTAAAACATTTTTTTATCCAGAGATAATCCAATTATTTGTATTCATGTACGTCCAGCGGCTTAAAATCGCCAGCGCTGATTTAACCACGTTAAATCAAATTCTTTAATGAAAAAATGGGCGTTTCCATTTAAGATTTCAAAATTGCCTAACTCCACCCCTAGAGGGCGGGGGAGGGATATTTTATTCAGGTCAGACAGGTTTTTCCATGGGAGATATTAATTTTTTTGTCTGGATTGTCTCCCTCGATAAAAAAATGTTTAAGACCAAACTTATGTTATTTCAAAGTTGGCTCCCGCCTCATCCTCAAGGGGTGAGCGGGCAAATTTGATTTTAGGTCTGACAGATGTGCCTCTTGGAAATATTAATTGGACTTTGATATTTTTTGTACGTTGCACATTTATCGAGTTATTTTGATTTGTCAAGTTAAATGGGTCACCTGCATATTGATTTCGGCTACTTCAACTACTGTAATTCAAAGAATTATTATTCAAGGATAGTAATATGTAATATAGTTTCTTCAGCAAAAATTAAAATTAGTGGTGCAAAAACAGCACATACTTACATGCTGCACCTCGCACTATTTCAAAGTTTTGCAATTTTCGAATAATCAGATACTTCATGCAAAACTATCTTGCACCACTTTTATACGCATATTTTGCACTTTTTGATAAAATAATAAAGAAACATTGAAGGCATTTTTTAGAAAAATTTACTTTTAAAATTCACTTTATATTATGCAAAATTACCCGAAAACTACTCATACTTTGAAAAAATTGAACATGACCTCGTTTAAAGATCTACTTTTCATTTCATTCAGAAGAAAAATCTATCTCTTCGAAATTGTAATCTTGACTACAATTTTGACAGTCAAAACTAGAATTTCGAAGACCCCGAAAAAATAATAACGATAGTTGCAAATTCGGAGGATTCAATGAAAATTGGACATGCAGGTTTTAACAAGCGTCTATTGCTCTATAAGATGAAAAAAATGCAGTCTTTTTTTAAAGAAATGAAAATGTCTGAGTAAAGTGCTACCAATATTTTTAAAAAATAAATCAAATTCAAGTGGACGCAACATCAGTCACATCGATTGGAGAATATCAAGGTTGTTGAAAATCCTGCTGATGTTTAGTCGCTAGCGATTTTTTTAAATTATTTATTTAAGGTCGCCCCAGAAACAACTAGGTCATTGGTGACCACAGTTACAAACATACAGTACTTACAAAATATACAATAGTGATAAACCCGCATACAATTACATGGAACAGACACAACATTAGAGATAAAGTCATCAATAAAGCACTCAATTGTTAAATACAATTTATCAGATTAAAATTGGTAAGGAGTTGAATAATCTTCATGTGGCTCGAGTAGGAGTTGAATATACAATGAAGATCACTATTAATGTTGAGACTTGCTGTCAGTCGTCATTGCATGGCAATCAACAATGAGGTGCTTATTCGATACCGGGAAATCGCAAAGATTAGGAGTAGTCTTCTTCATCAT
Organism: Acheta domesticus; assembly: GCA_031308135.1. Classification (NCBI taxonomy): domain Eukaryota; kingdom Metazoa; phylum Arthropoda; class Insecta; order Orthoptera; family Gryllidae; genus Acheta; species Acheta domesticus. The sequence continues at coordinate 215,700,138 of JAHLJT010009419.1, forward strand.
GTATCTATGGCTAAGTTTAAAATGACCTACACGCAGTCTGGTTCTAACCACTTGATGTCGTCTAAGACTAATCGCTAGCGTTGTTCTCACACAAACTGAGAAACGGTCATATGGATGGACAGGCGTTCTGCAGTTAACCATTTTTTGGTATCAAAGGCACATGAAAAAATAGATTCTGAGTACACAATTAAAAACTCGTGAGAGAATGTAATTTTCTTCATAAAGAAACACGAATTGTCCACTTTTTCGGTTACCTACAATACAATTTTTTCTGCGTTCCATACCACGTGTGTAGCCTAGAGAGAGTAAAAATGAATCTTACCATTTTATGCAACGGTAGATGATAAAATGTATAGTTACGAAAATACAATGTTATTGGGAAAATTTACATGGATTAGTACCGATTTGGGGTATAACTATTTAATGCAAACAATTGTGGATGAAACGTATCAATTAAGTAAGAATATACTGAAATATACCTTTCTCAACGTCTCATCGAAAGCGTGGCTGTAATCATGTCCTGTTCCAAATTTATTAAGATTTGGGCCCCAGAAACAGGTTACATGAATTACTACCGAAGTTTTTCTATCTGATTTAACAAAATTATCTAAACATCCAGCTAGCTTGGGTCGATGGGTCCGGATACAAATACTCGCTATCGCCTCGATAGCCGATTACCTGATCTGCCAACTATACAGTATGGCGTGGAATCTGAAATGTAATAATTATGCTTCCAACTAATTAACAATTATGATTGACAAATGAAAAAACTCTTTTCTTTTCCAAAGAACAAAATTCAACAATTTATTTAACTTTAAATTAAACAATTAATCTGATGGTCATGACCCTTTTTGAAATAAATTGTCTCTTTTATACTGCAGTATTTTTTACCGTTTGTGCATGCCAACGCTCCGTGGTCGCTTCTCACTTGGCCGTTGTTAATTCTAATTTCCGCTTCTTTCTTCGTTCTTGCGCCGCTGCTGACACGTCCAGTCCACACTGCCTAAACTATTTGTTAGTTCTTATCCGACGCTCCCCGGTTCCTAGTCTCTCCACTGGTTATGTAAACTATTGAAGTCCAACTGCAATGTCCGAAAATCGGAACAAGTCCGCCGCGAAATCACTTCTGGTAAATTATTTTCAAAGTCCGGAAACAAACTATCACTTCTCGCACAAGAAAACTATACAAGTCTCACTTTCCCACTATATTGTCTACAACGATCTTTACGCTACGGCACCCAGAGAGAGAATGTTCGATCTACACTCCACGACACCCAGAGACGGAATGTACGATCTTCACTCTACGACACCCCGAGTCGGAATATACTGTTTAATGCATTTTTAAACCCTTTATGGCTCGGTAGGCGTCCATCCTTCTATTATTTCAAAACACGGCGGCAACATTAGACTATCAGATCTTTTATAGCCAACCCGTGCGTCTCTTACAAATCCGAGTAGCCGCGACCTCAGACAGTCATTCGTTTTTGCACCAATTACATCTTATGTTCTTCAGCCATCTAGCCGGCGTCCTGACGTCATCAAAGCCCGTGAATAGTTTGTTGACCTTGCCAACCTCTGCGCTGACGTTGCTAAGGCCGCATATACCGCCATATTGTATACCCATTTATAGCTAACATCATTAAATGAAATCTATCATATTCTGGTATATCACAATACTTTATTTTGAAAATGTACCTCTTTTTAAAGCATTATTTAAAGGCATAAAAATTAATTCTCGCTGGATATGCAATGATACTGACAGATACCATGAGAAACGTGAGAAATATCCGCATTCATTAGAGAGTTTTTGCAAGTTGTGTATTTGAAAGACGTAACATAATTCTGGAGGATTGTTCTGCGCATGCGCCGGCAGCCAATGACGGGATTTCCATTGACGGGTCCCGTCATTCTCCATGTTGTGTCGTCCTCGACAAATGTCTTCTTCACAGCTTACACTTTACGTAGCTTTCGCCACCTGAACACGAATTCGACGCGAATACACAATATGAATGGAAATAATGAAAATTACAATATCCTTAGTACCAATATAATCCGGCAGAAACTTCATGGTTAATTTTTACTCAAGTTAATTCATATACGTCAGGAGTAAACTACCGCATTAATTTAGAATTTGGAGGTCATGTGTACATTGAGGCTACGTTGTCCACAAAAAATTGTTGTTTATCTACAGGGCGATAAAATTGCCTTAATTTCCCATTACTAATACAAACAATATAAATATGTAGTCAAATTGCGGGCTTAGAAAGCTGTAGTTTGGGTCTACTTTGGAGATAAAGACATATATTTTTACAAAATGCGTTTGATATAATCAGATTTAATGTTTTATACATATTTCTATCTGGTAATCCTCATAACAACATAAATGGTGTCAGAAGATTCAAAGATGTTCAATAAAAACTTTTAGGTGCTGTTAAAGAGGTTTTCAGTTCCAACTAGTTCCTAGTTTTACGTATATTCTCGATTGTACGACTTGCAAAATTTCACATTTCTGGAGACATGTTGTTTTCGATTAACGACAATTATTACGAACAACGACATTGGATCTCCCGTCTTGTAAAAACTCTCTATTATTTATGTTAACCGCGGTAAAGATGTCAAAGGCATTCCGCCTTCGAATCGAAAATTCTCATTAGACAAGGTAAGAGAATGTTGGATGACATTATCCCTCGTACCATATCTGCAATTTAAAACCAAGTACTATACCTGGGGTATTTTTGGACCCCAAGCTTTACTGATAATTAGAAGTGGTAAATATGAATGTGTACGGGAGCGTACGGAGTGTAAATAATTGTTTTTATATGAGTGTACATTTTATAAGTTATTTTCAATAATATAAGTATAATTTATTCCTATTAAATATTTCATTTACAGAATAACCTCTACTGTACGTAACGTACATTGTTGATCCGTATTGTTTCAGGAATGTATAAGATAGTTTGTGAATGTTATTTCGAGATAAATCAAATATTGACAGTATCAGACACATTTTGTGAATTTCACGACAAGATATTTGAAATGAGAGTGGGAAAGCAACAGGCGATACCTTAGGTCAAAACAGCCTCATGTAAAGAAAAAGTCAATAACTCTCTAATAAAATTTGGAAAGAATGTGAAAACGGTTTATTAGCAGCTTGACAATGCACTAAAGCATTCCAAGAAAACTGAAATTCCTTAATTCAGAAACATATTAACAAATTAATGATGTTGGGGTCCAAAAAGGCCCCAGTTATGATACGAGGGTTAAATGTCATAAAACATAAAAAGATATCAGACGAAAAACATTGTCTTGGTTGCTGTGTCGTGACAGGTTCGGCTCTTTAAAAAGGTCACGGACGCGAAGTTTGAATAATGAATCGCGGCACGTAAACGATATTCCTGCCCCCACCCCCACCCCTTTCGGCCGCTGTGGGCGGAGGGGGGGCGGCGGGGGGGGGCTATTTTGAGGCCACAAACGCACTTCCAAGGCGGCCGCCGCATCGCGTGTCGTCCACCCACAGAAGGACTTCCCCCGGCGTGTCCATAACTTCCTACCGCCGCACTAAAACGAAGGAAGCGGAAAAGCCCGGAGAGCTTCTCAATTTGCAGCGGAGTTAACGTTCTTGGGTTTTGAAGGCGCTGATTATGATTTTGAGGTTAGAGATGCAAAAGCATTATGACAATATCACTATTTTAGGAACAGGTTATGTTAAAATTCTTTGATTTGAGAAACAGTGTTTTAATTTTAAAGATATTTGACGTACAATGTAAACAAAATTTCAAAAAAATATTTAACTATGGCTCTAGACCCTTAAGAACGCGTGGCATTTTCCAGATAATTTTGAGATGGACTCGCCTCAGATTTAATTACAGCATTTTCTACTGAGAGATCATTATCACTCACAAATACTACGTTGTGCTTCTTCCGCAAGTACGCTTTGGAATAGTATTTATCTTACACCTACTTCTCGATATCTATTTATCAAAGAAATTAGATACACTGAATTTTATTTTACATTTTTTAATTTCGAGGAAATATTAAAGTGAATTTGACAATCTTTTTATATTTTTAAAGTATTCTCAGAACAGCATGTAATGCTAAAATCAAAAACAGGAAATACCGTTGAAAAACTTCGTTTTACAAAAACCTATTAACGGACATAAAATAATGAAAAAATTCATTATTTTATGGAAACTAGTATCTTATAAATTCACAATAATTATAAATTTTAGTTTTAGTTAATTTAGTTTAATTTTTTTTAGTTTTAATTATTAAGGGACTAATAATATTTAATTCATTTCATCAGTAATTTTCACTTCTCACGTGGAAATGCTGTCACGATACTTGGTGGATTTCGTGCGCAATCATTAACCGTATTTCGCCGACAATTTCTTGCGCAATCATTAACTGTATTTCTGTGGGTGCCTAGTAAACAACCTGCCGTACCAAGACGAAGCGATCATGGATTTAATTATCCTGGCAGTAGGTGCGCCCAGTTTTGTAGCAAATTGAGACGCGCGGGGTGCATCAGCCGCCCCACAGTAAAAATGTCAAGAAAACTATTAGTAACAAACTATTTTGTTTCTTTATTGAATACGTGTTTTTTTTCGAGTATTTATACATAGTTTGGAAACAACTACAAATAAAATTTTAATTTTTAAGAATGTTCTTTTTGCAAACTACCTTCACGAAGCAGAAGCTCACGGTTTTCTCCTCATCGCGTATAGGGTGAAATCTCTTCTACGCCTAAAAAACACTAAAAACTATAATATAAATAATATGATGTAAAATATGATTTGATTTTTACTACTCAAATCAATGTAAAATATGTGGTAAACATATTTTAGAGTACAACGTACAATATAAATATATACCAATATACATACAAATATATCATAACGATGTAAATATATTATAATCATATCTTTAAAATATTTGTTATAAAAAAATATTCTGGAACAAAAGCACTTACCATGGTGTATAGTTGAAAATAAAACCTCTCTCTGTGCCGTTCTGCTGAGTGTGAGATCTGCTGTGAAGAGTGGCAGGAAGAGACAACAAAGATTGCGCGAGGTGACTCGGTGGCCCCCACGCAGCGCGCCATCGCCTTTGCTACGAAATTTCCAGGGAAAGAGGACGTAGTTGAAAGAGATGGGTCGAGATACATGCACAAAGCTTTCCTCGAAAGGTATTGAGGAGCACGCAAGATTATAAATAAAACTAAAAGTACAGTGAGCTCCGAGACAATGCTGGGGTGACTCAGGCACCCCGCGCGCCTAACGCCGGGATACTCGCGTTTCTTTCTGACGCGTAATTACTCGCGCGGCGCACTGAGTGCGCCAACAAAGAATCGACTGTTTATGCAATAACAAAAACAATAATTGCGATAAACTAGTGTTATTTATTAAGAAAAATTCTAACTTATAGAATAAAATAATATTTTGTGTTAATTATATGGGATATATGGAATTTACAATACGAAGTGTATTGTATGCCTCTAATAAGGCATGCAGTTGCATAAGGCGCATTGTAAAGTTTTAGGTTCCTAATTTATTATTTGTGGAAATATTTATATATTTCTAATATAAATTAACAATTATAAATCACGTACTAGCAATAACACGGGAAGCAGGGGTTTGTCTGTTTCCCTACAACGTTCCCGAGGTAACATTCGTATACATATTGTGACGTACGCGGTGCCAACGTTCGTCCCATACGCGCAGACAAACGACGACGGCAGTAGACTGGACGAGCGAGCGTGGCGCTATTCAAATGGGGCGCGGCTGCGTAGCCGCTGCCTTCGCTACTGTTGCGCGCGTTGCCCGTAGCGCGACGCAGACAAGGTGACGCGGAAGTGATTAGACTTGCGAGAGGGAGATGGCGCACCGCATCCCCTACGAGGAGAGCGGTCACATAAAAACGGCGAGCCTCTGGACATTCCTTCTTCTGGTTCCGATCGCAGTTCAAGCGGCAACATCGACATAGATTCAGAGAGAGATATTAAGTAGGCATTTCTGGACGTCAGAGAGACGTGTAGATAGTATTCACGAAGGAATTCGTTTGCAATTTGCTGGAGGAGAGTTGTGCGTCAGATAAGGTCGGGATTAATTAATTCAGATTAAATAGTTCAAAGTGATTCAGTGGGCAGTAAAGAAGAGACGGTAATTTGTGCAGTGAAGAAGTAGTCACTTTCAATCAGAGGCGTTAAGAACTGTGCTATCGAGTTTACGCGTACGCCCAAATTAAGCAAATACGCATAATCTTATCATTTGTGACGTGCAAGGGGCATTCGCACGCGGGCGTGAACGAGACGACGGGGCAAGAAAGAAACAGATGAGGACGTGAGGTGCCGTGCAAGGAAGACGGAAGAAGACGGAAGACAACGCGGAAGGCGACGAGAAGGCGACGACCGAGGTGGAAACGGGACGCGCCGAAGCAGAGGGCAGCTTGCACGGGCGAGGCGCCTTGAACGCCACCGAACGAGCGCCGCCGTCGCCAGCCAAGGAAGGGCTCCGAGGCGAGCAGCGGGCGGGGCGGCGAAGGTTTTTTTATTGATTTTTTCAGAGAATACATAGATCAGTACATAAAATACTACGCATATGTGGTGAAGGCTTACATTCTAATTGACTTAAAATTACACTATAAACTAATTTGGGTGAGGAAGTCTTTTCCAGACACCTCGGGCGGCGGAGGCGAGCAGCGTAAAAGCGCTGAAATGTAGGTCAACGACCCGCGACCGAGGGGAACTTATTGAAAGGGAACGTTTCTAGAGGAAATAAAACAGTGAACAGAACTGGTAAAAAACAAATGATTCCTGCCATTTTGAGCAATTTGCCTGCAGAATTGTAATGAAATTTATGTTTAATTTATGTTGTTCGCGGAACAATTAATTGTTTGAGAGTGCTACATAATTTTCACATTTCTTATGTTAACCCGGTGTCACTTGGTAAATTAAGTAGAAATTGAAGTTAGTTTTATGAGTAAGATGAACGACGGGAATTCCCAGGTCTTAAAGTATGCGCAAAGAAATGAATGAAGAGTTCATACGTTCTTAAAAGAAAAAAGGTACCATTGTGTTCTGTTTTTACTTTCTCGTCTTACGAATACTTCGTAAGAAGACACGGGTACTATCTGAACAGGTATTGCCTGGACGGTAAATGGGTAGATGGGTATTGTCTGGACGGTCTTCATCGGATTAAATACAGTTCAGGCGGGTAAGGCGGGGATGGACGTTATTGGGGCGGGTGTGATCGTAAAGAGGTTGGTGTGGTTAGGGGAGGGGGGTCGCAGCTGAGGTGGATGGGGCGTGATGGAATCGGTTCGTGTGGGGGGCGAATACGGCCGGGGGCGAGAAGGGAGAGGTTGGGCGACGAAGCAGGGGCACCAGCGGCGAAGGGCGGTGGACAACTGATTGATTGATTGATTGTAAGTAATTCCGGGCGCGTCAGCTACAGAGGTCATCAGTTCCGTAAGTGTAGTGTGTGTTTTTTCATCGGGACGTGACGGCGATCTTTCCCTGCTGGATGTCACGATCCGGCGCCGACCTACCATCGACTAGCGGGGTTTCCCTTTTACCAAGTATCTCCCACCAGCGGGGCACCGCCCCAGCCGGCACAACCTCTAAGATCCCAACCGGTCCCCTGGCATGTGTGGTGGTGTAGAGCATTTTAGTTTGTGTATAAGGGATGAGGAAAGAACAACGAAGAGGAAGGAAAGGTCGCGCGCGGTCCATGGCCCGTTTGTTAGAGTACTTCTCCGGCATTCGCCTGGTGTTGATCGGAGAAACCACGGAAAACTCCCGATCAGAGCAGCCGGCCGCCAGAATTCTCCTCCCGACAACGACTGAATTCGACGTAGCTGGCAAGCGAGTGTCGAAAATCCAGCCATCGTGAGGAGTGTAACCCCAGGACCTCCCGGTCAGAGGAATTGCAGTGACATCAGTTGATGCACTGAGCTCTCTACCCCGGTCAGAGGGACTGCAGTGACATCAGTTGATGCACTGAGCCATCGCTCCCAGCGAGCGAGCGAAATGCTGTAGACGGAGGGAGTTCCGCTGTACGAGAGTAGTGCCGGAGAGGTAACAGAGGCCAGGTTCCGTCAGCGAGTACGCATGCATTTCAAAAGAATCGTGGAGCGCAAACAAGAGGCTTCATAAAGATTCGAAATGGTTTACCTCCACCAAGGGAAGCGAATTAAAGCATCGCGATGAAAATGGTCAGAGTAAATATTCATACCTTTTCTCAGTAAAACATTTAACATAACCTGTAAGCGATGAAACCGAATCAAATAACCTGTGGTAAGCAAATTTTGCGCAATAAAAACCACGTTATGTATGAAGCCCCGTACCCGTGCGAGAACTCTCGCATGCTATACCCCACTCTTTTCCTTATTTTTCCATTTCCATATTAAGACTGTAATATATTTTTCCAAACCCCTATTATTCAGCGTCACTTGTAGTATATGTCCCCTTGTAATTGGTAACAATGTAATAGCAGTACACCCTTGTCAATACAAACTATTCTTATTTAACTTTATTCTCGAGCAAAGAGGTAGAACCGTGTAATTCAACCGCATAGAATATCATGTAAATAGTAATTTCTCATACAGTTGCAGATTCTACAGACTCTGAACAGATGGGGTTGAATGAAGGAGCATCGACCCAGCAAAAATGTAACAGAATGTTCAAGAAAATATCCTTTAGATTACGGTATGAGGGACGTTGCTTTAAGATCTTTGGACTAAAAAAAGTTTGTTTCTAAGGCCCCAGAACGCTTCGTTTAGAAGTTTTTGAACGATATACATTGAAAAATCCTGCCGTGCGTTGCAGGTTTCGTTTTAAATGAATATTTAGCTGCGTTTTTTAAACAAATCCTTTATATTTTTTAGTCAAAGTGCAATTCGTCACGTCTCTGTGAAATTCTCTTTCTTTAATGACCTCATTAATAAAGATTGGTTGCGTGTGAGAGCCGCAAAGGGAAGGTATACTACTGAAATAATATACGAGATGATATAATATGAAGAAGGGGCAAAATTGTTTCCAGGAAAGGAAATAATTCTGTCTTATTATGAATTTTTAACATTTATTTAACATCGAAAATAAGGAAACATAAGCGAATAAACGAAAATAAGTAATTGACATGCTAAAAATAAGTTCACGACCGCATTGTAATAAATGTGTCATCATAATAAAAATGTCAATTATAATCCAGGGAAATTTCCGAATTTCAATCAATCATAAAGTGTGGCTGATAACAGTTAAAGCAGAAGTAGAAACAATATACAACCTTGAAACTGTGCACATGTAATGTAACAAAATTTGTAAGAGAAGGAGCCGAGGCATAAAAATATAGAAAAAATTACATGCGAAACAGAAAGAAAAATGTTAAAAATAAGAACTTTAATATATCTCAAAATTAATAAAAAATTATTGCAAAAAACAATAAAATTTGAAGTAAATAGAGGGATAATAAGGTTTTAGTGTTCATAATACCAGCTAGTTATAATTGTCTTATCTTAAAATTCATGAAATACGAAGAGTGAAATGAACGGCAGAATGAAGTCCTTATAAATCACTTAAACTAGGCATTTTAACAACAGATATTGTGTTCACATACTTCGTAAATATTTGTAGCCAGTGAACGTATCTTGTCTCACTTTGTCACAAAATCAATTCGTATCTACCGTAATTCACGATTCTAAATATGTTAAGAAATTTCTTTTGACGAATATCTCTGCTTTCTCATTCACCTACTTTGAAAACAGGCCTACATTCCTCTTTGCAATTACAATGCGGGAAAAATTCCTACATGGTATTTGAGTAAACTCCTCGTGTGCGTGCGTGTTCCGTGCCTCACGGTTAGGCCTCTTCCCGTGCACCAATCGAGACATACGAAGTGTCATTCGCCGCGTCTCGGTCTCCTGAAGGGGAACTGATAATCTGTTTTCAGATTCATCCATAAGATTCTAATAAATTTCCAAAAAAGTGCTTTTGCATGCTTTAGCGCTGCAATCTTGACGTATAAATTGAGAATTAAACAATGGCGATTCGTCGCTTTGCTGCAGTGTTGCACAACAACCAGAAATGTTCGGCCAACGTCCCTTCACACATTAATATTAAAAAGAAATTCTTCACTTCGTTTGAGTGGTCTATCCTCGAACGAACGTCTTATGTGCAAGCGCTGACAGACGAAGAGAGGTCCCAGGGAGCGACCGAGAGCTGACATCATCAAGAGAGTTGGGTTTCATCCTCAACAACTTGGTCCTGGCGTGCGATACGAGCCGAACTTCTCCTTAATGTTCCTAATCTCCCTTATGTGTTGCAAATGTCCCAACACCGACACGTTGAACAGTACCTCTCAAGCCCGTTGTGGATTTCAGCCACCGAGGTATGTCGAATTAAGAAGATAGATGACGCAGTTGCCGGTTTGCCTCGTGGTGCCCGTGGAAGAGTTCTGTTTGAGCTGTTTTCAGTGTGAATTACTGTGATTACAAGTGGTCAAACGTCATTTATTAGGTAATTAATAGATTTATAGAACTTACATATGTGCGTTTTTCACAATGAATTCTAAACAGTGTTTACAAGATAAACGTTTTTAATGAAGAAAAGCTGAGAATAAAAGAACTCGGGATACCATTGTCAGATTTAAATAAAGTGCAAATTGTAAAGCCAGGAAATAAAAGTTTAAAAGGGTTTGTAAAAGATAAGATTATTTTAGAAATGCGTGGCTTCAAGGATGTGGTGTGCAAAATTCTCTGTTTTGCTTTTCATGTCTTTTGTTTGGAGGAGAAAATTTCTGGAGAAAGTCAGGAAGCACTGATCTGAAACATTTGAGTGTTTATATTGCGACTACCCTTCGTCTTCGGTTGGGCGCCTCGGACGGGTAGCCGGCTCGCTCAGTCGATAGACAGTCTGGCCTGAAATGGCGATGATGGAGGAAGCTGGCGGTCGGGGTCAAATGAGAAGCATTGCATTCATATAACAACATGGGGGATTTATTCAGTAAGAAATCACGAATGAACTGGTACCAATCATATCGGCGAGCATGCTCCCCTTTACCCAAATCAAAAAAAAACATGTCATGCACACACACAAGTTAAAATTAAGAAATACAAATTAATACAAATACAATGACAAAGATTTTCTCCTTGCGCAAATTCCCTCTTGGTGGCCAAACGCGGCCGAGGAATCTCTCTTCGTCGCCCGGTCGAAAGGTAATTAGCAAAAATTGTTCGCCACACAGTTTATGACTTTCGACCACGGGCGCACCACAAAAGCAAAATAAATACTGCCTCCGCAAGGCGGCTTGCACAACCCACCAAAGTTGAATAACCTCAGGCCGTCAGCTGGCTGCGAGGGTCGTCACGGGCAGTGAGGCGCTGCCCCGGGTGGGGTGCGCAGGACTGAACCAGGTATGCAGCGAGGGGTTGCTGGGGCTGGCCCAACACACAGCGCCGTCCGCACAATGTTGTGAATGACAAGGTAATGTTTGCTCGAATGAATGATCTCCTCACTCTCGATCTATCACACTGTATTTTGGAGATCGAAGCGAGTTCGTGAATCATCTGATAATCTCACGAAAAAAGTCCCGAATTCGAGCACAAGTCGGATATTAACACGGCACAATTCACTGTCAATTGTCCGTCACACAGCCCCGCAGTCTACAATTGTTAAAGGGGACTTGCACAAATTCTCCCAAGAAAACTCAATGTTTTTTATAAGTCCACCCAATACGAACCGAACTCTGGCTCCGGCACCTAGTGCCACCACAAAGGCAACTTGTCCCCCCTTGACCGCTACTCGCGTCCTACCCCGAACGCAACTCTTTCGCTTCTCTCCTCGCGTCGCCTGCTCCGAAGTCCCTCGAAGCTTCTTTCCCCCACCAAAATTATCCCCAAGATTCTGGAACCTTCCAGAACATTGCCTAATTTCGGCGGCTATTGGCGCAAGGGTAGTGCGTCTTAAACTATTTCTGCCCAATCGTCAAGTGTTTTTGAGGCCGAGAAATAAGAGAGAAGCTGGCTATCGCTCCCTCTCGCTTCAATTTTGCGTCAAATAGGGGCAGTTATTAATGGCTGGGGGTGTGAGGGGCTGGAAATCTCAAGGGAGGCTGGGGGGGGGGGCTTTGAGCGTCGCGGAAAAATACCGGGGGTGCCGTGCGCACGAAACGACCACCCAAGCTCCGGGACACGTGGCCGTGACAGATTCAAAAGGGGCGAAGGGGGGCGGCGAGCAGCCGCCGCCGTCCTGGCGCCATCGGCTGACCCTCAGACAGGCGTAGCCCGGGAGTAATTCTTAGGCGCGCAATTAACCGTAATATGTTCGGTATCACTACAATATAAAAAAGCATGAATCATTGACTGTACACTCAAAAAACATTTTGAAGTTCACATTATTTAGAAATACCGATATTTCGTCAGCGTATGGATTTGTGAGATTCGAAGTATTTCATGGGTATTTTTTGAAGTAAATTTGTAAATTGCCTTGAAACATTGAATGTGAAGAATAATAAGTGAATTAGAAGAAAACCAGAACTGTAAGTGGGAAAATATAAGTGGTTACTTTGCAACGCTGACAAAACATCTAAACTGAACAAAGAGGACTCTTCACCGAAGAAAAAAAGAAAAGTCAAATAACCGAAGATTGTTGAAAGCGTCGGCGACGCCACATTCAGCTATTAATTTATATTATAGAAGCAGAAAATTAAAAGATTTTGGGAACGGCGGTACAAAAATTATAGAACAGCTGTGCCTAGATTAGTAATATATTAAGTGGCATAAAAGTTTACGTTCTCCTGATCAGATTACCAAGAACTTCCGTAATGCAAAAGAAATAAAACCCTTTGCTTTAAAAAACGTAAAACCAATGCTTTTGCGTCTCACGTTTGACCAAACTCCATCACGATCCCCCAATTTTGTATTTAAGACGTTTTGATCGCATGTCACAGCAACATCCAGAAGGAGACACGATTTTTTCCCCAAATCCCAGATAACAGATTCCAGTTCGTTTGCCTCTATCGTGCGATCCATTTGAATTTGTTGGTCGTACAATATTGTATTGAGTCCAACAGACCGGTTTTGGTGAGTGTTCATACCACTTGGGGCATATGTTTGGAACTTCGAGGGCGGTACAGATCTGCCAGTGGAGGTAGCTACACACCCTATCGTGTCTTTTCAATTATTCGGTCTTTGCTAGGATTGGACAAGCTGAGACGGTATGATCAATGGTTTCTACTTGTTACTGGTAAATGCGGCATAATACTGGGAAACATGCTTGCGACATCGAAGGACGCTAAGATATATTCCTCTGGTATTCGTAATTCTTATAATAGGGTGACTAATTCCCTACTATTTAAAACAATATTATGTGAATTAACATGCAATAGAGGTTTTAAAATTGCATTTAAGTATTTGTGTACTGTGGGGTCCCAATACTCCCCATCTCAGGTTTTTGTCCAGTTTCCCTGATCCATTAAGCAAATGCTGAGATGGCTCCTTGTTTTGCTTCGGGACGTAAATGTAGCTTCACTGTGCGCACGTTTTGTTGAGCACTCCTTTGGCTTGTAGTTCTTTCAGTTGAAATTGATTTTCTATAACTCTGGGACAAACATTTTTCAAATTTTTATTTTTCTAAAATAATAATTATTTTCTGAATTCTTGTTTCTAGTTTTTCAAATGCCGTTTTTTAAATTGAAGGCCTCAAGAAAATGTGCGCAGATAATCTCTTTCCCCACACGTCATATACAATTTTTACTGTTTTTTGACCAAATGAATAAATAAATAAACAAACAAACTGGCCTCATAGGGAGGTCGTTTTTATGTACCTTGATCAATCCATATGCTCTTGACAAATTGCCCGTTGTGGGATATATCCTATAGTATGTTTTAGTATCGATATATTTATATTTCTTCCACCTTTTGATATTTTCTTGTAATTCATGGATTAAAGTATTAATCTGGCTAAGCGCCATTTTTTAAAAGAAATGAGATATGGACGCCATCAGTTGCATTGGACCATGTTCTAAGTGTACGCAAAATTTTGGCGCCAAATCTGTTAAAATAGCCATATAATTAATGGAAAATGTAAACGCCATCAGTCACATCAGAGATTTTATATTTTGCAACAACCGGCTATAAACCTAGATCTTCAAATGCTGTTCTTAATTTCACATTATGCAGGTAAACGCCAGATATTCCACTGATGTTTGTGTAGTTTGGCGCTTCAATGAATTAAATAATTAAATTCAGTTTTTAGAACTGATGAATAAACCCTTTGAACACGATTATCTCACAACTTGTATGATGTCGCATAGCCGGTTGATGCATAACACCGTCCATTCCGTCTCGAGAAAACGCAAACGCGGGATGTGGCACAGCCAACGACACGGGACAAGGGCGGGCGCGTTTTCATGCCTTCGATCGCGTCTGCCCGCGCGCACACGCCTCTGCCCGTCTCCGCCAGTTCGGCGCCACACACACACACACACAGAGCGACCGCCCTGTCGCCGTTCGATATATCGAAAGTCGCCGTGATTGTTCGTCCGCGTGCGCTAGTGACGTCACGGAGATGACGTCAAAGCTCGGCGTGGCGGTCGGGGGTCGATCGCACGAGGACAACTTTCGTCGTTCGACCGGCGGGAATGCCTGAGCTCGCGGCTGCGCCCAACTTCGGACGCCGCCGGTGCATTATTGAAGGAGGCGGAGGGATTTCGACGAACCTCGCAAGGCCACTCTGCAGTCAAATGTCCTCAGGAGGGTACGAGATAAAGTTGTAATCGAGCAATTCATTAATCCGGGAACTGCTGTATCCTTCTATGTTAATTCGCAATTCTTAATATTTAGTAGACTAGCGGAACCCAGCAGACGTTGTTTTGCCCTTCATCGCCCTCTTTCCCCTTCCATCTCCCTTTCTCTCTCCCTCCTCATCTCTCCCTTTGTCCCTCCGTCTCTCTCTGTCCCTGTCTCAGTCTGACTGCCCGTTTGTCTCTGTCTCTGACTCTGCCCCTCTCTCTGACCCTCTTACATGTAATTGCAGATTTTGCAAGTCACGGAACAAGTGAGGTAATATCGAGAAGCGTCTAGCCAGCAAAAATGTAATAGAACGTTTTTGTCTCATTCTGTATTTTACGGTGTCAGAAACGTTTCTTTGAGGCGTTTGGTCTCAAAATTTTAGTTTTTAATGACCTAGAACGCTTCATTTAGGAGTTATTCAACGATATAGATTCAAAATGCTGACGAATATTGCAGGTTGCATTTGACGTAAATATTTAGTTTTGTTCTACAGCGACATGTAATCATCGCCCTTCTAACGCAATATGGATTTTTTTCATATTACATATTTAGTACAGTATTACATATTTTACATATTTTGCTGTTTTAACAATATATTTTCTTTTCTATCATTTTTTTCATTTTTATTACATGCTTTTTTTAAAATCAGAATTTTTCCTACATTATTGGGGAAATCTAGATGTTCAAAGTATAATTGACAGAGTGTTTTGTGGTCTGTAACCTTAATTTACGAGAAAAAGTTGCGATCGCCGACGTGTAACTATTCGATGAAGAAGTTACATGCTGCAGTGTACGTTTGCTGGTTGTGGATCTCGCCAGTTTATACGATGGCTTCTATTACTAGTGCGGCTTCTAAATTGCGGTCCTGCATTACAATAGATGAAAGTATTACTACTGACGAGGAAGTTGTATGATGCAAACTGAGCGGTATTACTTTACCGTATACGGAGTATATACGTAGTACAGGGAAAGATATTTAATGCTGCTGATAATCGATTTCGAGATTTCAACGGAAATACGCGTCCTAGGGTCCCCTGATACCGAAAAAGTGGTTCATTTCAAAACGTCTGTCTGTTCGTCTGTCTGTAAACAACCGTTGCGCCGAATCCATAAGTATGATTTCTTCCAAAATGAAAATTCCGCAGTTGATCTGGTTCCACTTCAGGCGCCGCGATTTTGAAAAATATTCTTCAAAATTTGGGGGTACTTTATATGAAGCCCCCCGGATTTTCAAAATTTTCTCAAAATCGGCTCCACATTTTTTCTTTCGACTTCTACTAAGAATAGAATAAAATACACTTAGAAAGGTGGCATAGGTCCCATTTTTTCGGTTAACTCCAAATTTTCGAAAATTGCAATTTTTCGGCGCCTTCCTGGAACTACAAAATTGAAGATAGAAATTTTTCCTTCAAATAATTTTTTTTAATTGATTCCTTTCATCAGGGTCATGTACATTGTTTTGAAAATTATAGTAGTTTTCGCGCAAAAGGGCGTGCAATATTTGCAATTTTAAAAATTACAAAAACAAGTTTTTCTCAAAAACGACTCCAAGTTTTTTCTTTAAACTTTCGGTAGGGATAGTGCTAAATGTACTCTATGAAATGACATAATTGCCATATTGCTCTATTATTTTCTTTTTTCAAAAATTACAAAAATATATTATTTTTGACTTGTTTCTCACGTCGTTAATATTTGCATTAGCGGCAATTTGTTCACATTATTATATTTGAGTATATTTGTTGTAAATAAAGTGTCTCGAAAATTGAATATTTTCTGTGAAAACTAGCTCAAAATCCCGCATTTTTAGAAACGATTAAACGCTATTTTCTCATAAATGGCTTCAAACGTTTTCTTAAAACTTCTCGAACGAATAGTGCGAATTGCACTCTTTAATATGACGTAATGTTCATTTTGGAGATTTTTTTTTGCTTTTGCAAAAATTACACAAACGTAATTTGTTAGAAAGATCTCTCACGCCTTTAGTATGCTTAATACCAGCAATCTGTCAACAGTTTTGTTTATTTGTGACTTAAAGTGCTTCAAATGACTTTAAATAAAATGTTTCGAAAACTCAAAAATTTTCTGTGAAAAAGAGTTTCAAATTTCGAATTTTTTGTAGTGAAAAACTCAATTTTCTTAAAAACGTCTCTAAATTGTTCAATGAGAATTGCCATTTAATACGAGATTTTTGTGTTTTTAATATTCTAAATTTAATATTTTCGTTTTACCATTAAAAAACCGAAAAATTAAGAAAAGTGTAAAAAAATGTACTTGGACGGCGTGAGATGGGAGCTGGCACGAGTATGTGGAAATTGCGAATAGCTATCTCAGACCCAAGGAACTAGAAAACTAATACGGGATAGTCAGTGCCATTCTGTTTCACCACTAGTTTCTAACTGTAATTTGTGGCTGTGTAATTTTTTTTAATTAAAGAATTTTAATATTACATATTATACCCTATTTTACATATTCAGACATTATTTTACATCTTATCCGTTTTCATTCCATATTTATGCACAAATTTTGACGTTTCATGCTTCGTATTTTTCCGGTTTCTATGCGTGTGTGTGTGCGGCGGGGGAGGCGAGTGCAGAGGACAGCACGCGCCAGCGCACCGCTGCGATAATTGCGCATGCGCAAACAGTTGCGGTTCATTTGGCGCCGGCGGCGGAGTGCATCGGCGCTTTATTTCCGCGCCTCTCCCCAATCGCTGCCGGGCCACCGAGCGCTCGCGCCCGCGCGTGGCCGCCACAGGCCGGCAACGGGAATTCTCTCTCGTTACCAATAAATGCCTTTTGTTCTGTTTTGAAACTTGAAAACTTTTTATGAATTTAATTAACATGTTATCGTTATTCGGGTTTGCGGTTTGATTTTTGTTGTTGTTGTTTTTTGTTTTTTTGTTTGTTTAAGGTCGCAACAACTACTAGGTCATTAGCGACAACTATTGGATTTAACCTTACGGTATGAGGATGAAACGATATGGTGATGATGGGGGGGGGGTGAAAGGACGAACACATACAACCATGCCCGAGGCGAGACTCGAACCCGCGACCCCAAGGTCCGAGCCCACTACGGTACTACTGGCTCAGCGATCTCGGCCACGGGGCCAAGAATGGTGATCGGCCGAGACAGGTATACGGTGTAAGCCATATAATCATCGGACCTACGAAATAAAGGGATATTTCTATTCTTATAATGAATTGGATTCACTAAAGATAAAAAATTAGAACTTTCACATTATTTTATTCTTAACTTATTTACGTCTTTGTAATGGCTTTCGAAACCCCAAAGAGTAAACAAAGCCTAATATCAAAGTAAAGTGATATGGTTGTTTCAGAATTTGCTTTATCGTTGCAATTTACTGCAATTTCTCTAGAGGAGAGCGCTTGCCACATTACGAAAACTGTACGTTGGCCGTCAGTGCGACTGTTGTATTGTTGCCTGAGTGCGGAAATCGGTTTAAATTATCTCCTAACGCACTTGGCCACGGTGGAACCCATTTCCGGTGGTGAGGCGCAAAGCCAATGGAAAGCAATTATGTCGCTTTGCCCACGCACAAGAAGCTTCGAGTTGGCCGAGCACTGAGGCCAGGCGTCGAGCAATTCGACGGGACATGATCGCGTTTTAAAGATTTCCCTTTTTCCTGGGTGTGCCTGCAATAAGTATACTAGCCTTTCTGAAAATGCGGAATTTTGTGCTAGTTTTTTTCAGAAAACGGTTGGGTTTTCGAAAAACTTTACTTGACATTATTTAAAGCACATGTACTCATTAATATAATAATGCCCACAAATCGCTGCTAATGCAAATATTAACCACGTGACAGTACGTACCAGTGACGTAAAGTAGTCCCCAAAATTAAAATATCGGTTTCATATTTAAGGGGCCACGATATCAGTTAGATCGATCAGGGATTATAAATTTTGGAGAAAATCGGCCGAGCCGTATAGTCGCTAGCTTTGTTCACAGACAGTCGGACGGACAGACATTTGGCTTTCAATTGATTTTTCGGTATCAAGGACCCACAAAACAGGGAATCTGGCTGCACCATGTGTAGGATTTTTTTTTAAATTTAGCAACTGTATTTGTCCACTTTTTCTTTACCAGGGCCCTATAATAAGATGTTTTTCTGCCAAAAATCCCCCGTTTTTTCGCGCAGCATTACTTAACATTCCCTGTACTAGACGTATGTATAGTATGAAGTGAAATATTATTATTAGCCTATAGAATCCTATGTAGGGCTAAAGCCTCCTCATATCTCAAGGAAGATTTGTGCCTTTGGCTACTTGTGGCCATGTAACATAGCTCATTCGCTGTCTGATAATACACTTCATTTGGTTATGTTCCACTTCATTTGTTATCTGATTTAGTTCACTATTCTGACTACGCTTGTTATTGATAATTTTCATTTTTATAGCTACTTTAACTGATCGTACATTCATACTTGTAGTTATGCGGTTTGTTAGATATTCACACTTTTGTTAATCATTAATTGTTTTTCACTGTTTCTGACATATTTTTTTTCACCTGTTTGGTTATACACTTTTCACTTCGTTGTTATTCTTTGTCTATATTTGGAGAAACATGAAGATATTCATGTTAGGTGTGACTTACAAGTCGACCTATCTTGGGCCAGCCTCGTCTACTTGTTGCCGACTGCTTCCCTGAAGCTATCTGACCATCGTTTGTGTTGCCTTCCAGAGTGTCGCCAGTCAATTCTTGGTTCCCATATTTTATTATGTGTGACCATCTTTGGTCTTACACTGGTTGTGTCTAACAATATGTCCGCCCCATTTCCATTTCAGTTTTTCAACTTCTTCTGGTACATCTTTTATTTTGGTTTTGCTTCTTATATCTGCGCATGTTCTGTGGTCTTTGAGAGACATTTTGAGAATTTTTCTTTCTATCTTCCTTTGACACCTTGATATTTTCAGTTTTTGAGCTGAGATTAAGGACTCAAGACTGGCATCCGTTAGTTAGTGTTGGTAATAGACAAGAGTCTATTACTTTTATCTTCATTTTTAAGCCTTTACATTTGTCTAGTGGGATGAAGGAAAGATTTTTTGCCAGGTGAGGGCAATTCTTCTGTCAATTTCTTGGTTAAGTCTTTTGTTGAACGATATCAGTTGTCCAGGTAAATATATTCTTGTACATATTCTATCTCCATATCAATTTTTATAGGGAATTCCTTGTGATTTGTCGTTAATTTTGTTTTACTTAAGTTTAGATGGAGTCCTACTTTTCGGTTTCTTTATTTAGTTCGTTTAACTTTTTTTGTAGTTTTTGTTGAGAGGTCGCCTGTATAATGATGTCGTCGGCATATTTGAGGTTGTTTAGTCTTCTTTCGCAGTCCCTCGTTCTTCCATTTCAGCTTCCTAAAAACATCTTCGAGTAAACTGTTGAAACTTTTGGTTGATAGAGGATCTCTTTGTTTTACTCCCTTTTTCCTTTCTCACCATTCGAATACTTCGTAAGAAGAGAAAGTTATGTAACCGTGCACCGGGAAACGGCAAATTTTCGCCAGAAAAACTCTTAGAGCTGCTAACGAAAAAGTGGATAAAACCTGTTGCTAAATTTAGAAAAAAGTCCTCTATCTCGTGATGTAGTCAAAATCCATGTTTTGTTGCTTCTAGTTTTATTTGGAATACTTCTCCTTCAATGTTAGTCTTGATCTTAGCTGTGCTTGTTTTGTACAATTTGTTCAAAATTCTTATGTATTTGGGAGGAACGCCCTCCGTTTGCACTGATTTAAATGTTGGTGTGTGTTCAACACTGTCAAATGCTTTGGAAAAATCTATTACAGCTATGTATAGGTTCAGATTATTCTATGTTATTCAGGTTATTCAGCTATGTATAGGTTATTCTTGGACTTTTTCGAGTATCTCGTTTATGGTTTGTAGGACGTCCATTGTACTGTATCCTTTCTTGAATCCAGCTTGCTCCGGTGACAATTGTTACTCTAGTAAATATGTTATTCTTTTTTTATAATTTTTTAAAAGACGTTTGACATCAAGCTTATTGGTCTATAATTACTGTTGGTTCCTTGAGTCTTTTTTGTGTATGAGGGTTAATTGTACTTTTGGAATATTGGTTTGGAATTTCTTCAGTCTTGAGTATCTCATTGAAGACATAGGTTATTATCTTGTGAGTTTCCGGGGAGCCGAGGTTTAGGAGATCATTTGTGATTCCGTCTTTGCCAGGGGATTTACCTAATCTTATATTTGTATTTGCTGCTCTCACTTCACTTGTGGACTCCTAGAATTAGATATTTGTTCGTAAATATTCATTTCTTTGCCTTCTTTACTGACTAGATTTTCTTATTATTTGTCTGATTTTGTAGAATTGTGTTGTCTTATGTGTTTTCGGATCTTCCTTTTTACTTCTTTGTTTATGGTGTCCTATTCAGATTTATTGTCAGGATTGGTCCTGTGTGTCAGTAATTTCTTTCTTTCTTGTAGAAGCATTTGTGTTTCAGTACCCATTTTTGTTCATTCTGTTGGATGATGTATTTTTGCATGCCTCTCTTCCCGCTGTCAGCAGGCAAGTATACAGTTTATTTCTCTTGAATGTTTTGAAATGTGTGTTTCTCTATGTCAGCGATGTTTTCCACTAGTTTGGATTTGTAGGTGTTTATGTCGATGATGCTGAGTTGTAGGTTTCTGTTATATGAGTTGTGGAATCTTCTTAGTTTCTTTATGTTTATTTCTGCAGTTACCATTCTGTGATCAGAGTCGAAGTTAAGGGTTCCGTTTACTTCTGTTTCTTGAATACATTTCACTTTATTTGTGAGGATGTGGTCAATTTCGTTCATGTTTCTTTCTCCTGGGGAGATCCATGTCCATCTACCATACTGATTTCCCTTGAAGAACGTATTCGCAATTTCCATTTTACGGCTTTCAGCGAAGTGAATTTTTCTTTCGCCTCTCTCGTTGCGTTCCCCTAGTCCGAAGACACCGATTGCTTCTTCTTCTTCTGGGTATTTCTTTTTACGCACTTTGGCATTGAAGTCTCCTATTATGAATTTCAGTTGTGCTCCGTTTGTGTTCATAATATTATCAAGAGTGCAATTGAATTCTTCTATTTCTTCCTCTGAGCGTTGTGCTGTCGGGGCGTCAACTTGGGTAATTAGGATTGTTGTTTTTCTGATATTTAGAGAAAGGGTTGCAATTCTTTCGTTTATTCCTATTACTTCTTTTATGTATCCCTTTAATTTTTTATTAATGAGGAACCCTGTTCCTCTTTATCCTTTAGTTGTGCCGATATATGAGAAAATATATCAATTTTATTTTTCAATTATGTGTTCTCCTAATCTTGTTATTTCACACAAACCAATTACGTCATATTTAATGTTAGATAAAGCTTTCTTCACTTCGTATTATCTGTCTGTAGTTAGAAGAGATCTGTAGTTCAGAGTTGCTATCAATAATCTGTTTTGATTTGGGTCTGGAGTTTGGTAGTTGTTTTGATTTATTTTTTCTTTGTCTTCAGTTCAATTCATTTTCTTGCTCTTCTTTACTATTTGTTTCTTGTTTTCTGCACCCTTGTGTTTTATTAGTTTTTTCCTTGTCTTCCAGAAAAGCTCCCTCAGTCTTCCCATTTTCCATCGATCTTAAGTTTTTGAAATCTTATATTTACTGTTTTTCCTTCTAATCTTAATTGCTTTGCTGTTTGACGTATTGCATTTTGTATTTCCCTTTCTTGTATCGTAAGGTCACCTTCAATATACGTATTTTGTCCTTTAAACTGCTTTTTATTCTTTAGTGCTCTGATTCTCAGAAAAAACTTTAGTTCTCTCTTTCTCACAAAAAAATTGAAACGTTCCAAACAACCTACACAATGGGAATACGGAATCCAAGTCCAAAAGATAATGCCACATACACAAAAAACCATGGTGGTAAATCACAATGAAGGTGGAATGTAATGGAAGTTACTCAGCCTGCACCTACAAAAACAAAATGTACGAAGCAAACAATTGAAAATAATAGATATACTGAAATTTTCAGTTCCCGCTTTAATGTATTTTGCCATATCTGTATGTTAATAAAATGAACGGTTGTGAAGACATTGTGTTTAATTTTGCTATCATCGGATGTAGTGATCGCATGTCGATCAGGTTTTTGTCCAGTTTCCCTGATCCATTGAGCAAATGCTGAGATGGCCCCTTGTTTTGCTTCTGGACTTAAATGTAGCTTCAGGATGCGCACGTTTTGTTGAGCACTTCTTTGGCTTGTAGAGGTAGAATTGATGTTCGTTACTATTTTGTTAAGATGCGCTTACACGAAGAGACAAAGTCTCCTAACTTCCATGAAGTTAAGAGATAAACTCTCTTAGAAGGCTTTACACGATTCGAAATATCTCCCGAAACGCGAGTCTCCTAACTCACGGGAGAGTCGTTTCCTAAGATCTCTCCGTAAAAGTATCTCCTTGGCGTTTACACTTGATACAAATGTCTCTGGATGTTCTTTGGCGCCGTCATGTTGAATAAGCAGCTGGTGAGCAGCGGCGAGCAGTTTGAGGTTAGAAAGTGACAACTGGTGACAACTCTTGCAGCTACCTGCGCCAATTTAATAATTTTGAAGAAACGGAGGAAATTAAAGAGACAAGTGTGGGTGATATTTTAGAATAGAAGAGCTGAGTATTTACAAACATTTGATTTTTTTACACGGACTTTGTCATTATTATTTATAATTCCCCAGTGTACAATTTCCCCCGATGAACAGAAATCCACGGACCACACTGGAAAGTCACAGAGACACCGACAGACGCAGAATAGCTTGATCGAGCACGTGGACTCATACCAAGAGAGCAGAAAGTCTTCTAACTCTCTTTGAATACTATTTATGTCCCAGGAGATACGATTTCTCATCGATACCAGAGTCTTTACACTGCACTCTCGTGGAGACTTCGAAAATCTCTTGTGAAGTCATGTCTCCGGAGAGAAGATCACTCTCCTGAGAGTTTACACGTATCTCCTGGTGTCTTCTAACTAGTTCTGGAGAGTTAGGAGAGAAAACTCTCTCCGTGTAAACGCGCCTTTAGCAATGCAGAAAAATCAAATCAGCAGTTCATTTACCGTTGAAATTGATTTTCCATAACTCGGGAACAAACATTTTAAAAATTTTTATTTTTCTAAAATAATAATGATTTTCTAAATTCTTGTTTCTAGTTTTTCAAATGTTGCTCTTTTTTATTCTGTGCCTCAAGAAAATGTGCGCAGATGATCTCTTTCCCCACACGTCATATACAGGTTTTACTGTTTTTTGACCAAATAAATAAATAAATAAATAAAAGCGAACATGTGAGTCCTGAGAAGTTGACTGCGACCGGAGTGGCCAGTGCAGCGCCGGCAAAGGCGTCATGAGGGCGAGTGCTGCGACCGGAGCAGGTGGCGCGACGTGTGTTGGGAGGAGGAGGGGGAGGGGAGGGGAGGGGGGGCGATCGAATCGCGCGCGCTGACGGGCGTCGCTGATGCACGCGACGCGGGAGCGCGGGAGGGTCGCGGCCGGCGGCGCACAGTGGTTGATTTCCAGAATCTAGCGGTATTTAAATCAAAAATGGATATGCTCAAAAGTAATGAAAGTCCACGTGAATGGGTTCCTTATAGTCTTCCCCGGACTGTATCAGTCGCCATAAGTGCAAAATTCATTTCTCAGAAGAGTGGGGGGGTCTGTTCAGTGACCGCCTCCGAGCCGCGCGCTCAGCCGTACCTAAGTCCTGCTTTGACGCTCTTGATGTCACTGCCTCCTGACGTCGCGTTGATAAGGATACCTTAAATTTCGATATGAGCAAGAATCCGGAAAGTATGATCTTCAAAATGCACTAACTGTTAATAGAAAGTTTTACATTTTTGGTAGTATATTTTATGCAAAAGTATCACCATGTATTTGAGAGAAGTTTCTTAAGTGATCAGAAATTTAAACAGCATTATGTTGAGTTGCCAGCTATTGCCAAGAATGTTCTTTGCATGATTATGTTCCCTAAACCTTGTGAAACAAAATGGTGAAAAACATTTTTGCCCGAATTTGCCCCATTTCGAAAAAATTGATTTTTTTCAAATACTTGCACATTCACTCGACGGGAGCTATTCGAGCTGTTGCGTGAGAGTGAACTCTCTCGTGCAACAGATTTACGGAATAGAAAAATGCTAATGGAGTATGTTTCCCGTAAAGTTCTTTGAAATATTGCAGAGGTAGTATTAAGTGAGAAGATTCGGAGATTCACCTGCCAAATTACTGACAAATGGAAGGCTTCCAAAAGAATGGTAGACAGGTTTGCGGCAAGGAACTCGGCATGGCTGGACGAAGCAATAGTGTGTGTCAAGGAAGAAGTGCAGAAAACGTGTAAAGGTAGGCCTGAAAAAGAATTCGCTTCGTGTTCGAAGAGAAGCAAAAGGCGAAAAGTACAACCACTCGTTGTAGAGTACTGTGAGGAAGAATTAGCTGTGGCGGCTCAAGTTAGCTTTATGTCACAAGGCAGTAAGGATGTAGCGGAAGTGATTGAAGGAGCTGTAGATTACTGTACTCCTCACACAGTGAAGCGAATGAAGACAGCACGTTTGCTTAATGTGAAGGAACATTCTACGAGATGTTACACTGCAGACGAGGTACAGAAGTTCTGGGGTTGTTACATGTTCCTGGAGCTGGTGTGCCACGTGAAGGTGGAATAGCTAATTCAGAGAGCGACTAATGTCAACTATTGTAAGTTTTCTTTGTTACTAAGTTTTTATAATTATTTTAATTACTCAGTTAATTATAAATTCGAACCAATATATTAAATTCTGAGTTAGTCTCATGAATCTTTAGAAGGCAATTGCATGCACACTCTCTTATAAGTAGTTCCCACGTTGATAATCGGATAAAACTTATCAAGACTCCAGGACAATTAATTTATTATTATACTACTTCACTACATTAAAATATGATGGAAAATGACGCAAGGAATAATTCTGACCATTTGCAACATCGTCGGCCTTACCGTTCTCTTGATAATATTTTAATACCGCTAGATGAAGGAAATCAACCACTGTGCGGCGCCCGCGAACGGGGCAGCGAGCGCAGCGCCGGCGCGCGCCAGACGCACCTGCGAATAATCCAACAGCTGTCATTCGCCTTCGTTTACTCGCATCGCTGTTCAGGTTTTCGGGCTGTAAACGTTACGCCATCCCAATGTTCACGCAAACATTTGGTAGAAACAATACCTTGATGCTGATCTTCAAATTTACTATTCAGTTGTTGTAATATAATTCCGGGATTTTCCTCTATGTGATGAACCATTAAATCCCTGTGTTCACCTCTCTTCGTAAACAGTGTTGCCGTGGTATTTCGTCTTGACTTTTTACCCACCGATGCGCAGGTCATCTCTTCAGTTCCCATGTGTAATAGCGAGCGCTCTCCAATCTCTATTATTATTGTATACTGCACAAATTTGTATTTTGTTCCCCTCAGTTTCCTTTTCACTTTCCCGTATACACACGTATATACGGATTAATACACCTAGTGTAAGGAAAGTTATGTAATGCTGCGCGAAAAAACGGGCGATTTTCGGCCCAAAAACTCTTATTACAAGACCCTGGTAACGAAAATGTGGATCGATCGAGTTGCTAAATACAGATAAAAAAATCCCCTAACACGTGGTGGAGCCAGAATCCCAGTTTTGTGGGTCCTTGATACCAAAAAAAAACAATTGAAAGCAAAACTTCCGTCCGTCCGTCCGTCCGTCCGTCCATCCGTCCGTCTGTCTGTCACTCTATAAACAACACTAGCGCCTAAACTATATGTACGTTTCCTTCCAAAATGAATATTTCCTCGTCGATTTAACTCCACACGAGGCACCCCGATTTTGAAAAACCTTCTTCAAACTTTCGGGGTACTTTACATGAAGACCCCCGGACATTTTCAAAATTTTCTCAAAAACGTCTGCAAATTTTTTCTTTAAATTACTTGTAAGAATAGAGTAAAATACACTTATAGAGGAGGCATAGGTCCTAATTTCACCATAAACTCTGAATTTTTGAAAATGCAAAACTTTGAATTTTTTCGGGCTCTTCCTACAACTACAAAATTAAAGTTAGAGATTTACCTTTCAAATAAAATTTGTTCTCCATAGTGAGTCCTTTATTTAAGGTCATGTAAATTTTTTTTGAAAATTTTAGTAGTTTTCATGCAATATTGTGTGCAATATGTGCTATTTAAAAAGTTACAAAAAGAAGATTTTCTCAAAAACGGCTCCGAATTTGTTTATTTAAACTTTTGATAAAAATAGATCCTCTTGTACTCTGAGACGACATAAACGCGATATTGATTTTTTCTTTCTTTTTTCAAAAATTACAAAAATATATTTTTTGACTTCTCTCACGTTGGTAATATTTACATTGGGGGTGATTTGTTATCATTATTATATTTATGAGTATATGTGCTTTCAAAAATGTCTTATAAAGTTTCTCGAAAACTCAATAGGTTACTCTGAAAATCTGCTCAACATTCTCCATTTTCAGAATAGCTCAAACGCTATTTTCTCAAAAAAGGCTCCAAATAATTTTTTCAAACTTTTCGAAGAGGTAGTACTAATTGCACTCTTTAATATGACATAAAGTTCATTTTGACGTATTTTGTTCGTTTTTTCAAAAATTACACAAATGTTAGTCTCCAGTCCCAATCAGCCCTTCGCGAGCGTCGTGTGCTCTCTTATCAGTCCCCACCGCCTTCGCCCCTCTCCCTCTCCCTCTCCCTCTCCCTCGCCGGGCCGGGGGGAAGGGAGGGGCAGTGGAACCTCCCTCATTGGGCTAACGTCGCTAGCACTGCTCCCTCTAACAGGAAGGTCCTAGGTTCGAGTTCCGACGGCGGCAGGATTTTCGCCACTAGTTTTTCAACTAGGTCGAAATCAGTTGCTGTCTGGAGAGGAGTTCTAGCAGCCGGCAACTCTGATCGCTAGTTTTACGTACTTTCTCCGATCAACGCTAGGCGAATGCCAGAGCAGTACCCTAACAAACGGGCCACAGACCGCGCGCGATCTTTCCTTCCTCTTCCTTGTCCTATCCTCTCCCCTCACACACACACACACTAACATGCACTACACTACCACACATGTCGGGAGACCGGTCGGGGGTTTACAGCTTGTCCCAGCTGGAACGATGCCCCGCTGGTGGGAGATACCTGGTTCAGGGAAAACCCCGCTAGTCGACGGTAGGTCGGCGCCAGATCTCGCCGTCCAGCGGGGAAAAGATCATCGCCACCTCCCGGCAAAATACACTCACTACACTTATGAGACTAATGACCGAAGTAGTTGACGCGCCCGGAAACACGAATCAATCAATCAATCAACGCCAGCAGGCGGTGACTCAACGCGCGCTGAAGGGGCGTTCGTGGGGAGGGGAGGTCCGCGAGGGCGGTGGGGGTGGAGAGAGAGAAAGCAAGTGGGGGATGTGTGATAGAAGTAGATTGTATTTTGAATTGAATTGATTCCTTATTTTACGTGGCCATCAGGCCCGCACTTCCGTCTGATCACGCAAATTTCGCTACGCTCCTTTCACCATCAACCAAGCGGAGAAAGAAGGTATTTCTTGAGCGATCGAAACAGGAGATTTTGAATTTAGGTCAGAGGCTTCATCTAGGCTTCACCTTTTACATGTAGTAAATCTACTAACATGGGACAGCCGGCATTACTTCCCCTCCGAAAGATTTTTTCGCCCTTAAAAATCCGCGGCTTCGATCGAGTTTGAACCCGCGAACTTAGGTATAACAGTCCGATACGCTAACCGTTACACCATCGCCGACAAAAGGGCGGGGGTGGGGGTTGTAGGTGATTTGGTGGGGAATGGCGATTGGTGGGGGAAGAGTCGGCGGCGGGAAAGGCCTCGATTGAATGAGTGTTCCGGGCGCGTCAACCGCAAAGGTGAGTAGTTCTGTAAGTGTAGTGCGTGTTTCTTCATCGGGTGGTGGCGGTGATCTTTTCCCTCGGTGGATGGCGAGATCCGACGCCGACCTACCGTCGACTACCTGGGTTTCCCACCACCAGGTGTCTCCAACCAGCGGGGCACCGCCCCAGCCGGGACATGCTGTAAGCTCCCGACCGGTCTCCCGGCATGTGTGGTAGTGTAGTGCATGTTAGTGTAAGGGGTGAGTATAGGACAAGGGAAAGGAAGGAAAAATCGCGCGCGGTCCGTGACCCGTTTGTTAGGGTAATGCTCCGGCATTCGTGACGTTGATCGGAGGAACCAAGGAAAAGTGCGGCGGCGGAGGGCGGCGCACAGTGATCAATCAGTGATTTTCAAAATATTGGTAATGATTAGACATCTCATGTTTAGGGAAGTGCCTATTTTTTTCTAGAGAACTTATTTAAAGGCTGACAATATATGTGCACGAATCATAACAAATGATGACATATGACCAAGTTTTATAATGCTTATTTTAGCATAAATGCCTTTTTTTCATAAATGCTTTTTCTTTAGAATTATTGCACGTTTTGCCTTTTATGTATTATTTTTATATACAATGCTAAAATATTAGAAAATCGACCATGGTCCAATCTGACCATTCATTACGAAACCTACAATTCATGTGTGTGTATTGTGAAATAAGAGAGAATTCCTGAATGTATACTAACATATTTTTCTCCATTTCCAAATTTCATAAATACCTGCCATGTTCTGAGAAAATGGTCGTTTTACAATACACCGAGGGCACCTTTTGAGTGGAAATAAATGTAAATTCCCATAAGGTTTCAGTATTGCTAATGTTGAACTAAAATATATGGCAGGTACATCTGTTGGTATTCAGAAATCCTTCTCTGTATTCAAACTGATTTTGTCTCCCAATCGTTGCAGATTTAAAATTGCGATCCTTGAAAAGTTACTGGTAATACATTGCAATGGAAACTATTAAGAATAAAATTTAGAAAAGTTTAAATACGTGTGGAGTCTTACAAATAATTTTTAATTTTATTGTGAATGTGATTTATGACAGTGCCTTTTTTCTTCTTATTCATGACATTTTCAGTGCCCTTTTAGGCGCTTAAAAGACGATTTTTTAGTGCCTAAACATCCGATGTCTAGTAATGATTTCCTGGATTCTGCACTAACGCGTTTAAGTCAGATCTAAAATGTCCTGAAGGTTAATTTGAGCTAAAGAATCAGAGTAACAGTCGAATTATCCGGACAACATTGAGTTTTTGCTTCCAAGATTAGCAAGGAGGATAGAGTGTACATTTTTTTCTGAGCGCACCTTCTCTTAGTATTATGTTCGAGTTGCGAGTCAATTTCGTGTCTAAAATTAAACCTAGTGCTTCTTCAAGAGAATAGCATTCCTGCTTCGCTACACTTGAATCTGGTGCGCGTTTCCTTCTACCCAGGGTTCTAGGAGTACTAGTTGACGCCTATTCTAAGACATCGGCCAACTTTCTTTTGCCATTTAACCGAAAACTTACGTCGTACGGCAAATGACAATTCAGAGGAGCTTCTTTCGCTTCTTTTCTCTTTCGCTGCTTTCGCGAAAGAGCTTCTTTGTTCTTCCTCGTCTCGTGTTTTTTTTTAACATTCGTATATACTGAACCCTTCACTGAGTCATGCAGAGTATTTACTAGTCAGCTTTGTTTCTGCTTGGTGACACTGTTTCCAACGCTTTGCGAGATTGTAACTAAATATCCTGATTTTCGTGCGAATTTCCACCTCAGTTGATTTCGACGCCTTGTCAAGTCCCAACGTGATATATTATAATTCAAGTGTTGTGACATTCTGAACGCCAACTTCTCTACGCACGAACTCGAACAGTTCTCTTCGAGTGATAGCGCCGCGCAAGAGTACAGTTCCGACAAAAGAAGAGCATATCTCACAAAGTCGCGGATAGGTGCACGAAATATTGAAGCAGCGCAGAGAAGAGATATGTGGTAATGAGTCAGTACAATTTTGAACGCGAAAATAAATTAGCTTTTGTTTGTAGAGCTACACGAAATTTGAATCATGTAAAAACCATCTATATAAAACATAGTATTAAATTTTTTTTCAGTATAATTTAGGGAAATACCTTGAAGAATTTGTGTTACCAGAGAGAGATATACCTGTGTTAGAGTGTTCCATGTCGTCACAGTCGTATTTCAGCTTGCAGCGATCAGTACAGACACTTATTCATAAGCTTGCTGAATCGCGACCAGGGCCCTTCAACTCCCATAGAACGTGGTGGAGACCATTACAGTGGCGCCCTCTCCAGCAGCACCTTCCTCCTGGAACTAAAATGCGGACTGCCGCCAACGATACTTCAAACGTGTGGCTGCTACGTAGGTTCGCATTACGCTCAAGCAGACGCTACAAAATATAGCGTCGATGTTCGCGCTTTCTTCAGCGGTTTCTTATATGTATATATTATGACTAATTCAACATTTAGAAGACTCTTTTCGTATTTCACACAATTTAGCCAATATTTAGGTGCGGATGTTGGCGAGCCTGTACCCGGCGACACGAGCGCCTCCTATAGTAGCACCTTCGAGCTTTGTCCCCGGTTTTGAGGAAGAGTTCCAGGGCCCTGATCGCGACTGGAGATAGCTCGGGCGGAGGCGCACCGACGGCTGACTTCTGCACGTGGCCACATCGCACCCATTGGTGTCAGTGTGTTCACAAACACATTTTCGTGTGCTCTGGTTTATATACTTCGAAGTAATATCGATTTTAACCTTCTTCAAGAGAGTTGATTTTTGTCCAGATAGCGAAGCAAAATGAATCAGTAGAGACCGGAAAAATATGTTGTATGAAAGGTGAAAATATGTACATAAGTATGTAATGGAAATAGCTAGAATATGTAATAAAAATGTAAAATCGAATATAAAAATAATATTAAAATACACTAATTATAAAACGAACATTTACATAATACGAAATAATATTTATAAAAATATTCTTGAAGAAATTTAAATGTAATACAAACGTTTGGAAATTGAGGTTAAAGGTCACAAAACGCGGAACGATACTTTTCGCACCTAAAGGTTAAACGGATATCAGTCACTGACGCACACTTCTCGCCACACTGAGTTAACTGAAGCAGGCGCGCCGGACTGTGTGAACATCGACCACGTCATCGATGTAGCACACCTGGAGTAAACAGCACTCAGTAATAATGTAGGAAAATTGCTGACTGTTTTGAAAATATTTCTTTTCATAAAAATACGTACTAAAATTGAAGAAAATTGATGTAATAAAAAGAGTATTTCGTGAAATGGCAAAATATGTAAAAAAAATGTAATAAAGTATATATGTAATAAAGTAATATGTAAAATATGTAACGAAAAATTTTGATATTGTGATAGAAAGCGACGATTCGCCAAGATTTCAATTTTTAGAGCAGTAAGTAGACAGACAAAAAATATGTAAATACATAAAAATCCGGTCTCTATTGATCAGTGTGAGGCGACGGGCGGCGGCGGGCGGGCAGCGGCGGCGGCGGCGGGGGGTGGCGGGTGCTGCGGCGGGCGGGCGGCGGCCAGGCGATGGGCGCCGCTGAAGAGCTTGAGAGAAGGTCCTCCCCCCCCTGGGCGAGGCGGGTGCTTTGTGAGAGGTGCTTCAAGCTGGAACAGCCATGTCGGCAATGGCAATTAATTCGTGTTTGTGGTAAACGATTAGTATATAATGTGTATTAATTATGTTCTTGGTTTGGTTCGATTGTGCTCGTTGGTTTTCTCTACACAATCGAACCAGAAAGCCGAATTTCACTGATGTGCGTGCTGGCGTCGCGTCAAGCCAGCTCACACCCGTTTTCGCCCTGAAGATACGTGGCAATTAATTCGAAAATATGGCAATTAATTGGCAATTAATTAGCAATAAATCATTAGACATGTTTTCATTCCGGTGAGCTGACATGGCTGTTCCAGCTTGACGCACCTGTTTGTGAGGGACGTGTGCGCGCGCTAACAAATGGACCTCGACCAAAGCGCGAGCCATCGATTCGTTTCGATCAGATGCTAATCGGACGCCGCTCCTTCATTCATTAGTCAAGTAATGGAAGATGGTGAAACAAGAATGGTTGACATATGGCGATCAATAATCTAACACTTCACGTTATATAAACGATACCACCTGTAAATTGCAGTTCACGTTGAATGTTTTTATCGAAAACGAACGTTATAGGCGGCGTAGTTGTGGTATTGTATGTCAAAATATGATGTAGTGCGTTTATTGTGATGTTGTTGGTAGTATCCACTCAAGTTTTCTTCACCAATGGATTGAAGAAACGTGAGTACGAGTTGGTATTACGAGTCCGTAGAATTGGTATTACTTAAAAAATCGGCCACTATTGTATTTGAAGTAATGCCAACCTCTAGGAAATCAAAGTCAAACCTGCCACTGACGCGTCCAGGTGAGGAATTAATTGAATTCTACAATTTGCGCTCTGTATGTTCAGAACTATTTCCGTTAATCTTTGCTCTCATACGTCTGATATAAAATCACTCACATTTTGTAAGGCATGATTGGCATCCCTGTTCTATCAGCTTCCGCGACCTCCGCTATCCAGGCTGCTTAATAAACATCTAATGTGCCATGGATACGGCTCCTCTTTCTTGCATTTAAAATGATAATCCAAGTCATTTTAATGAAAATTAGGCTTATCGTACTCGGCTAATTTGTTGACTAGGGAAGCACTCTGGCCTGCGTGTCTCACGTGAAGAATCTTACTTTATTATAATGAATTTCTTATCGTCTGTGTCAGAATGAATAGTAACTAACAAGAAAAACATTTTTTTATAACTTAAAACACTATAAATCACCCTTTAGTTCGAAAATTTGTGAAAATAGTATGTAAAGAAAATATAGTTGCATAGAGTAAGATAAATTGGTTTCCTTGTATGACTCCTTTCTTTACCGAGGGCTTCTAGGCATTGTAAAGGGCCATCATATCTTCTTATTTTATTTATTTATTTTTATTTATTTTTTTCGTCAAAAACAGTAAAAACTGTATATGACGTATGGGGAAAGAGATTATCTACGCACATTTTCTTGAGGCCCAGAATAAAAAAGAGCAACATTTGAAAAACTAGAAACAAGAATTTAGAAAATTATTATTATTTTAGAAAAATAAAAATTTGAAAAATGTTTGTTTCCGAGTTATAGAAAATCAATTTCAACGGTAAATGAACTGATATGATTTTTCTGCATTACTAGCAAAATAGTAATGAACATCAATTCTATTCCTATCATTACAAGCAAAAGGAGTGCTCAACAAAACGTGCGCACAGTGAAGCTACATTTACGTCCAGAAGCAAAACAAGGAAGCAAAGGATCAGGGAAACTGGACAAAAACCTTATCGATTCTTGTCTGCATTCTACGTATCGTGAGAATAGTTGGTCCAGTACTCGCAGAATCCCAATCTAAAGCGTTTACAATCAAAGTGTAGGTCTGAACCTTGTCCTCTTATTTCATTTCATATGCATTTACAACTTTTTAGATAATTTTTTCATTTGCTGCTACTCAAAAGGAATTTCAGCCGCCTCCTGTGAAGGACCTGGCCCTGCCTCTGCCGTTTCTTTAGGTATTATCATAAGTAATATCACAGCACTTCGAGTGGTATTTAGTGTGACTATTTCACGAATAAACACATTACATGAAACGAAAGGAGAATTCAAAACACAGGAATTACGAAAAAGACAAATATTACCAAAGTTGCTACCGAAATGTGTGAAACTTTCATTCAGCTCCGAGTTGTGACTGCCTCCTGGAATAACATATGATCAAGTAACTTTTGAATAACAGTTGAATGCAGAAAATGATTGGAAATATGTTTTTCAATTTTATGGTAATAAACTTTCAAAACACAATTATAATAAAGCTACTTACAAGAACATTTATTAAAAACACAATTATTAAAGTTGTAAGAAGTTGAGTTTTCTAAGTCTTGGTCTTCCGTGCAAGCATTTGAAATGGAAGATGTACGTGCTGAATTAGCAGCGGAATTCGTCGATTTCGAATGGATTGAACACACATGTGTACTCATTAATGTGTACTCTGAATAATTTTGTTTTAACGATCCGCATAGTTTTCATATCATATTCTTTGTACCCTTCGCCATCTAATCTTCGTATATTAATTGCCTAAAAAAAAAGTAATTTCTTCATTTGTAGTTTGTGCTGTCCGTTTGTATTTTTTTCTTCACAAAATTCTTGAAATTCGTTCCACACATTTCTATGTTCCTTTCGCTGTTTTTCGGCAGTGAATCTTTAATAATAGATTATATTTCAGAGTTTTAAACATTACCAAAACGACACATTTTAATAATATATTAATGTGCACCAGCTATTATAGACTTAAAAAAATTGCTATCGACATCTTAAAAAGGTAAACAAAGTGATTACAGCGAAGTGCAAAGGTAAATAAAGTTATTATCATAAATGGCGATAGACATCTGGGATTGGTTTAATTCGAATATATCCTTGGTTAGCATAATTACAACACGGACAGACATGAGTGAAATAGTCAAAAAAAATATGGATAGAAATTCTTGTTTTTGAAAGCAAGTAGCTTCTTTTTTCGCACCAATGAAATTTCTGTTTTTTGAATATTGTCCTCAGTCCTCACTTCGAGTTTGTTCTTCAACTGTTTATTGCTCAAGAAGGGAAGGTAGGCCATTGGTCAAGAACAGTTGCTCGGTTATTAGTTTGATCGTGTTTTGACAAGCAGAGGGAGAAGGTAAACAGAGATAGAAGCTATCGTATGAACTCAATAATTTATTTTCCTAAGATACCTTGAGGTAAAAACTGCTCACCAAACATTAGTAAACAAACATTTTCTTTCTCCTATTCAGATTTAGAACATTTCTAGATAATTTAAGATCAAATGAATCTGTTATTTCAGAACTAATCTAAAATATTTGTTAAAATACATTAATTTCACCCTCTGTTTCAGAATATCCCTTTAGCTTTGTTGCGAGTAAAAATGCAAAAATATGCAGTTCTTTAATTCAAGGAAGTTGATTTTCTATTTACTTCTGACAAAGCGTTTTCTAACAAAATGTCCCCGCCGCAGATATGATACACATGTGGTCTTCAAAATAACTGATTCAATTAAAACAATCGCTTCTTGATGAAAAAACACTTATTAATTCTGATTCCAAATTTATGAGTTTGGAATAAAGTTTTACACTCAATCTCACCAACACGATATTTCATTAAACTAGCATTATTTGTTAATTTGGTGATTTAAAAATGTTTTGTGGCTGACGTAGTTATTTCTGTCGAGTTGTCAAGGCCTTTTATATAATTCAGTTTTAGAGAGAAAATAAAGTAAATAACAGGTCTGCAATATTTGTTCAAAATACTATATACAGGTGGGACGATACGGAGTATAAATTACGTTGACATACTCCAAACATGAGCGGGAAGATCAGTTTTATGTTTCCCCTTAACACTTGTATGGAAACATCGGTCTGACAGGCATCAAGTGAAATTATGCATTAGTGCCAAGTGAAATTTTATGCAATAGTGGCCGATGTGAGTGGGCGAGAGCGT
The DNA here is from genome assembly GCA_031308135.1 of Acheta domesticus. Taxonomy (NCBI): domain Eukaryota; kingdom Metazoa; phylum Arthropoda; class Insecta; order Orthoptera; family Gryllidae; genus Acheta; species Acheta domesticus. The sequence goes on from JAHLJT010009419.1 coordinate 215,736,397, forward strand.
CGACAGTCATAATTAGACATCGGATGATTAGGGAAATGCCTATTTTTTTCTAGAGAACTTATTTAAAGGCTGACAATATATGTGCACGAATCATAACAAATGATGACATATGACCAAGTTTCATAATGCTTATTCTTGCTTATTTTTGCATAAATGCCTTTCTTCGTACAATTGCCTTTTCTTTAGAATTATTGCACGTTGTTGCCTTTTATGTATTATTTTTATATACAATGCTAAGATATCAGAAAATCGGCCATGGTCCAATCTGACCATTCATTACGAAACCTACAATTCATGTGTTTGTATTTGAAATACGAGAGAATTCCTGAAAGTATACCAACATATTTTTCTTCATTTCCAAATTTCATAAATACTAGCCATGTTCTGAGAAAATGGTCGTTTTACAATACACCGAGGGCACCTTTTGCATGGACATAAATGTAAATTCCCAGGTTTCAGTATTGCTAATGTTCAACATAAATATATGCCAGGTACATCAGTAGGTGTTCAGAAATCCTTCTCTGTATTCAAACTGATTTTGTCTCCCAATCGTTGCAGATTTGAAATTGCGATCCTTGAAAAGTTACTGGTAATATATTTCAATGGAAACTATTAAGAATAAAATGTAGAAGAGTTATAAATACGTATGGAGTCTTACAAATAATTTTTAATTTTATTGTGAATGTAATTTATGACAGTGCCTTTTTTCTCCTTATTCGTGAGATTTTCATTGCCTTTTTAGGCGCCTAAAAGAAGATCTTTTAGTACCTAAACATCCGATGTCTAGTTATAAAAATCATGTTTCCGTATACGTGTTAAGATGGTTTTTATTGTAGAAGTTTTGTGTACATTTTCTGTCAAATAATCTGTCGCGCATAATTTACGAAGGTGTGAATTATAATTATAATTAGCTAGCATTATTGATGGAATTCATGTTACTCGTATGAATATAACGTGTCACGAAGTAACGTGTGTTGTGTGTTAGTAGACGATGAACAATATTAGTGAGTCGAATAAGTTATTGTGTGCATTCGTATTGATAGAACTATTAATGTATAAAAGATTTTCATTATAATAAACTAATGAAATATAGAAATACTTTTATCTAAAATTATATTTGGAATTTATTTATTATCTGTTGTCTTGGGCCATCGGTAAGATTCACTACTTAACAGGATATAAATCTCTCCTAAAATCTCCTCTAAAAACGTAAGTAAATTTTAATGAGCCACTTCAAAAATTCAAATAGAACGATTCCCTGAATTTAGCATACTCCCCCAAAAATATGTAAAAATTCAGCAATCTTTGCATTTTCTCCTAGAAAGTATTTTTTTAAAGGACGTACAATTTTCATTCGTTTGGCTAATTTGAAGGCGACATTCAGTAGTTGAAAAAATCATGGGAAAAGGGCTGCTTTATCGCCCACAAAGGAGTAATGAATACGAAAGCACGTGCTTACACGACCAACGCTCTCTTGGCGACGCTGAAGGCATCAAGCTCACCGCCAAGGCCCCCTGCGCCTCCGCCCTCGCCCCCGCCCCCCTCACTTGTCACGTCCCCCACTCCCCCTCATGGCCTTACCCCGTTCCCTTCTCTGCCATTGCCTACTTTTCCTTGTGTTCATTTCTTCTCTCCCACTCCGTACATTATCCTCCCCCCTCTCTGCCTCATCCTCTCCATGTCTCATCCTCTCCATGCCTCATTTTCTTCATGCCTCATCCTCTCCCTGCCTCATCATCTCTTGGCCTGATCCTCTCCATGCCTCATCCTCTCCCTGTCTCATCATCTCTTGGCCTGATCCTCTCCATGCCTCATCCTCTCCCTGCCTCATCCTCTCTCGGCCTGATCCTTTCCATGCCTCATCCTCTCCCTGCCTCATCCTCTCCTTGCCTCATCCTCTCCCTGCCTCATCATCTCTTGGCCTGATCCTCTCCATGCCTCATCCTCTCCCTGCCTCACCCTCTCCTTGCCTCATCCTCTCCCTGCCTCATCCTCTCCTTGCCTCATCATCTCCCTGCCTCATCATCTCTTGGCCTGATCCTCTCCATGCCTCATCCTCTCCCAGCCTCATCCTCTCTTGGCCTGATCCTCTCCATGCCTCGTCCTCTCCCTGCCTCATCCTCTCCCTGCCTCATCCTCTCCTTGCCTCATCCTCTCCCTGCCTCATTTTCGTTTCATCCTCTCCCTGTCTCATCCTCTCCATTCTTCATTCTCTAGCTGTCTCAACTTCTCCTTGCATCATTCTCCTCCTTATTTACTCTCCCTCTGTCCCACCCTCCCCTTGTTCCGCCCTTCCCCTTCCCCTTTGCTCGCCCCCCCCCGCGCCCTTGCCCCTTGCACCTGCCCCACCTGCTTCCCTTCCTCCCCCGCCACGCAGCCAGGCCAGGGCCGCCAACCCACGCAGCCATTACTCATTCAGGCCTGCACGCACGGCGCCCGCAGTAATCCGATAATGCCCGCCTCGGACCGCATCCTCTGTCACATATTAACAGTGGCGTCGACTGTGGGCCACCGGAGCGACTGGCGGGAGCCCGAGGAAATTACGAGAACAAAAATATGTCAAGATAAATCATATTAAAAATGATTATAGGCCACATTCTTTTTCAGAGACACACATTTTTCAAGGTTTTGTTTAATCTGTTGTGTTGAGGTCTGTAGTAAATCGCTCGGTCATCGGCGCACCAGTCCTCTTAAAGGCGGCAACGTCGAAGACACCGCTGGGAGCCAGCGGCACTCGCACAGTGTGCGTTCGTTGCATCATTCACTCCCCCACTCCTTCCGGTAAGATACGTCCAGCCAAGGGCTCAGTGTGCCGATTTCCCGAGCGGTTTCTTGACTCGTTCGGAGGCAGTGGGCAGTAAACGGACAGAGTAAATGAGATGTACGTGTTTGTGGAAGATATACACACAATAGATTAAATTAAGCGTGTTTTTAGGGTTCACAGTGCAACATATTAAGTATGTAGTAATGTTGTTAGCCAACGCCCACCCTTGGCATGTTAGCCATTTGGTGACGCGCCGACCAGTATAGACGTACAGATTTCCCCCTCGGCTTGTAGGAATCCGCACGCTTACAATGGTCAAGCGCGTAGGGGGCGAATCACTTTTTGCTCATTTAGCGTTACCCAGGGGACACCTGTAGTAGACCACGGACGCGAGCAACTTTGTCCCCGCTGTGAATTATTATTATTATTATTATTATTATTATTATTATTATTATTATTATTATTATTATTTTTCCATTACATCACGACTAAAGATGTTATGAGTCAGCTGAATATAAAATCTACTCCAGGTTGCAACCAGCTACCTAAGGAGCAGATCCGGTGACTCAGTGCCTCTACAATACTTTACGCAAAATGCGGGCTGTTCCAAATAAAGCAATTTATTGCACTTCCCAGTCTTTTGAATTACCTGGGAGTTTAGACAAGTTCTTACTCAAATTTTGCGGAACAAATCCCAGAGCTCCAATAACTATCGGAACGACCTGTGCTTTTACGCCCCACATTCGGCTGATCTCGATTTCCAAACTCTTGTATTTAAGACGTTTCTCTGCCTCCTTGGTAACGACGTTTTGATTGCAAGGTACAGCAACATCGACAAGTAAACACGATTTTTTCGCCAAATCCCGGATAATTATATCCTGTTTCCTTGCCGCTATCGTGCGATCAGTTTGAATTTGTTGGTCGTACAATATCGTACACAATCCAACAGACGTCACCGGTTTTGGTGAGTGTTCGTACCACTTGGGACATGTGTTTGGAACTTCGAGGGCAGTACAGATCTGCCAGTGGAGGTAACTACACACCCTGTCATATCTTTTCAGGTATTCGGTCTTTGCTAGGATTGGACAAGCTGAGACAATATGATCAATGGTTTCTACTTGCTCCTGGCAAATGCGGCATTTATCATCTTGGGAAATTTTGAGAACCGCTTTATCATAATGTCGTGTTCTCAACGCCTGATCTTGGGCAGTTATTACAAGTGCTTCCGATTCTGGCTTCATTCTTCCCCTTTTAAGCCACATAAATGATTGATCTTTATTGATCTGCACCTTGTCCATTCTTTTTAGGTATTGTCCGTGGAGTGGTTTGTCTCTCCACGATTTCTTTAACATTTTTTGTGTCTCACACTTCATGTTTAGCAGCATCAGATGTTCAGTGTCTGTGTTATTCGACGTGTCTTGCCTAGTTTTCTTCGCAATGCTTCTTGCTACACTAACAATGCCTCTGTTTACCATTCTTCGGTCAGATTTCATGACCTGCCTCATTAGAGGGTCATCTTGATGGCTGACGACATACTTCCCCAACCCGACTATTGCGTTCTGCCAGGAGGCCTCAATTTGTCTGAAGCCTCTTCCTCCTTCCTTACGTGACACATCTGTATATCAGCTCGAGGGTGGGAAACATGATGCATTGTTAGCAGTTTTCTGGTTTTTCGATCCATGGTGCGAATTTCTTGCTCAGTCCAGTCTACTAGTCCAAAACTGTATTCGGCTACAGGTACCGCCAAACTACCTATTGCAGATATTTTCTTCCTGGAATTCAGAGCGGACTGCAGGACCAGTCTCACTCTCCTATAATACTCCCTACGAATTCTCTCTTTCATTCTGTCATTCGAGATGGTTTCACATTCTTCAATGACCAGATATTTGTAAGTTTTTATATAAGTAATAAGTAAGATATAATATATAAGATATAAGTAAGTTGTTGTTATTATTATTATTATTAATGGATGTGAAAAGGTATTAATGAAAGGTGATCGTAAGCTTTTTGAACCATCCCAGCATTCGCCTTGTGGCTGAGCGAAACCACGAAAAACCCCGGTGAGGGTAGCTGGCCCGGGGATCGAACCCAGACCTCCCGATTGCGAAGTCTGCGCGCTGCTCACTGAGCCACTTCGCTCTGTTTTATGTAGTAATGTTAAAGTTAACTATTGTCATTTGAGATGATACTTTGAAAAATGTCACAGCAAACTTCTTTATATGTTGTTTTATAATAATAATAATAATTATAATAATAATAAAAATAGTTTTATATACATAAATAATATTGTTTCATAAAATAGTACAAAGTAGAAAAATTACATATTCAAAGATTATGTATTGTTGTACAGGTGTCCCACCAACTATGGACCACCCCCATCAGTTTTAAACCGTTCAGGATATCGAAATGCAGTTTTCGCTTAACAATGCGGTATCGTGGGGCAAGTAACACGCCGTAAAAAAATTGTCTTTTATATTTTTAGGTTTCGAGAAATTTAATCATATTTGATTTTTAAATGGAACTATATATTTTTCTCACAAGCAATGGATAGATCATGAAAAGAAGAATAAAATGATGTATCATATGTTAAAATTCTGATAGTAATTTCAGTATAAAATTAGACTTTCTGATACGTGATTTTGAATTAAACAGACAATATTTAGTGTAGCAGCCGTTGCATCTCTCGCCTTTGGGGAAAGTGGCCTTCGCGGCGTCAAGACTCTTGCGTGCGGAGAGGAGACTGAGAGGGGTGGCAGTGACGGATAAGAGGCCTAACTACAATAATCCAAGGTCTTGATACAAAAACTAAGAAACACCCTTTTTAACTGTCAGAATGAGAGATTTTTTCCATTGATTTATCTGCATTTAACTTGCCTTCTTTATATCATTTTCAAATATCATTTTCAAACTTAACAAGAATCCAACCATCGTCCTTTCGTTGGTGAATTTCATTTTTAATTAAGATAATCATTCGTCCACTTCGCAAACATACCTCTACTGCTGTTCATAAATGGAAAATAAATCAGTACACTTCAGTCTTCTGCCGTGAATTTTAGTTTGAGGCAACACGTGGCGTTATGAAGTAAGAGAAACTCTCCAAACAATATTAGCAGTCGTTACTGCAGATGTGAATTTGTGTTAAAGTTTAGTAAATTTACACTGATAGTCTGTCAAGTGTGTTTCAAACTTTTTATTGCTTTGTTCTTTCGGTACGTGTTTAAATAAAACGTTTATTATGAGTAAATAATAAGAGAAAATGACTACCTATCTATTATTTGATGAATTAATTAAGATACTGCAATAAAAATCTTTAAGCATTCATTCCCTTCCCATGTTTTAAACTGCTAGCTAGTTTCTGCCATACCTCACTGAGCTCGATTCACCGAAGTTTGAAAAGAACTTTTATATTATCGTCCTTTCACTACACATTATTTCTATTTTGTTATTTTCGATGATCGTTCCTTTGGAATTCCAGTAGAAGAAAAGTTCAATCCAGATGACAAAAGGGAAAAAATCTCTCATTAATATTGAGGTTTGTTTATATGATCTTCGTGTCAAGACCATGAATTCTGTGGTCACGGGGTAAAAGTTTTAAAGTCAATATTTTGCGAAATTGGATTAAGTGCTGAATCTACAAACTAAGTATCTATATTTTATTTTAGTAAAACGACCGAAATAATAATGTTGCCCCCTTAACCAGAAAAAGCGCTGGGAAATAGCGTTCAGCTTAGGAAAAAGCGTTGGCTCAATAATCTTTCCCTTGTTTTCTCCAAACTAAGATTTTTGACTTAAACTTTTACCCCGTCACCACAATTGCTGTAGTCACGCCTCTATCCTTTACGGCCACCCCTCTCTCACTCCGTCTCCACGAAACAGTCTCGACGCCGCGAAGGCCACCTTCACCAACGGCGACTGTTGCAAGGGTTGGTACAGGAAAGGTCCGTTTAACTTTACTTGTTAACGGTACTTAAAAATTGCATGTATGAAAGTCAAATTTTATACTCAAATTACTATCAAAATACTAACACATGACATCACTTTATTCCTCTTTTCATGATCTATCCATTGGCAAAAAAATATTGAGTTCCATTTAAAAAATCAAAGGTGATTAAATTTCTCGAAAACTAAAAATATTACAATTTTTCTACGGCATGTTATTTACCCCATGAATCCGCATTGTTAAGAGAAAACTGAAATTCAATATCCTGAACCGTTCAGAAGTTATGGGGGTGGTCCATAGTTGATGGGACACCTGCATAGTTAATGATTATTTCTTAAGTCAGTGGTAGCCCAGGGCATGAAAGCAACATACGCCACTGTTTATTAACCCACACTACCTATACAAGCGCAAGAGGACCGGGTAGCAATCATTGAGCGAGTGCATTACTTTAGAGAGTAAGTTATTATCACAAATGTCTTTAAATAATTATTAGAAATATTTTACTGTAATTATAATCGTCTCCTATATTATTTCAGTAGTATACCTTTCCGTTGCGGCTCTCACACGCAACCAATCTTTATAAACGATGTCTCTAAACAAAGAGAATTTCACAGAGACGTGACAAAGTGCATTTTCACTTTAAAAATATGAAGGTTTTGTTTAAAAATGCACCTAAATATTCATGCAAAATGCAATCCGCAACGCACATCAGAATTTATATCGAATATATAGTTAAATAACTTCTAAATAAAGCGTTCTAGGGCCTTAAAAATTAAAGTTTGAGACCGGAGGCCTCCAAGAAACGTTCATCGCTCTGTAATCTATAGTACGAGATATTCTTGAGATATTACACATTTGCTGGTTTGACACTTCTCGATTCTACTGTACCTATTCAAGCCCTGTAGTATCTGCAACTGTAGGTGAAATTACTGATTACTAGATATTCTAAGCGACTGAATTACCGATGGAGGGCGCCACGAGCTGGTAAGTCACTTTCAGCGACGTGTCCGGATACTTTTCATTACTTAATGTACGAGTATATCATACATTTCTCAATGTTCAATTCTTAATTCTTGATATGCCTGAGTTACACGAATATTGCTTTGAAAACTTTTTTTTTCTCAACGATGCTCCACAATTTGTTCAGTTATTACATTACTTTTGTTACTATATGTTTTTATTTTGGTGGCATATCTATTATTACCCAACACTATTAAATCTGCAATGCTTCAACTCACATGAAAATCAAATACTGGTATTATAATATTTTTTAAATTATTTATTTTGGGTCGCTTTATAAACATCTAAGATCGTGAGCGACTACTATTGATTTACACTAAAGATACATTTTATTAATTATAACAAATTGTTGTGGTTCTAAATAAATCACAGGTTTAAACACATACAGTTTATTCACTCCACAACAATACATACGGAAATACTCCACTAATTTTAATTATTAACCAACTTTCATTTATGTGCCACTATGTGTGGACATTTATGATATTCCTAGTTTCTCTGCTGATATTAACAATATTAGTATTTCTTCGTTGTCGTGCTAGGCACAACGTCTCTCGGTGTTAAAATATTCTTATTTTAACTACATTTTCAAATGCAATCGTGGTTTCGACATACAACATTCCTCACCTAACCTGCTGAATGTGGCCGTGTGACTCAATACAGAAATGACGATTCCTGGATGTTCTGTGAATTTAAGACTATTGATTGCAATTACTACAAAAATTGAATTGTTTGCAAATACTACTATATAAATTATCAGTCTTTTCTTTCTTCAAAAAATCAAATTTAACATTTATTATAGTATTTGTACAAAATTCTATAAGCTTACAATAATAACTTCGATGTTCTCGGATGACATTGGAATCGTCGTACTCTATGGAATGTCCTCGATACCCAAATTATTGAGCTCTTGCTTAGAGTTAGAATATATTATAATGTCCGCGACTATTTGATTCTTTCGTATATATTTCACTACTTTCTATCAAAATTTTTTCGCCTATGCGACTGACCCTTATTGGACTTCGGGTGAAATCCCGTGCGACTAGCTATTTTCAGCCGACTATTTAAGAATTACTTCCCATCTGCGGAGCTATCCTGGCTTATATCCCTTCGGAAATACGAATTCTGTGTGACTTGAATTTATTTCAAGAAGAATCAAAGTTATAATGTAGTATTACTGACACCTTCGAACCATTATCCTGCCTTACGAACATCCTGTGATTACGAGCACGCGCCACCAGTGATGTGCTGTTAATTCTGTTGTAATTCCACTACATGGCGCTGCAGAACAAAATTGCGTTTCATTTAATTCAATGTTCATTTAAAGTGCGCTTCACCTGGCTTCATTGTTGCTGAGCGTTGCCGCGTGACGCAGGGCGAGGCCCAGGAGAACAGGACGGGTGCGCGCGAGAGACAGAGAAAGAGAGACTGAAGGAGACAGAGAGACAGAGAGACAGAGAGTGACAGAGTGACGGAGAGATGCAGAATGATTGAAGCAAGAGAGGAAGTAAGAGAGGGACAAGGGATAGACACAGAGAGAGACAGACAGACAGTGATATACAGAGAGAGACAAGAGACATACACAGAGAGAGAGAGAGAGAGAGGCAAGCAGAGAGGGACAAAGAGAGACAGAAAGAGACGAATAGAGAGACTGAAAGACAGAGAGCCACCGGCAGACAGACACAGGCAGAGACAGACACAAAGAGATAGAGAGGGACAGCGACACAGAGATAGAAACAGTGAGAGGAGACAAACACAGAGAGACAAAGAAAGACAGACAAACAGAAAGACATAGACAGACAGACAGAGAGAGATAGAAAGAAACAGCTACAGAGAGAAACACGGAGACTTTCTTTTTTCCAATGATTGAATACGAAAAATCGGAAATTTTGCTAGTTACAATGGAATGTCTGCGATCAATTGTTGGAAGCATCCGTGCCGTGAGCTCCCCTTTTCCGCCGCTTGGGGGAGGGGGCGTGCCGAGCGATGACACGCGTGCGCCCCAGTCACCTCGCGTGACACGCCGCCCTCCCCCCCCCCGCGCACGACCCCTGGCGCCAGCCCCTTCGAGCGGCTCGCACGGCTGTGATTTCTCGGCCTCTGTTTCGATTTTCGCCTCTAATGACGCATTTTTCCTCGCGTTAATAAAACTGTTTCAGCTGCAGCTGTTGGTGGGACACGCGACGTTTTACCACTGCGGGAAGTTGACAAAAAGGCTCTCTTTGCATTCTCTCTTATATGAGTTTCCGTGGCGCTTATGAAAATAAAAATTTTGTTTTTATGCGTACCGGTTTCGATTTCTGCTGCTAAAGTCGTGCTTCCGGTGCTATTAACCGTCAACTGGTGACGTTCCTTCACACTTCTCTCACCAGTGACGTGCGGTCTCTGCGACCCCAACAGTTTTAGGCAGGTTATTTTCGGTGTTCCATTTCATGTTGACTTTACAAATTGTTTTCTCTTTAACAATGCTACAATGAACAAGAAAATAAAAGGATTTGTTGTTAATATGTAAAATGAAAAAATTATAATTATTTACTACTCGTCGAGTAAATTTCTGGCTATAATTTGTTCCATATTGTTTCTTCACTATTAATTATCTAAGAACTCGTAGAATCGTTTGAAATATTATTCTCAACATTCAGAAAAAAAATTTTAAACATTTTTAAAAATGTTTACGAGTAGCAACTTATCTTTCACCCCCCACTCCTCTTGAGTGCACTTCCACCACAATATGGCGGCCACCTAGCCGTTTCTGTTTTTTGGCTTTCGTCTTGTAAAATTTTGTAAAATCTTGTATCTTGTTCAATTTGGTGTGATCCACGTTACTTGGTGCAGTAAGTAGTTTGTAATTTTATTATTTTTTATTTTATTTTATTTATGCATTATTATCTCAATTCATTTGTATTTTTTTTTTGCTTCTTCTTCATGTTTAACCCTCATTTTTCCGTTTGTTGCTAGAGACCCACTGAAGATGGGAAATTGTAATCCCAAAAGTGACTTTGGGCATTTGTTGATTTAATAAACCATAAAAACTTAAAATTGTGGTTGATTATTCCTTTCGTCCAATTCCAATCATGGATTACCATGGAAATATCTGCTATCACTACGGAAGTAATTCAGAAAACTTCATTTAAATAGGATAATGCTTTGTTACACAAAAATTATATTATTATTATACATTATATTAAAATATTATTAACATAAAATTATATTAAAATTATAAAATTAATATATAAAAATTTGCATTCACTGTGGGAAGAAAAGTCCCACTGATGTGAAGTCTGCGAGACCGCTCCGAAACTTCAACTGGCCCTCCAAGGCAAACGGCTGTCACTGGATCCGCTGCCCCGCGTGTGAGTGTAGTTTAGAAACAGACGGGAAGGTACTGTAAAGAAAAACTTGTTGCGACGAACCAGAAAGGAGGGCTACCCGTTTATTTTTCCTGAGCGGTCTCAGAGACCGCACGTCACCAGTTAAGGGTTAATACGGTTTTTAAGCTACAGATTTTGTGTCACGCATACTGACCTCTGTGGCTTCAAGTTAACGAAAATTTGTGTCTTGTATTTTCCCTTAAGCATGGCGGCTATAAATAAAATATTACCGATTCATTTTGTTAACTTAAAACAAGTTCTATTGTTAACTCGGGAGTGCTTGCAGTAGATCTGTGAGATCCAAGCCATTGCACTTTTATGTTCCTGAATTATTGCGACACATTTGTTGTCTGATATTTCATGTATTCCTTCATTGTGCTTTTCTGAGAACGCCTGGCCTTCTATTTGTATCCTTTCGATGAGTGATTTCCCGTGAGCATGTTGGGACTTGATCGCTGCGCTGCGCGATGTGTGAGATACGCTACGTGCGCTGGCGCCAGAGCGTTGTGAGCTCCTGGCGTAAGCGGGCGGTGTAACCATGCCAGATATTCACATACGTTTGTAGAGAGAACTAACGAGCACAATCGAACCAAACCGAGAACACAATTAACACACATTATCTACTAAGTGTTTACCACAAACACGAATTAATTGCCGTTGCTGTTTATGAGAAAAAAATTGTTAAAAACTGAAAAATATTCAACCATGCAAGATATTCAAATACGTTTGTAGAGAGAACCAACGACCACAATCGAACCATGTACATGGTGGAATGTACATATAACAGAAATAAACACTAAATTAAGTTCATTATGCTATGCATTCAGAATTCTTTCAAATTCTGTCAGCCTTCATGCAGCTCGTTGCGTTTATTTTGCAAATGTGCATTCCCGCCTGAGATATGGTATAATATTCTGGGGAAGCTCATCCTGTAGTATTCAGACCTTCAGATTGCAAAAGAAAATTATTCGAATAATGAAAAAATGCCTTCCACGTGATTCCTGCAAGCCTCTTTTCATTGAGCTGGGAATCCTACCATTGCCTTGTCTATTTATTTACGAATCTGTAATATATGTCAAAAATGACCTACTAAACGGAGGGAACATATTTTCATGCAATATTCATATTTATAATTACAACACACGCCGTAGAAATTACGTGCATCAAGTGTCAGTATCAACAGCTCAGTACAAGAAATCAACATACAATACATGTACGTTACTTTACAACGCATTGCCAGATGACATAAAACAATTAAAGTCGGTACAAAAATTTAAGTTAAAAGTAAAATCGTTTCTGCTGCAAAACTGTTTCTATACAATTAGAGACTATACTGATCGTGAAAAAGAAAAATAATGTTTAATGTAACAAAACAAAGATATATATAATGAATTAGTTTATGTTTGCATTGTATACATTAAAAAAATATTTAATACGCCTGTAACAAGTAATGTACTTCAGCTTCCGGGTCAATGACCCCCATCTCGATCAGGTTTTTGTCCAGTTTCCCTGATCCATTGAGCAAATGCTGAGATGGCCCCTTGTTTTGCTTCTGGACGTAAATGTAGCTTCACTGTGCGCACGTTTTGTTGAGCACTCCTTTTGCTTGTAGTTCATTTACAGTTGAAATTGATTTTCTATAACTCGGGAAAAACATTTTTCAAATATCTTTATTTTTCTAAAATAATTATTTTCTAAATTCATTTTTTCGTTTTTTTCGTTGTTTTTTTTTATATATAAAATTCTGGCCCTCAAGAAAATGTGCGCAGATAAATTTCTTTCCCCACACGTCATATACAGTTTTTACTGTTTTTGTTTGACAAAATAAAATAAAATAAAAAAATAAAAACCAAACCAAGAACATAATTAATACACATTATATACTAACTTTTTATAATAACACAAATTAATTGCCGTTGCTGTTTATGAGAAAAAAATTGTTAAAAACTGAAACATTCTCGTCAAGCCAGCTCACACCCGTTTTCGCCCTGAACATACGTGGCAATTAATTCGAAACTGTGGCAAATAATTGGCAATTAATCAGCAATAAATCATTAGACATGTTTCATTCCAGTGAGCTGACATGGCTGTTCCAGCTTGACGCACCTCACTCTCGGGGTATCTGATTCACTAAAAAATCCTACTAGTCCGGTTGATATACGTACTTCGCTGTGCAAGGCCGTCATGCGAAGTAGTGTTTCTTATACATCAATAGTCCATCTATACTTGAAACAGTTTATAGCGTCGGCGACGCCACATTGAACTAGTTTGGAGTATTTTCTATACCCCCTCCCCCATGTAACAAACTTTCCTATCTCTATGTAACGCTGCCATGGTGTAACACCCCTCCCTCCCACTTTAGCGTTACGTAATTTATGGATGACCCCTAAGTATATAAAACAATAAATCAAGAAAAAGTTATGTTTCTCAATTATGTAGTACCTAAAATATATAAATAATTAAATAAATTTGTTGTGAAATGTATTGGTGAAACAATGCCATTTCCTATTTATTTAATATTGTGCCGGCCTGTTCTGTCCGTGTCTCGGCCGATCAGCCGCCACCGGGTCTGTGGATCTCTTCCCTCCGCTTATCTATTTAACTTTTTTTTTACTTCCACATGTGGTGCTGCCAATTCCAGGGTTACCCGGCCGCTCTATCTATGGAAAGCATGTTCTGATTTCTTAATATTGGTTTAACTCGTATCTTTTTAATTTATGCATGCTAGGAGATACATGACTGGATTTTTAATGATGGTAATTAGTGAATTAAAAATTATTTAGACTGGTAAAAAGGTCATTTATTACAGGAACTTGAATTTTGATACAGATTTTAGCCGAAAGTCACAATGCGCATTATTATAAGAACTATTACTGTGATGCACAAAAGGACTTGGATGAGGACTTTTTTTCTTGACTCTCTTGAGGATGGTTTTACAAGGAAAGTCTTTAAGAAAGCATACCCTTCAGGTTGTTTCACTGATTACAGGCTCACAGTACCAGGGTCGCTTCGTCCACGATAGCACAGAGGGTGAGTGGAGAACGTTGCCGTCTCGGCCGTCCCTCGCTGCCAAGTTCCTCAGTGGGGTGCCCGCTCACACGAGGTCACCACCCTCTGGTCAGGAACCGTCTTTAGCGCCGTCGGTAGTCTCATATAATATGTTAACACGCCTAATATCGTTGCTGTCCTCGTGGCGTATTCGCATAGCAATTACTGTTTAAATCAGTGAGCAAATGCGCTCGTCCTGACTTCTCTTTCTCGCGGTCTGCTCGGTTCTACTCGCGATCTTAACACCATCGATTCTCCTCACAATCTCAACTCAATCGCGGTCAGTTCGATTCTTTCGGCGATCTTCGCGGTCAATTACCTTCTTCCTCCTAACCTCCGGTCCTAACACCACGAAGCCGTCTCTTCCCCCCCTTTTTCTCGGCGAAACTTCGCCCAAATTCCTATTTATCCAATGATTCTTGCGTTTTAATTTTTGCTCTTGCCTCGAGTTTCCCTATTGGTTGAAAGGATTTAGGTCACTGGACTTCGCGGTAAATTTCCAGTAGCTGGAACGCACGCTCGTGGAGAAGTGACATTCTCCCGTGGGAGCAATTGCATCCCAGAGTTGCTGTTTCTTCTTCTTACGCTGATCGATTTATTGCTACCCGTGCGCTTGGCTCCTTCCGCGCGATTAGAGAAATCGGCGACGAGCGCGTCGGCTCCAGCCTTCAATTCCTACTCGAGTACCCATCTCAAGAGGCTACTACTGTCAAGTACCGCTCCCGTCTTCGCCTTTGTCAGTCCGGTCGTAAATGTACTGTCCTGCTGACGCCGGTCCGTCGCAGCCACGCCGCTGGCCGCTCCCAATTCGTTAAGCTTTGAACAAAAGCCCTGGTGTTCGCTCGCTCCCTGTTCTCGTACGCGCACTTATACTCCCTTGCTTATACATTTCCTTATTCTTTCTTTCATTAATAAAAGAGTCTAGTAAAGTAGTAATTTATTTCGCAGGAATCTATGTAAAAACACAAATTTCTATATAAACACAAATTATTGCACAGGCCAGATACCAAAAAAAATTTTTGTGGGTGTTCATCTAATTCTTATCATTTTAAGTGTGCTGATTCCAAAAATAATATTAAAAATGCCGTATCACCCACCATTTGTTCACATTTTAACATTTTCTCTATATAGCTAGGCAAATGCTGCTCTGGGTATCTAGAAATGTGTGAGATGCAGGAAGTTATAAATATTTATATTTACTATGTAAATGGCATAGAAGGCCACGAGATTAGCATTTGTCTAGAAAGAATTTGCCTGTAAGAAAACCCTTAAATCCAGGGGGAAATTCTACGGGAACATCTGGTAGATCAACAAAAGATTCTGCTGCCTCCATTGCACATAAAATTAGGTCTCATGAAACAATTTGTGAAGGCCTTACCTAGAGATGAGCAGTGTTTCAAATACCTTGGTGAAAAGCTTACGCAATTGTATGAAGCAAAATTATTAAAAGAGGGTATTTTTATTGAAACTGATATTATAAAAGTAATATTTGATCCCCAATTTGAACAACATATGAAAGAAAATGAAAATGAAGCGTAGAGTGCATTTAATCACGTTGTTAATAAGTTTCTAGCCAACAAAAAAGACCCAGACTATCAAGTAATTGCTACCAATATGCTGGATGCTTTCACGAAATTGGGATGTTTAATGAGCTTCAAGTTGACTTTTTAAATCGTCATTTACAGTTCTTTCCGGACGATTTAGGTGATGTAAGTGAAGAACAAGTTGCGCGTTTTCATTAAGATTTGAAAGTGATGAAAAAATGTTATCAGGGGCGCTAGAACACCAACATGATGGGAGATTACTGTTGGTCATTTCACCGAGAGAGTCAGCAAACGGCGCAAAGGAGAACAAGCTAAATTAGGGGTTTAAAGAAAAGAGACACATAAAATATACGTCAGTGGGCACATTAACACTTTGTAGAATGTAATGTTAAGAATATGAAGCCATCTTCTATGTTTAAATAAAGTTCTGGTGGTATTTTAGAGGACGTTTAATTTTCATTTTATTTGTATATATAGCATATTTTTGCATATCTTAATAGATCCAATTCTGACTAAATTGTGGGTGATGGAAAGAAAAAGAGTTCAGATGCGGATTCAGCACCCACAAAACTACAAAAATCAGCTATTAAGATTTAAAAAGTTTTTTTGAAACCCTTTTTCTGTTGGCCAGTGTTATTTAAACCTATTAAAAATGAGAAAATATCGATATTATCGACATTCGATTACGATGATATCGAAAACAACGGAAAGTGAAACAATCGATGTTTAAGCAACACCAGGACGCGCTCCCCGGCACGTGCCGAGGCCTTGAGGCGCTCAGAGAATCGACCGCCGGCACGGCACGTGGCGTGAGGTGGCGCACGTGATAGAGATCGGTGCATTAGAGGGAAGGCCGGCGAAAACGAGCAGCAAATCGCCTCCAGAAATCCACGTGTAAAGAATCGATAAGGACAAAGATTGTGCTTCAAAATATGATTTTAGAACAAGTGACACTTTTAACTACCTAGGCTGCGAAATTACATATGGAAGAGATAGGAGACAGCAAGATCCATAAGTTTCAAGCAGTATGTGGAACCATAAATAGAACATTTAAAGAGAAAGCACGAAAAGAAACCCTGTTAAAATTTATGATATAACGGCCCTCCCAGTTTTACTGTATGGATGTGAAACTTGGGTTCAAAAACAAGAAGACTGTAGGAGGCTTGAATCAGCAGAAATGAGATTTCTGAGAGGAGTAAAGGGCTGTACATTAAGAGACCGAAAAAAAGTGGAAAAATATGAGAGGAACTAGGGCGGAAAGAAACAGTACATGGCAAAATTAAGAAGTACAGACAGCAATGGGTGACACATGTTGGAAATAAGCCGCAAGACAGACTTCCAGTGCAAACTCTAAATCATAAGCTGCGAGGAAAAAGAAACATTGGAAGGCCAAGAACGAGATGGAAAGAGGCTGGAACAGGCAATAATTCGTAAAGGAAGAAGATATCCACGTGTTTATACGAGGATTATTTGTTAAATAAGGTTCGTTCAGGTGCGGCTCGTCATTAAAGGCTGTAAGGCGGAGCCTCTCCTACAGAAATCGCCCCCAAAAGAAATTTAAAAATATGTTTAAAAATGTATTTATTTATTAATAATGGATTTCTGAGTTGTATTATGAAGCAATCATTTCAAACTTTTCCTTGTCGGTTCGTTAACGGCCGGTCGTGAAGCATTTGAAGCTGTTGACTGAGAAGAGAGAAGCGTTAGGCTCCCACTTCATTCCGCCATAAGGCCTGCGTAAAACGAGGAGGCAATGACGTCATGCATTCACTGCACAGGCTTACCGGTGGACGAAAGGCTGCAGTCAGGCAGCCTTCAAGGGTGGGGGTCTAGAGTCTGAAGAACGGCGTGCTCACCAGATAGCAGTACCAGCAGCTCAGCGAGTAGCCCCCGCACGGGGGAGGCGTGTGTCACGTAGGTGGCCACGACCTCTGGTGGAGAGCGCGGCGACCACCCGGACCCCGAGCACGCGGCCCCATCTCAGGTCGTTAGCCTAAAGGGTAGGCAGTGAGTAGGAAAGCCAAGCTCCGGGCCGTCGGCTCAACCCGGCGGTCCCTCAGTTGGGCCCCTGGCGCGTTGACCTAGTGTCCGTCCGACCTCATGACAGGATTGGGTGAAGGACGCCCTTCGGGGTGCTCTGGATCTCACATATAGAAGTCCGGCTGTTGCTTTACCTTCAGCCAGGTTGTCACTGGTAACGGCCTCACCCAGGTCGATAGCCTTAAGTGTCGGCAGTGGGAAGGAGGGTTCGGGGCCCCTGGCCCCCCGGGAGAAATCCCGGGTGGTCCCCAGTTGGGCACTTGGCTTCGTCGTGGCAGTGGCCCGATACTCTGGGCATAGAGGAGGGACGCGGTGATCCCGTGCGCATGTGAGTGGCGTCATACAGGCGACATCGACTCCGGTACCAGTCCGGATAACTGGTAGCTCCGAGCTGGCGGGGCGGCCCAGGCATTGAAAGGGGAGGTTGCCGAGACGGCTAACTGCGTTCCGGCGGGATCCGGATGTAAGTCGGAAGGTGTACTTGTACACCGGATGAGGGTGCGAGTTTATGGGCTAACGCCCGGCATTGCACTTCAACTAGTTTTCCCAATATGTGGTAGGAGCGTTACTCCCTTAAGTCTGTATCAGTCTTATTATTAATACAAATACAATGCAAGCAATGCAATGCGCTTTAATGTAATACAATGCAATGCATTTGCAGCCTTCCCCATATAAAAACCACGAGCCGCGACTGGGTCCGTTTCTTAATAAAAGGAAAATATTGAACCTAACATAATTTTTTTCAATAATCTCTTACTTTCATCTTCATTTGTACATATTTTCATTTTTGTTCAAAAATTTGTTATACCTTGCAACAAGTTTTTGAACTCAGACGTCATTGAAATTTGCCGCCTGTGAAGAATAATCTCTGACTGCAGTTCTAATTTTCTTTTTTTTCCCTGAACCGTTGACAACCAAGAAATTCCTTTAAACACCTAGACATGTGATAGTAGTGTAAGGTTTGGACTGTAAGGTGGATGCTCCAGTTGTTGCCTTTCAAAGATCAGTTTAGCCTTTGGGTTTGTGCAGACACATTTGAATATCGGCTGGCGACACAATATTCTTAACCCTGCAGTGATAACGTGACTTTTTGAAACAAAAGAGGTAACGTGGGGTCTCTCCAGACCCCCACACTCTTTTCATGATATATGCTAAATTATTGAAAAAAAATATATAACATTCTTCTTTTATTATTAACAATTTTTTGCGTGTAATTAAACAATTTATTAAGAATTTAGTTTCTAAACTAGTCTGAGAATTCATGAGGAAAGCATCTAATATTTGGAGTTAACTTTTCTACCGGTCTGCGCGTGTTGTCACATCCAAGCCCATGTTTCGTAGCACAAGTTGAAATCTTTTAAATTCCAAGTACAATGGAAAATTTCAATACCCATATTATCCATATTCCACAATTCAGCAAGATTTTGATGCCCTGATTTCACAGATCCAGCCAAAATACGTAGCCCAATTACTGCCTTCATTTCCGCTTCGTCAGTCTTATAGGTGCTGCGATCATTTTTATTCCTCTCCAAATCCATTTAAATTTTGATATTGGTGGATTCTGTAATTCTCTCAATCATATCCAAATCAATTAACAAAGAAAACATTATCATGGTCTTTTGGAATTGGGTTCAGACTGCTTTTTCCAGGGCTGTGAGTAACAATATTCTGTTCCCGCTTTCAGCAAAAGTTGACGTATTCTTCAACTCCTTTCTTAACATATTAAGTGACCTAAAATATTCGTAGTACTTTAGTATTAACTTTGCAGGGGAATCCTAACGTAAAAATACTGCATGTAATACGTTCCCAAACTAATAGAATGTACGAGACTGAAGACACCTTTGTTAACGTAGCGGGAGTCTGTGGGCACTCCTAACAAAACAATAGCTTGTTACACGGATAAAACTCACGAAATTGGCAATCTGAGAGCACACTAAATATCATGATACAAAAACAGAAAGGTACTCAAGCAATGGTCAGGGTAGCCAACGTGGGTAATACAAGAAGCGGGAAGAAAGGATCGTGAGGGTCCCATAGACACCCGCGTTACCACTCCCGGGTTAAATATTTTAAAGATCTGCAGCTCGGTTTCCTGACATACCATACGGCTGGGAAAGGCATAAAAGGCGAAAGTATGTTGGAATCAGAAACTCATGCACACTACGGCGATCGCGCGTCAATAGCACTCTCGTTCACTAACGGACCTTAGGGGAAGGTCGGGTGGTATCGGCCACCTTAGCTTTAAATATGATTTCTTAATTAAGGTTAGTTAAAATTATTTGTAAAATACAGAATATGAAACTTCAATCTCTTACTCACACACTCTATCAAAGCTGTTTGGTTTGAAAGTAAAATAATATGATTATTTGGGGATAGTAAAAGTGGTTGTCAATTTACATGTCTGAAAAGTGGAGGGTGGTATCGGACAACTAAATAAATAATGGTAAAATAATTTTAATGGAGAGTTTTACAGCAATTCACCAAAGATAAGCTCACTATTGAGACAAATATTTCATTCCTTATTGCAAAGAAAAAATTAGTATTTGGTTACATGGGAAAATAATAGTTCTTGAATTAAAAAATAAAAACTAAATTATTATGTTCAATTCATAGCTTCACAACAATCATTTTTAAAGGGTTCTTCTTTTCAAAAGACCTTAATAATGGCTATCTTCATATTACTTCCTCTCATTTCCTGCGAATTTTGCCTGTAGTTTCCTGAAACACGGACGAAATCCACATTAGTATTCGAATATTACCTCCTAACAACCTACACACAAGAAATACGGAAAAGTGAAGAGAATGCGAAGAAGTAACTGTCCGGTACCATCCGATTCTACTTTGTCCGATATCACCCAAACGATCCTCATCCTTCAGAAGAATACAACACAGATATAAGTTGTACAAACAACCTTGTACTGCTGTAACATAACAAATACACCCAAGTAAACATACTAGTCACAGTAGAATGTATTTAAACTTATCCTAAGAAAAGTTTCATAGCTCCAAAGTTATCTTCGTACAATGGTCAACATAAAAAAAACGTAATGCATGTCCCAAAAACCAAACTGATTGATGTACTCACCTAATATGGCGTTTGCAAAGCTAATTCGTTTCCAGGAAAACACTGACAGTGTGGCACGTGCTACCACCAGTGCCCAGTATCCTAAACTACTTTTGTCCGATACCACCCGACCTTCCCCTGTTGCAAAAATAACCTACGTACATTTTTGGTGCATGAAGTGAATCCTTGTTCGAAACATAAATGATTATTCACATAATTTACGTTTAAGTTCAGAACTGCAATAATTAGGTATAATGAGTAGGGCGCGGATTTTACTGAAATGTCATTTTTTTCTTTTAACTTTAGAAACAATGTCGTTTAGTATAGAAATTAATTTTATGTTAAGTCAAAACTAAAGGAAGCGATCCATTTTATACATCATTTTTTGCATTTTTCGTCATTTTCAACTAATAAATCATTTTAAACGTTTTTCCATAATTTTTACTGCATTTTCACTGATTTCATTGGTTTTAATATCATTTTAATGGTACTTGTTTCAAATAATATTTACGAGATCCGTTCTTCACAGAATTTCTGAGTATCTGTTCCAAGTAACCTACTCGATTTCTTCGCTCAGAAGCTGTCATGTCAGCCATTGTGAGTATGTAAGTTAAGATTCCATGACGTCTGTTAACGTCATTGGAGATTCAGCTGATTTCAGGATAACTAAAGACAATTTTCTGATAAAGAAAAGTCCAAACCTAAACTTTGTAAGCCGAGTTCGCTTGAACGAATAGAGTGCATATACATGAAAATACATTTACAATTACAAACACAATTACAAATAACAACAATAAAATCAAAATAAAAACAAATTATCTTCGGCATACCCAGGACATGCAAATGCATTTACATATTCAACAAATGAAAATACATATATATCAACATTTAAATAAACTTACTTACATACTACATAAATATGCATACATCTAAACATACACCCGTACATATATACCATAGAAAGATCTAGGAACCCTCGCATACACACCAGCCTGCACCTATTCACTTATAATCATATTGAGACAAATATGCGTACACATTTTTACCTAACATTACCATATAATAACATACAATACTTATAATAATTCTTACATTTCTAACACATAAAACACTCGTTATCATAAATCAATAAATACCTATGTTTGTCAGAATAGCCTATAAAAGACGTTTCGGTGTCACAGAACGAAATGAAATCACTTCACTTCACTTCACTGCACCTCACAACACTTTATCTAAATATTAATGGCTCAATACTTTTTAACTGTAGACTGCCAATAATCGCACCTTTCACTTGACATCACCTCACTCTTCGTTTTCACCCTATTGAGTAATTTCCTATATTATTGTTTTTATGCTGGCTACCGCCTCCATACGCGAGTGACAGAGTATACTCTCCCCCCCATATTAGTATATAGCAAATGGCAAACACAATCATCTAATCAACACGACGGAATAACATTGTTAGAGGGGAATGGATTGATTGACTGGTGATTCTGGGCACGTTAACAACAGAGGTCATTAGTCCCATAAGTGTAGCGCGTGTTTTTTCCTTGGGAGGTGGCGGTGATCTTTCCACGCTGGATGGCAAGATCCGGCGCAGACCCATAGTCGACTAGCGGAGTTTTCCCTTCAACCGGGTATCTCCTACCAGCGGGACACCGCCTCAGCCGGGACAAGCTGTAAGCTCCCGAACGGTCTCCCGGCATGTGTGGTAGTGCAGTGCATGTAAATGTAAGTGTGTGTAAGAGGAGAGGATAGGACAAGGAAGAGGAAGGAAAGATCGCGCGCGGTCTGTGGCCCGTTTGTTAGGGTACTCCTCCGGCATTCGCATGGTGTTGATCGGAGAAACCTACCGGAAACCTAAACGAAAAACTACCGATCAGAGCAGCCGGCCGCTAGAATTTTCTCTTCCAGACAGCGACTGAATTCGACCTAGCTGACAAGCTAGTGTCGCAAATCCTGCCGCCGTCGGGAGAGGACCTCCCGGTGAAAGGGACTGCAGTGACATAAGTTGATGCCCTGAGCCACCTCTCCGGGTGGAATTTGTGCAGGAGCCTATTGTACATTACTAATCTCCAAAACCGACCGAGAGCAATTAATAATATTTTTCTTCTTTCTTCGTTAGGGTTATCTAGGGACCACGAGTCCATTTCAACATTTCCTCGTAAGTTTCTTGTTTTCCAGACTTCTTCTTGTCATTATGTTTCATTTTTCTCTCTTCGGACCATTTTGCAGCAGTTATCCTCTCCTTCCTTCCTTCCTTCCTTGGTACCCTTCCATTTTTTGCAATTTATTTTTGAAAATATCTCTCCATTCTGTCTTCTCGTATATTGTTCCTTTCCTCATACCATTCTTAACTTTCAGATCCCAGGTTATGGTAGATATCTTACTTCGAAGATATGATTTTTTTGTTAGCCTGATATCATACATCCTGAATATGTGTTTAAAAAAGAGCAACCTCCTCTTCTGAATTGTGTCGGTCAGTTTTTCTAAGATGCGGTGTACTTCATCATCGCTTCTTAACGTTTCGGTGTGTGCAGAAAAATGAATCCAATTACTCACCGCTCATCTCATCAGCAATTCAACTCATCAGATTTCCGGTGTGTGTGTGTTCGTGGTGATGGTGGTTAGCCTTCCGGTGGGCGCCGATTTTAATCTCAAAAGCGGGCGCGTAGGAGCAATCTATGCTGCCTCGAAAAAACCGTCTTTTGCACCCTCCAAACTTCTATTATTTAATTGAAAAAGGAAGAATAAAAACTAACCACTATTTGAAATATGTGAAAGAAAGGCAGAGCTTCACAGATGTGGTTTATTTCACATACAATGTACAGATCAGTTTTTACCTCGTACAATGTTCCAAAAACCAAAGAGAAAGTACAAAGTCGTAGCCGGTTTCCAAAACTCCTGAAGATATTCCAATGTTCGTAGCACGTCACCAAACTTCCGGAAGATCACCACTCGCAGCACTCGGTCGGCGTCACAATACTCGATGCTCCCTGGATAAGTCGCTACGCTCTCACTCCAATTCCTCTGCTGGGACGAGAGTTATATACCCGACAGTGCATAGAGGGCAGACTCGCACTCCTGGCAGTCCCTCTGACCGGCAGGTCCTAGGTTCGAGTCCCGACGGCAGCAGTATTTTCGACACTAGCTTGTCAGCTAGGTCGAATTTAGTCGCTGTCTGGAGGAGAATTCTGGCGGCCGGCTGCTCTCATCAGAAGTTTTCCGTGGTTTCTCCCATCAACACCAGGCGAATGCCGGAGCAGCACCCTAACAAACGGGCCACGGACCGCGCGCGATCTCTCCATCCTCTTCCTTGTCCTATCCTCTCCTCTTACACACAAACACACACACACATACACACACACACACACACTCACACGCGCTACCCTACCAAACACTCCGGGAGACATGTCGGGAGCTTACAGCTTGTCGCGGCTGGGGCGGTGCCCCGCTGGTGGGAGATACCTGGATGTGGGAAAACCCCGCTAGTCGACGGTAGGTCGGCGCCAGATTTTGTCATCCAGCGCGGAAAAGATCATCGCCGCCTCCCGAGAAAAACGCACTACACTTACGGCATCAATGACCTAAGTATTTGACACGCACGGAAACAAATGAATCAATCAATCGCACTCCTGGCTTGCGACTCGCTGACGTCGCTGGCTCATCGCTGTTCCGTCTTCTTAAGAATAGAGCGCGCGCTCGTAATTTTCTATTCTTAAGCGCGCCTGATTGCGCGCTCGCGCCGTTTTCGAAGACGGCTGTGTACTTAGTACTATTCATTACATTTTTAATGTTAATACATTTTATAAATCATAGAAATGTAGCTAGTGTAGGTATTGAATAATAAATAACACATTGCTTCAGAAAGGCTTATAAAACAAAATATAACAAAGAAAAAAGAACTAGAAAAATGTTTTTAAATAGACAAATTAATTAAATGAAACACTCTACTGTCCTTAACATTTAGAAAATCATCAATTGGTTTTCATCAAGCCGTTTCCAGTAACTCAAGAAGATGCCCAATTTCTTCGTCTGTTTCAGCCCTTCAACAAATAAAAACAAAATAAGACTGTAAGTAATAGGAAAAAATCAACAAAAAACAACTTTCAACATGTTTGATTTATCGTCTTCTGTTCTGAATTACTTCAGTAGTATAC
This sequence comes from Acheta domesticus, assembly GCA_031308135.1. Lineage (NCBI taxonomy): Eukaryota > Metazoa > Arthropoda > Insecta > Orthoptera > Gryllidae > Acheta > Acheta domesticus. Next base: position 215,761,348 of record JAHLJT010009419.1, read on the forward strand.
CTCCGGCCCTCATACGCAACCAATCTTTGTAAATGAGGTCTATAAAAAAAGAGAATTTCACAGAGACGTGATGAATTACACTTTGACTTTAAATATATGAAGGATTTGTTTTAAAAAACGCATCTAAATATTCAACTCAAATGCAACCCGCCACACTTGCCCAAGTTGTCGTCAAATAACTCTTAAACCAAGCATTTTAGAGACTTAAAAACTAAAATTACTACGTCTTTCACACCATAATCTATAAGATGAGACATTCTTCGACATTCAATTAAATTTTCGGTTCTTCAATACTATCAAGGCCACCTCTATTTCAGCCCTTGATGCTGGTAGCCATTTTTTGTGACGACACGCTAAGAAGGCCTCAATTAGATTCCTCAATCTTATATTTACGCTTTCTGTATACATCGCGGTTTGTGCAGTCTGATTAGGTTTATTTGCATAATCATTAATTCAAGATTTGCTCTCCATCAACAACTACAAGTACCATTATAGTTGCTTGATACCTATGAAGTTTCTTATGCGTGTAGTGAAACTATTCAATTAACGTTTTGCCATGGTCAGTAAGTGCTGTGTACTCAATTTTCCAGGGATGTGGGTGACAGTGAAGAGTTATGGCTGTGTTTGTGTTTTCCCTGTACCAATATTTTCGTTATCATTCGATGAATTTTTCAAGTCAGCGGGTTCAGACACGTAGCTTTCTCAAAAGTAAAAAGCGAATATTTTTGTGACTATCACGAAAAGCTAAAACCTAACTGACAAAGAATATTGAATAATTACTTCAAATGTCTTTTAGGAAGTGTTGTGAATTGTTCCAAGAAAATTCTCCATGATATTGAATAAATATTTATTGAAAATTTCTTTTACACATCAATTGCATTGTTTTTCATTTTTATTTGTTAATTGTGTTAGTACATAGCAAGTTACCTTTATAGATTTTTGAACAAATAAACACGTTTCGTTAACTACTTTCCTTCTTAGAATGAAAATAAGATAGGGATGAGTGTGGGGTCTAACATACGAGAGTTCTCGCATGGGTATGTAGAGGTAGTGAGGGAAAACTTGTGCTATGACACAACACAAAGAACAAACTTTTTAAAGGAGCTAAAGTAAAATAGTTAGAAATTAAAAGAAAACAAAAATCAAAAGCCTACAATACTATGTGAATTAATTAAAAAAACAACAAAATTTAAAATTATAGAATAGCGCAAGTCACTCGACAACTGCTGACGATCGCAGTCCAAACGCACGATTTAAATGTTGGCGGTATCTGGAAATATATACATCAACTCCCAGCTGCAACCACGTATTGTAAATAATACACCGTTTGATATTAAACTCAAGGCGTCGGTTCGTTAAGATATTTAATACGCAAACATCGTTTGAGCAACATTCCCATGTACCGAAGTGAAGTCTAAGCCTACTAAACTGTTTCTATGGGCAACAAATGGTATTCAGTACTTCAAGGTGAAAATATTAGTTTGATTATTTGTTTAGTTCAGTATTGCGTTTGGGGTTTAACATGCGAGAGTTCTCGCACGGGTACGCTAGTCTTATAATAATCGAAATGATCAAAACAATCTGAATAAGTAAAATGTTCGTTTGGAATACTAAAAAATCTTACACGAGTGGGCGCGGTAGAGCACGGAGTGCTGGAGTCAGAATGTTTTTATTTTCAAATCTTCTTTACGAGTGATAGGGAGGAGGCAACGGAACGGAGATTCCCGCGTTTCGTTCAGAATGTTGGGAAGTGAGAATACTGAAGCCCTTTGCCATGTCGAATAGCAGTACTCCATTTTAGAACAGCAAAAGCACAAAAGCAGCACAGAGTGTTGCCACGCGCCCACCGGAAAATTAATTTGCAGAAATCTCTGGTTTTGAGCAGATCAAGAATTTTTCGTGTGTTATCTTACGTACTTTACGTATTAATATCTTTATTTTTATTTCCTGTCTTTTTCATTTCTCTAATATTTTCAGTTTCATTAAGCATCATCATACAATGTGCATAATAATATTGCATACTTGTCCAAATATTTATGTTCATGAGTATTTGTGTACATTCTAATTTTTTTAAAATACTTTTTGAAGTACTGCTTGCGGTAAATATAATCTGTAATGAACATTTTCTACTTTGTTGTCAGAGGAAAACATTTTTTAATGAATATTAACTAAAACTGCTCAATATATTAAAATTCTAACCCAGCCAACCTCCCAATAAAAATCCAGTAAGTGCAGCGGAATCAATATTTCAATTTCTTTCGCAGATGGGCCTCCACGACCTTCGGCGTCTCGCAGAAACCAAGAGGCACGCGGCCCGCCGTCCGCCGCAGGTACGTCGCTCTCACAACTGAACCTATAAAACGTAAAATACCAGGTGTAAAGCATGGAATGTTTAATTACTAGAGTCCAGTTGTTTTTGACATATCCTATTTTTTTTCTTTTTGTTATTTTTAAGCGTGATTTTATCTACAATGACTAACATTTGGCAATTTTCAGATGTCATAAATAGTCATATTTTGGCTTTTTTTAACCCCTTTTGTCATTTTCTGTTTATTTTTCATGTTGCGATCATATTTTTCCACGAATTTTTGATTTTTTTGTCATATTGTTGTCTTTTTGATTTCATTTTCTCACATTTGCTAGCAGTCGTCACAAAGAGGTTTCTCAGTCTTTTAATTGTTTTCTAATTTCTTACAATTGTATCTAATTATTGTCTGCCTTTCCTATAAATATATAAGTATGTGAATTAGGAGGGTAAGCTGTATAGAAGGAACCATTTAGCGTTCGATGCACTAGATGCGAAGGAAGAGTAGGTTGTTTTTTTTTTAATTTGTTTATTTTAAGTAGCATCAACTGCTATGGTTATTAGCGACTACCAATTTGTACAATACATAATATTTTCTTTAGTTATAAAAACAATGATAATTGATGATACACAATGACAAAGATAATAACACAATGACACAATACTCTCACAATGACAATGATAAATAAACAGGAAATAATAAACAGAAACAATAAACAGAAACAACAAACAATAAATAAACAGAAAAATTATACAGAAAAATTTAACAGTTTTGAATCATATTTAAAAGGATTATATGTCATTTAGGAAATTACAAGATTTACAGAAATGTAGTATTTTTCTTTTTTTTTGATAATCCTCGGATGTTAGGATTAGTTCTTCATCATGTTCATCAATATTCTGCTCGCGTCTGTTGTCCTGAAATAGATTACAGTAGTATAGCAAATGATGGATGTTGAGAGAGGTATTGCAGGGCACACAGATGGGAGGGGGATCTCTGGTTAGAAGATGCTTGTGACTAAAATTACAATGACCTGTTCTTATTCGTGATAAGATCACCTGGTCTTGCTTAGAAAAGTCTTTGGAGGTTTTCAAGGAGTAAAAATTTCGAATTTTTTTGTGCAAATTGCTACACTGGAATGTTCTTCAGTGGTTGTCCCATATCTTCTGCATTCTCTTTATGGAGTGTGACCACAGATCAGTCCATATGTGGGAAGTTGCTAAAACTCTTCCGATTTCTCGAGATGTCATCTCTTCCTCAACGCTTATTATGTCATCTTCAGGTATCTCTTTGTAATTTGTGAGCCAGGTCATTACTAGATTCTTGTTGGATTGCATGCCATAGTACAGTTCATGAATGTTGTCTATCATTGTTGCGCTCGAGACACCATTGCATATTTTATTGATTGCTTCAATAGATGTGGAAAAGACAATTTTTTTGCTGTTAGATTCCTTTGCAAGTTTGAAAGCTGTCAATATGGAGCACATTTCTGCAGTAGTTGGACTGGAGTAATAATGCAGTCTATTTTTAATTTCAATTTCTTGAGTGAATGTTATTGCATATTTATCCTCTTGATTTTTTATGGATTTTGTGAATATCATATAGTAATCTTTGTATTTGTTTACTAACTCAGTTGATTTTATCTTCCAGTCTTCATCTGATATTTTATCTTTTAGGATGGAGGTTAAAGATAGGTCTACTTCTATGTCAGGTATTATCCATGGTGGAATGTTTGGTTTTCTTTTCTCTCCCTTGAAATTTTCCATGATATTTAACTTCCTGAATAAGTTTTTGATTTTGTTATATATTGGGGTAAATCGTTTATGATCTTTATAATAAACTTGAAGTTTTGGGTAGATGTCATGGTGAATTATTGGATTATTTACTTCAGCTGCTTTGATGGCATATTTGAGGGTTAGCAAATCTCTGCGATATGATAGGTTTGTTTCTTTTGCTTCTATTAGAATGCTACCAATAGGACTAGAATGAAAACAGCCTGTACATATTCTCAAGGCTTTATTATGAATAACTTCAAGTTTTCTTAGATCTTTTTTACTGGCAGAATCATATACTATGGCTCCGTAGTCAATCTTGGAACGGACTATTGCTTTGTATGTCATCAGAAGAAGAGATTTGTCAGCGCCCCAGTTTTTATGAGAAATGAATCTCAATATGTTTAACCTCTTTTTACATTCATCAACTAGTAATTGAATATGTCTTTTCCATTTCAGTTTGGAGTCAATATACATTTCCAATACTTTAATATTTTCATCAAATTTGAGACTTTGTTCACCTAGATGTAGTGAAGGCTTTTCCTCTTCCTTTTTTGTAGAAAATAGGATGCATTGTGTTTTCGATGCTGAGAATTTGAAGCCAGTCTTGAGAGACCATTTATGTATTTTATTTAAGGCAGATTGCATAATGTCTTTGCTAGATTTGATAGAGATTCCTTTGCAGAGGATGGTGATATCATCAGCATACATCCTTATAATTACTGGGGGTGTGATTCTTGTACCAGCATCGTTAATTGCCAAGAGAAATAGTGTGACACTTAGTACAGATCCTTGCGGCAGAGTAGGTTTTGTTTTGACTGATTTTATGCAAAGGTCAACTGCTTCTATATTTAACTTAAGCATGTAGAATTGTTTAAGGGCGCCAAAGGAGAAGGCGTGCATTGTGATTGTACTATATTTTAAAACTATATTTTCAATATGATGGTTATGTAAACAGCGTCAAGATTTCGAAGATTTCAATAATGCAACCAAAAAACAAATTAAAGTCATATTTATGGTCATATTTTCGTATTGTTTTACGTCAGAAATTCTTACATATTTCTAACATTTTTAGGTCATAAACATCCGGGCCCTACTTAAAATATTCGTACTTTTTAATATTTACAGAAATATTCAGGTATTTCGTAATTCAAGATAAAATAAATTTCGAGAAAATGAAGGGACTTTAAAAGTTGATGCCATGTGAACTCGAAGGCAGTTTTCGTCTCCTCTGAAATTTCAGTAGTATACCTTTGCATTGCAGCTCTCACACGGAACCAATCTTTATCAATGAGATCTCTAAAGAAAGAATTTCACGGAGACGTGACAAATTGCACTTTGACTTTAAAAATATGTTTAAAACACGCATCTAAATATTCATGTAAAAAGCAACTCCCAACGCACGTCAGTTTTTTTAATCCATATCGTTAAATGACTTCTAAATGAAGCGTTCTATTGTCTTCAAAACTAAAATTTTGAGGCCTGGGGCCTCAAGAAAACGTTCATTACATCGTAATCTATAGTATGAGACTTTCTTGACCATTCTATTACATTATGAATGTGGAGAATTATGATTTCTAACAATATATTTGGGATTACATTGTATTCCAGGTGATGAAGCTTAGAGAGTTTGGGGAGGGCTTTGTAACTTAAACATACTAAATTAATCTAACGTAAAAACTAATTTACAATGCCTCTTTGGGCTTATGTTAATTTGAAAACAATTTGATTTTTGAAAATGGCGAAGTAAAGTTCTTATTACTGTTCATTTTTCTTCTTTTACAAACGTAATAACCCGCTGCAAAGTTACTGCGCTTCAGACAGTCGGATGTGTCGTAAATTCAAATTTGCAATTCTGTGTATTATTTCTTTGTTCGTTTTTATATTCGACCTTTTGCTATACATTTACACATTAATCTTTAAAGAAACTATTTATTTTCAAATTTTTTAAATAAAAATTGCTAGCTCTTTAAAGGAGTATCTACAATGCAAAGAATGCAATAATTGAATTCCGTTCTGCAGTCGCGAATTTCTGTTAATTACATGTCATTATTGTGACTTGATATAGCTGTATGGTATCAAGTTTTTTTTCCAATACAAGTTTACAAAACGTTTGTATTATATTTTTATGCAGTTTTAGAATTCACATAGTTTTGACAACACTGCTATGGCAACAGTGAGTTGTTTGCTTCTTGGTTGAATTGGACGTTTTCAAATTATAGCTAAGATGTTAGTAGGACAGAAAGTGTAATATTTCAATCTTACGTAGCTGTTTCCAATAATACGGGAAAGTATGTGCTGTTGTAGCACCACTAGCTCTCTTTGTCCAAGACGGCAGTTCCTTTTGTGTTCTTTTATCGGTGTTGAAACTTCCCTCTGTAGTACCTACATAGACTGAAGAGGTACATCTTATACATCTTTTCTCTATAGTAGCTATGTATACGGAACCGCAAGAACAAGGAATTTTGTAAGCTCCGGCTAGAGACACGCGGTCCTGGAGACTTTTGGCTGAGCGCAATATGTTGTTGGGTGGGTTTTAAGATTGTTCTACCCCGTGTTTTGTAAACAGTCTCCTTGTGCGGTCCATTACTTTCTTCACATAGAGTAAGAAAACTGCACCGAGTATTGCATCTTGAGTAGGGTTATGTTCATCGGTCTTCCTCTTCGGATGTAGAGATCTTCTTACTTCGCTGGGCTTGTGACCGTTGGCTTGCAGTGGCGTCTCGAGGTGTTGTGGTTCTTCGTGTAGGTGGCATGATCGTAAAGGATTTTAATCGTAGCGCGTTTTTGACCGGAATGATGATGTGAGTTTTTGTATAAATGACGGTCCTTGTGCGTAGGTTTCCGGTAAACTTTATTTTCAAGGGAGCCATCTGCATTCCTGTTGGCCAAAATATCTAAGAAAGGAAGTTATTATCGTTTTCCACCTCCATCGGAAATTGAACTCTTGAAAGAATATTATTAAGATATTCTAGAAGTCCGACAACTGCTCACCGTGGCTCCAAAACACGAAACTATCGTCAACATAACGAAACCAGTGTCTCTCGCTCCGCTCGTCTTCCAAACGAAACCGCTCGTTCCCGATCAGCGCGAACTTCTTAGGCAATTGCAGTGGCGTAGCGTCAGGGGACGCTAAGATGTTGAGCATCCCCACATAAAATATTAATCAAAGAACCCGAAATATTGCATTGATAATCTTCCAAGTGAGTGAAACACGTTGAGCGAAACACGTTTTACATTAACTTTATCCTATGATTGAATTCCGCGCGTTTATACAAGCTGGCCTCTGATTGCTTGGACGCTAAAATGCTTCTAGCGTCTGCCGCGAGATTGCGACGAGCAATGACGCATGCCCAGACGTCGAGGTTCTCCCCCCCCTCTTCATCCCTTCCCAGGATTCTCGAGTCCCGAAAAGCTAGCATACGGCCAGCATACGGCTGAGAAAAGGCTTGAGCAAGTTGTTCGTTTCTGCTCGAGAGCGCAGCACACTTGAGGTTGTCAGAGAAATATTTTTCTTTCTCAGTCGTGATCCTATGCTTGGTCATGGGCACAAACAGTAGATATAGTGCTTTCCTACTAATTCTCAATTAATATCTAAGAAGTTGAATTCGTACTTAAATAAATGACATTTTAGTTTGGATTGAAATATACAAATTCACAAGTGATCTCATTGCCAAACGCACATGATGACTAAAGCTGAGCTATTTCATAATTTCCTTTCAAGAAATCTCCTGACATAAATCTGTTGAAGTATTGTAACATTTGTTTCAATACGAGTAACATAGATTCTAGAGACGTAAAGAATGATGATGTCTTCAGTTCGCGTTATTGTTGAGCATCCCCACACGCGCTAGTCACGCTACGCCACTGGGCAATTGCACCCTTTCCCTATGCAGCTGCGCAGTTGACAGGTTGTGACAGCGCCGCGGCGCGTCGTCTATGCAATCTAGGTGAGGAAAGTCTACTGTCGGAAAAGCTAATCTTACAACATAAACCGAAGTGTTGGACCCCAAGAAAGCAAAAAGAATCATTTCAAGTTTTCGTGTGTGTTGGCGGAGGGTTCGAATCGAATCGTAATTAAATACTGTGCTATTTTAGATATGTAAGTGAATAAAATAATATGCTTATAGTTACACCCATAAATGCAAAAATATTTACTTTCCGGAACAATAAAAGTTCCTAAATTAATAGTTTTGCGAACAGTTTTAGTTGCAACGAACACAACTTTTCGTGTATAATGATTTTTATGTCTCGTTCAATCATTTTGCAACGTATTTTAAGTGCCTAAAACTTCCCTTTCTATACCTATTTTAGGTGCCGAAATCATAACTTTTTGGTGCCTAAAATTCCGAGGTCTACTCGTCATATTTCTATAGCATATTGAAGTTGTGAGAAGTTAATGCTATATTGTAGATTGGAAGTGCATTTTTTAGATATCTGCAAAGGTATCTCAAGAGGAGTATATTGGAGTTTATTTTATTACGAAGTGTGTCAAACATATTTGTTAGGTTTTGATCTACGAATATTCCTAAAAACTTATGACAGTCAGTTTGATTTACTGATTCAGTCTACTTCCACATTTTTTTGATATAGGTAAACCATAATAATGTTTCCAGTGGCGACACGTTACTGAACCTATTGTACATTAAAATTATGCCCCTCTCGGGACAAAAATTGGTTTTCTGTGAAACGTTTTCTCTGATATATTCCGCATTTTCAGAAACGCTCACACGCCATTTTCTCAAAAACAGCTTTTCGTTGGGGTAGGGCTAATTGCACTCATTAAGATGGCATAAAATTAAGTTTGCTGTGTTTTGTTTTTTAATACATATGTGTAATATTGTTTAACTTTTTGCACTCCGTTAATATGCATTTCCAGCGATTTATAAACTTTTTGCATTTGTGAGGGTAAGTGCTTCAAATGACATCAAATAAAGTTTCTCGAAAACTTTTTTTTTTGAAAAAGAGCTTAAAATTTCGCATTTACAGTGACGGCGAAACGCCATTTTCTTAAAAACGACTCCAAATTTCTCAGCCGGTGGGCGCGACGTCACGCCCCTATCTTCGACCCCAATGAGCGGTCGCCCGTGATAACGAAATCATTGGCTTAGTGAATGGTGTGCAAAACAGCCACCAAGTTTGCAGCGGATCTGTAGGGTCCTTCGAGGTGCAGCTTTTTTTTAAGACGATGAGTTTATATTATTTCAATATGAAACTTTGTAAAAATTGTATGTAGAAGTTAGAAACATTGATGGCTTTTTTGAAAAAAAAAAGAAATATGTATTTCAATAATATGACATTTTAATCTACTTTGAATGTTAATCCATAATACATCTCAGTTCTGGCACAATTTTTGTAAACACATAACTGAATTGTCAACACTTCGAGATTTTTTTATATCTGTCCTACCCATGATATACACCCCGTTCTATTGATTGATGGATTGATTGTTCGTCATTCCGGGCGCGTCAACTACAGAGTTCATTAGTAGTGAATGTGTGTACCATAAGTGTAGTGCGTCTTTTTCATCGGGAGGTGGCGATGATCTTTTCCCCGCTGGATGGCGAGATCTGGCGCCGACCTACCGTCGACTAGCGGGGTTTTCCCTGAACCAGGTATCTCCCACCAGCGGGGCACCGCACCAACCGGGACAAGTTGTAAGCTCCCGACCGGTCTCCCGGCATGTGTGGTAGTGTAGTGTATGTTAGTGTAAGAGTGTGTGTAAGAGGAGAGGATAGGACAAAGAAAGGAAGGAAAGATCGTGCGCTGTCCGTGGCCCGTTTCAACACCGGCATTCGCCTGGTGTTGATCGGAGAAACCACGGAAAACTACCGATCAGAGCAGCCGTCCGCTAGAATTCTCCTGCAGACAGCGACTGAATTCGACCCAGTTGACAAGCTAGTGCCGCAAATCCTGCCGCCGTGGGGAGTGGAGTCCTAAGACCTCCCGGTCAGAGGGATTGCAGCGACATCAGTAGATGCCCTGAGCCACCTCTCCGCACACCCTGTTCGAGCAGTCGACTGGCGACAGGCGAGCGGGCCGAGAAAAGGTCCCTGGGGAACTCGCTCAGCGACCGTGCGCGAGGCAGCTGTGTCGTTCGTAATTGGCTCGTTACCAGGTCCTAAGGGGCTCGGGACGAGCGCCTGGGAAGCGCTGCTACGCGCCGTTCTGCGACCCGCTCTCTCGACCCGATCGCCCGCGCTTTACTGTCTCTTATTTCTGTGACCTGTACCCGCTGGAGGGAAGACCTTCAAACGTCTGCGTTTCCTGTTTGGTTCACGAACCGAAACTTCACCGAACCGAAACTTCACCGAACCGAAACTTCACCGAACCTAAACTTCACCGAACCTAAACTTCACCGAACCGAAACTTCACCGAACCAAAACTTCACCGAACCGAAATTTCACCGAACCGAAACTTCACCGAACCGAAACTTCACCGAACCGAAATTTCACCGAACCGAAACTTCACCGAACCGAAACTTCACCGAACCGAAACTTCACCGAACCGAAACTTCACCGAACCGAAACTTCACCGAACCGAAACTTCACCGAACCGAAACTTCACCGAATCGAAACTTCACCGAACCGAAACTTTACCGAACCGAAACTTTACCGAACCGAAAATATACCGAACCGAAACTTCACCGAACCTAAACTTCACCGAACCTAAACTTCACCGAACCTAAACTTCACCGAACCGAAAATTCACCGAACCAAAACTTCACCGAACCGACACTTTGCCGCCAGAATTCGTACCTGACTTTCCCATCAGCGCCGTACCGGTAGAGATTGATCGATTGATTAGTGACGTCATATTGCTCTATTCTTTTGTTTTTTCAAAAATTACAAAAATTTAATTTTTTTACTTTTATCTCACGTCGTTAATATTTACATTAGTAGCAATTTGTTCACATTATTATATTTACGAGTACATCGAGTACATATGCATTAAATATTGTCATACAAAGTTTCTGGAAAACTCAATCGTTTTCTGTGAAAACTAGCTCAAAATTCCGCCGTTTCAGAAACGCTCAATCCCCATTTTCTCATAAATGGTATCACGTTTTTTTCTTCAAACTTTTCGAACGGATAGTGCTAATTGCACTCTTTAATATTAGTAAAGTTCATTTTGGAAATTTGTTTGCTTTTTCAACAATTACCCTAATGTAATTTTTTTGAAAGATCTCTCACACCGTTAATATGCACATTTCCAGCAATTTGTCGACTATTCTATTTATGAGTTAAAGTACTTCAAATGACATAAAATGAAGTTTTTCAAAAACAATATGTGCTATTTTAAAAATTACAAACACAAGAGTTTCTCAAAACAGCTAAACTTTTTTTCTTTAAACTTTTGATAGGAATACTACTAAATGTACTCTATGAGATGACATAAACGCCATATTGCTCTGATCTTCTGCTTTTTCAAAAATTACAAATATGAATTGTTTACGTGTATCTCACGTCGTTAATATTTGCATCAGCGCCAATTTATTCACATTATTATATTTAAGAGTACGTGTGCATTAAATACTGTTGTACAAAGTTTCTCGAAAACTTAATTTTTTCTGTGAAAACTAGCTCAAAATTCCGCCTTTTCAGAAACGCTCAAACGCCATATTCTCATAAATGCCTCAAAACTTTTTCTTCATACTTTTCGAACGGATCGTGCTAATTGCTCTCTTTAATATGACGTAAAGTTCAATTTGGGAATAATTTTTTGTTTCTCAAAAATTACAAAAATATAATATTTTTGAAAGATCCCTCACTCCGTTAATATGTCCACTTTCAGCAAAATGTAAACAGTATTATATTTGTGAATTCAATTTCTTAATACGACTTCTAATGAAGTTATTCTAAAGCTCGAAACGTTTCGGTGAAAAAAAGATTCAAATTTCGCATTTTCAGTAGCGCTTAAACGTCATTTTCTTAAAAGATGCTCCAAATTTTTCAACCAAATGGCCATATTGGACGAGGTTTTAGTGCTCTTTAATTCTGTAAAACTAATATTTCCGTGCTATTATTAGGAAACCGAAAAATTAAGTAAATGTAAAAAAAATATAGTTAGGGTGGCGACAGATGGTAGTTGGCACGAGTGTGGGTCAATGCCTAATCACTAGCCCAGACCCAAGGAAATAGAAAACTAATACGGGAAAGTGTGTTCCATTCTGTAGCACCACTAGTTCTTCTTTGGGAACATTATATTTAATTTTGGGTAATAGATTACTTAACCCTCCTAATACCGCAGTCCTAATTCTTTTGTGTCACTGAGTACCACTGGGGTCACTAGAGACCCCAGTTCTTTTCGGAAAAGAAATGCAAGATAGTGGTACGTTTTTACTTTCCTGTATACGTACGTATACACGGAGTCATATACGTAGTATAGGGAAAGTTATGTAATGGTGCGCGAAACAATGGCCAATTTTCGGCGGAAAAAAATTAATTGCCGGGCCGTGAAAACGAAAAAGTGGATAAAACCAGTTGCTAAATTAAGAAAAAAAATCCCCTAACACGTGCTGTAGCCAGAAACCCTTTTTTCTAGGTCCTTGATACCGAAAACCCAATTGAAAGGAAAACGTCCGTCCGTCTGTCTATCTGTCCGTCCGTCCGTCCGTCCGTCCGTCCGTCCGTCCATCCATCCATCTGTCCGTCTGTGAACACTGCTAGCGCCTAAACCACACGTACGATTTCTTCCAAAATGGATATTCTCCGGTCGATTTGGTTTTAGTCGAAGCTTTGAGATTTTGAAAAAGTTTCTTTAAAATTTGGGGGTACTTTATATGTAGCCCCCCGGGAATTTTCAAAAGTTTCTCAAAAACGGCTCCAAATTTTTTCTTTAAATTTCTTGTATGAATAGAGTAAAATACACTTATTAACATGGCGTAGGTCCGCTTTTCACGGATAACTCTGAATTTTTGAAAATTGTGAAAGTTTGACTTTTTTTCGGCGTCTTTCTCCAGCTACAAAATTGAAGATAAGAGATTTTTTCTTCAAATAAAATTTGTTCTGAATATTAAGTTCTTTCATAAAGGTTACGTAAATGTTTTTCAAAGTTTTAGTAGTTTTCGTGCAATATTGCGTGCAATATATGCAATTTTTAAAAAATTCAAAAACAAGATTTTCTCAAAAACGGCTCCAAATTTTTTCTTTAAACTTTGGCTACGGATAATGGTAAATGTACTCTATCAAATGACATGAAAGCCATATTGCTCTGTAGGTTTTTTTTTCAAAAATTACAAAAATGTAAATTTTTTCACATGTTTCTCACGTCGTTAATATTTACATTAGCGGCGATTGTTTCACATTATTATATTTACGCGTACATGTGCTTTAAATAATGTCAAGTAAATTTTCACGAAAACACAACCGTTTTCTGTGAAAACTAGTTCAAAATTTCGCATTTTCAGAAACGCTCAAATGCCATTTTCTCATATATGACTGCAAATTTTTTCTTGAAATTTTTTGTAACAGATAGTGCTAATTACACTCTAGAATAACGTGAAGTTTATTTTGAGTTATTTTTTGTTTTTTCAAAAATTACATAATTGTATTTTTTTAAGATCTCTCACAGCTTTAATATACACATTACCAGCAATTTGTAAAGATTATTATATTTGTGAGTGTAAGTGCTTTAAATAACTCCAAATAAAGAATTTTGAAAACTCAAACATTTTCGGTGAAAATAAGCTTCGAATTTCCCATTTTTAGTTGTGCTAATACGCCATTTTCTCTTAAACGGCACATAATTTTTAAAAGAAAATTGACATTTATGACTAGGTTTTTTTTCTTTAATATTCTAAAATTAATGTTTCCGTTCTACCAATAGAAAACCGAAAAATTAAGAAAATGACAAAAAATGTATTTTTGGGGGTGATAGGTGACAGCTGGCAAGAAAGAGTTTGTGGCATTTCCGAATAGCTAGCGAAGACCCAAGGAAATAGAAAACTAATATGGGAAAGTCTGTGCCATTCTGTAGCACCACTAGTTTTAGTAGTGTTCTCACTAATTTGTCCATCGTGTCTATTCCTGACCAAATTTTATTGTAATCCATTATTATTAATGGTTTTGATTCTTCATTTTTCGTTATTTCTTTCGTAGAATGGTTGGCTGTAAGAAGTGACCCACCTTTGTTACTAGGACAATAAGACAATCGAAGTTTGTTTTGGGAATCCGAATAAAAAAAACTTTTTATGGTCCTGGGCATTAGTAAAAACCTCTTGCATTCACACTCTGTTTTTCTTATAGTTCCTAGTGTAATGTTTATATTTTGAAGATCTCTTACGAGATTTAGGCTAGTGAAGAAGTTGCCAGTTGTTATGCTCCTTCCACTTTTTTTCAAAACCTTTCACCACATCTAAAACAACGCTCCTTCCTTGATTTTTCGAGGTGGGTTTGCTTGGCGATCTTCAACATTCAAGGGGTAACTAGTGATATTGTCATATGCAACTGATGACTGGTGTACCCATATTTGTGGAAGTAAGTGGAAGGCTGAGTGTACCCACATTTTTTTGCATACTTTGTGGGATCTCTCTTTTTCATATAATGTTACGTGTTCGTACTCTTTTACACGATTCTCTTTCCACGTCCTTATACCATACGTATCCCAATTTTTCATATATAGATGACAAATAAAACCCCAATAATTATTCACAGTACAAAGGAAAAAATGCATACAATTTTGTAAAAAGATACAAACCATACCTGTAAACGCTAGCATCTAATATTCATTGTAAATAGGTTTCACTAGTTTGGATACAATCATCTAATTCAATCTCAGCCTTTTATATTGCATCTATTTCTCTATCACTGTCAAACATACCTGATAGGTCGTCGCGAACCTCACCAATGGCATTTCCTGAAGAACTTTCTTCAAGAACAATGCGACGTGTCTAGTCATCAGAAAGTTGTTCCATATCAGGTATGGTAATACAAAAACAATATTGCTCGACTAGCTTAACCAAAAATAGGCAGTAATTTCAATTGATATGAACCTATGGATGTTACAAAAGGTTGCCAACATTTACTATAGCAACAGAAAAAATACCCATCACTTTTACAAGAATTAGATGTTGGGGTCATATAAGACCTCACTGGTACTCAGTGTGGCAAGTACGAATATTAATGAAAGTAACAACAATGTAAAATATTTGCATACCCAATATGTGGGTAGACAATGAATCAGGAAAAGCCCATTTTTTCAGATTTTTTAAAGTATTGAAAACTGTAAATATTGTTAGAGAAACATGTTGTGGGGTCACCAGAGACCCCATGGTATTAGGAGGATTAATTTAATTATGCATTAGTGTTTGTGTATCAGTTTATCACTGTAGTTTGATTTTCCCACGGGAACTTTCGACTCTTGGGTCACTCTCGGGTTCATCGCCTTTCAAAAGTCCCCATAAAAAATCAGACTACACTGATGGAATAAACATAATTTAATCCATAGCTGTTCAGAATGGTTATATTTCTCAAATCATAGATAAAATTATCAAACAAATCAATTATTAATTGAGAAAATATTCCACCAAAATTAACTTGACAATAACAAAAGAATATGTCATCGCCTCCTGTATTTTTTCAGTAGTATACCTTTCCGTTGTGACTCTCACACGTAAACATTCTTTATAAATGAGGTCTAAAGAAAGAGAATTTCACGGAGACGTGACGAATTGCACTTTGACTTTAAAAATGTGAAGGATTTGTTGAAAAAAATGCATCTAAATATTCATGTAAAATGCAACCCGCAACACTTGCCAGAGTTTTAATTAAATAACTCCTAAATAAAGCATTCTCGGGCCTTAAATACTAAAATTTTGACTCCAATGGCCTCAATGAAACGTTTCTCAAACCATAATCTACAAGACGAGACATTCTTCGACATTCAATTAAATTTTCGGTTCCGTGCTTCAATATTATCAAGGCCACCTCAATATTTCAGCGCTTGCTGCTAGAAGACAATTTTGTGACGACACGCCTACAAGGCTTAGATTACTCAATCTTATATTTACGCTTTCTGTATACACAGAATTATATGTTGTTTGACGCGGGTGGTTTATGCTGTGTGACGAGGTTTATTTGCAAGTCAAGATTTGCTCTCCAGCAACAACTAGAAGTATTATTATAATTGCTTGATACCTATGAAGATGTGTTTTATGCGTGTAGTGAAACCATTCAATTAATGTTTTGCCGTGGTATATGTACCTAATTGTGGAGGAATCTGGGTGTACAGTGATGAGTGAAGACTGTGATTGTGTTTTACCTTTACCAGCATTTTCGTTATCAGCAGTGATTCATTAAAAGTTGCAAGTCAACGGGTTCAGACACGTAGCTTTCTCAAAATTCAAAAGTTAATATTTTTTGTGACTACCACGAAAAGCTAAAAGCTGTCAAAAAATATTGAATAATTACTTCAAATGTCATTAAGGAAGTGTTGTGAATTGTTTCAAGAAATCTCGCCATAATACTGAATAAATCTTAGTTGAAAATTTCTTTTAAACGTCAATTGCTTTCTTTTTTATTTTTATTTGATATTGTGTGAGTACATTGCAAGTTACCTTTATACATTTTTAAACAAATAAACCCGTTTCTTTAACAAATTCCCCTCTTAAAATGGAAATAGAAGAGATGAGTGTAGGGTTTAACATGCGAGAGTTCACGCACGGCTACGCGGAGGTAGTAGGGGAAAACTTGTGTTATGGCACAACACAAAGAACAAACTATTTAAATTAGCTAATTAAATTATCTTTATATAAATAAAAAACAAAAATCAAAACGAGCTAGCGAACAATACTACGTGAATTAATTTAAAAAAGCAACTAAATTTAAAATTGTAGAAAGAATAGAGTATACATGAATTTTTATTTCTTGGCGTGCCGCTAGGAGTCGCCTCATCGCGACTGTATCGAGCAGTGATGCGACTTCAATCGACACGACGGAGAAATATACGAATTGCCGTGTGATATTCCATCGTGAAGACAAGACTCCACCCGCCAAGAAACAAAACCCAAGTGTAAGTCACTCGACACTGCTAACAATCGCAGGCCAAACGCACGATATAAATGTTGGCGGTATCTGCAAGCATGTACATCAACGCTCAGCTGCAAACTCATTATAAATAATACATCCTTTGATATTAAACTGAAGGTGTCGGTTCGTTAAGATATTCAGTACCCAAACATCGTCTGAGCAACATTTCCAAGTACCGAAGTGAAGTCTAAGCTTACTAAATTGTTTCTAATTGTAACAAATGGTATTTATTACTGAAAGGTGAAAACATTACTTTGATTATTTTTTTGTTTGGAATTGCTTTTCTTGAGGTACATTAGAACGCAGAAAATAACCCAAATTTTTTTTACTACAGAAATAATTTTCCAATTTTCGCACCCCAGCAAGCTGGCATCCTGCCTCTCCAAAACTGCCTCTGTTCCACACAACAAATCAAGAAAAGTTAAATAATATTGCAAAGAGTAGTGTTATACTTGCCCGACCCGGTATTTTCGCACTACTTTACTAGGCTTTCTTAAGAATAAAAACCTTTTCTAATATTTTTGTGACAATCAAAGGAAGCGAAAAGCAAACTCTCAAGAAAAATTAAATAATTTCTTCAAATGTTGTTTTTAAAGAACTATGAATTGTTCCAAGAACATCTCTCTATAATGCTGAATAAGCCTTTATTGACAATGTGTTTCCAACATAAATTGTATTATTTTTGTTTCATATTCTGTAAGTTCATTAGAAGTTACATTTATACATTTTTAAATAAATAAACACCTTTCATTAACAACGGTCCTTCTTAATAGAAAGGATGGACAAAGAGATAGGGACAGGATGGGGTTTAACATACGGATACGCTAGTCATTCTATATTTTGGTTCTGTTTCTCAAAGGATAGGTCGTTGCCTCCAAAAACAAAATATTCAAGTGTCATACAAAATTAAATTAAGTAATCAATTCCCCAAAAATAAAGATACTGTTCCCAAAGAAGAAAAAAGTGGTGTATACAAACTAAATTTTGGAGATTAAAGCTTGGTTTATATTGTTCAAACTTGTAGGAAATTGTCTTAAAGAATCTAGGAACATTCTCATGCATGGAGATTACTGCAAGAACACTCTACTTTTGCCTCTCATCTCCTTGATAAGAAATACACATTTCACTACAACACAATTTTTAGAAATTTTGCATTTGGAAAGCAAAGGTCCTAAATTAAATGTTTTAGAAAATTTGTAAATTTTAAAATTGGAAGAAATCATAAAATCAATTGCCCCAACGACCAAACGTATCTAATATACAGCCCTCTGTTAAGTATCCTAGTAGGCCGCCCTCTCCCCTCTTCCCCCAGAGAACAATGCACAAAATGGCACCGAGCAATAAGCACACAACGAGTCGTGTGGACGACGTTACTTGGGTAAATAATATTTTTTGAAAAGTAATTTTTAATTATGTTTGTTTTAGTAGTTTCACAAAAGAATGTGTTATGTATAGTATTTTTCAAGTTTTCCTTAGTGTTTCTATAGAAGTTCGGAAGGTGAGGTGAAAATTCCTCGAAACATGCCTGCACTGTAACTGACGAATAGCTCGTCAATAAATTTGTTTTGTGGAATATTACTTCTTTTCCCTTTTTATATTTTTCGTTTTGCGTTGTTTGAAGCATTGTTTTTGGTACGAATTTGTAAATCTGGTATTGTAAAAAATTAGAAAAAAACATAAACCGTAAGCAAATGTTTATTGTGATCTTGCACAAGAAACATTTGTTAATGGTTTATGTTTATTTATATTTTTTGAACATAAGAAGAACCATATACTTTCCATAATTCATTAACAAAAAAACTCATATATAGGGATAATGGATGCAGAATACGAGAGGGGATAAAGACGCCTTTGAAAACTATTTTGAAAGCTTGAAATACTAAATCGAATAAAATAGTTCAAACATAATATACTAAGAGAAAACTTGATAGCACACCAAAATTCCGACCGGAGTATTTTAGATTATGTGTCAAAAGAAGGAAAACGAGGAGAATTAGGAAAAGAAGAAAGAAAGGAGTTTAAGGAAAAATACAAAAATATGATAATAAAAAAGACGACAGACCAAGTCGAAGGGAACGAAGAGAAACATCACCTCTGCCAAGGATCGATTGATTGATTCGTGTTTCCGGGAGCGTCTACTACTGAGGTCATTAGTCCATAAATGTAGTGCGTGTTTTTCATCGGGAGGTGGCGATGATCTTTTCCCCGCTGGATGGCGAGATCCGGCGCCGCCCTACCGTCGACTAGCGGGGCTTTCCCTCAACCAGGTATCTCGTACCAGCGGGGCACCGCCCTAGCCGGGACAAGCTGTAAGCTCCCGACCGGTCTCCCGGAATGTGTGGTAGTGTAGTGCATGTTAGAGTAAGTGTGTGTGTAAGAGGAGAGGACAGGACAGGACAAGGAAGAGGAAGGAAACATCGCGCGCGGTTCTTGACCCGTTTGTTAGGGTACTGCTCCGGCATTCACCTGTTAGTGATCGGAGAAACCACGGAAAACTATCGTTCAGAGCAGCCGGCCGCTAGAATTCTCCTCCAGGCAGCAACTGAACAGTGTCGAAAATCCTGCCGCCTTCGAGACTTGATCCTAGGACCTCCCGGTCAGAGGGACTGCAGTGACATCAGTTGATGCACTGAGCCATCTCTCCCGGTTAAATAAAATTTTATTTCATCTGCCAAGTAGCATGAGGAATCTGTTACGACCCTTGTCCATGCCTTTTCTCTTTCACAGCTTATCGATTAACCTCCAGGTCAAGGGAGTGATTATTTTTTAGAAGCATGTTAGACCACCCTCAGACAGCCAGGCGCGAGCCGGGGTGTCAACAAATCTTTTTTTAACGACCCCCTTTCCCGTCCGCGACGAGGCCACGAGGCGACCCGCCTCACCCCCAAACATCCACCTCCTTTTCCACGCCATTCAATTAATGTGTCTAACTCAAACATTCCAGGATTCCGGCTGTGTTTCAATTGCGTAGTTACTGAAAAGTGCATTATGAGGAGGTGGGATTGTTCGGGGAATTTCCGCTCGGAATGCGAGGCTCCTATTGGCCTAAATTAAAATTAGGCGCACAATGCTTCGTCCAATCATTTTACGAGTTTCTAAAAACAAAGGAGAAGGATTTTCGAACGCGGGCAGGAGAGAGAGGCGGACCGCCGGGCGCAGCAGTCACGTCCGGGTGCGTCCGAAATTCCTTTGATTTTGCCAGGACCCGCTGTGGGAAAATTATTATTGAGAACGAGTTCCGTCGCGACCTGCCACACTCGATACTGACATGCGCAAAACATATCGTGGCGTTACGAGTTTGGGGCTCCGCAAAAGGAATCAGGGGTCATCGCCCCGAGTCCCTTCGCCCGGGCATCCGCCCCCGTCCGTCTGGAGAAGTCTGGCTCGCCCCCCCCCCCGCCGCGGCCAACCGACGGACCAGCTGGGGGACGCGAAAGGCCGGTCACCGTCCTTTGGAAGAAGACGCGCTCACGACAGAAGGGGCGACGTGTATAATCATGAGCTGCCGCTCGTGCTCAGGCTCTTAAAGCTATAAGCTTAAAGGCTCAGGCTCTTAAAGCTATAAAATTCAATAAGAGAGAACTTTTGGGAATTCACAAAGTCTGCTAAATGCAAAGCCGCTCTCTGGCTTGTTTTACTATGTTAGATTTTAAGTTCATGATTAGATTAGATCAAGTTAGATTTCAAGATCAAGTTAGATTTTAAGTTGATTTCTTTTTAATTTAATTCAATGAGCTCAAGTAAATTCTTCTCTCACTAACACATTTTCTTCCTCTTTTTTATATTAAAATTTGTATAAATAATACTGATTTATTTGTTTTTTTATCAAGAATGTATCTTTGCCTCATCCATTCCATTATAGTAAGTGAAGGTATCTTCCAGGCGCCATAGGAATTAGGAAGAGAAGAAAGAAAAGAGTTGGAGGAAAAGTACAAAAAAATGATAATAAACAAGGCAACAGACCAAGTCGAGGGGAACGAATATTATGTGTCAAATTGTAGATTGTTTCAGAAAAAGGGAAAACGAGAGTTAAAAAAACAAGAAAGGAATTGGAGGAAAAGTAAAAAAATATAATAACAAAAAGACAACAGAGCAAGTTGAAGGAAACGAAGATTATGTGTCAGATTGTAGGTTATGTGTCAGAGGAAGGAAAACGAGAATTAGGAAGAGAAGAAAGAAAGGTGTTGGTGGAAAAGTACAAAAAGGCGATAATAAAAGAGACAACAGACCATGGCGAGGGGAAGTAAGATTATGTGTCAGATTGTAGATTATGTGTCAGAAGAAGGAAAACGAGGAGAGTTAGGAAAAGAAGAAAGAAAGGAGTTAGAGGAAGAGTACAAAAAGGCGATTATAAAAAAGACAACAGAGCAAGTCAAAGGGAACGAAGATTATGTGTCAGATTGTAGATTATGTGTCAGCGGAAGGAAAACGAGGAGAGTTAGGAAAAGAAAGAAAGGAGTTGGAGGAAAAGTACAAAAAGACAACAGAGCGAGTCGAGGGGAAGGAAGAGCACCCTCACCGCTGCCAAGCAGCCAACAGCCAGAAGCGCAACGAGGCAGGGCAGACGCAGGGGTGGGCGGGTCGATAGAGCGCCCGCGGCGGCAGACGATCTGCCGCCCCTGCCCCCCGCCCCGCCCCCGCCCGCCGTCGCGCGCACCGGCAGCGGAGTTCCCGCTGGCGCGGTGCGCCGCAGCCGCAGCCGCGCACGCAAAGCCCAGCCAGGCGACTCCTGCAAGTGGGCCACGCGGAGCGGCCCCGCCCCCGCGCGCACACAGTGGGGGGGGGGAGAGGAAGTTGGAAGACCGCCGCGGAGCTACTTCGGAAGACAGTTCGAAGCGCTTCGTCTCGCGCCGATCCACCAAGCACGTCTCGCGCGGAATCGCAGACGAGATGACCCGGAGAGGTGGCTCTGTGCAGCAACGGATATCGCTGCAGTCCCTCTGACCCGGAGCTCCTAGGCAGAATATTCTACACTAGCTTCTCAGCTAGGTCGAATTCAGTCGCTGTCTGGAGGAGAATTGTAGCGGCCGGCTGCTCTGATCGGTAGTTTTCCGTCGCTCCTCCGATCACCACCAGGCGAATGCCGGAGCACTACCCTAACATACGGGCCACGGACCGTGCGTGATCTTTCCTTCCTCTTCCTTGTTCTAACCTCTCCTCTTACACACACACTTACACTAACATGCATTACACTACCACACATGCCGGGAGACCGGTCGTGAGCTTACAGCTTGTCCCGGCTGGAGCGGTGCCCCGCTGACGGGAGATACCTGGATGAGGGGAAACCCCGCTACTCGAAGGTAGGTCGGCGCCGGATCTCTTTCCAGCGGGGAAAAGATCGTCGCCACCTCCCGAGAAAGAACACGCACTACACTTATGGGACCAATGACCTCTGGACTTGACTCTCCCGGAATCAGGAACAATCAAACAAATATCCGAGATGAAGAGTTCGCCTTCAGATCTCGCCATTCCGCTTTTTTACATGCACTTTGCATCGCTCAGCAGATTTCCGCTGATCTGTTGCTCACATGGGATGTTCCTGTAATTTTTCTCGACATGGCGCAAGCCTTCGACAAAGCGCCACACAACTTACTCATTAGAAAACTTCAGCGCTGCCTTCCACAAGACGTAAGGGATGTGGTTAAGTATTTCCTCAAAGACCGCACATTTGTGGTACACGTGGGAAAAGCGCGATCCTCAAACCAGAGAATAGAAGCCGGGGTCCCTCAGAGCTCCGTTCTCTCTCCGCGGCTGTTTTCACTATATGTCAATGACCGCGAAAAAGACTCTATGCTGACGACATAGCCGTTCCAGCAAGAGGAATGAACCTAGACCATAAACTCGCAATACTACAACAGATGAACCTGACGCGGAAGTGGGCGGAAGGAAACCACTTGAGTTATTCAGTGGAAACGTCTCAGGCAATCTGTTACACTCGTCCCAAGCACAAATAGACAAAACTGTTCACACCGCCAAAACAAATTACACCACAAACTCAAGAACTTTCAGGCTACTTTTACACAGAGTTATTATTTGTTAGTAAATTTTGTATATACGATAGAAAAACACTAACACGTTGCAGTATAAGGAGGGCTATGTTCAGAATTGGCCGGAAATATATTAAACTTCCCTAAATTGCACTACTCGTGTCAACATTTTCCAGAGATACATTTAATCAACAAAAATATGTATAAAAATATATTTATAAAACCAATGTTTCTCAAAAGTATTATTTTGGACATAAGGGGCCGTCCATAAATTCCGTAATGCAAATTTGGAGTATTTTCAATGCCCCCTCTCCCCCTTTTGACGCACCCGTAAAGCGCACTTAACCCCCCCCCTTAATAATCACGTAACATTTTCGACAACACCCCCCTTGTGAATGCTAGAAGTGAAAATAAATTATAGCACAATAAAGGCAATTTGTAATTATTTTACAGGAGTTGTATATTAAAATTAATGATAAGTAGAAATTAGTTGAAATTGTGAGTGAAGGAACAATACTCGGGCGAGAAATGGTTGTTCACAAGCTATGCACACGCCGTCGTGGATGATGCAAGAGCGAGAGTCTACAGCGCCAATTTAAATGGATTCTAGAATATACTTAATATCAGTTTTGAATATTTTCTTTGTCATCTTAAGATTAAAATAACGTTGAAAAAATATTTCCGTATATTGTAACAATTTACAATCAATAACTTTAGTTTATTTATTTTTTAAAACGAAATAATTAGTTAATATTTTAATGTTCTAGTTCAGGACTCAAAAAAGGAATTATTTCAGCAAATGTTGAGAAATGTAGCAAAAATATCAATGTTTCATTACACTTAACTAATACCCACCTATCCCTATGTAACGCAGTGTAACTCTGCCTCAAACCCCCTCCTCCCTCTTTAGCGTTACGTAATTAATGGACGACCCTTAACGCGCTTTACGCAGCAAAGCACGTAACGTCCAAAAGCGTTTTGGACACAACACGCTCCACACAATTGCTGTTTAAGCGCCCCCGCCTAGGAGGTATTGTGCAAGTTGCACGAGCATGCTAGACAGAGATTGCGTGCGCAGTCAGTTGTCTAGCGCCCAGTCAAACGAGCCTCTAATCGGTGTGCGTCCGTTCGTGAACAGTTGGTTCGCAGGAGGCGACCAATTAAATTGATTATTCAACAGGTGGAATAATCGGCATTGAATAGTACGTTACTAAGCAATTCCAGTATGTTGGAGTCAAGTTAACGGGGCTTGACCAGTAGGAGCAAAATTAGTTCAAATCATGTTGTTTGCCAACGAAAATTTATTTCCATCGTCAGGGCTATACACAACCGAGAGAGAAGACTATTACATTTAGTTACCAAAATCTCAAATTAATATACACTATCAGGACACAATTAACACAACTATATATGGTTTAAATAAGTTTGCTCCACTGACCATGCCCCGTTAACCTGACCGGTCGTCAAGCATTCTCCAGATTACAGTATGGTATTCCAGAAGTATGAAGGCGTATGGATTTTCATTGCAGAATTATACGAAATTTTGGAATATTTTAATTTTACTGTTAACAAAATGAACGTTAATATACGCACTACATTGAACTACACACTATAATAGCAAATACTAATGTTGACTTCTCAAGATAATAATTTTAAAAGGTAATTCTAGCTATATTCCATACTTCGCTGTATCCTTTGGCTATATTCATACTATTGTCACTACTCAGAAAAAGGGAAATACCAGTGGAAATAAAGAAAATAGTTTTCTTTCATTGTGATCATAATTTTTAAATGCATCGTGGAGAGAATCCCTCCCGGAATTTATAGCGACCGATGAAGTAATACAACGAAACAACTGGTTGAATGTAATTCTACCTTCATGTAGTAACAAAAAAGATTTCGTCTCTGTTAACCCGTGACTACAGGCATACGGTCAGGTAGACCGCAACGGATTTTCAAGGTTATATTTCAATCATTTCTCTCTGTGTGACGATACAGTTGTTCTCCTTACCTTCATTTCTCGTCGCTCCATGACAGTCACGACTGTTTCCGGTTTGGATTCAACTGGAGAGATTCGGGACACACTGAACTTTTGGAGTAGATTCATGCCTGTGTTAGTGATCTGTTGAAGCCCTATGTTAGACATCCACATTTTCTACAAACATGTTTTGTTTTCAATTTATTTTATTTCTCAACGTTTGTTGCTTATTTAGCTATGTAAACCAGTGGTGATAAAACTGCACGTACTTTCTCGCCTTGGTAATAGTTCTGTAATACTATTCATAGGGCCTACCACAATTTCTCTCTGAATTAACACATCTCAGACATTTTTTGTAATACTCATTACAAATCGTACAAAATTTCGTGCAAAACCTAAAATTTTCAAGCAAATATCAATACATATTTGTCAGTTATAACTGCTTTCATACAGGTAAATCATGTACGAGCAATAAAGCCGTTGCTGTGCCATTGTTGCATTCCAATCTGATATTCCCTGAAGGATAGCGATTTTTGTTTCATATATTTCAAATAGGTTTTAAGTAATCTCTAAAAGATTTATGTGTAAATGTATAACGAAAGGTCTAATGTAGGAAACGAGTAAAGAAATATTAAATAGCACATTACAAATTCTAACTTACGAAGCATCCAACTGCCTGGAATTACGTTCTCGGAGCACAGTAAATTCGAAGCGAGCGTTTATGTTTGTCGCCAGATTACACAGGAAATTCTCATATTTTCAAACAATTCAGCATGATCTTATTTGAAGATGTTTTTGATAAACATATTTCATTAAGGAAAAAATGTATCTTCACAAATCTAATTGTAGGAAGACACCGAAAAATTGTTAATTGTTTTAAATGTTCGACAAATCAGATTTTTCAACAAACATGAGGCCATTCTCTTTAAGCGTCCTTTACGCTATCTAAGGTCCAAGAATAAAAACGTTGTATGCCGGTTTTAGAACAAAATGTTTCAAGACAGTAAAAAAATTGCCTATATATGACACAAATTTCCCAAAAGATATTCATGGTTTTGAAAAATGTTGATGCAAGTATGTGAAAGCGAGATGGAACGGAGAAATGCCGAGTATCTGCTTCAAGATGTGCAGCCTTTTTGCATTGTCATCATAGACATGCCTTATGAGTTGTAGGACCTTGCAGTGTTCAGAAACCTCAAAGTGCATTCATGGGTGGCATGTCACACATGCCCTACGAGTCCAAAGGGTTAATACATAAATACATAATTTCTTGCATAAATATTCGTTGTCTGGGGCTCTGTGATGTCTGTAAAGAGACATTCTATTCTTAGTAGGAAGCAAGATCGTTGAATGTCCGGGACCTACAACCTTTTTGTTTGCTCGGTTGGTGGAGTTTTCGCAGAAAACAATGTTCTGACATTATCTCTGACGTTCATTTTTTTCTCTGCGTACTTTCATTTCCTTGTGTCATTTTCATTGTCTCCTTTCGTTGTAAAGCAGGTTGACTTTAAAGCGGGTATTTTGAAAATTTCAGTTCTCAATCAAATTGAAGTTTATCCAGTTTGTGTGGTATTTCAAAAGTAATAGTATGGAAGAAGAACAGGTTTCAGGTCGTAAGAGAACGAATGAAAGTGAGTGGAAAAATAATAAAATGAAGACGGCTAGAATTAAGGGAGCAAAATATGTAAACAATGTAGGGCAGTTTGTTCCAGCAGACTGTGGTTGTAAGAAGAAGTTATGTGAACATGGAAGAGCTGTGAAGTGGAGCGGAAGAAAATTTTCCTTTGTAAATTATAATTAATTTTCACATAATAGAAAAGTTGGCAACACTTTTAAGAATAATTCTTTCTTTCTTTTCCGATTGATTACTTTTATTGGTTTTGTCGAAAAGCATAAGTAATTATTTAAAATAGTATGCGTACTTCAATATTGAAATCTCAATGGCATACTAAAAGGTTCGAATGTGTGAATAAACATCATATTTTTTTGGTGTGAATAAAACATACCACTTTTTTAAGTAAATGAGTTATTTTCATTTCCCCAAAACTGGAGGCCCCTAGACATCGAACGTTTTTGATTTCTTTGTTTCAATTCTCCGATCGGCTTGGGTGGTAGAAGCGTTAACCCTTAACTGGTGACGTGCGGTCTCTGAGACCGCTGAGGAAAAATCAACGCGAAGCCCTCCTTTCTGGTACGTCGCAGTAAGTTTTTCTTTACAGTATCTTCCTATCTCTTTCTAAACTACACTCACACGCGGGGCAGCGGATCCAGTGACAGCCGTTCGCCTTTGAGGGCCTGTTGAAGTTTCGGAGCGGTCTCGCAGACCTCACATCACCAGTAGTGGGACTTTTCTTCCCCCAGAAAATTGCAATTTTTTTTATTACTGGATAATTTTCGTGCAACAATGAATTATCGTCTTGAAATGAAGATTTTTTTAACGTAGGGAATAATATTTCAAACCATTCTACGAGATCTTAAGATAATTAATAGTGAAGAAACAGTATGGAACAAATTATAGCCAGAAATTTACTCGATGATTAGTAAATAATATTTACATATTAACAACAAAAACTTTTATTTTCTTGTTTATTATAGCATCGTTGACGTAAAACAAATTATAAAGTCAACTTGAAATGGAACCCCGAAAATAATCTGCCTAAAACGTTTGGCTTCGCAGAGACCGCACATCACCGATAAGAAGTTTGAGGGCACGTCACTAGTTATACTTCGGTTTTTCTTTTTTGGCGCACGAGGGTGTGTCAATAAAGTGGAATATGTCACGGTATTCCGCTTCATTCTCGGTTGTGCCGGCAGAAATCGCATTATCGCCAGCACTAGTCGATACGATCGCGATCATGCGACTCCTAGCGGCACAACGGAGAACGACGCGAAATACCGTGAGATATTCTATTTTTATTGACACACCCCCGTGCGCCAAGAAAGAAAAACCGAAGTGTAGGGAGGGGTAGAGTGGTGAAAAAGAGGAGACTGATCGCGCCCCGCCAGGAGCCAGCCAATGCAGCCCCTTGATCTGGGATGATGTATCGACGGCCCCTCCAGCTGCAGTGGGGAATGAATACCCTGCGGCGCGCGTCTTGCTTGGAGGGCCTCTTCTCCAGGGAGGGCCGCTCTCTCTCCAGGAGAGCGCTGCGCTCGTTCACGGTGCCGAAGGCTCTCTCGGCGCCAGCGCTCATTCGCGTTTTAGCGCCCATTCTCTCTCATGCATCTCGAAACCTTTTACATTCTACGAAAATACTTTTCAGAATATCTTCTTTTTGTAATTTTTTTAAATTGTAAATATTGCACACAACATAGCGCGAAAATTACTAAAATTGTTTTTAAAAAATTTACATGAGAGAACTATGGAGAACAAATTTTATTTGATGGAAAAATCTCTCTTTAATTTTGTTGTTGTAGGAAGACGCCGAATAAAATTCAAACGAATTTGCGATGTGCAAATTTGAATTATCATTGGATATCTACATTTTTTCGATCATTTTTACTTTCCCATGTACATACTTATATACGGAGTAACATACGTACTATAAGGAATTTCTGCAGAAAAAGCTTCATTGCCTCGCCCTCATAACGAAAAACTGGGTAAATCCAGTTGCTAAATTAAAATCAAAAATCCCCTAACACGTGGTGTAGCCAGAATCACTGTTTTGTAAGTCCTTGACGCCGAAAAACCTATTGACAGCAAAACTGCCGTCTGTCAGTCCCATCCGTCGTTCTGTCAACATCACTAGTGCCTAAACCATGCGTAGTATATTTTTCAATTTGAAGAAACCCCTGTCCATCTGGCTCTAGTCGCAGCGTTGAGATTTTGAGAAACATTCTTTAAAATTTGGGGGTACTTTACATGAAACCCCAGGATATTTTCAAAATTTTCTCAAAAACGGCTCGAAATTTTTTCTTCGAATTTTTTGTAAGAATAGAGTAAAATACACTTATTATGGTGCAAAAGGTCCGATTTGCAGGATTAAATTTGAATTTTCGAAAATTGCAAAAGTTTGCTTTGTTTTCGGCGTCTTCCTACAACTTCAAAATTAAAGAGAGATTTTTCTTTAAAATAAAATTTGTTCTGCGTAGTGACTTCTTTCAATAAGGTCATTCTCATTTTTTTGAAAATTTTAGTAGCTTTCTCGCAATATTGCATGCATTACTTGCATTTTTTTTAAATGCAAAAACAAGGTTTTCTCAAAAAACGGCTCCAATTTTTTTTAAACTTTTGGTAAGGATAGTGCTAAATGTACTCCATAAGATGACATAAATGCCATATTGCTGTATAGTTGACGGTGCCTTGTTGTCCAGAATTAATTCTTTCATTAAAGTCGTACATATTCTTACAATGTGAGTAGATTCCGCGCAATGTTGCGTGCAATAAGTGAGATTTTAAAATAATAACAAAACAAAAGATTTTCTCAAAAACGGCTCCAAATAGTTTCTCTGAACTTTTTTTAGGGATAATGCTAAATGTACTCTGTGAGATAACATACACATAATTTTTCTGTATTCTTTTGTTGTTTTTATCGAAGATTACAAAAATGTAATTTTTACTTGGGGGTCGTCCATAAATTATGTAACGCAAATATCGAGTATTTTCAATATCCCTTCTTCCCCTTGTAACGCATCCGTAACATGAGCTATGTAACGCAGCGTAACGCTGCCTCAGACCCCTTCTCTCACCCTTTAGCGTTAGGTAATTTATGGACGACCCCTTGTCTCTCACATCGTTCATATTTGCATTAGCGGCGATTTTTTCACATTATTGTATTTATGAATACATTTGCTTTAAATAATGTCATATAAAGGTTCTCGAGTTTTCTGTGAAAACTCCGTCGTTTTCTATACGTTATTGCACTTGTTAGTGACGTGTTTTAAACTACTTCCAATAAAGTTTTTCGAAACCTCAACAGATTTCTGTGAATAAGGGCATAAAATTTCGCATTTACAGTAACGATTAAATGCATTTTTTTAAACGGCTCCACATTTTTCAACGAAAATTCCATGTAGGACGACGTTTTACTCATATAATATTCTAGTACGCATGTTGACTGATAAAAATATAAATTTACGTGTTAGTAAAAAAGGTCACTTGATGCAAAGGACACAGTCAGGATAATTAATATTTCCACCAATAATTACACAAAAACGCTGGTCACTAATGGCAAATCATTTAGAAGTATTAAGATTAAAAAGGGTTTCGAAATGTGTTAACTGTTTGTCATTTCACTTTTGTTTCAATTTTTATGTTGCAATCTTTTCAAGAAAGTATTGTACACAGGGGAAATATAGGGGCATGTAGGGAAAGTTATGTAATGCTGCGCCCTGATAACGTTGCCGGGCCCTGATAACGTAAAAGTGGATAAATCCAGTTGCTACATTAAGAAAAACTAGTGGTGCTACACAATGGCACAGACTTTACCGTATTAGTTTTCAATTTCCTTTGGTCTGGGCTAGCTATTCGGAATTGCCACATATTCATACCAGCTGCAATCTATCGCCGCCTAAAGTACATTCTTTTGACATTTTCTTCATTTTTCGGTTTCCTAATGATAGAACGGAAATATTATTTTAAGAATATTAAAGAACTAAAACCTGGTCTTAAATGGAAATTTTCTTTCAAATATTTGAAGCCGTATTTTACATCATATATTATATCATAAGCAAATATAACTCGAAGAAAATGGGAACCCAGTAATGTTGTTCACGCCCACTTCTACTTTCCCGCATACATAATAGATAAAGTTACATAATTGAATCAAAGAAAAAAAACATTCAATGTTCAGAGCCTAAACTTTGGGGGAAATGAAAAGAACTCATTTATTTCAAAATGTATAATGTTTTATTCACACCAAAAAATATAATGTTTATTAATACATTGTTAAAGTAATCCCTATGGTATTTTTGGTTTTTAGAGATCATGAATATATCGTCATGTAAATTTAAGTGTTGCGGACTTCGCACCTGTTAGTATGCCACCGGGGTTTCAATATTGAAGTACGCATATTTTTAAGACTTACTTATGCTTTTTGATGAAATCAATGAAAGAAATCAAACGGAAAAGAACAAAATTATTATTCTTAAAAGTGAGGCCAACTTTTCTGTTATATGAAAATTAGTTATAATTTACAAAGAAAAGTTTTCTTCCTCCCCACTTCACACCTCTTCCATGTTCACATCACTTTTTCTTACAACCACAGTCTGCAGGAACAAACTGCCCTATTTTGTTTACATATTCTGCTCCCTTAATACTAGCCGTCTTCATTTTATTATTTTTCCACTCACTTTCATTTGTTCTCTTACGACCTGAAACCTGTTCTTC
Source organism: Acheta domesticus (assembly GCA_031308135.1). Lineage (NCBI taxonomy): Eukaryota > Metazoa > Arthropoda > Insecta > Orthoptera > Gryllidae > Acheta > Acheta domesticus. Next base: position 215,792,747 of record JAHLJT010009419.1, read on the forward strand.
TTCCATACTATTACTTTTGAAATACCACACAAAATGGACAAACTTCAACTTGATTGCGAGCTGAAATTTCGAGAATACGCACATTAAACCCAACCTGTTTTACAACGGAAGGAGACAGTGAAAATGACACAACCGTTAAGTGGACACAACAATGAAATAAAGGCAGGTAGAGAAAAAGAAAAATAACGTCAAAGATAATATCAGAACGTTGTTATCTGCGAAAACTCAAAAAAGCAAACAAAAATGTTCTTAGTCCCGGACATCCAACGTTCTTGCTTGCTTCTAAGAGTAGAATGTGTTTTTATAGGCATCACAGAGGCCCAGACAACGAATATTTATGCATGGAATGATGCATTTATGTACTAAGAATCGTTTCCCACCATGAACTCAAAACCCTAAAAAGATGTAACGACGAACCTTTTTGTTTGCTCCGATTCAATTTGTAAGCTGCAAGATGGCAATACGTGATGGAGCATCAGTGAGTGCTCTAGAAGAAAGCATGTATCGAGTTAGAAAGTTGAAGTAATAAAAAATATGTAATATGCATGTTATTAAATTGGATGATTCTATACCATTAACTTTTTTGAGCCTTGAAGTTTCATTTTAAGTAATATTTTAATGCCCTGTAAAAACTAGCCATTCTTCTCTGGCCAATTGTGAAAGACAATTAAATCATTCACTTCGTATCCTTTCCTGGCTACAGACACATTATATGAAGAGAATTAATTGGGAAGTAAAAACAAAACTAATCTTTCTTCTTCTTCTTCAGCAGAACGACTTTTCATTTTCGCCTAAGGCAAAAAGTAAAATAATCCACGATGCAATTTCATGCTAATTATTTGCGAATAAAGATGCAAACTGATATCAAAAATCATCATGATCCTGGCATGAATAAATTAATCTCCTAAAATGTATTATTACGTGCTATTTAATTTACACGAAATGAAAATCATATAACCGTTATTTTCATTTCAGTGTGTCGACATGACATTTTATAAAAAATTAAATTAATTTTCACCTCGTCAATGCAAGCATTGTAATGTGATTACCGTCCGCATGCAACGTTTAATAAATGAATATCAACAAACGTATTTAAGCGTTGGAACTCATACATTTGGATATTGCCGCATATAATCAATACCTTCTGTAATTATGTAGTGACATATGTTTTTTCCTACTCCCATTCGTACTCCTACTCTGCCATTTGATGGCTGCAACCCGTTGCATAATGATTCTCATTACGATACAGTTTTCATTATGATACAGGTTCTTGACCAATCACAGAGAAGCTTACAAACTGTTGACACTTCATTAATTATTAAGAATATTTATAGAACATGTTTCGTTCGATTGTGTACATTAAAATTGTATTTAATCTTATATTCTACTTCTCACTTTTAATTTATTATTATTAATAATTTTAACGTGAAATGTTATTTCATGAAAGTTTCAGGAAGTTCATAGTCAGAAAGAAACCTTTAACAGGAAACACAAAATTCCATTCAGTTCAGCCACAATATTTTATAAACTTAATTTTAGACATATTTTTCTTAACAAGTGAAGAAATATCTGGTGTCAGTCCTTGCGCTGAGGCGTTGCACAGAACGTTCTTCAATGTCTTGTCCTGAAGCTGAGTTCTTTCTTTTTTTCTCCTTTTCAATGCACAGAAAAGCTGCTCCCAACAATACTTCGACCTAGGCATAGATGTAATCTTAGCTGGATTTTATGAAGCTTGGGGCAGGCTGACACATGTAAATTCTGATACCATCGTGACAAATTAAGAGAATTAAAATACCTGTCCTTTAGAAAGTAGGCATTTCTGGAAATCTGTTATCTCCAAATGCATGGACGAGCGCAAGGTATCCGGTGAAACCGAAAAAGGGGTTGTGGCTTCCTCTACCTGCCATCGCACTCCTCATATTGCTCCCACGAAAAGAAAAGCGAACGCGATAAGGGCACTTCCCCCTCCACAACATCCTCCTCGGCTGCCCACGACTAGGGTCCCCAGATGCAGAGAGTAGCGCATTCCATTGTTCCCCAGTCCCGCCATTTTATATCCAGTTGTCAGGAGAATTGGAAATGTGTAGTAGTCTGGGTGTTGAGAATCATGAATCTCTCTCAAACCAATATTAATATTCTTAAAAATCTCCATTACGTCATCAATTGTTATCCTGTCTGTTTAACTTGTGAAATCTGCTTAATCGGTACATGGCGGCGGTTGAGCTACTAGATATCTAGAGACTATCCCACACTAGAGTCGCTATAGATACAGAGAGTAGCGCATTGCATTGTTCCACCAATCCCGCCAGTTTATATCCAGTTGTCAAGAAAATTGGAAATGTGTGGTAGTCTTCGTGTTGAGCACCATGAAACTCTCTCAAACCAATATTAATATTCATAAAAATCTCCAACGTGTCGTCAATTGTTATCATTTCCGTTCAACTTGTGAATTCTGCCTGATGGGGCTATCGGGTGAGAGTGTATTAAATGGCGGTGGTTGCGCTGCTCTCTGCATCGAGGGACAGCCCGCGCCGTCGCGATGCTCCTTCGTCCTATCACGCCACACAGCGGGTGCTTCACGCTTGCAAATGCAAGGCTACCCACGCACGCTCTGCCTCATGACAAAGTCACGTGACGGACCTCCAGGTCATAACGTCTTACCTTTGGCCAAGGGGCGATCTCAAACCTTCATAAATAGTGCACGCCCGTAGCAGCCTTTACGGTCACCTCACAAACGGCAAAATGGCCGCTTAAAAACAGTAAAGGCTGCGTTTTGCCAGCTCTAATGAACCAATTCTCACATGTGAGGCAGTTACAATTATTCCTTACCGACTCCACAACGCTGGCAAGAATTAACGCGCAATGTTGGAGAGGAGACAGGAACGAAATTTACGAAAAGAGGTTAAAATCATTTCTTTGGGTTAGGTTATGTCCAGAATGAACGCTGTTTTAAGATTCTTCCTACATTCTCGAGAAAAGCCTATTCAAAAATCCAGACTGCGTACTCATCGCGGACGGCCACAAAATCTAAAACTCCGGGCACAATGTAGATTTGTTACACTATCGATTCTATTCGTGGTTGAAATGTCTCACCACTACACCATAGTCTTTGATATATTATGCAACTTCTTTGTTCAATGCATGAAATGCCTCGTATGTCATAATGAATTGCTCAATGAAGCTATTTGCTAAAACTCTTCTGACCGTTGTTCATTACGACCGTATGAAGTCGTCACTCATGTGATCAATAGCGTTTAAGGATGTCTCCTTACGCCTGGCGTTAAAACTTCCTTAATACCTCAACGGAAGTTTCCCTACGTTCAGTCATCACATAACACAGCGCCTCATGGAGCATTGCTTATCAGATTGATAATAGGTAACAAAAAATACTTTACTTCGTGTTTGAAATATTAAAATTCATTCTTATTGTAAGATATCCACGGCACTGATTTAAAAATTGCTGTTCATTTGGTTTAGTAGCGCTAGTTCATGAGACAAGAAACACAAGCACATCGGTTACAAACAGCAAAAGGTGGTGAGGGAGGGAGAGCTGGCAAGTGAGGGAGAGCCGGCAAGTGAGGGAGAGCCGGCAAGTGAGGGAGAGCTGTCAAGTCAGAGAGAGAGAGATGGCAAGCGAGGGAGAGGTGACAAGTGAGGGAGAGTTGGCAAGCGAGGGAGAGTTGGCAAACGAGGGAGAGTTGGCAAGTGAGGGAGATCTGGCGAATGAACGATGGGTGGCGGGTGAGAAAGAGGTTGTGAGGGAGGGAGAGCCGGCAAACGAGGGAGAGCTGGCAAGTGAGAGAGAGAGCTGGCAAGTGAGGGAGAGTTGGCAAGTGAGGGAGAGCCGGCCAGTAAAGGAGAACCGGCAAGCGAGGGAGAGCGGGCAAGCGAGGGAGAGTTGGCAAGTGAGGGAGAGCTGGCAAGTGAGGCAGATCTGGCGAATGAACGATGGGTGGCGGGTGAGAAAGAGGTTGTGAGGGAGGGAGAGCCGGCAAGCGAGGGAGAGGTGGCAAGTGAGAGAGAGAGCTGGCAAGTGAGGGAGAGTTGGCAAGTGAGGGAGAGCCGGCCAGTAAAGGAGAACCGGCAAGCGAGGGAGAGCGGGCAAGCGAGGGAGAGTTGGCAAGTGAGGGAGAGCTGGCAAGTGAGGCAGATCTGGCGAATGAACGATGGGTGGCGGGTGAGAAAGAGGTTGTGAGGGAGGGAGAGCCGGCAAGCGAGGGAGAGGTGGCGAGTGAATGGGGGCGGTGAGGGCGCGAGAGCTGAGGAGTGAGCGAGTGTTGTAGGGCGAGCGAGGGCCAATGGCTAGAGCGGAGGGCCGGGAGGGCGGCGGCGCGCGGCCGCTGCCAGCGCTCGGGGGGGGAGGGAGGGGCGGGGGCGGCGGCTGCACGCGACCGGAAGTGGCGTGCCGCGGCGCCTTCCTCTGCGCGAGGGCGCGGGCTCTCCCTCCCCTCCCCCTCCCCCCACTCGTTCCGGCTGTTGCAGTGGCGCCTATCTGATGGGATGCCCTCCAGCGAGGCCGCCTGCTTCCCTTGCGTGCCTCTTCAATTTTCTATTGTCTCAGATTGTTCTTCCTCTTCGTATTTTTTGTTAAGGTCGCATCAACTTCTAGGTCATTCGCGACCACTATTGGATATGGTATGAGGATGAAACGATATGATGATGACAGGGGGTGGAAGGATGAACTCACACAGCCATGCCCGAGGCGGGACTCGAACCCGCGATCCCTTCGTCCGAGAACACTACGACACTACTCCTTTAGCCATCTCGGCGAGGGGGACGACTCTTCTTCTTCTTCAATTTTTTCCAACATCAGGATACATTATTTAATTTACTTTAGTCATATGGAATATTCTAGTTTTTCCATTTGGTCCGCTCCAATTTTTACTTCGCTATACTATACATACGTACAATATAGGGAAAGTAATGTAATGCTGCGCGAAAAAAACGGCGGATTTTCGGCAGAAAAACTCTTATTACAGGACCCTGGTAACGAAAAAGTGGATAAATCGGGTTGCTAAATTAAGAAAAAATATCTTCTAATACGTGGTACACCCAGAATCCCTATTTTGTAAATCCTTAATACCGAAAAACCAATTCAAAGCGAAACGTCTTCCTGTCTCGAAAATTGATCCTTCCTGATCAATCTGGATCGTCTTGTGGCCCCTTGAATTTGAAACCGATATTTCAATTTTGGCCGGTACTTTACATGAAGCACCCGGACATTATCTTGTAATAATATAGTAAAATGCGCTTATTAAGGTGACATTGTTCCGATTTTCACGGATAACTCTGAATTTTCAAAAAATTGCGAAAGTTTGAATTTTTGAACGACTAGAAAATTGCAGATAGACTTTTTTCCTTCATATAAAATTTGCTCTTCGCAGTGAGTTCTTTCTTTAAGGTCCTGTACACTTTTTAAAATTTTAGTAGTTTTCGCGCAATATTGCGTCCACTATGTGATATTTAAAAAAACAAAAACAAGATTTTCTCAAGAAACTATACATCTCAATCAGCAATAACAGCTATAACTATATCTGCTTGTGATGGAGCACTCAATACTCACAATCTTTTGTTGATGTAGCGCCTCACAAATAGTCAACGGCAGATACACAACACGCAGACAAAGAACAGACTATAGTAATGCCATACGTACCCAAAATACAAAATAAGTTTAAGAAAGGATGTCTTAGATCAAACATTAAACTTCGAATATACAATAAATTAATCAATAAACAAAATCTAATAAAAATGTCAAAGACCAGGTACCGTATCTTGAACGTGAAAACGTGGTATACAGTTTACCTTGCCTTGATTGCAATCTTAACATATCTAGGACAAACTAAGCTCCCAATTAAACAACGAATGAAAGAACATTCGAGAAATGTTAAAAAATCTTCTCCTCGACTCAATTCTTTATCGAGACACAGACTGAACTTGTCACATGAATTTGATTTTGAGAAATCAATTATTTTGGACACCGAGGTCAGGAGATTCCCTCGACTTATTTCTGAAACCCTTCAAATTAAATTAAATCACACCCTTAATACCAACGTAGAAATGAATGTTTTTACCAACGCATATGATAATGTGTTGTACAAAATTAAGAAGTACCAAGAGTAATGCTTAGTTGTTAATTTGTTAAGTTGTCACACTGCTTATTCATGCGCCGTATCTAATTTAGGTTAGTCATCCTAGGGACAGTTTATATTCTTGAGTCCACTGGGGAGGTGGCTGTTGAGTTCACTATGTGTCCTCGAGTGCTTGACCGTTAAAAATGGGACAACAGTTCCCTTTATTAAGGTGAGTGTCTCATTGAAATATATTGTTTATTTTGTTTGTGTTTTGTATGTTTCGTCTTTTATTATAACAATCTAATTTTATCATTTTAATATTTTATTATCTTATTATTTCAACAGGTTTTGAAGAACTATTTACTTTTAGGAAGTCGACATACTTGATATTAAGATTCAATTTTACTCAATTGACATGAAACATTTTAACTCAGTTGTATTAACTTTAATTAAGTGATTAAGTGAAATAGTTTGTTAACGAAGCAATTTGATATAGTGAATAATATTGATTTCTGTATCCCGTAATTTAGGAGCCTGATGATGTAACTAAACAAGTTACGAAACGTTGTGTTCTGTGTGTAAATGTGAACAATAAAGGATTGCCATAAATAAAATTGGATAAGTTTTATTATTACGAAAGGCTCTAGTTTTTGAGATAATGAAAATCGCTACGAAAAATATTATTTTATTTTGTTGAGTACAGGCTATTCGTAAATTGCATAAAACTTGAACTAAATGTAACTAAATATGCCTATTTATACAAAATTAAACTCTTGAAATATTTAATATTAATGTAGTCAATATATTTATATTTACAGCCTGCAAAGAATCACAAAACATTGTATGATATCCTTTTATGCGGTAAATCAGGGCAATCACGTTGATGGCTCCTGTAGTAGTCTGCCATTGTGTCTATCCCATCTGCCCTGATATCTAACTTCCATTACCGTTATTTCTTAATGGAACCGCTCGCTTTGATCCTCACACATATTGCCAAGATTTTTGGAAATTTGTCTAGATGGTAATGGAGATAGTGAACCTTAATGCTCATAGTGGCACCCAAAATTTGAAGTTTAAAAGCAAGTGTGGCACCAGTTTTACATAATTTTCTGCTTTATGTTTACCCAAAAAGTTGACAAATCTTGTACCAACAACCAGTAAAGTGTTATTTTCGCGTCCAATGTCAGATTTCTTTTCTTTTAGTCAGGATACTAAAAGTTCAGCAGCTTTGTTTGGCAAAAGGAGGTCACTTATTAAATCACTGAGCTTATATTGGGAGAAGTGCCCTTTGTAACAACACTTCCGTGTATTCACTGCCACAGCCAACTCTTGAATTGCACCCCAGAATCTGTATATCCTCACTATCAGACACAGGATTTCCAGTGAGTATGGGAACATCAGGTCCACGTGGCACAGGTCGCTTTGCTGATTCCAAATCAGGGTCCTCCCCGTTCTTTTTCTTGTAACGATTGAAGGCTTTTACGTTTGCAGAACAAAAACAACAATGATCATGATTTTGGGGCTCTCGCCATACCATCAGTACACCAAATTTTAAGCTCTTCTGTTTTCCACTGACAGAGACATTCCACACACGTTTTGCATACCTCGTCACGAGAACACGACTTATCTTGATCACTCAGTTTTATACCAAAATATGTTTCATATATTTTTCTATAAAGTTTGTAATGTTTCTTTTCTGTTTTTGTAGCGTAAATTCCTCACAGATGTAGTCAAATACATTAAAGTCGTTCAAACAAGGTCTTCCTGAAGAACACATTGTTTTGTAAGAAAAGAAAATGTATTAATAAAACGAAGCTCAGTGAAAGTATCCTGAAAATAATGAAATATTCTATGTTTAAAATGAAAAAAAAACAGTTTTTATATAAAGATAGATATTTGCATTAGATGCTGTGAGTTTTGTGATAGAATCATGCATTACAATGTTCATAGCGCAAAAACTAGAGCCAATTCAGCGAAACTAATGACATATGGATTCAGCGTACCCAATTTACTGTAAATTCCTTGCAAAATCCTGGGCAAGTGAAAAAAAGTTAGTTGTTTTTTGTTTTTTGATTTTTTAGCAGTGTAATGAAAGTATGCTGCTCGTGCTGACAAATTGATCTTTGGCTGGAGCGATGCTCCTTCTTGCTTGTGTGTTGCATCTCTCTTTCGTGCTCCCAGAATGAAATAGACTTTGGTTCTCTAACACAATTACATGGGAATCTTTATTCGCGACTTTCGTCTCTCATCCCTTCAGCGACAGGTGGCGACCTTCACACAACGCCTAGCCCTTTGCACTCGTAAGCAACGAGCATAATACACTTCCTACAGCTCGTCAGAGATGTCACGAGAATGATGCTACTAGCTCGTATCACTATGTAATGTGACGCGTCCTACAACACGTATGTCTCAGAAGCCATCCCTAATTAACTCGTAGGGCATGTCGCAGTTGCCCAAGTATTTTCCTGGTATGTAAAGTAAAGTTTTCATTGTTGAATAGATCCTGGCTACTATTCCATTTTTAAACAATGCTTACGCAATAATGTGAGAACGAGCTGGAAAGGGGGAATTCCGAGTATCGGCTTCGAGCTGTGTAGCCTTTTTCCATTGCATGCATGTGTTTCATGTAATTGTATGTGTGTTTGACACCACTGTATATTTTTGTAAGTACTGTATTTTTGTAACTGTGGTCGCCAATGACCTAGCTGTTTCTGGATCGACCTTCAATAAATCATTAAAAAAGTACTCGTAAATAAAGAGCCACCCCATACATTCCTCGCCAAGCGTCCTCCCGCCCCGTGGGGGTGGGGGGTGCGACCACTTCACCGGAATGCAGCCGCGCTCCCGCGCTCCACTGACGCGCAGTTGCTCGTTGGCGCGCGCAAACAGGCGCTGTTGCCGCGCTGCGTCCCGCCAACCATACCAGCGCGCTCCATCAGCTGGAAAGCGCCGCCGCCATTTGCTGTACTCTGATTGGTCGGGAGGCTTCCCGTTCTCGGGCCGTGTTAAATGTTGACCATCCTTCCCGTTCCCGTCAAGCTGCGCATTCCCGTCTTGTTGTGAACACCTGCCTGGAATGTCCGCCTTTCACTTAACGTTCCCGTTCGCGTTCCCGTTCCCGTTCGCGTTGCCGTCCCCGTTTGCGTTACCATTCCCGTTCGCGTTGCCGTTCCCGTTCGCTTTGCCGTTCCCGTTCACAGGCTATTGTGGAGCGGCCTTTACACGACGTCACCGAAGACTGGCCTCTGCCTGTCGTCGCAGGGGCTGCGTCTGCTGCCACGCGCCCCAACGGGGAACTCTTTTATGCATCCAGAATATTCTTTTGCATTCCAAACGCCCTTTCCCGTTACAAGAAATCGTTCATAAAAGGACACCTTACGGCACAGATTATGACCTATTTTCTGTTCATGGCACAAATAACTGCGTCAACACACATTCAGCCAATCGCAACGAGAGAATTCAGGGGAGGGAACGGTAAACCCAACAGCCGACCAGATGTCAGATACCTGTGACGTCATAATAAAGTTCATTCCAAAAATTAATTTTGATTCCCTTATAAATTAAAAATGTTTTTATATAAAAAATAACGTATGCAACTAGTTTATAATGTTGGGTATTGCATTCCAACAAATTTGAAACATTACTTCTACCGTCGCTCGTTTTCAGTACATATACTCATGCTATAAAGCTTAGTATTATAAATTAGTTGCCTAATATACAATTACGGAATCACAATATCAACTGAAATGAAGATAACTTTCATAATCTACATGAATTATTTCATTCAGAATTATTTTCCTTGGTCGTTTTACGATTCGGTATTTTTTTCTTAAAGTAGATCTTTAGGTGCAGACCTCATAATCGATCATTGCGCAAATATTCATGTAAGTGTGCAATGTTTATTGAGTAGTACTTAACGTAGAGTTAAACCTGTAATTTCATACAGTAATTCATAATTTATAACTTTCGACAAAATCTTTCCTTTCCTTGATCACTTGTTTCTTTATATATTTGACAATTAGAGGCGAAGTTGTAGGTATTAAGTGCAGTTACTAACCCGAACAATTTAATGTAAGACGTCTACAGGAAGGAGATTCACCTCCGGTGTCGGAAGCATATGTACGAAAAAGTCGGCAGTTATATGAAAAATAATAAAACAAAACTAGACTCCTTCCTACTTCAGCAACGTCACGCGGTGGGTGAAGGAACTTCCTCACGAAGACGCCGCTGGCCCGAATGGCGCACGTTGGCCTGTTGGCGCTCGGCACTGCTGGAGCGCTCTTTGGGCGTACCTCAATCCAAGACAATAAGACGGAAAAGATGTAACGGTGAAGTATTGTAGTGCTAGCCGACTTGGAACCGAATCGGGTTCATTGTTATCTTCATTTAGAAGTTTGTAAGGCAGTGAATTGCAGATCACTTGACCAGTCTTTACCCAATTTGTACTGTATTTATGTGAAAACGTATAATAATTGATTTATTAATTGATTATTATTATTATTATTATTATTATTATTATTATTATTATTATTATTATTATTGTCAAGGGCGTGTTCCGTTAATACACGTAAATAGATATTGCTTCTCGCGGAAAAGTTTACCTTTGCTGCTATTGGGTGCATTGAAAGGTTGCTTGGTGGTTATTTCATTCGCCGCGTTATGTTGCGGAAACTTAAGGAGTATAGTAAAGTTTCATTTTTCAGGTAGCTGCCGACGTTTTCGGTACATAGCCCCATCACCGGTGTTGAGTGTCCTTCCTGTAGACTTCGTGATTTTATGTGTTGCGGAGAAGGAACAGCGCTCTCGCTTTATAAGCTAAATTTATTCGCCTCGAATTAAATGGCATGTAACAACACGTTACTTGATTCGTCCTTTGTTCTTCTGTGAATAAGCAAAGCCCTTTTGAGCTGGGGCATTCACAACGTGGGTGAATAACTAGCCGTTTCTCTCTTCGGAGGAGGTTTTAATGCAGGCAGTCAAACAGAGAGGCGGGGATGGCAGTCGGGGAGGCGGCGGGGGCGAAACGGACCAGGAGGCGAGCTGGTCCAATATTAATGGAAAAATTATTCCCCAAAAATACCAGCGACCACGAGACATGGCTCAGTGCTTCAGCTGATGTCACTGCAGACCGGAAGGTCCTAGGTTCTACTCCCGATAGGATTTGCGACACTAGCTTCTCAGCTAGGTCGAATGCAGTCACTGACTGGAGAAGCATTCTAGCGGCCGGCTGCTCTGATCGGTAGTTTTCCGTAGTTTCTCCGATCAACACCAGGCGAATGCCCGAGCAGTACCCTAGCAAACGGGCCACGGACCGCACGCGATCTTTCCTTCCTCTTCCTTGTCCTATCCTCTCCTCTTGCACACACACTTACACTAACATTCACTACACTACCGGGAGACTGGTCGGAAACTTAGAGCTTGTCCCGGCTGGGGCGGTGCCCCACTGGTGGGAGATACCTGGTTGGGAGGAAACCTAGCTAGTGTACGGTAGATCGGCGCCGGATCTCGACATCCAGCGGGGAAAGATCACCGCCGCCTCCCGAGGAAAAAACACGCACTACACTTTCGGGACTCATGACGTGTGTAACCGACGCGCAATATATATATATATGTATTGCGACTACCTCGGCTCCAGTTGGGCGCCGTAGACGTGGTAGCGAGTTCGCTCAGTTGGTAGAAAGGCTTGCCTAAATTGATGATGATGGAGGAAGTTGGTGGCCGGTATAAAATGAGAGACTTTTAATCATGTTAACAAACAGGTGGCATTTATTCAGCAATAAAAGATCAAGATAGTACCACTTATGTCGGCGAGCATGCTCTCCTTTTCCCCAATTCCAAAATGACATGCACACACACAAAGTAAAATTGAAAAGTAAAATTATTACAATGAATAGAACAAATGTTTCTTTACGCTGATTCCTTCTTGACGGCCAAGCGTGGCCGGGAATCTTATCTTCGTCGCCCGGTCAAAAGGTACTTTAAAATTGTTCGCTAAACTGTTTATGCCTTTCGACCACGGGCGCGCCAAAAGAACGAAAAAAATACCGCCTTAGCGGGGCGGCTTGCACAACCAACCAGAGTTGAATGACCTCGGGCCGCCAGCTGGCAGGAAGAACGCCCCGTCCGCCACGCGCGCCGGGGTGCCGCGCGGAGGGACGCGCAGGGCCGAGTCAGGTAGTCGGATGAGCCCTTGGGTGTTGGCCCAACACAAAGCGCCGTTCACTTGTTGTTGCTAATTACCAGATGTCTGCTCGGTTGAATGATCTCGTCACTTTCAGTTCACTGCTCAGTACTTTGGAGATCTTGGCAAGTTCGTGGATGATCAAATTATTTCACAATAACGTTCCAAACACGAGCACAAGTCAGTTACTTTCACTGCGTGATTCGAATATCAATGAGGCGTCTCACAATCCGCGGTCGACAATTATTTAGGGGCCGCGCACATATTCTCCCCCGAAAACTCTACGTTTTCTTACAAGTCCAACTAAGAGAAAAAATCGTATCTCCGACGCCGGGCGCCACAACGGCTACGACTGGTCCCTCTGACCGCCTCTCACGTTCTCTTCGATGTCGCCTCCGCGAAGTCCTTCGAGCCTCCCTTCCCCCAACAAATTCCTCCAGAATGTTCTAGAACATTCGAGAACTTTGCTTAAGTCCGGCGACTATTGGCGAAAGGGTAGTGCGTCGCAAAATAATTCCGTCCAATCATCGGAAGTTTTTCGGGCCGAGAAATGAGAGAGAAACCTCCATTCGTTCCCTCTCGCTTCAATTTTCTGTCAAACAGGGGCAGTAATTAATGACTGGGGGGAGGACTGAAAATCTCAAGGGAGGATGGGGAGGGCGATAGGCACCGCGGAAAAGTACTGGAGTGTCGCGTGCACGTGCAGACCTCCCAGGCTTCGGAACACTTGTGTGTGACTAATTTAAGGGGGGTGGGCCGGCGGCCGGCGGGTGGTCGGACAGAACCCTGGCGCCGCCGCCGACCTCCGACTCTGTCGTGCGACGTGGAGCAATTCTCAGGCTCGCAGCCGTAATGGATTCGGTATCACTACAGTGTATATATATATATATTATATATATATATATGTGTGTATATATATATATATGTATATACGTATATATATAAAGTGTTTTAAAATGTGGGTGTTAGTTCATCTTCTATTGAGAAAAAGTTGTCATTTGTGTTTGGAGTTAACATAGATATGTTTGTTTGGGGTAACTTTTTTTGTTTTATTATGTTAAGAATAATAATCTGGACTCAAATATATTATTTTTGCAGTATGTCATTAAAATAAATCGTAGAAGGGTGTCGGAAAACGAACAGCACGCACATGGAGTTACATTGCATTCCACCCTCAATGCAAAAGGTACATTTTTCTTAAACGTAGAATTTTTATTAAGAAATGTACTTCAATTGAATAGATATCTTACAAAGTAAAAACAATACAGAAACATATCCTTCGGATGTAGCTTCAACCCAGAGTTTGTGGCCATATGAATTTAGTTTTCTACGAATGCATTGTTTACATCCGTGGTGACGATAATACGGCACCATTGGTTCGTCGACAGAGTGACATTCGATGTTCAGTGCTATTTCTTGAAATTGCATGCTTAGAAAAGTGAACCCTGAATATAGCTACACTCGGTCCATCCGACTCATTAATAGTGTAGCTTCAGTTGGTGTCACCTGGGCAAAACTAATGTTATTACCCCCTAAATTAAAGATAAAAATATATCTTACAGAATATTTACTGCATTATTTAATAAAAATACAAGAAAATTGGCACAAGGCATTTATTAATAATACTTTAAAAACAATGTAATTCAAAATAATTGAAATATATTTTTTAAATAAATAATCTAAAACGAAGAATAACGAATTAACAAATGCATGTTTTTAGAAAAACACATTCCCAGATTTAAGGGCGGCAAACTTATATTTAATTTCTTAAAAATCTATGCTATAATCTATAAAAGCTTCTAATTGGTGTCAAATGGTGAAATGGTGACACCGGGGCGGACCCCCCCCCTCTGCCCCTGCCTAACTGCGCCACTGCGACGCATTGGCCGTTTGGTCACCCAGGACGTGTAGGGGCCCGCGGGCAGAACGAGCGCAGGTTCGCCACTCGGACGGAATCAAAGAACTTTGTTCCTGTCGCCGTCGCCCGCTTCATCGCTCTCTCTCTCTAATCGCGCGCCCCCGAATTGGACTGGACGTCCACGCGGCCGCGTTGTCTGTTGCCTTTGGCCGCGTCAGCTTTAATTATTGTTTCGGTGAAAGTTGGAAACGGAACGTGACGCGCGAGACTGCAAAGAAGAGCGGGCTGCTGTTCAACTGTTCAATGGGTATAGAGAAGAGTTCTCGAGGACAATGCAACGAATGGTGAATAAGGCGAACGGTTTATGATCTAGGAAAGTAATGAAACACGCAGCATCAGTAGGAGTTATGTGACTGTGCAATAATAGTCGTTTATGCAAATAATTTGAAATGCTAAGCTTTATTGCATGAGTACATGTTTCAAAAACAAGCGACGTTACGAGCGACTTCTCGAATTTGTACGAATGCAATAAAGCCAACATTATAAACGAGTTGCATAGACTATTTGTTTGTACGACAGCATTATAAATTTATAAGAGAATCAAACTTGATTTTGGGAAACAACTTTCCTGTAATGTCTCGGGTACTTGACATCCGTGCGAGAAAACTGTGACCGGCTTTTCCTCTCCCCGATTCTCTCGCTGGGATTGGCTGAATGTGTGATGACGCAATCATTCGCGCCGTAAAATCTAATACGTCATCATTTGTGTCGCCAAACAATAAGCAAGAAAAATATTTAATTCTTTGGCCGGCTTTTAGATGCTTGCGGAAAAAATACTGGTATTGACAACTATTCATTTAAGTTATTTTCACCTCTATGTGTTGTTTAACAAGAACTAGCATATTCTATTAACTGGACTTCAGTCGATATTGGAGCCCACTATTTTACCATCATTTCGCAATGCCTTTCCAGAGAACGGTTTTTTTGAGTTTAGAAAATTATTTTTCTCTAAACCGTGCGAATATATTTAGGGTTTGTGGCGACACGTCCATCCAAAGCGTCGACGGGGTGTTGTGGAGGCACGCCCACGACCACAAGTGCTATTACGACCTGTTGCCGGAGAGAATAATACCAAGAAAATAATAAGCTGAGTAAGTGACAGACAGGGGAACTCCTCTTGACGATTAAAGCATGAATCCTATGTATGAAATTCAAGAGTTATAATATATTCGTTTACAGTTATATCTTCAAGATTAATTTGTTCCCTGCAAGAAAGAAACATTTTAATTACGAAGTGAAGTAGCACCGACATTAGGGTAAAGCTCGCCTCAGAGTTTATTCACAGGAATTAAAAATGGATCACTCGTGACGTAAACACAAATGTTCGACATGTTAAACATTAGTTTTCCCAACGTCATTTTATGTTAAGATTTCTTTCTCGCCTTACGAATAGCCGAATACTTCCTAAGAAGAGAAAGCTAAGTTATTGTGCGCCAGAAAACCGTGAATTTTGCTATTAATATTCCCATTCTCAGGCTCTGGTAACGAAAAAGTGGATAAATCATGTTGCTAAATTTAGAAAAAATCTCATGGGTCGTGTGGTGTAGCGAGAATCCATGTTTAGATGGCTCTTTCTACATAAAAATCGATCGACGGCATAAAGTCCGTCTGTGATCAACGCTAGCATCTACACCGTTCATCCGATTTTCTTCAAAATTGATATATCCTAATCGTTTTGGCTGATATCGAGGCTCCTAAAATTTGAAACTGATATTTTAATTTTGGGGGGGTACTTTACATGAAGACCCTCGGACATTTCCAAAGTTTTATTTTGAGATTGATTTTGAGTGTTTTTTGAATAAAGCTAGCAGCACCCACGATTTTAGGAAATCCAGAGGAGCCTAAAATTCGGGAATACAGCAATTAATTAGCCTAAAATTTTGGATATGGTTTGGTTGAGATTGATATTTGGGCGCTGCTAGCTGTAGATGACTGAAGCGTGCGTAAAGAGCTCTGCAGATCGAAAGAAGCTGGGTTCGCATTACAGGCAGGGATTTTAATTTGTTGGAAGTGCTGTTACAGAAAAAGCTATTGAGGATTGTTGAAACTTTATTAAAAATCATTTGAAGTATTTCTACTCACAAATAAAATCAATACAGATAAATATTTAGGACGTGTCTGTATGTGCTTTTCCAATTTGCAAATTTTAAACATTTTTTTCAACTCTTGTGGGGGAATGAGGTTGTGAGAGAGAGAGCAGCGGACCCCTTTTTTTGTATATCCGGGAATATCCTGTTCTCCTTCCCCCAACACCTTCAATAGTTCAACTTATTTAGAGGGATTCGAAGGACGAGCTTTGGACAGGTTGCATCTGTTGTCTGTGATTACTGCTATTGTACTTTAAGGAAAGTAAATTTGTGAGTGACATAAAACACATATATTAAATTCAAGCATAATAGGCAAGTAAGAGATACATTGTTTGATCAACATTTGCACAGTTACACATGCGGACATTTTCTTCCGCTAGCGTCAGGGGACACGAGGCAGAAAGGCTCGCCATGAAGAAGCTGTCATAGTCTGGCGCTCGCCAGAAACACCATCACATAACACGTGGCACAGGCAGCATTTCAGGCAGCGTTGATGGATTCCCCTCGCGTTATGCAACACAAGGGAGAGGCTCGTATGAAGAGATTGCAGCTTACTGTTGCTAAACGCTGCACTTTGAACTGAATACGTAGCACGTGTCAAAACAACGTTCTGCGAGCATTGCATTCACGTGGCTTGCTGCCACGAGGCTGAGAGCAGACTGCACTTTTAACTGAACATGTAGCACATGTCGAAAACAACGTTTTACGAGCATTGCATTCACGAAGCTTACTGCCAGGAGGCTCACACAAGACTGTACTTTGAACTGAATATGCAGCACATGTCGAAAACAACGTTTTACGAGCATTGCATTCACGAAGCTTACTGCCAGGAGGCTCAGACAAGACTGAGCTCTAAATTGAACATGTAGCACATGTAGAGAACAACGTTCTACGTTTACATTCACGAGGCTTACTGCCAGGAGGCTCACACAAGACTGTACTTTGAACTGAATATGCAGCACATGTCGAAAACAACGTTTTACGAGCATTGCATTCACGAAGCTTACTGCCAGGAGGCTCACACAAGACTGAACTCCGGATGCGTCGGGTGACGCACGGAGAAAAACTCGCAGCCAATGAGCGAGTGTCATTGAAAATTGAGCCTTAATGATTAAAATGAAAACGTTCGAGTTTTATAAATTTGGCGAATGTTTTAATTGAGATTTTGAATTTGGTGAATTTTGAACCTGGTGAATTTGTTTTAAACGCATTATTGATTTGATTTGATTTTGTAATTTTATATGACAGCGATTACGATTTCTCGGAATCGCTGTGGCTGTTTGATTGTTGTTTTCGCTTTGTGCCGGAATGAAGCTGATAAATGTTACTGCTCAATTATTTTACAGACGTGCTTTCTTAAAATTTTAAGGAGCCGTATTCGCTCCGCTGTCCCCCCAGAAATATTATAATTAATATTATTTGTTGTATTATTATGTAGTGTGCTCCGACAACTCTGTTATTCGATTTCTCAAACGTATGCCACGTCTAATCAATCGTTGTCTTGTGTACATCTGTATGAACCAATTTAAGTAAAATTAAGAATATTTCAACATTAAATTGAAAAATAATTTACCCAGAACCCATACTATCAACTTACATATCCCTAACAGTTCTGAAATTACTATTAATTTCTCGCCTTCTTAAGAATAAAAAGTTAGGAAATCGTAGGCCGGAAAACTGTGATTTTTCCAGCGCACTGCGCTTGTGTGGCGTAGTGGTATCAGCGCCAGGACGTTAACTCCGACGAACTGGGTTCGGGTATCAGAATGGGAAAAAAGACTTGTTAAAAACACTTTTGCTTGTTTATGTACGTGTATATTATTGCGGAGCATTTAGAAACAATGCAAAAATGTATATGCTTTGGTAGCACTCGTGTTGAATTTTACTTTTTGAATTCGAATGGGAAAGGAAAAAATATATTTGTGGTGGAGTGTTTTATACCTTGTCCCGAATTATTTGTTTTTCTTTACATGTATGGTGAATAAGCGTTTTTATGCCATGGACCGAGTTCGACCATGAGTGCTTATGTGGCGTAGTGGTATGAATGCCGGTACTCTGAGTATTTGACATTGCGTCTCGGAGCGGAAAAAATTGTTTCTGGTCGAAAATACTTTTGCTGGTTTATGTAGTAGTACAATTTGCGAAGCATTTAGGAACAATGCGAGAAAGTATGTACTTTGCTAGCACCACTAGTAGGAGCTCATTTGACTAAATTATGAATGCAAGTCAAAACCTTTTTTTTAAATACGCGAAATGCATTTGCAATTTAAATACAATTTCATTAGACATGTCGTCTCCTGTATTATTTCAGTAGTATACCTTTCCGTTGCGGCTCACACACGCAACCAATCTTTATAAATGAGGTCTCCAAAGAAAGATAATTTCACGGAGACGTGACGAATTGCACTTTGACTTTAAAAATATGGAGGATTTGTTTTAAAAAACGTATCGAAATATGCATGTAAAACGCAACCCGCACCACATGACTATATATATCGGCAAATAACTTCTAAACAAAGCGTTTTAGAGTCTTCAAAAATAAAATTTTGAGGCCTTTGGCCTCAAAGAAACGTTTCTTACATTATAATCTATTCTATCACCATACATTTTTGGACATTCAATGAAATTTTCGGTTCGGCACTTCAATTTTACGAATGCCACCTAAATATTTCAGCCCTTATTGCTGGTAGCCATTTTTGTGACGACACGCTTAGAAGGCTTAGATTCGTCAATCTTATATTTACGCTTTCTGTATGCATCGTGGTTTGTGCAGTCTGACGAGGTTTATTTACATGATCATTCATTCAAGAGTTGCTCTCCAGCAACAACTAGAAGTACTATTATAGTTGCTTGATACCTATGAAAATTGTTCCTTATGCGTGTAGTGAAACCATTCAATTAACCTTTTGCCGTGGTCTGTAAGTGTTGTGTACCTAATTATGGAGGGATGTGGGTGTACAAATGGAGAGTCAAGACTGTATTTGTGTTTTAGCTGTACCAGTATTTTCGTTATCATTCGATGAAATTTTCAAATCAGCCGGTTCGGACACGTAGTTTTCTCAAAATAAAAAGATATTTTTGTGACATCACGAAAAGCTAAAAGCTGTCAAAGAATATTGAATAATTACTTCAAATGTTGTCTTTAAGAAAGTGTTGTGAATTGTTCCAAGAAAATTCTCCATGATACTGAATAAATATTTATTGAAAATTTCTTTTAAACATCAATTGCATTGCTTTTTATTTTTATTTGATATTATGTCAGTACATTGCTAGTTATATTTATATATTTTTAAATTAAGAAACACGTTTCGTTAACTACTTTCCCTCTTAGAATGGAAATATAAGGATATAAATGAGTGAGGGGTTTAACATTCGAGAGTTCTCGCGCGGGTACGCGGAGGTCGTAGGGGAAAACTTGTGCTATGACACAACACAAAGAACAATCATTTTAAATTATCTAACGTAAAATAGCTTGAAATAAATGAAAAACAAAAATAAAAATGCGCTAGCCTACAATACTACATGAATTAATTTAAAAATTTTATTAATAATTTAATTAATAAAAAGCAACTAAATTGAAAATTATAGAAAGAATAGCGCAAGTCAGACGACACCTGCCAACGATTGCAGTTCAAACGCACGATTTAAATGTTCGTGGTATCTGAAGTATGTACATCAACGTCCAGCTGCAAACTCACGTTGTAAATAATACACCGTTTGATATCAAACTCAAGGTGTCGGTTTGTTAAGATATTCAATATGCAAACATCGTTTGAGCAACATTCCCGTGTACCGAAGTGATATCTAAGCCTACTAAATTGTTTCTAATGGTAACAAATGGTATTTAGTACTCAAAAATGAAAATGTTAGTTTGATTATTTTTGGGCTCGAAATTGCTTTCCTTGAGGTACAGAAGGATGCAGAAAATAATCCAATACTTTTTAGTGTACAAATAATTTTTCAAGTTTCGCACCCCATCAAGCTAGCACCCTGACTCTCAAAACCCCCCTCAGTTCGTCATAACAAATCAGGGGAAGGTAAATAATATTGCAAAGAGTAGGTCTGTACTTGCCCGTTCCGGTATTTTCGCACTACTTTACTTGGCTTTCTCAAGAGTAAAAACCTTTTCTAATATTTTTGTGACTATCATGAAAAGCAAAAAGCTAACTCTCAAGTGAGATTGAATAATTGCTTCAAATGCAATTTTTAAAGAAGTGTGAATTATTCCATGAACATCTCTCTATAATGCTGAATAAACCTTTATTGAAAATTTGTTTCCAACATCAATTGCATTGTTCTTTTTACTTTCCCGTATACGTACGTATACACGGAGTGATATACGTAGTATAGGGAAAGTTATGTAATGCTGCGCGAAAAAATGGCCAATTTTCGGCGGAAAAAAATTAATTGCCGGGCCGTGAAAACGAATAAGTGGATAAAAACAAATGCTAAATTAAGAAAAAAAATCCTCTATCTCGTGGTGTGGTCAAAATTCATGATTTGCTGCTTCTTTATACTTAAAAATCGATTGACGGCATTCCGTCCGTCTGTCCGTCTGTGGTCAACGCTAGCGCCTAAACCGTTCGGTCGATTTTCTTCAAAATTGATATTCCCTAGTCGATCTAATTCTAGTCGAAGCCTTGTGATTTTGAAAAAGATTCTTTAAAATTTGGGGGTACTTTATAGAAAGCCCCCCGGGGATTTTCAACATTTTCTCAAAAACGGCTCCAAATTTTTTCTTTAAATTTCTTGTATGAATAGAGGAAAATACACTTTTTAACATGGCATAGGTCCGATTTTCACGTACAGCTCCGAATTTTCGAAAATTGTGAAAGTTTGAATTTTTTTCGGCGTCTTTCTCCAACTACAAAATTGAAGATCGAGATTTTTTCTTCAAATAAAATTTGTTCTGCATATTGAGTTCTTTAATAAAGGTCATGTAAATGTTTTTCACAATTTTGGTAGTTTTCGTGCAATATTGCGTGCAATATGTGCAATTTTAAAAAATTACAAAAACAAAATTTTCTCAAAAACGGCTCCAAATTTTTTCTTTTAACTTTTGGTAGGGATAGTGGTAAATGTACTCTATCAATGACATAAAAGCCATTTTGGTCTATCGGTTGGTTTTTTCAAAAATTACCAAAATGTAAATTTTTTTACTTGTCTCTCACGTCGTTAATATTTACATTATCGGCGATTTTTTTACATTATTATATTTACGAGTATATATGCTTTAAATAATGTCAAGTAAAGTTTCTCGAAAACACTACCGTTTTCTGTGAAAAGTAGCTCAAATTTCGGCATTTTCAGAAATGCTCAAACGTCATTTTCTCGTATATGGCTGCAATTTTTTTCTTGAAACTTTTGTAACGGATAGTGCTAATTACACTCATTAGTATAACGTGAAGTTTATTTTGAGTTTTTTTGTTTTTTTTTCAAAAATTATATAAATGTAAATTTTTTGAAAGATCTCTCACATCTTTAATATGCACATTATCCGCAATTTGTAAAGATGATTATATTTGTGAGTGTAAGTGCTTTATATAACTCCAAATAAAGTGTTTTGAAAACTCAAAAATTTTCTGTGAAAATGAGCTTCAAATTTCGCATTTTTAGAAGTGCTAAAACGCCATTTTCTCTTAAACGGCACATAATTTTTAAAAGAAAATTGCCATTTACGGCTAGGTTTTTGTGTTTTTAATATTATAAAATTAATGTTTCTGTTCTACCAATAGGAAACGGAAAAATTAAGAAAATGACAAAAAATGTACTTTTGGCGATGATAGATGGTAGCTGGCAAGAAAGAGTATGTGGCAATTCCGAATAGCTAGCGAAGACCCAGGAAAATAGAAAACTAATACGGGAAAGCCTGTGCCATTCTGTTTCTGTTTTTTGACAAATAAATAAAATAAATACGGTCATGCTTAATTTTTTCAAAATACGAGTAGTTTTTCTTTAATTATGTGACAAACGTAATAGGCCGCTGTAAATTTACTGCGCTTCGGACAGCTGGATGCGTCGTAAATTAGAATGTGCAATTTTGTATATTATTTCTTTCTTCGTTTCTTACATTCGAACTTTGTTATAGACTTACACATTAATATTTTAGAAATTGTTTATTTTGAAATATTTGAAATAAGTAAAAAGAATTAATAGCTCTCAGAATAGCGACAATGCAGGGTCTGCAACAATGGAATTCACTTTGCGCTCGCGAATATCTGTGAATTAGTGTCATTGTTGTGACCTAATGGAGCTGTATGAAAAGGAGTTATAATTGTCTAATTTATGTTGATATTTGCAGGCAAATATTTAGTTTTTCACCAAATGCTGTACCATTTGTAGTGAGTAGAGAAATTGTTGCATGGTTTTAAAATACTCTTCCCTAATCATGGCCCAATGGAAGGCATTTCTATATTTCCAGGGTATCAGGCTTATTTTTCCAATACAGGGTTACAAAACTTTTGCATTCTATTTTTGTGAAGTTGTAGAATTCACATAGTTCTGACAACACTGCAATGGAAATAGTGAGTTCCAAGCGAAGATGTTAGTAGCGCATAAAGTGCAATATTACAGTACTACTTATCTGTTTCCTCTAATACGGGAAAGTAAGTGCTGTTGTAGCACCACTAGTTTTGATATGCTATAAGTAGATTAGAAGTTACATTTATACATTTTTTAAACAAATAAACACATTTTATTAACAACTTTTCTTCTTAATGGAAAGGATATACAAATGGATAGGAAAAGGATGGGGTTTAACTCGCGTGAGTTCTCGCACGGGTACGCTTGTTATGTGTTATTTCGAATTTTCGCTAAAATGCTACTACTACGTCCAAGAAATTGGTTTCTCCCTACTGTAGAATTTTCAGACGTTAAAAAGCGCAATGTGTAGAGGTACCTAAGGTTTCATATATCTGATACCAATTTCTGCCAACACCCAGTTGACATGCTGTCATGACGACGCGGTTCAATAACTACTTGCACGCCAAATATTGTTTGCACTGGAATAGTTTTTTCTACTCCCATTGTATAATTCTGTCATTTGATGGCTGCAGCCCATTGCATAACGAAATTCATTGCGATACAAATTCCATAATTATACAAGGTCTTGACCAATTACAGAGAAGCTGACAAATCAAGTATTGACACTTCATTAATCATTGAGAATCTTTATAGAAAATGTTTCGTTCGATTGTGTACATTAAAATTGTATTATTATATTATGCTTCTCAGGCTTAAATTATTTTATTATTAATCATTTTTAACATCCTCTTCCAAGCCATCATGATGCCTACCAGACATCAAAGAATTTTAAGACTGAATTTAAAATCTTGAACCTCCTCAAAACCATGTAGTTATAATGTCAAGCTTGCAAATGTTCAAAAAATAAAGAGCTTATCGTTGAAGTATTTCCAAACAACATTACAGAAGAAATAAGCGAGTGGAGTGTTCCGAGATCCATTTCGACGTCTCCTTTGTTTTCTTTCAAATCGCGTGCGCAACAGAGGAACATCGGAGCAAGTGCTGTTTACATCACGCGCGTGGCTTTCTCGCATGCAACTGGCCATCCGAAATAGCTCGGAGACCGACACGATCGCATGCCACCACCAGAACGCACTGCATCCGAATATTGGCCCAGTTATCCCCGCAGTAGGCGCGCGGAGTGCCCGAGTCTCGGAGCTCACTGTAATTTTAGTTTTATTTATAATCTTGCGAGCTTCTCAATACCTTTCAAAGAAAGCTTTTTGCACATATCTCGACTCTTCTCTTTCAACTGCTTCCTGTCCTTTCCTGGAAATTTTGTCGCAAAGGCGATGGCGCGCTGCGTGGGAGCCAACGAGTCACTTCGCACAACCTTTGTTATCGCTTCCTGCCACGTTGTTCACAGTAGATCTCAGCAGGACAGCATTGAGAGAGGTTTTATTTTCAGTTTTCAGTATTTTCATAAGAGAGGTTATATTTATTAATTGTAAATGCACATAATTTTGTGCTAATAATTTTGTTCTGGCAATCGTGCTTTAAATTTTGTTCAGTCAATCGCGTGTTAAATTTCTTGTCAAAACAACCTGTCAAACAAAAACAAGGTGTAATTTATGGTTTAGTTCATAGGGCTCTTAAATTATCACACCACGTTCATCACCAGACCAACCATCATATTGTATCGCAGATTCTGTAATGAAAATAATTATCCCTTGAAATTTGTTAGGAAGTATATTAAGAACAGGATAATGTATTTTACCAGTGGCGTGCGGTGATAATTTTAGTAGGGAAAGCACTTTTGAAGTCCAAGGTATAAAAAATATAAAACAGTTAAAGATTATACGAATTTTCACGAAGTGTGAATATTAACCCGGGAGTCTTGCATACCAACATAACAGGTCGCCCGGGAGTAAACGGACCCCAGGGAAAATGTCGTTTCCTAAATGTCTTGTAACCATTATAAACAAATATTATTCGGTATTTATGTGACTTACAACTTAATCTTATTTATCGAGTACCTAATTATTTAAAATTATTAACAAATTTTTAAAATCCATTAATGCATTAAAGCATTTTTTCTTCCATAAAATGAAAAATAAGTCCGTAAACTTTAATATATGGTGAATGTTAATTTGAAAATGTGTCTACAGAGTTCAGTAATATTGTTTTTCACTACCTATACAAACAGTGGATGTGATGTCTGTTCTACTGTTTTCTTACACTTTCCACATTCTCTGGATGCTCTGCGGTTTAAATTCTTCGAAAAAATTGCACGTCCTGTTAGTTCTCTTTCTTGCATCTTGTGTTTCTTGTTTTTGCTCTGAATGCAAATATTGTATTATTTTTGGTAGCAACTCTCGCGACAATCCTGGTAGAATTTATCTCATAATAGACCAAGGGCGAATGCGATCCAAACTTCCGTTTGCAATTCTTGTGAGTGGTGATTCCTCGAAATATCAGTAATGTTTTATTCTCCTGAAAGTTGATCGTGCCAACTTCGAATGTATCACCTGAAACGGAGATTATCGCAAGCGCCGCACCGAGTCGATGCCCCCTGTCAACGCGGGTTGTTTCCACTTTCCTCGCTAGATGCCATGACTACTGCGCGGAATGAGTTCCCCGATACATTCCCTTCTCGCAAGGGAGAACTGCTGAACGGTACGCAAAGAATTAGTTTGTTCAGAATACTTTCTTTAACATAGTATAAACGTTCTCGCTGTTATTAGGTGCTTTATACTTTCATTGTATTATAATGTAGTTAGCGCGTACGTAAAACATTCTCAAAAACCCAAAATAATAAATTCTTTTGAACTTGAAATTGCTACCAGTCGATCACGACAGAACGGATTCTCGTACTCATTATCCTCGCGCACTCCCGGACCGACCCGACTTTGCACGAGGCATGACGAGCGCCTGCACCTTCGAAGAACGAAGCTTCGCTGACGTCACGAGACGAATTTACACACCGTTTTGAAAACGTCGATTGTTACGGTTCAACCACTACTACTTAGTTCAGAATCTGAGTTGAGTAAACAGTTTTGCTCTGGCCATAAGCAACGAATATTTTAAATATAGAAAGGAGTTTTCTGTGCTTTGCTTAGGGAAATGACTCATTCCCTTCATTCCATGGAATGCACGCCACTGTATTTTACATAATAATAGACGTGTGCCGAAAACATGTAATGAGGGTGAAATGAAACAAATTATTCTGCCTTTTAGTCCCAAAATCACTAATGATATAAAAATAAATTTTAAAAGGGATAAGATTGAGGTGGACTTGAGACACATGATCACGAACAGGAACAGGAAGAATTTAATTGCTAATGTGAAAGACAAACTACCCAAATTAGAATCTGAGAATGCGGTGTATGCCGTTTCGTGTCACGACTGTGTAAAAGTTTGTCAAGACTCTTGGCCAGACCAAGAGAAAAGTTGGTGTTACAATTAAAGAACACAAGAACAATATCAGGGAAAGTGGGGAAAGACTCAATACGATATCCAAACAGAGAATAGAAAGGTCACACAAATTTGATTTTGATAATCCCCGTATACTGGACAGAGAACAGCGTTACCATGCGCGTTTAATTTCGGAAACACTGCGTATCAAGTTAAATAATACTATTAAGTGTTGGAAAATAATATTGTTACGAAATAATTCGATCATGTTCTGAGTAAACAATGATGGTCTAATATATAAAATTAATAGTCGCTCTCCGTTTCATGGGTTACATCTTCTTCCCCCCGTTATAATCGTAAGTTGACTGCCGGTATTTTAACATTGATTATAGTAATGTTCCACGCATTTTTCCTTATCTCATTGGTTTCTGCAGATACTGCAGTACTGTTCAGACGCTCTACATCTTACAACTGTAATGACCAGAAATGGTGGTTATAGACAAGGGCATTAGGTTCCCTTGTGGGAAAATACGACTTGCACAAAATGATGTGCATTTACAATCAATTAGACTAAGATGGCCTGTAATATAATTGTAATATAATTTTACTGCTTTTAAATATGATTAATGAATAACATCCTTCCTTCCCGAGGTAAAAATCAGCACACTTGTACTTTATATTTGAATTGCATGTTCTAACTATAAGAGTTTCGCAATTGTTATCACAATAATTTGTTTTCCAGACAAAATTGTCTGAAGAAGCAACCGAAAGGTGGGCCAAGAAACGTTGCAATGTTTTCAAGTTTTATGAAGATTACATATGATATTTTATCAAGAGCACGTGTTTCCTTTAAATACTTTTAAATACCCCCTCCCTTTCCATATAATCTAATTGGTTTTTAACTGACTAATAAGAAGTGATTGTCTATAATAAAAGGATATTGAATATTCGAACAGAGATAACAGACAATCAAAGTGTGATCCAGTTTCTGAATATGTCGATATATAAGAATTAACCATCAACTATTCGCCTCAATATCTCTTACCAAATAACCTTGATTACAATGAAAACTAAAATTGACACATAGTTTATCATCTGATGTCCTCGCTCCACTGCTTTTTATAAGACTGAGAAAATGTTACTTTCTACAAAATCAAGACTTCCAAAGCCTACTTCACATTTGTAGCATCTTATGGCAACCGGTCCGTAACGAAAACGTCACATTTTCCTGCTTTGATATTGCCTTAACAACGTCTAACCTCTGTCTTCATAACGTCACGAAAACGTATGATCTCCTCGAAATGGCAGTCTTGATACCATTATTTTCATGCCAAATGTTGTGGGGTCTTTTAGTATATCGCAATATAGTCTTGAAAAGTAAAAATATTAAGTCAATCAAAGATCAATAAAGGTGAGCAATTGAAAGAAATCTTCAACCTTAAAAGTCAGATGGAAGCTTTAAAACAGTATAGCGATGTAACGTGGAATTTCTGTCGCAATCATTTAAAAATGAAACATGAATAATGCACTTTGATTATTAATGTCTCAACGGTACAAAGAATGAAAATATTGGAACAGGTTCGGATCTTTAAGGAAAGAATGCAAAATCTTGAAAAATGTGCGCACTTTTTATTACCAATCGAGTTTCAAAAAAAGGGAACAAATTTCTTTTATGTATCATTTATCACCATATATTAATGATAAGAACCATAAACTAATGATATACGTGCAACTAGCTTTTTGAAAATGGTACAACACAATCTACTAGTGAAGATTATATCTGCCGAATTATGTAGCACAATACTGTTGGGGCGATGCACGCTCCACCAAATTAACCGTTCTGGCTGCTCTCATTCCATCTATACTAAATTTCTTAGCAAATATACGGCTGCTTCAAGCCTGCATCGATGTGGATTTGCACGCCATTGAGTCGTATCTCATTGTTATCTCCCCTGACGATTCACCGAAGGAAAACGAGCACTTCAGTGGGCGTGCATCGGTTTGTTAAAGCCATTAAATTAATTATATTAAAACAACGCAAAGATAATCACTGGGGTCTGGATGTTTATGATGTCATTTATTTTTTCTTTGCGTTTTTTCCATGAATTATGTAAGATAAGCGTGATTTTATCTACAATGACTGCAATTATGCAATTTTCATGCGTCTTATTTAGTTGTATTTTGGGTTTTTTACCCTTTGGTCATTTTCCGTTAAATTTTAATATTATGGTCATATTTTGTCACGAATTTTCGTATTTTTGTCATATTTTTATCTTTTTGATTTCATTTCCGCATACTTGCTTGCAGTCGTGTCAAAGAGATTTTTCGTATCCTTTGATTGTTATCTAATTTCTTACAATTTTTTGTTGTATATAATTGTCAGATTTTTCTATAAAATATAACTGAATTTGGAGGTTAAGCTGTATGGACAGAGAAAAACAAAGCGTAGAAAGCACCAGATGCGAAGGAAGTGTTAGTTTACTTTTATCAGGTTTTGAGCCAAGGTCAACCGCGTCTATAAAATTTATTTAAAAACTTAGAAAAAAGTAGATTTGTCTTCACGGGGTACCAAAGGAGGTGTGAATGTGCTATATTTTAAAAGTATATTTTCAATATAATGGTAATTTAAACAGCGGAAAGACTTTGAAGGTGTCGGAAATGCAACCAAAAAATGTTTAAGTCATATTTATGGTCATATTTTCGTATTTGTAGATCATAAATATTTGCATATTCCCAACATTTTTAGGTCATCAACATCCGGGCCCTAATAATCACATTAATTAATTAAATCCGCAGACCATAGGCTCCTCTCTAACACGAAAAGTGCAGCTCGATAACTACTCCAATTTAACCCACAGATTTAATATACAACAACACACGAAAGTCTTTGGCACGTAAAGATTGCTAACCACGCATAATTCGATTAATAAAAACGCAAAGAAACTAGTGGTGCGACAACAGCACATACTTCCCCGTATCATTGGAATGGCTACATAGGATTGAAATATTGCACTTTCTGTGCTACTATCATCTTAGCTAATATTTGTTAAGGTCCAATTCAACCAAGAAGCAAACAACTCACTGTTTCCATTCCAGTGTTGTCAAAAGTATCTGAATTCTGCAACTGCTTGAAAATAAAATACAAAAGGATTGTAAACTTGTATTGGAAAAATAAGTCTGATACCATACAGCTATGTCAAGTAACAACACTGACACGTAATTCTCAGAAATTCGTGACAGCAAAACGGAATTCCATTGTTTCATTCTCTGCATTGTCGATACTCCCTTAAAAAACTAGCAATTTTTATTTCAAATATTTCAAAATAATTTATAAAAGATTAGTGTGTAAAAGACTAATCTCGCTGCACCACGTGTTAGGAGATTTTGTTTTCTTAATTTAGCAATTGGATTTATCCATTCTTTCGTTACCATCTCTATCTTTAATTTTGTAGTTGTAGGAAGACGTCAAACTTTTGGAATTTTCGAAAATTCAGAGTAAACCGTGAAAATCGGTCGTATGCGACCTTAATAAGCGTATTTTAGTCTATCTTACAAGAAATTTAAAGAAACAATTTAGAGCCATTTTTGAAAAAAATTCGAAAATGCTCCGGAGGTTTCATGTAAAGTACCCCCAAATATTGAAGAAAATTTTTCAAAAACTCAAAGCTTCGACTAGAGCCAGATGAACTGCGCATCTTCAATTTGAAAAAAATTCTGCGGGTGGTTTAGGCGCTAGTGGTGTTCACAGACGGACGGACGTACAGACGGACGTACAGACGGACGTACAGACGGACGTACAGACGGACGTACAGACGGACGTACAGACGGACGTACAGACGGACGGACAGACGGACGGACAGACGGACGTACAGACGGACGTACAGACGGACGGACAGACGGACGTACAGACGGACGTACAGACGGACGTACAGACGGACGGACAGACGGACGTACAGACGGACGTACAGACGGACGTACAGACGGACGTACAGACGGACGTACAGACGGACGTACAGACGGACGTACAGACGGACGTACAGACGGACGTACAGACGGACGTACAGACGGACGTACAGACGGACGTACAGACGGACGTACAGACGGACGTACAGACGGACGTACAGACGGACGTACAGACGGACGTACAGACGGACGTACAGACGGACGTACAGACGGACGTACAGACGGACGTACAGACGGACGTACAGACGGACGTACAGACGGACGTACAGACGGACGTACAGACGGACGTACAGACGGACGTACAGACGGACGGACAGACGGACGTACAGACGGACGTACAGACGGACGTACAGACGGACGTACAGACGGACGTACAGACGGACGGACAGACGGACGGACAGACGGACGGACAGACGGACGGACAGACGGACGGACAGACGGACGGACAGACGGACGGACAGACGGACGTACAGACGGACGTACAGACGGACGGACAGACGGACGTACAGACGGACGTACAGACGGACGTACAGACGGACGTACAGACGGACGTACAGACGGACGTACAGACGGACGGACAGACGGACGTACAGACGGACGTACAGACGGACGTACAGACGGACGGACAGACGGACGGACAGACGGACGTACAGACGGACGTACAGACGGACGTACAGACGGACGTACAGACGGACGTACAGACGGACGGACAGACGGACGGACAGACGGACGGACAGACGGACGGACAGACGGACGGACAGACGGACGGACAGACGGACGGACAGACGGACGGACAGACGGACGGACAGACGGACGGACAGACGGACGGACAGACGGACGGACAGACGGACGGACAGACGGACGGACAGACGGACGGACAGACGGACGGACAGACGGACGGACAGACGGACGGACAGACGGCGGACAGACAGACGGACGGACAGACAGACGGACGTTTTGCTTTCAATTGTTTTTCGGTATCAAGGACCCACAAAGGGTATTCTGGCCTAGGGATATTTTTTTTCTAAACTTAGCAACTGGTTTTATCCACTTTTTCGTTATCAGGGCCCGGCAATGATTTTTTTTCTGCCAAAAGTTTACCGTTTTTTCGTGCAGCATTACATAACTCTCCCTATACTTTGTATATTACTCCGTATATACGTATGTGTACGGGAAAGTAAAAAATACTTGAATATTTGTTATATCTGTATTTAAACTCAATGGTGTATAAATATGAATGTTGCATATTTATAAAACACTGCGTATGTGTAGATGTTTCTTTATACAGATGAATACGAAAGTGGAGCAAGGCGAGAAGTAAAGTGAAAGGAAGGCTCGAGTGCTACCTCTTCCTTACTGAGGCTCTGGTATTCCACAGGAACTTATCGTAAGTAATACCACGAGTGCTTTGGAACTCGTCGAAAAATCCCCGACTCGCTAAGGGAGGAGGGGATTTATCTGAGAGTTTCCAACGCACGCCTGGTATTTAATAGGACTATTCCATGACTGAAATTACGTCCAACAGAAGTCCAAACGCGCCAAATATTGAAAATAACTGAGAGCTATGTCAGAATCAAAGAGGTTATGTTACAGTACATCTGCGAGTTTATTGGACATCGACATAGCGATCGATGTATACCAGTTCCTAAGGTAGAGGAGATAAGTTTACGCTTGGCCAATAGAAAGAAGCGGTAAGAGTAATCGGATAGATAAAAAGCGATAAACTTTTTAAAATACACCGCCCTGTTTGGGGCTTTTTGTATGCGTAGTTAAACACTAGTCGTTTTAATTTCACGAGTGAAGTAGTCAAGGGAAACAATAGAAACGATGGTTCAATAGAGTCGCCATCTGGATTGGTCCTGCGTAAAATGACTTTATGAATTCCAGATGTTTCCCTTGAATCTAAAACGCGCAAACATCTGTAACTAAAAATTAATCCTACAAATCTACGAATTGTTTCGGACTCTGTGTGCCTATTACAATCCGGCCACAGGTGCGTTAAGTAAAACCCAAATAGGATTTAACCTTCCAGCGGCCGCTCGTAAACTGTTCACAACAGCAGGCGCGTGTCGTAAATTTTACGTTACGCAATAACTCCTGAATAAAACAAAGAAATTGTAGAACAATTTCGCAATTTTATGTCGCATTATAATATCTAAGAAGGCTATTCACTACCAAAAAACATATCCGTGGATAAACATTTGTATTTAGTATCAGAAAGCTCTTGTTCCGATCCAGTATTGTGCTGATGTTCGGCTAAGTTTTCGATACTCAGGTCACTGACACTATCCTATACATGATCTTCCTCCCGATGAGACAGCTCTTGTAGAATATTCTGAATTTCATTGAGCGTTACAAAAACCGAATAACCGAGCGTGCAAACAAAGCAGAGGCTGCAGAAACGCATCACTAAAGATACGTGCAAATAATAATAATAATGATAATAATAATAATAATATTAATAATAATAATAATGATAATAATAATAATATTAATAATAATAGTGACTTTGTTTATGTGGTGTGACTCGGGCAATCAGTCCCGTTCTTATGCCATCACGCCCGTTCTTCCGCCTAGCCACGTAATACATAAATATATAGATAAACATTGAACAGTACATTTAGTAAATTAAATAAAATACCACTTAGATAAGTCTTGCCCCTGGGTTTACAAACTGAAAGAAAAAACGTCCCGGCATTTACCTTAAGCGGCCGGGGAAAACCAGGGAAAACAAAGGAAGTGTGCATGCTCTTGAACATTGAGCAACAAAATAAAATATTTAAAATAATTTAAAAAGCATTTTCTGACACAGGAGAACACTAAAGACGTACCTGAAAATAAATTATGATAAATATTAATTTAGCCACACGCGTCAACCCTTAGCAAAAAAAATCTCAATACATTAAAGAAATCATTAAAAAACAATATGAGAATGCACACAACCTCCCGGCCAGGACGAAGTCTTAGGACCGATTTTAATTACATGTAGCAAGGGAAAAGACGGCTTCAGCCAGAGCCAAGACAAGTTAAGCTGGAATGAATTAGAAATTACAAGTAGATAATGCAAAAGAATTCTAATCCTATAATATACTTCTTTTAAATTAAATCAAGAATATCAATAACGCAGATGTCTTTGCCTACAAAGAGTTGACAGCAAATGCAAAAAAATTGCTATTGTAAAATTTACCCCCGCGCGCCATCTGGAAGGTTAAATAATAAATAAAAAAGATATCAGTCAAGTGACTGTATCTTCGCTCAGAACGACTGCTGAATTTGAAGCTGTGAACAGTGCATGAGAAATGAAATAAACACAAAGTACATCCGAAGTTCATACACGAAAATATAAGTAATTTAACCCTTCGTTGCGTACGCATGGGTCTGGTGGACCCATTGCATTTTAAGAACCCAATCTCTCGCTGAACCGTCGGTGCAATATTATGCGATCTGGTCACATCCTGCGTTGAACGATTCTGCATGCGGCGGCGAGGTTACCGCAAGATGAACCGGAGGGTGATGGCTCACACAGCTCGTCTTTCATATCGCGCGCGAGCCAGGATTGCCACCCCCACGCGCCCAAAGGCGTCACACGCAGTTCGCAGAATTTATCGGTGCCGTTGCGTTGTGTTCCTTCAATGTTGAAACTTTCACACATGACTCACACATGTTCATCCTCAGACCATAACGTTGAATCCAATAGTGGTCGCTAATGACCTAGTAGTTGATGCCACCTTAAATTTCACACATTGTGTTCGTGTGTGTTAGAGTAACGTAAAATTCTCCCTGAAGTACGTAGCTCTCAATATGAGTGAACATTTTGGTCTCCAAAATGCTGATGACTCCATGGTTTGTTACTCGAACAAATGCAAAGAACATCCACAATTACAAGACTTCCAGGACAAATTCAACAAATGCTAAATACAGAAAACAAAATCAAAATACGATCCTACGGAACCACAATATAAAAAACGTGTCATTCTACTACAAGGAAAAGAATTTCGCATAAAATATGCTTGTGTAAAAGTGATAGTTTCCTATGTTTACGCAAACATGCAATTCTTTTAAGAAAACTGCCTTAATGTAAATACTACTGATGATATTGTTTTAAGTCTGAGAAATAATTATCACATATTATTTACTATTGATTTACACAATATTCTGTTTTCTTCTTCCACAGCATTATGTAAAATGAATCATTCGTTATATACACATTAAAAATCTGAAATTGATCTCTCATTAAAAACCATCCTAACACTTACTCAGACAACGCAGGTAGTAACTTTCCCCCAAACACCCATAGAATGTTGTAGAAAACAAAAAACCAGCGTGCCCAACCGCGCTCCGAAAGATGGCGCGCCTATTAATCGCCAAGCAACGTTTCTCGACCGCTGCCCTTGCTTCCCCCTCTCTGGCACAACAAACAGTTGAAGGCAACTGCTCGCAGCGAGCACTCATGACAACATTCCAAATACATCTTCACTGGCGCGAAACTATTTTCTGTTGAAGACGAGAACTTCTGTCCGTGATTTTCCCCCAAAAATTTAAAGAAATAATCGAAGCAAGTGAAGATCCTTCACAGGAGAGACCTCAAATTCCGGAGAAAGCTAAAACGCAAATTATTGAGATAATTTCCAAGGTATGATTGATTCTCCAGAGATTGGGATTGCTGTATAAAATCTAGTGGCCCTACCCTAACTAATACCCCCCACTGTTGTCGCATTTCTTCAATTCGTCGGTCAAGAAAAATTGCGCCAGTGATAACCAAGGGCCAACAAGCAAAGTTGGCCGCCCTGACGGTGAAGTGCTCGCACTGTGCAGTGGCGGTGACCGGGGCTCGCATGTGGGCAGGGGTCCCACGGGCACACACCCACCTCCCCCCCTCCCCCCGCGCCTGCCATTAGCGGGATGAAATCCTCGCCTCCCCCTCCATCGACTGGCGCAGCGCGCCGCACGAGCCCACGGCGCTCGCCCACTCGCACGGGCCTCGCGACTCGCCGTCGAAACCAGAGACAGAGCTTGAGGGTATTTCGCGTCGTCCTCGGTTGTGCCGCTAGGAGTCGCATGATCGAGCCCACGGCGCACGCCCACTCGCACGGGGCCTCGCGACTCGCCGTCAAAACCAGAGACAGGACAGCTTGAGGGTATTTCGCGTCGTCCTCGGTTGTGCCGCTAGGAGTCGCATGATCGAGCCCACGGCGCTCGCCCACTCGCACGGGGCCTCGCGACTCGCCGTCAAAACCAGAGACAGGACAGCTTGAGGGTATTTCGCGTCGTCCTCGGTTGTGCCGCTAGGAGTCGCATGATCGAGCCCACGGCGCTCGCCCACTCGCACGGGCCTCGCGACTCGCCGTCAAAACCAGAGACAGAGCTTGAGGGTATTTCGCGTCGTCCTCGGTTGTGCCGCTTGGAGTCGCATGATCGAGCCCACGGCGCACGCCCACTCGCACGGGGCCTCGCGACTCGCCGTCAAAACCAGAGACAGGACAGCTTGAGGGTATTTCGCGTCGTCCTCGGTTGTGCCGCTAGGAGTCGCATGATCGAGCCCACGGCGCTCGCCCACTCGCACGGGCCTCGCGACTCGCCGTCAAAACCAGAGACAGAGCTTGAGGGTATTTCGCGTCGTCCTCGGTTGTGCCGCTAGGAGTCGCATGATCGAGCCCACGGCGCTCGCCCACTCGCACGGGGCCTCGCGACTCGCCGTCAAAACCAGAGACAGGACAGCTTGAAGGTATTTCGCGTCGTCCTCGGTTGTGCCGCTGGAGTCGCATGATCGAGCCCACGGCGCACGCCCACTCGCACGGGGCCTCGCGACTCGCCGTCAAAACCAGAGACAGGACAGCTTGAGGGTATTTCGCGTCGTCCTCGGTTGTGCCGCTAGGAGTCGCATGATCGAGCCCACGGCGCTCGCCCACTCGCACGGGCCTCGCGACTCGCCGTCAAAACCAGAGACAGAGCTTGAGGGTATTTCGCGTCGTCCTCGGTTGTGCCGCTAGGAGTCGCATGATCGAGCCCACGGCGCTCGCCCACTCGCACGGGCCTCGCGACTCGCCGTCAAAACCAGAGACAGAGCTTGAGGGTATTTCGCGTCGTCCTCGGTTGTGCCGCTAGGAGTCGCATGATCGAGCCCACGGCGCTCGCCCACTCGCACGGGCCTCGCGACTCGCCGTCAAAACCAGAGACAGAGCTTGAGGGTATTTCGCGTCGTCCTCGGTTGTGCCGCTAGGAGTCGCATGATCGAGCCCACGGCGCTCGCCCACTCGCACGGGGCCTCGCGACTCGCCGTCAAAACCAGAGACAGGACAGCTTGAGGGTATTTCGCGTCGTCCTCGGTTGTGCCGCTAGGAGTCGCATGATCGAGCCCACGGCGCTCGCCCACTCGCACGGGCCTCGCGACTCGCCGTCAAAACCAGAGACAGAGCTTGAGGGTATTTCGCGTCGTCCTCGGTTGTGCCGCTTGGAGTCGCATGATCGAGCCCACGGCGCACGCCCACTCGCACGGGGCCTCGCGACTCGCCGTCAAAACCAGAGACAGGACAGCTTGAAGGTATTTCGCGTCGTCCTCGGTTGTGCCGCTTGGAGTCGCATGATCGAGCCCACGGCGCACGCCCACTCGCACGGGGCCTCGCGACTCGCCGTCAAAACCAGAGACAGGACAGCTTGAGGGTATTTCGCGTCGTCCTCGGTTGTGCCGCTAGGAGTCGCATGATCGAGCCCACGGCGCTCGCCCACTCGCACGGGCCTCGCGACTCGCCGTCAAAACCAGAGACAGAGCTTGAGGGTATTTCGCGTCGTCCTCGGTTGTGCCGCTAGGAGTCGCATGATCGAGCCCACGGCGCTCGCCCACTCGCACGGGCCTCGCGACTCGCCGTCAAAACCAGAGACAGAGCTTGAGGGTATTTCGCGTCGTCCTCGGTTGTGCCGCTAGGAGTCGCATGATCGAGCCCACGGCGCACGCCCACTCGCACGGGGCCTCGCGACTCGCCGTCAAAACCAGAGACAGAGCTTGAGGGTATTTCGCGTCGTCCTCGGTTGTGCCGCTAGGAGTCGCATGATCGAGCCCACGGCGCACGCCCACTCGCACGGGGCCTCGCGACTCGCCGTCAAAACCAGAGACAGAGCTTGAGGGTATTTCGCGTCGTCCTCGGTTGTGCCGCTAGGAGTCGCATGATCGAGCCCACGGCGCACGCCCACTCGCACGGGGCCCTCGCGACTCGCCGTCAAAACCAGAGACAGGACAGCTTGAGGGTATTTCGCGTCGTCCTCGGTTGTGCCGCTAGGAGTCGCATGATCGAGCCCACGGCGCTCGCCCACTCGCACGGGGCCTCGCGACTCGCCGTCAAAACCAGAGACAGGACAGCTTGAGGGTATTTCGCGTCGTCCTCGGTTGTGCCGCTTGGAGTCGCATGATCGAGCCCACGGCGCACGCCCACTCGCACGGGCCTCGCGACTCGCCGTCAAAACCAGAGACAGAGCTTGAGGGTATTTCGCGTCGTCCTCGGTTGTGCCGCTAGGAGTCGCATGATCGAGCCCACGGCGCACGCCCACTCGCACGGGGCCTCGCGACTCGCCGTCAAAACCAGAGACAGGACAGCTTGAGGGTATTTCGCGTCGTCCTCGGTTGTGCCGCTAGGAGTCGCATGATCGAGCCCACGGCGCTACGCCCACTCGCACGGGCCTCGCGACTCGCCGTCAAAACCAGAGACAGAGCTTGAGGGTATTTCGCGTCGTCCTCGGTTGTGCCGCTAGGAGTCGCATGATCGAGCCCACGGCGCACGCCCACTCGCACGGGGCCTCGCGACTCGCCGTCAAAACCAGAGACAGAGCTTGAGGGTATTTCGCGTCGTCCTCGGTTGTGCCGCTAGGAGTCGCATGATCGAGCCCACGGCGCACGCCCACTCGCACGGGCCTCGCGACTCGCCGTCAAAACCAGAGACAGGACAGCTTGAGGGTATTTCGCGTCGTCCTCGGTTGTGCCGCTAGGAGTCGCATGATCGAGCCCACGGCGCTCGCCCACTCGCACGGGGCCTCGCGACTCGCCGTCAAAACCAGAGACAGAGCTTGAGGGTATTTCGCGTCGTCCTCGGTTGTGCCGCTAGGAGTCGCATGATCGAGCCCACGGCGCACGCCCACTCGCACGGGGCCTCGCGACTCGCCGTCAAAACCAGAGACAGACAGCTTGAGGGTATTTCGCGTCGTCCTCGGTTGTGCCGCTAGGAGTCGCATGATCGAGCCCACGGCGCACGCCCACTCGCACGGGGCCTCGCGACTCGCCGTCAAAACCAGAGACAGGACAGCTTGAGGGTATTTCGCGTCGTCCTCGGTTGTGCCGCTAGGAGTCGCATGATCGAGCCCACGGCGCTACGCCCACTCGCACGGGGCCTCGCGACTCGCCGTCAAAACCAGAGACAGAGCTTGAGGGTATTTCGCGTCGTCCTCGGTTGTGCCGCTAGGAGTCGCATGATCGAGCCCACGGCGCTCGCCCACTCGCACGGGGCCTCGCGACTCGCCGTCAAAACCAGAGACAGGACAGCTTGAGGGTATTTCGCGTCGTCCTCGGTTGTGCCGCTAGGAGTCGCATGATCGAGCCCACGGCGCACGCCCACTCGCACGGGGCCTCGCGACTCGCCGTCAAAACCAGAGACAGAGCTTGAGGGTATTTCGCGTCGTCCTCGGTTGTGCCGCTAGGAGTCGCATGATCGAGCCCACGGCGCACGCCCACTCGCACGGGGCCTCGCGACTCGCCGTCAAAACCAGAGACAGAGCTTGAGGGTATTTCGCGTCGTCCTCGGTTGTGCCGCTAGGAGTCGCATGATCGAGCCCACGGCGCACGCCCACTCGCACGGGGCCTCGCGACTCGCCGTCAAAACCAGAGACAGGACAGCTTGAAGGTATTTCGCGTCGTCCTCGGTTGTGCCGCTAGGAGTCGCATGATCGAGCCCACGGCGCACGCCCACTCGCACGGGCCTCGCGACTCGCCGTCAAAACCAGAGACAGAGCTTGAGGTATTTCGCGTCGTCCTCGGTTGTGCCGCTTGGAGTCGCATGATCGAGCCCACGGCGCACGCCCACTCGCACGGGCCTCGCGACTCGCCGTCAAAACCAGAGACAGAGCTTGAGGGTATTTCGCGTCGTCCTCGGTTGTGCCGCTAGGAGTCGCATGATCGAGCCCACGGCGCACGCCCACTCGCACGGGGCCTCGCGACTCGCCGTCAAAACCAGAGACAGAGCTTGAGGGTATTTCGCGTCGTCCTCGGTTGTGCCGCTAGGAGTCGCATGATCGAGCCCACG
The DNA here is from genome assembly GCA_031308135.1 of Acheta domesticus. Taxonomy (NCBI): domain Eukaryota; kingdom Metazoa; phylum Arthropoda; class Insecta; order Orthoptera; family Gryllidae; genus Acheta; species Acheta domesticus. Next base: position 215,832,127 of record JAHLJT010009419.1, read on the forward strand.
GCGCACGCCCACTCGCACGGGGCCTCGCGACTCGCCGTCAAAACCAGAGACAGAGCTTGAGGGTATTTCGCGTCGTCCTCGGTTGTGCCGCTAGGAGTCGCATGATCGAGCCCACGGCGCACGCCCACTCGCACGGGGCCTCGCGACTCGCCGTCAAAACCAGAGACAGAGCTTGAGGGTATTTCGCGTCGTCCTCGGTTGTGCCGCTAGGAGTCGCATGATCGAGCCCACGGCGCACGCCCACTCGCACGGGCCTCGCGACTCGCCGTCAAAACCAGAGACAGGAAAGCTTGAAGGTATCTCGCGTCGTCCTCGGTTGTGCCGCTAGGAGTCGCATGATCGAGCCCACGGCGCAACGCCCACTCGCACGGGGCATCGCGACTCGCCGTCAAACCAGAGACAGAGCTTGAGGGGTATTTCGCGTCGTCCTCGGTTGTGCCGCTAGGAGTCGCATGATCGAGCCCACGGCGCACGCCCACTCGCACGGGGCCTCGCGACTCGCCGTCAAAACCAGAGACAGAGCTTGAGGGTATTTCGCGTCGTCCTCGGTTGTGCCGCTAGGAGTCGCATGATCGAGCCCACGGCGCACGCCCACTCGCACGGGGCCTCGCGACTCGCCGTCAAAACAGAGACAGACAGCTTGAAGGGTATTTCGCGTCGTCCTCGGTTGTGCCGCTAGGAGTCGCATGATCGAGCCCACGGCGCACGCCCACTCGCACGGGCCTCGCGACTCGCCGTCAAAACCAGAGACAGAGCTTGAGGGTATTTCGCGTCGTCCTCGGTTGTGCCGCTAGGAGTCGCATGATCGAGCCCACGGCGCCCGCCCACTCGCACGGGGCCTCGCGACTCGCCGTCAAAACCAGAGACAGAGCTTGAGGGTATTTCGCGTCGTCCTCGGTTGTGCAGCTAGGAGTCGCATGATCGAGCCCACGGCGCACGCCCACTCGCACGTGGCCTCGCGACTCGCCGTCAAACCCAGAGACAGAGCTTGAGGGTATTTGCGCGTCGTCCTCGGTTGTGCCGCTAGGAGTCGCATGATCGAGCCCACGGCGCACGCCCCACTCGCCACGGGGCCTCGCGACTCGCCGTCAAAACCAGAGACAGAGCTTGAGGGTATTTCGCGTCGTCCTCGGTTGTGCGCTAGGAGTCGCATGATCGAGCCCACGGCGCACGCCCACTCGCACGGGGCCTCGCGACTCGCCGTCAAAACCAGAGACAGGACAGCTTGAGGGTATTTCGCGTCGTCCTCGGTTGTGCCGCTAGGAGTCGCATGATCGAGCCCACGGCGCACGCCCACTCGCACGGGGCCTCGCGACTCGCCGTCAAAACCAGAGACAGAGCTTGAGGGTATTTCGCGTCGTCCTCGGTTGTGCCGCTAGGAGTCGCATGATCGAGCCCACGGCGCACGCCCACTCGCACGGGGCCTCGCGACTCGCCGTCAAAACCAGAGACAGAGCTTGAGGGTATTTCGCGTCGTCCTCGGTTGTGCCGCTAGGAGTCGCATGATCGAGCCCACGGCGCACGCCCACTCGCACGGGGCCTCGCGACTCGCCGTCAAAACCAGAGACAGAGCTTGAGGGTATTTCGCGTCGTCCTCGGTTGTGCCGCTAGGAGTCGCATGATCGAGCCCACGGCGCACGCCCACTCGCACGTGGCCTCGCGACTCGCCGTCAAAACCAGAGACAGAGCTTGAGGGTATTTCGCGTCGTCCTCGGTTGTGCCGCTAGGAGTCGCATGATCGAGCCCACGGCGCACGCCCACTCGCACGGGGCCTCGCGACTCGCCGTCAAAACCAGAGACAGACAGCTTGAGGGTATTTCGCGTCGTCCTCGGTTGTGCCGCTTAGGAGTCGCATGATCGAGCCCACGGCGCACGCCCACTCGCACGGGGCCTCGCGACTCGCCGTCAAAACCAGAGACAGACAGCTTGAGGGTATTTCGCGTCGTCCTCGGTGTGCCGCTAGGAGTCGCATGATCGAGCCCACGGCGCACGCCCACTCGCACGGGGCCTCGCGACTCGCCGTCAAAACCAGAGACAGAGCTTGAGGGTATTTCGCGTCGTCCTCGGTTGTGCCGCTTAGGAGTCGCATGATCGAGCCCACGGCGCACGCCCACTCGCACGGGGCCTCGCGACTCGCCGTCAAACCAGAGACAGAGCTTGAGGGTATTTCCGCGTCGTCCTCGGTTGTGCCGCTAGGAGTCGCATGATCGAGCCCACGGCGCACGCCCACTCGCACGGGCCTCGCGACTCGCCGTCAAAACCAGAGACAGAGCTTGAGGGTATTTCGCGTCGTCCTCGGTTGTGCCGCTAGGAGTCGCATGATCGAGCCCACGGCGCACGCCCACTCGCACGGGGCCTCGCGACTCGCCGTCAAAACCAGAGACAGAGCTTGAGGGTATTTCGCGTCGTCCTCGGTTGTGCCGCTAGGAGTCGCATGATCGAGCCCACGGCGCACGCCCACTCGCACGGGGCCTCGCGACTCGCCGTCAAAACCAGAGACAGAGCTTGAGGGTATTTCGCGTCGTCCTCGGTTGTGCCGCTAGGAGTCGCATGATCGAGCCCACGGCGCACGCCCACTCGCACGGGGCCTCGCGACTCGCCGTCAAAACCAGAGACAGAGCTTGAGGGTATTTCGCGTCGTCCTCGGTTGTGCCGCTAGGAGTCGCATGATCGAGCCCACGGCGCACGCCCACTCGCACGGGGCCTCGGCGACTCGCCGTCAAACCAGAGACAGAGCTTGAGGGTATTTCGCGTCGATCCTCGGTTGTGCAGCTAGGAGTCGCATGATCGAGCCCACGGCGCACGCCCACTCGCACGGGGCCTCGCGACTCGCCGTCAAACCAGAGACAGGACAGCTTGAGGGTATTTCGCGTCGTCCCTCGGTGTGCCGTCTTGGAGTCGCATGATCGAGCCCACGGCGCACGCCCACTCGCACGGGGCCTCGCGACTCGCCGTCAAAACCAGAGACAGAGCTTGAGGTATTTCGCGTCGTCCTCGGTTGTGCCGCTAGGAGTCGCATGATCGAGCCCACGGGCGCACGCCCACTCGCACGGGGCCTCGCGACTCGCCGTCAAAAACCAGAGACAGAGCTTGAGGGTATTTCGCGTCGTCCTCGGTTGTGCCGCTAGGAGTCGCATGATCGAGCCCACGGCGCACGCCCACTCGCACGGGGCCTCGCGACTCGCCGTCAAAACCAGAGACAGAGCTTGAGGGTATTTCGCGTCGTCCTCGGTTGTGCCGCTAGGAGTCGCATGATCGAGCCCACGGCGCACGCCCACTCGCACGGGGCCTCGCGACTCGCCGTCAAAACCAGAGACAGAGCTTGAGGGTATTTCGCGTCGTCCTCGGTTGTGCCGCTAGGAGTCGCATGATCGAGCCCACGGCGCACGCCCACTCGCACGGGGCCTCGCGACTCGCCGTCAAAACCAGAGACAGAGCTTGAGGGTATTTCGCGTCGTCCTCGGTTGTGCCGCTAGGAGTCGCATGATCGAGCCCACGGCGCACGCCCACTCGCACGGGGCCTCGCGACTCGCCGTCAAAACCAGAGACAGAGCTTGAGGGTATTTCGCGTCGTCCTCGGTTGTGCCGCTAGGAGTCGCATGATCGAGCCCACGGCGCACGCCCACTCGCACGGGGCCTCGCGACTCGCCGTCAAAACAGAGACAGAGCTTGAGGGTATTTCGCGTCGTCCTCGGTTTGTGCCGCTAGGAGTCGCATGATCAGCCCACGGCGCACGCCCCACTCGCACTGGGGCCTGCGCGACTCGCCCGTCAAAACCAGAGACAGAGCTTGAGGGTATTTCGCGTCGTCCTCGGTTGTGCCGGGCTAGGAGTGCGCATGATCGAGCCCAGGCGCACGCCCACTCGCACGGGGCCTCGCGACTCGCCGTCAAAACCAGAGACAGGAGCTTGAAGGTATTTCGCGTCGTCCTCGTTGTGCCGCTTGGAGTCGCATGATCGAGCCCACGGCGCACGCCACTCGCACGGGCCTCGCGACTCGCCGTCAAAACCAGAGACAGGAGCTTGAGGGTATTCGCGTCGTCCTCGGTTGTGCCGCTAGGAGTCGCATGATCGAGCCCACGGCGCACGCCCACCTCGCACGGGGCCTCGCGACTCGCCGTCAAAACCAGAGACAGAGCTTGAGGGTATTTCGCGTCGTCCTCGGTTGTGCCCGCTAGGAGTCGCATGATCGAGCCCACGGCGCACGCCCACTCGCACGGGGCCTCGCGACTCGCAGTCAAAACCAGAGACAGAAGCTTGAGGGTATTTCGCGTCGTCCTCGGTGTGCCGCTAGGAGTCGCATGATCGAGCCCACGGCGCACGCCCACTCGCACGGGGCCTCGCGACTCGCCGTCAAAACCAGAGACAGAGCTTGAGGGTATTTTCGCGTCGTCCTCGGTTGTGCCGCTAGGAAGTCGCTATGGATGCGAGCCCACGGCGCACGCCACTGCACGGGGCCTCGCGACTCGCCCGTCAAAACCAGAGACAGGACAGCTTGAAGGGTATTTCGCGTCTCGTCCTCGGTTGTGCCGCTTGGAGTCGCATGATCGAGCCCACGAGCGCACGCCCACTCGCACGGGGCCTCGCGGACTCGCCGTCAACAACCAGAGACAGAGCTTGAGGTATTTCGCGTCGTCCTCGGTTGTGCCGCTGGAGTCGCATGATCGAGCCCACGGCGCACGCCCACTCGCACGGGGCCTCGCGACTCGCCGTCAAACCAGAGACAGAGCTTGAGGGTATTTCGCGTCGTCCTCGGTTGTGCCGCTAGGAGTCGCATGATCGAGCCCACGGCGCATCGCCCACTTCGCACGGGGCCCCCTCGCGCACTCGCCGTCAAACCAGAGGACAGAGCTTGAGGGTATTTCGCGTCGTCCTCGGTTGTGCCGCTAGGATTCGCATGATCGAGCCACGGCGCACGCCCCACTCGCACGGGGCCTCGCGACTCGCCGTCAAAACCAGAGACAGAGCTTGAGGGTATTTCGCGTCGTCCTCGGTTGTGCCGCTAGAGGTCGCTATGATCGAGCCCACGGCGCACGCCCACTCGCACGGGGCACTCGCGACTCGCCGTCAAAACCAGAGACAGAAGCTTGAGGGTATTTCGCGTCGTCCTCGGTTGTGCCGCTAGGAGTCGCAATGATCGAGCCCACGGCGCTACGCCCACTCGCACGGGGCCTCGCGACTCGCCGTCAAAACCAGAGACAGAGCTTGAGGGTATTTCGCGTCGTCCTCGGTTGTGCCGCTGAGTTCGCTGATCGAGCCCACGGCGCACGCCCACTCGCACGGGGCCTCGCGACTCGCCGTCAAAACCAGAGACAGAGCTTGAGGGTATTTCGCGTCGTCCTCGGTTGTGCCGCTAGGAGTCGCATGATCGAGCCCACGGCGCACGCCCACTCGCACGGGGCCTCGCGACTCGCCGTCAAAACCAGAGACAGAGCTTGAGGGTATTTCGCGTCGTCCTCGGTTGTGCCGCTAGGAGTCGCATGATCGAGCCCACGGCGCACGCCCACTCGCACGGGGCCTCGCGACTCGCCGTCAAAACCAGAGACAGAGCTTGAGGGTATTTCGCGTCGTCCTCGGTTGTGCCGCTAGGAGTCGCATGATCGAGCCCACGGCGCACGCCCACTCGCACGGGGCCTCGCGACTCGCCGTCAAAACCAGAGACAGAGCTTGAGGGTATTTCGCGTCGTCCTCGGTTGTGCCGCTATGGAGTCGCATGATCGAGCCCACGGCGCACGCCCACTCGCACGGGGCCATCGCGACTCGCCGTCAAAACCAGAGACAGAAGCTTGAGGTATTTCGCGTCGTCCTCGTGTTGTGCCGCTGGAGTCGCATGATCGAGCCACGCGCACGCCCACTCGCACGGGGCCTCGCGACTCGCCGTCAAAACCAGAGACAGGACAGCTTTGAGGGTATTTCGCGTCGTCCTCGTTGTGCCGCTTGGAGTCGCAATGATCGAGCCCACGGCGCACGCCCACTCGCACGGGGCCTCGCGACTCGCGTCCAAACCAGAGACAGAGCTTGAGGGTATTTCGCGTCGTCCTCGGTTGTGCCGCTAGGAGTCGCATGATCGAGCCCACGGCGCACGCCCACTCGCACGGGGCCTCGCGACTCGCCGTCAAACCAGAGACCGAGCTTGAGGGTATTTCGCGTCGTCCTCGGTTGTGCCGCTTAGGAGTCGCATGATCGAGCCCACGGCGCACGCCCACTCGCACGGGGCCTCGCGACTCGCCGTCAAAACCAGAGACAGAGCTTGAGGGTATTTCGCGTCGTCCTCGGTTGTGCCGCTAGGAGTCGCATGATCGAGCCCACGGCGCACGCCCACTCGCACGGGGCCTCGCGACTCGCCGTCAAAACCAGAGACAGAGCTTGAGGGTATTTCGCGTCGTCCTCGGTTGTGCCGCTAGGAGTCGCATGATCGAGCCCACGGCGCACGCCCACTCGCACGGGGCCTCGCGACTCGCCGTCAAAACCAGAGACAGAGCTTGAGGGTATTTCGCGTCGTCCTCGGTTGTGCCGCTAGGAGTCGCATGATCGAGCCCACGGCGCACGCCCACTCGCACGGGGCCTCGCGACTCGCCGTCAAAACCAGAGACAGAGCTTGAGGGTATTTCGCGTCGTCCTCGGTTGTGCCGCTAGGAGTCGCATGATCGAGCCCACGGCGCACGCCCACTCGCACGGGGCCTCGCGACTCGCCGTCAAAACCCGAGACAGAGCTTGAGGGTATTTCGCGTCGTCCTCGGTTGTGCCGCTAGGAGTCGCATTGATCGAGCCCACGGCGCACGCCCACTCGCACGGGGCCTCGCGACTCGCCGTCAAAACCAGAGACAGAGCTGAGGGTATTTCGCGTCGTCCTCGTGTTGTGCCGCTAGGAGTCGCATGATCGAGCCCACGGCGCAACGCCCACCTCGCACGTGGGCCTCGCGGACTCGCCGTCAAAACCAGAGACAGGAGCTTGAGGTATTTCGCGTCGTCCTCGGTTGTGCCCGCTAGGAGTCGCATGATCGAGCCCACGGCGCACGCCCACTCGCACTGGGCCTCGCGACTCGCCGTCAAAACCAGAGACAGAGCTTGAGGGTATTTCGCGTCGTCCTCGGTTGTGCCGCTAGGAGTCGCATGATCGAGCCCACGGCGCACGCCCACTCGCACGGGGCCTCGCGACTCGCCGTCAAAAACCAGAGACAGAGCTTGAGGGTATTTCGCGTCGTCCTCGGTTGTGCCGCTAGGAGTCGCATGATCGAGCCCACGGCGCACGCCCACTCGCACGGGGCCTCGCGACTCGCCGTCAAAACCAGAGACAGGAAAGCTTGAAGGTATTTCGCGTCGTCCTCGGTTGTGCCGCTTAGAGTCGCATGATCGAGCCCACGGCGCACGCCCACTCGCACGGGGCCTCGCGACTCGCCGTCAAACCAGAGACAGACAGCTTGAAGGTATTTCGCGTCGTCCTCGGTTGTGCCGCTTAGGAGTCCGCATGATCGAGCCCACGGCGCACGCCCACTCGCACGGGGCCTCGCGACTCGCCGTCAAAACCAGAGACAGAGCTTGAGGGTATTTCGCGTCGTCCTCGGTTGTGCCGCAGGAGTCGCATGATCGAGCCCACGGCGCACGCCCACCTCGCACGGGGCCTCGCGACTCGCCGTCAAAACCAGAGACAGCAGCTTGAGGGTATTTCGCGTCGTCCTCGGTTGTGCCGCTAGGAGTCGCATGATCGAGCCCACGGCGCACGCCCACTCGCACGGGGCCTCGCGACTCGCCGTCAAAACCAGAGACAGAGCTTGAGGGTATTTCGGCGTCGTCCTCGGTTGTGCCGCTAGGAGTCGCATGATCGAGCCCACGGCGCACGCCCACTCGCACGGGGCCTCGCGACTCGCCGTCAAAACAGAGACAGGAAGCTTGAGGGTATTTCGGCGTCGTCCTCGGTTGTGCCGCTAGGAGTCGCATGATCGAGCCCACGGCGCACGCCCACTCGCACGGGGCCTCGCGACTCGCCGTCAAAACCAGAGACAGAGCTTGAGGGTATTTCGCGTCGTCCTCGGTTGTGCCGCTAGGAGTCGCATGATCGAGCCCACGGCGCACGCCCACTCGCACGTGGCCTCGCGACTCGCCGTCAAAACCAGAGACAGAGCTTGAGGGTATTTGGCGTCGTCCTCGGTTGTGCCGCTAGGAGTCGCATGATCGAGCCCACGGCGCACGCCCACTCGCACGTGGCCTCGCGACTCGCCGTCAAAACCAGAGACAGAGCTTGAGGGTATTTCGCGTCGTCCTCGGTTGTGCCGCTAGGAGTCGCATGATCGAGCCCACGGCGCACGCCCACTCGCACGGGGCCTCGCGACTCGCCGTCAAAACCAGAGACAGAGCTTGAGGGTATTTCGCGTCGTCCTCGGTTGTGCCGCTAGGAGTCGCATGATCGAGCCCACGGCGCACGCCCACTCGCACGTGGCCTCGCGACTCGCCGTCAAAACCAGAGACAGAGCTTGAGGGTATTTCGCGTCGTCCTCGGTTGTGCCGCTAGGAGTCGCATGATCGAGCCCACGGCGCACGCCCACTCGCACGTGGCCTCGCGACTCGCCCGTCAAAACCAGAGACAGAGCTTGAGGGTATTTCGCGTCGTCCTCGGTTGTGCCGCTAGGAGTCCGCATGATCGAGCCCACGGCGCACGCCCACTCGCACGTGGCCTCGCGACTCGCCGTCAAAAACCAGAGACAGAGCTTGAGGGTATTTCGGCGTCGTCCTCGGTTGTGCGCTAGGAGTTCGCATGATCGAGCCCACGGCGCACGCCCACTCGCACGGGGCCTCGCGACTCGCCGTCAAAACCAGAGACAGAGCTTGAGGGTATTTCGCGTCCGTCCTCGGTTGTGCCGCTAGGAGTCGCATGATCGAGCCCACGGCGCACGCCCACTCGCACGTGGCCTCGCGACTCGCCGTCAAAACCAGAGACAGAGCTTGAGGGATATTGGCGTCGTCCTCGGTTGTGCCGCTAGGAGTCCGCATGATCGAGCCACGGCGCACGCCCACTCGCACGGGGCCTCGCGACTCGCCGTCAAAACCAGAGACAGGAGCTTGAGGTATCTCGCGTCGTCCTCGGTTGTGCCGCTAGGAGTCGCATGATCGAGCCCACGGCGCACGCCCACTTCGCACGGGGCCCCTCGCGACTCGCCGTCAAAACCAGAGACAGAGCTTGAGGTATCTCGCGTCGTCCTCGGTTGTGCCGCTAGGAGTCGCATGATCGAGCCCACGGCGCACGCCCACTCGCACGGGGCCTCGCGACTCGCCGTCAAAACCAGAGACAGGAAGCTTGAAGGGTATTTCGCGTCGTCCTCGGTTGTGCCGCTAGGAGTCGCATGATCGAGCCCACGGCGCACGCCCACTCGCACGGGGCCTCGCGACTCGCCGTCAAAACCAGAGACAGAGCTTGAGGGTATTTCGCGTCGTCCTCGGTTGTGCCGCTAGGAGTCGCATGATCGAGCCCACGGCGCACGCCCACTCGCACGGGGCCTCGCGACTCGCCGTCAAAACCAGAGACAGAGCTTGAGGTATTTCGCGTCGTCCTCGGTTGTGCCGCTAGGAGTCGCATGATCGAGCCCACGGCGCACGCCCACTCGCACGGGGCCTCGCGACTCGCCGTCAAAACCAGAGACAGAGCTTGAGGGTATTTCGCGTCGTCCTCGGTTGTGCCGCTAGGAGTCGCATGATCGAGCCCACGGCGCACGCCCACTCGCACGGGGCCTCGCGACTCGCCGTCAAAACCAGAGACAGAGCTTGAGGGTATTTCGCGTCGTCCTCGGTTGTGCCGCTAGGAGTCGCATGATCGAGCCCACGGCGCTCGCCCACTCGCACGGGGCCTCGCGACTCGCCGTCAAAACCAGAGACAGAGCTTGAGGGTATTTCGCGTCGTCCTCGGTTGTGCCGCTAGGAGTCGCATGATCGAGCCCACGGCGCTCGCCCACTCGCACGGGGCCTCGCGACTCGCCGTCAAAACCAGAGACAGAGCTTGAGGGTATTTCGCGTCGTCCTCGGTTGTGCCGCTAGGAGTCGCATGATCGAGCCCACGGCGCTACGCCCACTCGCACGGGCCTCGCGACTCGCCGTCAAAACCAGAGACAGGACAGCTTGAGGTATTTCGCGTCGTCCTCGGTTGTGCCGCTAGGAGTCGCATGATCGAGCCCACGGCGCACGCCCACTCGCACGGGGCCTCGCGACTCGCCGTCAAAACCAGAGACAGAGCTTGAGGGTATTTCGCGTCGTCCTCGGTTGTGCCGCTAGGAGTCGCATGATCGAGCCCACGGCGCACGCCCACTCGCACGGGGCCTCGCGACTCGCCGTCAAAACCGAGACAGAGCTTGAGGGTATTTCGCGTCGTCCTCGGTTGTGCCGCTAGGAGTCGCATGATCGAGCCACGGCGCACGCCCACTCGCACGGGGCCTCGGCGACTCGCCGTCAAAACCAGAGACAGAGCTTGAGGGTATTTGGCGTCGTCCTCGGTTGTGCCGCTAGGAGTCGCATGATCGAGCCCACGGCGCTCGCCCACTCGCACGGGTGCCTCGCGACTCGCCGTCAAAAACCAGAGACAGGACAGCTTGAGGGTATTTCGCGTCGTCCTCGGTTGTGCCGCTAGGAGTCGCATGATCGAGCCCACGGCGCACGCCCACTCGCACGGGGCCCTCGCGACTCGCCGTCAAAACCAGAGACAGAGCTTGAGGGTATTTCGCGTCGTCCTCGGTTGTGCCGCTAGGAGTCGCATGATCGAGCCCACGGCGCTCGCCCACTCGCACGGGCCTCGCGACTCGCCGTCAAAACCAGAGACAGAGCTTGAGGGTATTTCGCGTCGTCCTCGGTTGTGCCGCTAGGAGTCGCATGATCGAGCCCACGGCGCACGCCCACTCGCACGGGGCCTCGCGACTCGCCGTCAAACCAGAGACAGGACAGCTTGAAGGTATTTCGCGTCGTCCTCGGTTGTGCCGCTTGGAGTCGCATGATCGAGCCCACGGCGCACGCCCACTCGCACGGGGCCTCGCGACTCGCCGTCAAAACCAGAGACAGAGCTTGAGGGTATTTCGCGTCGTCCTCGGTTGTGCCGCTAGGAGTCGCATGATCGAGCCCACGGCGCACGCCCACTCGCACGGGGCCTCGCGACTCGCCGTCAAAACCAGAGACAGAGCTTGAGGGTATTTCGCGTCGTCCTCGGTTGTGCCGCTAGGAGTCGCATGATCGAGCCCACGGCGCACGCCCACTCGCACGGGGCCTCGCGACTCGCCGTCAAAACCAGAGACAGAGCTTGAGGGTATCTCGCGTCGTCCTCGGTTGTGCCGCTAGGAGTCGCATGATCGAGCCCACTGCGCACGCCCACTCGCACGGGGCCTCGCGACTCGCCGTCAAAACCAGAGACAGAGCTTGAGGGTATTTCGCATCGTTCTCAGTTGTGCCGCTAGGAGTCGCATGATCGCGACTGTATGGACCAGTGCTGGCGATCATGCGATTCCTGGCGGCGCAAATGATAACGACGCGAAGTACCGTGAAATATTCCATTTTTTGATACACCCCCGCGCGCCAAGAAAGAGAAACCGAAGGTTATAGAAGGCGCTAGTGTCGCGTGATACAGCCGGAGGTTGCGCTCGCCAACTTCCGCACATAGAAATTGCGAGAATTGCGAAACGTGTGTCCTAAATGTTAAATTATTCGTAATTTATAACACAAGGAACCCCTCAAGAAAGCGTGAACATCGGCGCTATCTCTTATAACATGACGCGCCTGCTTGCGCCTCGCGAACCTACGCTGCAGCCAAGAACGTTTGAAGTTCCTTTGGCAGGAGCTTGTCTAGTTCCTGAAAGAAGGTGACAGAGAGAGAGCGCCGTTGTAATGGTGTCCACCACGTTATATGAGAGTTAAATGGTCTTGCAACTCTCAATCAAAACCACACCCAAATCTTGAGGGTGCTACTGTAGAAGGCGCTAGTTTCGCCGGGTGCAGCTGCAGGTGAGGCTCGCCAACTTCCGGACATAAAAATTGGCTGATTTCTGAAAAATACGAAAAGTATCTTTTAAATGTTCAATTTATTATTCATAATATATACATATAAGGAACCGCTGAAGAAAGCGCGAACATCGATGGTATTTTTTGTAACATGACGCGCCTGCTTGCGTCTCGCGAACCTACGCAACAGCCATGCACGTTTGAAGTATCGTTGGCATTAGTTCGTCTTTTAGTTTCTGTAAGAAAGTGATAGAGGAGAGCGCGCCTCTGTAATTGTCTGTATAAGAGTTGAAAGGCCCTGACTCACAGTCGCTGCAAGGAATGGTGCAGGAGGCCGCGAGTACGGACGTTCGATACCTGTAAAAGAACCGATTCTGGAATCGATCCCAGAATCGAAACGTTGGATTCGAATTTGGAATCCAATCCACGGTGTAAGATATATAGGTGTGTCAACTAGATGCCTTTCCGACAAAATTTTTGAAGCCAGTTTGAGGCTAGTTCCTTGCTTATCCGTACGGTGCGCTAGATCGAGTTGGGCATTCATGATAGCGTCTCGCGATTGAATGGCTTCCACCCGTGAATATGGTTTTCACAGTGCAGCATTTTTGTTATAATTGTAGAAACCGTAATGTAAATGTATTAAAGTCTTTTAAGACGTATTATAATATTTGTCGGAGGTGTTATTTTTTTAATGTACCACAGTATGAGTACTTGTATTTTAAAGCAGGAGGTGGTGTTATTCTAGAGAAAAAATAATAAACAGATTACTACGAAATTTGCTAGGAACAACTTCCGGTTTAAGCTTTTTGCATGTGAAATCTGAAAACTTTGAAATAATTTAGTATTACAAAATATTCAATTATATTCTTTGATTATACATTTTAACTCTCGGGCAATTTTGAATGTTGTTTTCTAATTGCCACAAAAAGTTCACTTTTCTTTGTAAATTTCTCAATATTGATTGTGTGTGATTTTACAAATTATTTACATTATTTTACAATTAACTCATTAACAGTATATGATAAATTCTTGAAATGTTACTTACAGCATTTTCATAACAATAATCGCTTTACTTTTGAAATGTTTTTCGCAAACATAATCGTCTTGTGTCAATTTTCTTTTCTTCTGGGGAACAATTTCAACCCATTTCTGTCGTAAGTCTTCTCGCTTTGGAACACGAAATAAAGTTGTTTCCTGCGAATGGCATTTTTCACTGTTGCTATCACAGTGTTTTATAAAACACCTTCTACCCATTTTTTTAAACTATTCACTCCAGCCGACTAGAAATTCCACCGCGAAATGACTATTAACTGCGTTGAAACCAATGGTTACAAAGCTATTAAATGGATCACATCTTGTCCCAAAAAATGCCCAACTCGTTTGAAGCTCTTATCTAGCGAGAACTGTGAGAACTAGCCTCACATTCGCTTCAGTTTTAGACCGGGAGTGAACCCACCTATATCTTACACCGTGTCCAATCGAAAGAAAAGAATCGATTCTCTAAGGAATCGAATCAAATGAAAACATTGATTCAAGGTATCGATACCGGAATCGAGAAATTACTATTTAATAAAACACAACCATGTGCTAATTATTTACATTTTAATAACAATAATAATTAACTATGTGGCCGAAAAATCTTATAAATGAAATAATACAATTGAAATAAAGTAATAGAATTTATCAATGAAACAATATATTAATAGAACATAATTGAAAAATATAATACAGTATAACATCCACAATAGTATGAACTAATCATCAAAATTGTAACTGATTCAAAGAAACTTCACACAACGCGGTCCATACAGAAAAAGTTTTCATTTTTAATTGAGATGCTAAAAATGTAATTTGAACCAAAAGATTTAGTTTGACCTCTCGAATGAAGCGGAAGGCGAAGGCATGGTAAGAGGTAGAATTAAAATACCACATGGATTTCCATAAAATTAATAATAAGCTGATAACTACATTAACAATAAAAGAAAATGACAAAAAACGCTGAAAACAACAAAAGCGTAGAAATTTGCATATTTGTTTTAAAAAAAATCGAAGATTTGATTCGATACCGGCCTTTTGGAATCGATTCCATCAACAATCGGAAGCAAAGGAATCGAATATCCACGAAGTCTTCAGAAAGGAGATTCATCTCCGGTGTTGGAGGCATGGTGGAGGTATGTGCGAAAAACGTCCGCAGCTACTTGAAAAATAAGACTAGACTCCTTTTACTTCGGCGATATCACGCGGCGGATAATGGAACTTAGGAAGGCGCCGCTCAGTTGCATAATGGCGCATGTTGGTGTGTTGTCCTCGGCACTGCAGAGGCGGTCTTTGGGCGTGCCTCAGTCCAAGACAATAAGATGCGAAAGAAAAAGAAACAGGGCAGTATTGTAGTGCAAGCAGACTTAGACCCAAATCGGGTTCATTGTTATCTTCATCTAGAACATTGTAAGGCAGTGAATTGCAGCCCTCTTGGCAGTCTTTTTAGCAGTTTGTGCTGTATTTATGTGAGAAATGTATAATAATTTCTTTATTAATTTATTATTATCAGTATTGTCAAGGGAGTGTCACGTTAATACTGTAAACAAATATTGTTTCCCACGGAAACGCTTGGCATTGCTGCCATTGGCTGCATTGACAGGTTCCTTCGTGGTTTTCATTCGCCGCGCGATGTCACTGAAACATAAAGAGTCTAGTTATTTTTTATTTTTGAAGTTGCTGTCGACGTTTTCGGTATATACCTCCACCACCGGAGTTGAATCTCTTTCCTGTAGACTTCGTGCGAATACCGATTTCAGAGGAATCGAAAGCAAAGAATCGATTCCGGAATCTAATCGGAAGAATCGGAACGTCCCTACTCGCTGCGAGGAGCTTCGACAGTCAGTACGTGCGGCGCGCGTCGGCTCAAAACGATCAACACCACGACACCAAAACGAAAGGGCAACACACTGCGCGCGATCTTTGCTTCCTCTTCCCTGTCCTATACCACCACTTACACACACTTACACTTTCATGTTCTACTGGCACTTGCTGACGTCGACGGAGTGTTAAACCCAAGTTCCCGTTCAAACCCGATCAAAGCCGTGGATTTTTAAAGGGGCGAAAAAAACGTCTTCTTTCGGAGGGGAAGGAAAGCCGGCTGTCCCATGTTAGTAGATTTGCTGCATGTAAAAGATCCTCAAGCCAAAATGACGCCTCGGAGCTAAATTCAAATGGCGTGTTTCGACGCCCGAGATAATACCTTCTTTCTCCGCTAGTTGGTGAAAGGAGAGTAGCGAAATTTGCGGGGTCAGACGGAAGCGCAGGCCCGTGTCGGGAGCGTAGAGTCCCACTGGCGGGAGAGGCCTGGGGGAGGAAAACCTGCGTGTAGGTCGACGCCAGATCTCGCCATCCAGCCGGGGAAGAGCACTACAGGAATCTTCTGCAATAAAAACAGGAAAAATACTTACTGCACTAATGATTGATGCGCCCGGAAACACTAATCAAAAAAGTTTTTTTACTTTTCGCGCGCCTCTTGGCGTATTTTTTCACTTTGCATTCCTTTAAAATATTTGGGGGAAATTTTGTCGAAGAACTTAATAAGTGCTTTGGTAAAAAAAACTGTGTAACACTTTGGCAGCCGTGATATTATAAAATTTGTTTTCTCTTCAAATCTCATGTTTATTTGATTCGTAACGGTTACATAGGGGATAGAATATTATATACTTGGAAAATGCAATTAGTTTATGCAGATGTAACTGCCGTTTCGAAACATGAATCAATGTCTCACCATGCGACCCGATATGTGAGTAACTTCATCTGGCTTTCAATTTGAAAGTGTATGTAGAGATTATTGGTGTCATTTCAATGTTTTCCATACTATTTATGCTCTTTTTCCTTTATAATTTTCGAATAAATGTTCACTGTCATAATTATTGTGTATAAAATATAACATAATCATTCTATTTAGAAAGAAGTTAAATAATATCCTACTATATTATTTCAGTAGTAATAAGCCTTTTTCGGCTCTCCCACGCAACCAATCTTTATAAATGAGAACTTTAAAGAAAGAGAATTTCATGACGAATGACGAATTTAAAAATATTAAGGATTTGTATAAAAAACTCATCTAAATATTCACTTCAAATGGAACCCGCAACACACGACAGAATTGTCAAAATCTATATAGTCAAATAACTCCAAAGCCACGCGTTTTAAGGCTTTCAAACCTAAACTTTTGAAGCGTCAAAGTAACCGTAATCTACATGGTATGCTGCTATTGGACATTCTATTACATTTTTGTTCGACCGGCAAGTATCGATACTACCAATGCAACCTATATTTCAGCCCTTGGCGCCGGTTGTCATCTTTGTGACGATTGTGACTTAGAAGTCTTAGAATCCCTCCATCCAATGTTTACGCTCTCTGTGTACAACGTGTTTAGCGCAAACTCACGAGATTTATATACCTCATCGATGCTCTCAAGGCCCTATACGCCAATGTTAAGGAGGTCCAACGAGTAATAAAAATTGAAAGTCTGCCATGTTGATGGCACCAAGCATGCGAGCTACCTTCTATTGCTAGTAGGTAATAAAATAAGGTATTGGCTAAGCAACCAAATATGGCGTTTCGGAAATAAAAGAAAGAACACTAAGTTAAAAGTATCAATAAGAAAAAAATTCATAATAATAATATTTTTCTTTTCATTAGATTAATGAGATTTCTCCACAAACTTCAGAAAACAGATTTTCTTGTCTTAAACAGAACAATTTTATGACTAATCTCTACTGCAAAACTCTTGTTACAAAATTAAACTCTTTTGATTTCCACTTATATAATAATTTTCCGGTAAGAACGTAGCTTCCATAATGGGATTTGATGGAAAGGAAGATACAATCTTTCAGTTATTACAAATTTTCCTATAAGAATATCAACTTGATTGTACATAAGATTAAGATGGAAATTTCGACACTAGTAAGAACACTTTTAATTTGCCTTTTAGTATATCACTTCAGTACAAAATTGACCAAATGAAGATGCCATGGGAATGAAAAAGAAAAGATTATTGATAATAATATTACCAATTACAAATTTAATAATAATCACAGTAAGATTTTCTTCTAGAAAGGATTTAGGTACAGACATTTTATAAATATTTCCAATAAATTGGGTTAATTTATTTTTATTTATTTAACATTAAAAAAGTTAAAATGTGAATAGTGTTTTTATCAGGAACCTTTTATTATACTTTTTTACAGGTCTCCGTATTTCTATCCCTACAACCAAATGCTACGCACGAATTAAACATATGTTTCAATATAAAGTAAACGCACATAACCACACACCGGCTTCCCTTATATACCTCACATTTGCCATCAACAAGGCGGATTGCCCAGTGATCAATTTGCAACGCTCTGAGGGGTAAGGGGGGAAGTCTAGTTTTATATTCCAAAATCTTTGGATGCTCTACGTCAAAAAGAAGAAAGGCACAATATTGGGAAAATATAACGATTGTGCAGATGCCATATTTGATCGACTCACTTGACCGGATCCCCTACTAGATCGACTTGCATAAGCGGATCCCCTACTAGATCGACTTGCTTCAGCGGATCCCCTACTAGATCGACTTTCTTGAGCGCATCCCCTACTAAATCGACTTGCTTGAGCGGATCCCCTACTAAATCGACTTGCTTGAGCGGACCTCTACTTCATCGACTTTCTTGAGCCGAACATCTACTAAATCGACTTGCTTGAACGGATCCCCTACTAATTTGACTTGCTTGGGCAGATCCCCTACTAAATCGACTTGCTTGAACGGATCCCATACTTGATCGACTTGCATGAGCGGTTCCCCTACTTAATCGACTTTCTTGAGCGGATCCCCTACTAGATGGACTTGCTCGAACGATCCCCTACTTCATCGATTTTCTTGAGCGGATCCCCTACTAAATCGACTTGCATAAACGGACCCCTTCTAGATCGACTAGCTTGAGCGTATCCCGTACAAGATCGACTTGCTTGAGCGGATTCCCTACTTCATCGATTTTCTTGAGCGGATCCCCTACTAGATCGACTTGCTTGAGCGGATCCCTTACTTCATCGATTTTTTTGAGCGAATCCTCTACTAGATCGACTTGCTTGAGCAGATCCCCTAATAAATCGACTTGCTTAAACGGATCCCCTACTAGATCGACTTGCTTGAGCGTATCCCCTACTGGATCGACTTGCTTGAGCGGATCCCCTACATCATCGACTTTCTTGAGCGGAACATTTACTAAATCGACTTGCTTGAACGGATCCCCTACTAGATGGACATTCTTGAGCAGATCCCCTACAAGATCGACTTGCTTGAGCGGATCCCCTACATCATCGATTTTCTTGAGCGGATCCCCTTCTAGATCGACTTCTTTGGGCGGATCCCCTACTAGTTCGACTTGCTTGATCGGATCCCCTACTTCTTCGACTTGCTTGAGCGGATCCTCTACTAGATCGACTTGCTTCAGCGGATCCCCTACTTAATCGACTTGCTTGTGCGGAATTACTACTTCATCGACTTTCTTGAGCGGATCCCCTACTAGATCGACTTGCTTGAGTGCATCATCTACCAAATCGACTTGCTTGAGCGGATCCCCTACTAGATCGAATTTCATGAGCGGAACAACTATTAAATCGTCTTGCTTGAACGGATCCCCTACTAGATCGACTTGCTTGAGTGGATCCCCTACTAAATCGACTTGCTTGAGCGGATCCCTTACAAGATCGACTTGCATTAACGGATCATCTTCTAAATCGACTTGCTTGAGCGGATCATCTACCAAATCGACTTGCTTGAGCGGATCCCCTACTAGATCGACTTTCTTGAGCGGAACATCTACTAAATCGACTTGCTTGAACGGATCCCATACTTGATCGACTTGCATGAGCGGTTCCCCTACTTAATCGACTTTCTTGAGCGGATCCCCTACTAGATGGACTTGCTCGAACGATCCCCTACTTCATCGATTTTCTTGAGCGGATCCCCTACTAGATCGACTTGCTTGAGCGGATCCCCTACTTCATCTATTTTCTTGAGGGGTCCCTACTAGATCGACTTGCTTGTGCGGATCCCCTACTAAATCGACTTGCAGAGCGTATCCCCTACAAGATCGACTTGCTTGAGCGGATCATCTTCTAAATCGACTTGCTTGAGCGGATCATCTACCAAATCGACTTGCTTGAGCGGATTCCCTACTAGATTGACTTGCTTGAGGGGATCCCCCACTAGATCGACTTTCTTGAGCGGATCCTCTACTAGACCGACTTTTATGAGCGGAACATATACTAAATCGACTTGCTTGAATGGATCCCCTACTAGATCGACTTGCTTGAGCGGATCCCTTTCTAGATCGACTTGCTTAAGCGGATCCTTTCCTAGATTGACTTGCTTGAGCGGATACCCTACTTCATCGACTTGCTTGAGCGGATCCCCTACTTCATCGATTTTCTTGAGCGTATCCCCTACTAGATCGACTTGCTTGAGCGGATCCCTTACTAGATCGACTCGCTTGAGCGGATCCCCTACATTATCGACTTTCTTGAGCGGAAAATTTACTAAATCGACTTGCTTGAACGGACCCTTTACTAGATCGACTTGCATGAGCGGATTTCCTACTAGATCGACTTGCTTGAGCGGATCCCCTACTAGATCGACGTGATTGATCGGATCCCTTATTTTATCGATTTTCATGAACGGATCCCCTTCTAGATCGACTTCTTTGGGCGGATCCCCTACTAGTTCGACTTGCTTGATCGGATCCCCTACTTCCTCGACTTGCTTGAGCGGATCCTCTACTAGATCGACTTGCTTCAGCGGATCCCCTACTTAATCGACTTGCTTGTGCGGAATTCCTACTTCATCGACTTTCTTGGGCGGATCCTCTTCTTCATCGACTTTCTTGAGCGGATCTTCTACTAGATCGGTTTGTATGAACGGATCCCCTTACTAGATCGACACACTTTAGCGGATCCTTTACTAGATCGACTTGCTTGGGCGGATCCTAAACTTCATCGTCTTGTTTGAGAGGAACCTCAACTAATCGATTTGCTAGAGCACATTCCGTACCTAAACGACTTGTTTGCATACGCAAAGGTGTTCGAAAGAGCCATTCCCTGTTTTAAAACAGGTTAAACTTGACAATATATTATATATTCACGGATGTTTTCGTGTAAATGTTGTAGCAGTTTTAATTTCTCCAGTTTTCAGAACTTCTGCGAGAGATTTGAAAACATTTTTGTATCTTCATCCGCCCGCCAGCTGCTCTCTCAATCAATTACTTGTCATTACTTGCGCATATTGTTTTTAAACTATAATTCGTGTGTTAGATTTCATCTAACAACTCTTAATATTGTATTTATTGTTTTATTATGAATAAAAATTCGTGTATAAATATTTCGTGTTATTTATTATTAAGTTATTATAACTTGTATAGATGTCTAATCTGATTAACCCAAGTTCTGACACAAAAGTGGGGAAAGCACCGTCGCACGGAAGTGTGTCGATGTTCGGATGACAGGTGTTCTCGTTAATATTATGAGAGTTGACAGGTGTGCTTGTTTGCCTCTTCGGACAAAAAGGGAGATTCATTTCTCTCTTGGTTGCTTCCCTACATACCTTTTTATTGTGGAAAGGAAACAAAACTAAATAAAAGAAACTACAGCAAAGGGAGGGCGGTTATTTTTCCTGCTAAATCTCTGAATCTTACTTTCGGTATAAGGTATAAAAAACACGATTAACGTGAGACACTAAGATTTTCTTAGTGGAGAGTGGAGGCGATCATCGCGTCTTTTGACGCGATGATCGTCGTGATTGACGTCTTATAATGCCATTGCTCTTTGATGAGAATATTATCTAACACGACGCGCCGCAATAGTCAGTGCTTTGTCACATTGATTTCTTCGCAGATGATCTCGTTCTGATCATCGTTCTGATAAGAACGATGAATGAATGTGGAGTTAATGCTTGAGCAATGCCTGTCCGCACGCTTTATCACCGTGCGTTGAAATATGTCAATGCTATTGAAATAAATCCAGAATTGTTAGATGCTTTCTAACAGCGCGAGTAATGACGGATTAAAAGAACTCCTAACAAACTTCAAACACGTGTGGATAGTGCGCAGTAAGCAGATAACCTCAACATTTCAAAATAAATGCCCTGTCGCCCAAAAACCACAAACGAGCATACAAATACACAAACACACACACACACGATTAAACACACACACGATTAAACACACCGAGCAAACACACACCCGAGCAAACACACACACACATACGAGCTGGCGGCGCGGCGTCCCACAATCACGTGACTTCCTTGCAGCGCATGTTGAAACCTGCGCAGTCGGCTCGGGCGCACTCTATTTCTATCGCTCCTCTATGATTGGGAATTGCATTTTCACTGAAGCGTCTCCTTGTGCTGCAGCGCAATCTGGTGGAGCTATTATAATTGTACTTTCCCTGTGTTCTTCCCGCAAGTGCAAGCAGTAAGTTGACAACGTTTTATCGCAATCGAATAGGTACGCACGAACCAATAAGCATTGATTTCATTCTCTGGAGACACTTTCCTCCTAATGATTGGAACAGTGCTGATGCCAATAGCGGGAGAATGTGTTCAAAAGCTTTAATTGTCTAATCCCAACTGCCAATAAGTTATCGAAAAGAAAATGCCCATTCGAAATAAACAATGGAGATTCGTTGTTAGAAGCAAGAAAGTGTTTTAAATGGATATTTTGACAACTTGAATGGGTGTTTTTAAAGGAAATCTCAATGCAAAGTTAGATCATAATTAAATTGCACATTAATTGCATTACTTCTTAAATCAGTATTAGAACTCTCCAATATTTAGTCCCAAAATCGAAAGATAAGGTATGTTGGTACGAGTGGCTAAAAATAATTCGAATTTGGCATCATTCAAGTAAATCAATTAATTTTAACAATCTTTGGCATTAATTACCAGAGCAGAATAGACATTTCAAACGTGACGCGTTGGACTTAGTATTTTCCCCCTAATTCCGTGCGAAAATTCTAACAAAAGAGCAGAGGCACTTCTTTCGACAATGTGCTTTTACAGACAAGTTTTTGATGGTAGATTTTCAACTGTTAAATGGTTTCAAACACGACCGTAAGATAGCAGAACTTACTGTTCATATGGCAAGCCGCCGTGTCACTATCAGAATTTCTTACAAATGGATTCGAGTCTTGCTTAGACGCGTCCAATCTTTGTTACAAAATTCAAACTCCACACAACACTGATTTCCTAGCCGTCGTCTTGCCAGCAAATGGAAACGAGCATAAGTGCGTGTGTATTTTCAGTGCCGTGAAAATTGGATTTAAACTCGAGAAAGTTGGTAACGAGCAATAATTTCTAAAACGTTACAGCTGCATCCCGCAAAATATATTGCGTTGTATAGTGTTTCAGGGTCTATTATATAAAGTTGCTTTTCCCCGCGCCCAGAACAGGTAAAACTTAACAATCTGTTCAGTGATTACTGATTTTTTCGTATGAATAATAATCTAATCAGTCGTAATTGCTCCCGTTTTTCAGAACTTCTGCGAAAGAATTAAAAACAATCGTGTATTCCATTCTTTTTAACCAGCTCTCCCAGCCAATCACTCGAAACTATGTTTCGCAAAATTCAATTTAAATTTTAAAGCAATAATCAAGCATTTAAAGCAATAAATGAAATTGTCTTGAAGCTGAAAGAAACAAAATTGCGTTTTTCTACTTCCATTGTATAATTATATCATTTGATGGCTGCAATCCGTTGCATAATAATAGCCATTACAATACTGATTTCATTATGATACAGGTTCTTGGCCAATCACAGAGGTTACAAACCAAGCATAGGCACTTCATTAATCATTGAGAATCGTTGTAGTAAATGTTTCGTTCGAGTGTGTATATTAAAATTGCATTTAATATTATATGGATATTATATTACATGTCCCTCAGTTTTCATTTCTTTTATTGCTAGTAATTTATTACGAGAAATATTATTTAAAATAAATTGGATCGTCATTTCTCTTTGATCCTATTTGACTAGAGAAGTGGTATTTATTGGAGAGAACATTTCAGTGACGTTTAAGATATGAACGCAAGTCATTTTGTGTTACATGTTGGTGCCGTGTGGTTGTCCTTAAAAACCGGCCAATTCTAATTAGTTTAAAATATTAGTGAATTGTGGTTCTTTCCTGGTGGCGTTTACCTTTCAAGAAAAAGAGAAAATGGGAAAATGGTGACGTCGGAATATTATTGCCGCAACGTTTGTACTCTCTCGTAGGTGGTCTAGTAAAACAAAGCCACCTGCGGGTAGGGTAGAGAGCTGTCTGCTAGGTGGCCTTGGCCGAATCCTGCGAGTCGATTGCGACGAAACGATTCAATGTAAAAGTTTAACTGATAAAAGTCGTAGAAAAAGTGTCGTATGAAGCCCGATGTAATGGGAATGAGTACACTCGTGTGACGTTTACGATACTCGCTGGTTCCTTGCTCGTATCATAATATCACACTCGTGTATTAATAACTATCATTGCATCATCGTTTCATAATGTAGAGTTATATGATCAGTATCACTTGCTTAATATTATGGTGAATGCATTTCTATTTTCGTCAACGTAGACCCCTTAATGAGAAGTTTTCATTCACCGTATGATAGCATGCAGCGTTATTCAGCGATATTGGAATTGACGGGCAAGTGCTTTGCCCCCACCCTCTTTGTATGCAGAGGCGGTTCTTTATAAGATTGTCAGGTTCAAAACACCCAAAAAATGAGCAAAATAGAATATTCACTTCGTCATTACAGTCTCATTAATATTATGACTTTCTTCTGCTCCTCTTTCATAATTTTCATAACACCATTACATGGATGAACCCATGTAGCTATATCGCTGTTCACGTTTTCGAAACAACACCTCGCTCAGACCTCGTTCCAAAAGGACCATTGGGTACCACGTGACTTCGCTCCTGTGTTTTCATTGGGCGCTTTCAACCGAGCCTGTTCACACTTACGCAGCGAACTCCGCTTGGCGCAGCACTATCAGACTATCGCGTCACCCTACTCCAAAAGGAAGTCTCCGTCGCGCTGTCAGCAACACAGTGTCCCCGATACGATACTCCGAAACTAAGTTTCGCATCTGATGTTTCTTGGATTGGAAAGGATAATGTTCTTAAACAATTTTAATATTTGTCCATTAATCTATGGAGAAATATTGGAGAGGGAGACTCCCGTTACAACCATTGCTTTTGCAATACTTTTAACCCTCCGGCTCTCCGTACCGCATTTATCAACTTCGATTTTCGTGTCAATGATTATTACTTTTTTATTTAATTTATTTTATTATATGTCGCATCAAGTACTAAGGTTATTAGCGACAGACATATTAACAACATACACAATTTTCAATAAATTATATATTTTTAAATTTCATTGTACAAATTAATGGCCTTCAAAAAATTATCAAATCGACTGAATTTTTTTGGTCGTTTAGCACTATTTTCATGTCATTATTTACACCATGTCTCACCCGGTCAGCCTCAAACTTGGGACACAGAAAGAAACGGTTAATGCACATTGAAACATTACACACATTACACATTACAGTCGAATTCCCGGCGATCAGGTTGGCATGTGTGAGCTTGGAATGACCTATTTTGCATCTAGATAACACAATCTGGTCAGCTCTGCAGAAGGATGTGGCTGGATTGTAATAATCGTATTCACAGACACTTCTTACTTTGCAGCGAGCATTATTATTCCATTCCTGCCTGTCCAATTCTTGTAGATTTCTCTTTATTTGAGCGTGATAGTCTTCTGGTATTATGGTTATTACTTTTGTTAGCGAATGTGAAGGAAATGTTTTTTATTTATGTTTTTATACATTTTATTTCATAACAACTAACTAAATACCAAACGAAATAACAATATTAATAAGTGTCAGTTCCATCACTCGCTCCATCTGTTACGTGTCGGGAAATGAATGCATGCCTTGTAACGTTTCTTCGGAAACAACGTTTCTTAATTTGAGTTAGTAGTTAGTGCAGCAAAATCTGTGTCATGAAGCTTAATAACGAAACTGCAGTTGGATTTCTAATGGATAAAATACGCAAAAATTTCACTTACGTGACACGGCGCGTGCGGATGAGTGTGCCGCAATAGTTGCAGAGTTCGAACTATTAATGAATAAAGACCGGATTCCCGTGCAATTGCATCTTCTGTTCGCTAACTTAAAATTTCTTCTTCATCTTCTTAAAAAGTCTACGACTTGTTCCTTTCCAAGAATTATAACGAGTCTTTCCATCTTCTCCTTGGTCTACCAACTTCTCTTCTTCCCCTCGGCCTTTCGTCTCTAGCAATCCTCACGATTCTTTTCTCCTCCATTCTCTCAATATGATCGTTCCATTCCTTTCTTCGGTCTGCTACCCATTCTGTAATTGGCTTCATTTTACACACTTCCCTAATGTTTCTGTTTCTTTCTTTATCCAGTAGAGTGTGATTTGTAATTTTAAAATTTTACTGCACGAAAATTAACTACGTACACGTAACTTAACTTAAACTTCACGTAACTTAACTTAAACTTTACGTAACTTAACTTAAACTGCACGTAACTTAAAATTTTACTGCACGAAAATCCTGTCTTTACTAATAAATAATGGTTGGTTGGCAGTGTCTAAAATCGTGATTTGAGTGTCATCCGGTTGAAAATACAATGAACGAAGAATGACTATGAGGTCAATAGCGCGACACCAATTATTTTCGCGAAATGAACGAAAATGTAAGAATGCGGCAGCGAGTGCCGCTGCGCGCCCTCCGGAGGGTTAAATTCAACTCCCCCTCCGCCGCCGCCGCCGCTGGGATCGCTTCGGCTGGCTGAGCTTTCGCGGCGACTGGGAGAGCTCCGGCGCTCCACAGCGGCGGCGTTATCGCCCTCACACCCAAGTAGGCGGCGGCTGAACGGCGCTGCTCAGTCGCCCGAGGGCACGCGATACGCCCCCCCCCCCGACCCCCCGGCCCCCCCGGCCAACCACTTCCACCGCGGCCACGCCCCCCACTTCCCTTGTTGACCCCGTGCCTCTATCGCTTCACCGGCGCCCCCCCCCATTCAGTAGAAATTCCTCTGCCGCATAGGGCAGCCAGCTTAACCCGAGAGAGGTGGCGCGGGGTCTCTTGTGACCCCACGTATCTTTGCTTAGCTGCAGTTGCCTAATTTTAGAAAATGAAACTTACTGAACTTCCTCATACCTTTGTCATTGAAATATTCAGGAAAATGTAAATGGAGACACTACATAAAATGAAAGATAAGTGATAATTTTACCCTTTTATTTGTTTCAATTCTTCATTTGCATGTTTGTTTATAATAGTTCATTAAGTTAATACGACCTTATAAATGATTGATTATTATTAAAATAACTAATTTTGCACTTATTGGTTGCTAAGTATAATTTTATGAAGAAATAACTTGAAGGGGCCCGAAATGACCTCACGCCACCTCTAACGTAACTCCGGCAACCGCCACCTCTCCAGGGTTAAGACCTCTCCTTTTATACGCATGACCCACACACATAAACGCCGGAAAAACCAAGATCCACCAATTACAAAGTTTCAAAAGCACTACCTAATAATAATCTCTAACGCCCTTGGTTTGTCACCAACAACCATCTTCACAAACAATTGAAGAGTGAAAATGCTAAATGAGCGATGTGCCAAAATCACTTCTTTTCAGGATTCAAAGAAAACTGTAATTGAGATCATTGCACCTAGCAACTTAAGAAACGGAACTGTGTTTTTTCATTAGGCTCATATACTGCCAATCTCTACCTTAGTTGCCATAAGCAACAAACAATTTCTGTAATTGGCCATTTTCAAACAGAGCTATGTGATATGTGAAGGGAACAAGAAATGAAGCTATGCCCAATTGAAATCTGCAATGTTACATAGCATATTGTAGCGTCGTGGCAACGTTTCCAAGCGGGTGGCAAGACTAAGACGGAAGCTGTGATGGAATGACACACCTGAGCTAAAAATAAAGACGCCAGGACGTGGCTGCTCCAGGAAACATCCCTCGCAAACAAAGAGTTGAGAAAGGTTAGTGGCGAGTCTGGGACGATTGCGCAAGACCCCAGAAAGTGGCTAGCCATCGAGCCTGGGGACGCCGACAGCATGGCGCCGGGTGGGGGAGACGGGGGTGTACATGAGGTGGGCGCTTTCTGCACTCTCGGAGATTCAGGGAGATTCGTAGAGCTTGTGTTAATCGAAAGGCTGGGAAGGATCTCCAGTGTACTCCAGCACGTGGTTTCCGGGGTGGAGACCGGTTTGGCAACAAGCCATATAGGTACGTTAGTTACCGGGGACTGAACATCGCATCACGATAGCATCGCATCACGCGTTATTACGTTCTTTCGAGTAGTGGCACTGGGCTGTAGGGCCTAGGGACGATCGCGGGGTTTTCGCGAGTAAGAGAAGAAAAAGGTTGCCGGGGTTTGTAAATTTCTTTAAGTTACGTTCTTTGTAAATAAATATAAATATTGTTATTTTAAACGCAGTGTCTGTGTCATTTTCTTCAGTACGTCACAATATATTTTATTACAAATGATTCACAAAAATATTACAGCATATGAAAATGATAATGAGCAATTAACCTTTAATTACTCGCGTTGGCGCACTGAGTGAGCCATTCTTTTGCTTCCTGACGACAATACGTGCATCATATTGCATTATCTCTTCCGCTAACCGTTCTTCTGAGTTTCTTTAGCAGTTTGGATTTGGGTTTCAACTGCTCCGTTGCAAGTCCTGGGAGTAAGCTAGCTGAATTCTGTCTAAACCGTTTTCGGCTCCCTGTGCGCACCGCGCGAGTAATAGTGTAAACACATAGAAAAATGGTTTATTTTTAATGTAGACGTTGTAGAAATTAATTATTACATATGTGGGCATGAAATATGAATAAAATGTATTGTGTAAAATATTGATATGTATTTTCATAATCACTCGTTCCCATTGCCTCATGTTGCCTTGATTTCTGGTGGAACGCGACGGACCGGCGTCTCGGGAAGGCAATAGAGTAACATACGAACAAAACGCAGAGGACTAACACTTGGCAACTCATATTTTTAGTTCGACCAACTTTCGTAAACTCAAAATTAAATAACTGTCCAAATTCTTGTATCACATCCACGAATGTAATAAAATCATTAGTAAATACAAAAAAATATTGCTTTAATCTTTTTATTTTCTATTATTTTAATATTCTCATAGATTCAGTGCTACCAGTGTAATTGTTATTAAGAGATTAATTATTATCATTAATTTATATCATACATATATAACTATTTCTATTGAATTAATAATTAATTTGGGGCGCGTTCCATGACCTAAAACTTTACAATAAGCCTTATGTAACTGTATGTCTTATTAGAGGTTTACCCCCTAAGGCCTAGAGAGAAAACAATAAAATGAGAAAAGTGCAGGAAAAATAAAAATTAGTTTTTTACCTTCCTTTATTTGGCGAAATTTATTCAAGCATTTATTGATCTGTTAGGGTTCTCTCCTTCTTCTCCATGAAGTGAACACAGATTTGTACTTCACTAATGTATTTCTGCACCTGCAACTGAGTGGCAGCGGTGGGTTGCGAAGTAGGAGAGGCGGCATGTATATGTCTTTCCACCATGCTCCGAACTACCACGTACATTTTAACTCTTCGAAATATTTCTTGAACGAGGAAACCTGTAGCTTTGGGGAGAACACATCATTAGACAAGACCAAAGGCGATGGGCGTACATTACAACAACCTGTAACCCTCGTTATGGCTGGAGGAACCAAAGGAGACAGAGAAGATGGGCAGACGAGCTAAGCAAGGTAGCTGGTCCCACCTGGACGAGACTGGCACAAAAGAGGACAACTGGAGACGTTCCTGTCACCCGCCCCACAGCCGTCCCAGCAATGCGGGCGCTCTGCCAAATGTCAAGCGGGGCGGGGAGGCTCTCCCTCGCCCCGAGACGGGGAGGCAGCACGTCTTAGAATGATGGCATTACTAGCGGAACCCGGCAGACATTGTTCTGCCCTTTATCTCCTCCACTCTCCATCTCCCCGTCTCTCTTTCCGTCTCTGTCTCCCTTCCTGTATACGTCTCTCCCTCTCTCTTCGTCTCTCCCTCTCTCTCTCCATCTCCGTCTTTCGCTCTCTCTGTCTCTGTCTTCCCCACTCTCTCCGTCTCTCCCTCTCTCGGCCAGTCCCTCCCCCGTCTCCCCCTCTCTCCCTGTCTCTCCGTTTCTCCCTGTCTCTACTTATCTCCCTTTCTCTTCTTCTCTCCTTCTCTCTTCTTCTCTTCCTCTCTATCATTCACATTCAGTTGCAGATTGTGCACATCTCTCTGCAGGTGGGGTACCAGCGCCGGACCAGCAAAAATGCAATAGAATATTTCAGAAGATCTCATCCTGTAGATTACGGCGTGCAAAACGTTTCTTTGAGGCCTTTGGCCTCAAAAGTTTCTTTTTTTAATTCCCTAAAACGCTTTGCTTAGGAGTAATTTAACGACATAGATTACCGAGTGTAGCTGGATGCGTTTGCATGAATAGGACGCCATCTTTTGAGACTGACGCATCTGGTTGTGCTCTTGATTTTTTGCGATTTATCTACTATTTTTAGCGATCTGACTGCATTTTGTGTGTTTCAGTGCTTTCATTACTTGTTGCAGATTAGCTGGAAATATAATTTTGGCTGGTTTTTTGCTCTAACCAAGACTAACCAACAGCTAACGAATTTTAAATATTACACGAACCTTAACGAACTTCAGAATTACAAGTTGGTGATCAAGTGTCAAAATCTATAAACAGATCAGTTTATTTTCGATTTTATATCACTGTTTTAACTTAATTACTGAAATATTTATTCTATTTTTGTGACGAGTGACTATTCAGTTTATTTTATTTTTGTGGCGAGTGATTATTCAGTTAATTTGAACGTTACGAGGACGGTGTATCGAGTTGTTTTGAATTTGTTTCAAATCTTATTCAATATTTTGAAGACAAATTTCATCTAATATCTTTATCTATTTACGGTAAAGTATAGTCGACATTGTATTAAACAGTTGCAGCTTAAGTGAACGGAAATACGCAACCGCATTGCCAAATTTCGTAAGTACTAGTTTTCAATAGATTTTGTAGTTAGCATACCTTCTCTTTCTTGTATCGAATCTTAATTTTTAATTTATCGAATACACATAAATCTTACACTTTTAAAATATTAAGCTAGGTGACTGTTGCTTTTGTCTGAGTTTTCTTGTATTTATTCCAATTTTATCACGTACTTTAACACGCATTCGTGACATGGCTACTGTTCGTTCTACTCTTTTTACTCTCTACACCCTCAAAGCCGACCTTCTGAAAGCCTTCACACACGTAAACAGTAATTTAGATAAACATATCCGAAGGCTGGAAGAGGTCGTTCTCTACAATGACGGTTGGGCACAAGTAGGCAACACTGCGAATTTCCCCAACCGTGCACCCGTGACTGCACATAAGACACAGACACCACATCCAGTCGCAATTCAAAACAGATTTAGTGTTTTAGATTATGAAACAGATTTTCCTCGCCTTCCTGATCCTCACAACCCTTCCCTTCCATCGACAAATACATGCACAAACCAACGCAAACAGGCTAGGAAGCGTGTCAAAACCAAAACACGTAAAGCTTCGCATCCTAGCCCACTTGAAAACAAAGCCATTCCTACTGAGCCTAAAAAACAGGTACTTATTTTAGCTGACAGCCATGGTCGCCATCTTTCCTCCATTCTCAGTAGGAAGTTACCCCCCAACTACTCAGTCTCGTCTATTTTTAAACCTAACGGGAGGTTTGCAGACGTGACTGCAGAGTTGGACACTCACACGAAGACAATGACCAATCAGGACACAGTCTTTATTATCGGAGGGCAGAATGACATTAATTTGGGCGGTAACTTTACACCTGAGCAACATGTAAACAAATTACAATGTGCCGCCCAAAATACTAACATTGTAGTCTCGACTCTGCCCTTCTGGTACAACAGGCCAACACTCTGCAGCGAGATTAAGCACGCAAACCAACAACTAAAACTGCAACTGAGAGAAACAGATGTAACACTTTTGAAATGAATTTCCTCTCAGTAAAACACTTCACCCGGCACGGTCTCCACATGAACCTTGCTGGAAAACATGCAGTCGGTGAAAAGCTTGCACAATACATCATCAACTCCAGTCCTACGCAGCCTCCTGCCAAAAATCCATCCCTTTCACCTTCCTTACGTTCCCCACCCCCCACCCTTATTATGAACCCTCTTACCCCCTCCTGTGAACCTACTCCCGTTTCTTCCATTCCCACTACCAATGACGCCTCTATTTCCTCACAACCTGTGACTGCTGGGACACATTACAACCTTCGACCACGCACTCGAGGTAAAAATGGAGTAAATATATAGCAACTACAGTCAGATGCAGCAGAAAAACATTCGTGTAGGTACTTGCAAAAAATAAAGATGTTGCACCATAATGTTCAATCCCTTTCAAATAAAACTGAGTTTATCGAGGCAGCTCTACAGAGCGATTTAAATCAAATGGATGTTCTTTGCTTTACAGAACATTGGTTATCTCCTAATGAACTTAGCATTTTCCAAATTCCAAACTTTTACCTCGCAGGCTATTATTGTACAAAAAGAGAATCTCATAAAAGTCCGGCATATGGAGGTTCTTGTATTTACGTTAAAAATAATATTGATTCTATCTCCTTGACGGAATTCAATGAGTATGCCGTTGAAAATGTTTTTGAAATTTCTGTTGTACATCTTCCTGTGCTAAAAATGATATTGCTTTGCATCTACAGGCCTCCAACAAACAGAGCTGCAGATTACATTTTGTTCTTAGAAAAACTAGAGATAACACTTATTAAAGTCATTAATCGCTCTTTTGAATCCATTGTTGTATGTGGAGATTTTAACATTGATTTTCTGGTCGAATCTTGCGAGAAAGAGCAGTTTCTTAACTTAATTAATTCCTTCAATTTAGATATTACAATAAAAGTACCTACACGGATCACAGTAAATTCAGAGAAGGCAATCGATCAAATTATAATTAACAAAACCACTACTCGACATGAAATTGAAACAAAAGATTTAGGATACAGTGACCACGATGCACAAATTCTTACCATTATACGAAATGCGAACAATGACACAATAAATAATACACGTATGAGTAGAGTGTTTTCTAAAAGTAAAATAAAATTATTCATTGATTACTTGCTGCAGGAGTCATGGGACGCAGTTTATAATACTATTGATACAAACGATAAATATTATTCTTTTTTTTTCAACGCTTTCATTTCATTTTAACACTTGCTTTCCTCTTCAGAAAAGAAAATTAAATATTTCACGCAAAAACAATTCTTGGATAACACAAGGGATTAGAACATCATGTAAAAACAAACGAATTCTTTCTTTCATTTCTAAGCATCATAACGTATCTCAAGATTTCCTCCTGTACTTTAAAAAATACAAATCATTGTTAAGAAAAGTCATAAGGCAGGCTAAAATCATGAAACACGATCAGGATATTTTGAACTCAAATAACAAAACAAAATCAATGTGGGATATAGTAAAAAATGCGACCAAACCAACTAGAAACCTTATAGAGAATGTTGTTTTAAAAGATAACGATAGAGATGTGAACGATCCGGCAACAGTGGCTAGTCTCTTTAACCAATACTTTTCGAGAATTGCTGTCGATCTCACTAAGGGTTTTCAGCCACAAAATTCAACATCTGACGTTTCCCTAAAAGTCTTAGACACTATGTTCGTTTCCGAAACCTCTTCCTATGAAATTCTCAAAATAATCGGTAAATTAAAAAATAAATATTCGGCCTGTTTAGATGAATTTCCGGATTGTTTGTTAAAGACGTGCGCGCCAGCCATTATACACCCGTTAACTCACATATTTAATGCATCCTTATGCACCGGAAGTTTTCCAGATATTTTTAAAACAGCTAAGATTAAGCCGCTCTTCAAAAAAGGCAACAAAAATGAAGTTCAAAATTATCGGCCAATTTCTCTTTTGTCAGTTTTTTCAAAAATATTAGAGAGACTTTTTTATGTGCGAATGGAAACCTTTCTGAATAAACACGACGCGTTTTCAAATTGCCAACATGGATTCCGGAAATCAAAATCTACGGAAACAGCCATTTTTTCTTTTCTTAAGGATGTTGCCTCATCATTGGATCAAAACGAAGCAACTATTGGAATATTTTTAGATCTTTCAAAAGCTTTTGACGTCATTGATCATAACATTTTACTTTCAAAATTACCTTCGTATGGAATCCGTGGTATTGCTCTAGATTGGCTATGTTCGTACCTTAAACAACGATCTCAGAGAGTAGAAATACCTTACTGGAATGATGGAACTTTATGTACACACCTTTCCGGTTCTTTGCCTATTGTACGTGGAGTCCCGCAAGGATCGATTTTAGGCCCTATTCTCTTCCTATTATACGTAAATGACATGCCCTTAGCGATTCGAAACGGAAGAACAGTTCTCTTTGCGGATGATACAAATATTCTTTGCAACAAAGAAACCGTAAATAGTACAATATCAGACGTTTCAAATTGGTTCCGTAATAACAAATTAAAAGTAAATGAAAATAAAACAGTTTCAATGCAGTTTTCCATATCAAATAAAAAATTCTGTACTCCATTGAAAATGAACGGTGTGCCATTGACTGATGTTAATGTAACAAAATTTTTAGGTCTATCAATTCAGTCAAACCTCAAATGGAATGCCCACTTAAATGAATTGAACACAAAATTAAGCTCATTATGCTACGCGTTCAGAATTCTTTCAAATTCCGTCAGCCTTCATACAGCTCGTTGTGTATATTTTGCCAATGTTCACTCCCGCCTGAGATATGGCATAATATTTTGGGGAAACACATCTTATAGTTCACAGACTTTCAGATTACAAAAAAGAATTGTACGAATAATAAGCAAATCCAACCCACGTGATTCTTGTAAGTCACTCTTTATTAATCTAGGAATTTTACCATTACCTTGTCTCCTGATTTACGAATCAGTAGTTTTTGTCAAAAATGACTTACTTAAGGACGGGAATATATTTTCAGCAAACGCCGATGTCTATAAGTATAACACACGCCGTAGTAATCATATTCACCAGGTGGCAGTATCAACAGCTCACTACAAAAAATTCACATACAATTCATGTACATTACTCTACAACACTTTGCCAGAAGACATTAAACGATTAAATTCAATAGAAAAGTTTAAGTCCCAAGTAAAATCTTTTCTGCTGCATAACTGTTTCTATACAATTCGAGACTATACCGAGCATCAAAAAGGAAAGTAGAATTAATTTTAACAATGATAGTTAATGTAATTATTTATCATTTGGACTGTATAATTATAAAGAACCTGTAACAAGTATTGTACCACAGTTTCTGGGTTGATGGCCCCCATCTCGATCAGGTTTTTCGTCCAGTTTCCCTGATCCTTGAGCAAATGCTGAGATGGTCCCTTGTTTTGCTTCTGGACATAAATGTAACTTCATTATTTGTGCACGTCTTCTGAATTTCAGTGGGAAATATAGTTATTCAAATTATCGTTTTTCATATTATCGCGGCAAAAAGTATTATTCTTTCATAAAGAACATGAGGGTTCAGGGCAGAAATTTATAGCTAATTTACCTTTGAAAATATATTTTATTATATAGGAGCGAATATTTTGTCAACAAAACTCGAAAAAAAACTCTCTTTTCTGTATTCAAAATTCGACTAGAATATGGTTTAGGATAGAGACCACAGAATTATGAAAACGTGCACAAAATTCACTTCTCCCCATAGCTCGTCATACGCAGTTTTTAACTGTTTTTTGACGTAAATAAATAAATAAATAAATATTTAGTTTTTTTTATTTTTCAGCGCCATATTGCGCCATTTTTCGATATTTTATTACTTATTCTCTTATTCGGGGCGGATATGAATCCAACAAAACAGATGAATAAAATTTGTTCAGCCGTTCTTGAGTTATAAATGGTGTAACTAACACAACCACACCGTAATGTACAGAATGAGATAGCCTCTTATGTAAGTAAGATGCAAACTCCGATACCATGTGACCGATGTCCATGAAAAACGGAACAACTACGTGTTTTTTCACCTAGAAGATTCATGTGCTGTCACCATAGCGCTTCAGAACAAAATTGCGTTCAATTTCTCTCCATTTTCCATTCAAACTGCGATTCACCTGAGCTTCATTGTTGCTGAACTTTGCAGTGTGACGCAGGGCGAGGCCCAGGAAAACAGGACTGGCGCGGGCGAGAGACAGAGACAGAGTGAGACGGAGAGTGACAGCGACGGAGAGAAGTAGACAGACACAAGAGAGAGACACACACTAAGAGTGGTACACAGATAGAGACGGAAACAAAAAGAGATAAAGAAAGACAGCGGGAGTGACAGATAGTGACAGAGACACGGGGCATATACTGCATCTTCCCCTCCCTGGCGCCTTCCCTCCTTGCCCTTTGCTCCTCGCATCTGCCTCTCATCCTCCTTCCGTTCCCTTGCTTCAGAGCCTCTCAGCCCCTACCATAGAGTAAAGATGGATATAGAGGCTTGCTTTCGGTTTCTTCCTTACAAGAGTTTACTCCCTTCTCTGGCTCTGGCACCCACTGCGTCTTCCCCCCCTTGTGCCATCCTACTCTCGCCTTTGCGCTCCCTTCCTCGCAGCGATTGTTCTTCATTCAGCGACTTGTGCCGCCACTTGTTGCATCCCACCCGCACCCAAGTGGACGCGCGACAGCCGTGGCGGCGGCGGCGGGGAGGCCCAGTGGCTTTGCGGTTCTTTGTCCGCGTGGCGGGACGCAACGTATTCTTCTCAGGTTCCTGTCTGCAGTGGTCAGCCAGCGTAGGAAACTGCACCCTGGTGCCGAATTATTTTTTTATGGTTTACTACTACTAGTAGTTAACGCCCTTGATAATAACTAAATAAATATGTGTATTGTTACAAAAAAATTAATTTGATTAATAAAAATACGTCATTTTTGAAGTTAATGTGTGCTGCGGATATCTTCACCCAATTACCAATAATGCCTGTGTATTGCATTGCGTCAACGGAGCCCGTGTTATTATTTCTGTAACTTTGTTCATACTCCCAAGAATCACTTGAAAAAACGTTTGCTCATTCTTATTTTCCTGAATATTGTTCACATTTAGAGTTGATTATTTATTCACTCAGTTCAGGGTGTGTGAATACTTTCAGACGCCGTCATCAGAACAACTGCAGCCTTGAAAACAAACTGATTTCAAACAACCAAAAATCGAGTGAAGTCTTTAATGCAGGAAAATACTGCTTAATCTCTTTTGAAGGGAATTAGTTGTAATGGTGCCATCTACATGAGTGAATTAACACACAGTTAAATACAAGTCCCGCCCCACGGGACAAAGGACCAGATCCAGGAGAAAAGGATGTTCCGTGACGCGAAACCGCCAGACGAAGGAAACGTAAAAGAGACAGGACCGCAAAGGAAGCAAAGGACGGAGCCCTCTACCTCACTAGCATTTTGTCAAAATGGCAAAATAGAATTAGCTACTATCAGTGGCTAGCCATTCAGGAACACATGACATATGGAGACATCCACGTGAAACTTTTCAATAGACGAGCTTCAGATGTTTTACAGGTGGCGTTTTCTATATCGTGTTCAGTAGTTCGGAATTTTGCAGAAGCCAAATGCGGAGCTTCATGTCTGGAATTACTAATTAGTTTTATGTGTTGTGTCTGACGCATCATTTTACGAGATTTTGCTGCCCCCTTTCCAGCATTCTCTCTCCAGGAAACCTTTGTAAAATAAAAGTGAAAGAAAAACGTGCTGTTATATTTATATAATTAACCAATGGAAGAATAATGTAATAACTATTAATATACCAAGGAATGTTGTGTTACTACTGCAGAGGCCAAAAGTTAAAAATCGAGGTGAAGCGTACCGGAGCCGTGATTTTAATTTGGACGAGTTAGTAATAACACTGTAACATTTCGTGGGATTCTGAATTTTATCGGTCATCATAAAAATCTCACGATTTATACAAAAATTTACGACATTTCTGCGATACTAAACAAATGAATTCTGTTGCTGCGGCACGTTACTACGATATTGTGGGGTTGTTGCTTGCGATATATCGAGTTAAAGAATATTCGTATATCGTGAGTTGAAAAAAAAATGGATGCAATTAATTTCCCTGAACCTAAAGAAATGCCGTTCGATGAGAAAGTTGGTCGCGTCCACTTCAGGTCTTTAGTGAATATGATTTCCGGAGAAGAGTTTCATTTGGTGCAATGCCAGGAAAATGAAGTTAATTTACCTAATGCGCATTTTTTAAATTGCACTATTAACATTACAACTAACTATAATTATCCCCAAAACTAATATGACTTACTTTCATTCAGAATTGTTTGAATCTGATTTGTTTTGTACATCGCCATATTTTTCTTAATAAACATTTGTCCTCTGATGAATCGACGGTTGTTTATTTACGTTGTTAAGGATATCATAACGTGTTGCTAAGGATGTTAAACTTCTTAACATACAGGTAGGTACAAGTGCACATAACAAACCTGTAGAGTGTCATGGTAACAGGGGTTAAAGATGCATGTGACCGATAAAGCATTTAAACTATTAACCAGCAGAAAACGAAATCTCCTTTTAGTTATTTATTTAATTACCTACAACAGAGCAAAGCCCCAATTACAGCAGGCATTACTAGGAAAAATATGCAAAACATACCAAATAATAAAAGAGAGTTTCAAATGAAAAAACAAAACTAAATTACAGGCGTCCAATTACGAGAATACATATTTTTGCAAAAATGATAAAATATAACACACCATTAAGGTAAACAAAAATGGAAACATCTGCAAAACAGTCATTAAAAAAGGAACAAACCTGAGTATAAAAAATGACCATATTACAAAAATGGAAAACGCATCTTCAAAATAATCGGAACATAATAGCGAGAAATACTTAACACAATAAATCCACATTCAGTGATCATTCAATATTTTATTTAAATTCTGTTTATAATTTAACAAAGAAAAACTAAAGTCTAAATCCCACACTCTACTCAATTCATTGAATTTTGAAGACATTCTCTATTTCTTTGGTAACCTGCATTAATTATTGTTCGGTAATTGAAAAGCATGCAATTAAAACATTTATTATCCTCGACGTTCAAGTGAGTTTTGAATTCCGTTTTACACACCTCCTCTGCACGCACCGATGGCATTTGTATTTGGCATATGACGCAAATGTTTCGTCCCGAGGGTCCGTGATTAAACGCTAACCGCTCTGCTGACACTGTGACATCCTGTTCATAGGTCTCCAGGGAGAGAAACGCAGTTGCCATACCACTTATGAGACCTCCCCGGGCATCCTTCAAGCTCTGTGTTCCATAATTTAGTATCCACCAGCGAATATATGACTGACTAACAATATTTCTCCCAAACAAAAGAAAAATGTGAGCATTATAATATCAAAAATGTTGTAAAATTAAAATACGAGTTAACCAGAAATATCTACTAATATTCGAAGAATGCGAAACAGGTACATCACGGTGTTTTACAGTATATTTTAAATAAATAGAATTATGAAAACCAGTGTTGCTACAACAACACATACTTTCTAGCTTTATTAGAAACGGATACGTAATATTTAAATATTGCATTTTCTGCGCTAATACTTCGGCTATTACTTGAAAACGTCCATTTCAATCAATTCAAAGAAAGTGGCTATGATGCATATTTGCGTTCATTTCGATAA
Organism: Acheta domesticus; assembly: GCA_031308135.1. Classification (NCBI taxonomy): domain Eukaryota; kingdom Metazoa; phylum Arthropoda; class Insecta; order Orthoptera; family Gryllidae; genus Acheta; species Acheta domesticus. Next base: position 215,870,935 of record JAHLJT010009419.1, read on the forward strand.
TAAGAAGCAGCAATCGTCTCTTACTTTGACAAATGAAACGAACAGGAATACATTTGGCTGATACAGTATTCGCAGCAACAGTATTGGCTAAAACAGTATTAGCTTTTAACTTTTTTTAACCTTTAACTTTTTCTTTAACTACAGACGTGTTCAAATTATTAGACTAAAGACATTTTCTGCAAAATATTTGCATTTATTGCAAGATTACATCAGCGTACATGTTACATTGATACGTTTAATACTTGGTGTGCATGTCTTTATTCTTAATCAACAACTTTATCCTGTTTGAAATGTTTTTTACCAACTTTCACATGAGTTTTTGATTTCATTGTCGCGGTACGAAATTTCTTCTAGTTTGTTGACGAGTTCTTGTTAGATAGTCATTTATATTTCCTTATCCTTCGGTTGATAATACCCCATCAATTTTCTAAGGGAGTCATGTTAGGGCTATTTCCTCGCCAGGGTAACACTTTCAACTGCTTTCCTTCCAAATATTTTGAGACCCTTTTGGCTTTGTGGCACGGTGCTCCATCATACATAAAAATGGCATCTTCATTGGGGAACCACTCTCTAATTTGGGAAAATAGTTCCCTTTCAAAGATTTTGTTTGTATTTATCTTGCCTCATTGTCCTTAGACAATGTGCAATCTGTCAGCACCTTTCACAGACATCACACTCCATACCATAATGGATGTTGGATGCTTCATAAATTGTTGCACACATTCAGACTCTAAGCTTCTCCTGCTCTCCTACAAACACTGACTCCTTTTTGCCACCACGGTGAATACAGATTCGTCACTGAATCATACCTGAAGGATCTCAGAGAATTCCAAATTAAATAAAGCTGTGAATAATTTTTTTGCAAAAAATTCTGACCTGGCGCAGACCTCAACAACTTGAAAATTAAAATGCGCCTTTATTGCATACCAATAAAGTATCACAATCTGCAACACAAAATTTTATTTTGCAATACATTTCCACTAGAATTTTGTCATGGAATTGTATATAGCTTTGCCCAGTCCTCACTCGTCCACTTTAGATGTTGTTTGGCCCATTGTAGTCACTTGTGTTTCGTTGATAGAGTGATTTTCTGTTTTTTCTTTGGTCGGCATGCTTTTAAACCTTATTCACACAACCTCCTCCTCACTGACACAGGAGACACAGCAACTCCAAAACCTATCAGCTGATGACTCAAGTCATTAGACGTTAGTTTACGGTTCAATATTGCCAACATCATCCATTTTCTCGTTGTTCTAGGACTGATTTTTCTCTTACGTCCACATTTTCCTGCTCTCTTTGGATTGGATTCACTACTTTCCTGCTTTGAGATTTTGATTCTGCAAACAGGTTTCTGCAACATTTTCATTCTGTTAGCTATTTCCTACTGTGTATCACAGTTTTCAGCAATAAGTGCTACCACAACAGCAGTTTTCCGGGGTGAAAAGTCCTTTTTTTTCCACAACCTTACTTTACACCGCACTCTTCAATGTTTCTACCTATATTAATTATAATCAAGTTCTCAGACTTTATAATATCAGCAGAATGTAGCAAGAGGTATGGAAAACGAAATCCAAACCGAATGTCACTATAGGATCTCCCAATCACACTGTAGACAGAATTGCAAAGCAGGTGTACAGCAAGCTTACCCTAACACACTTAGGATGGAAACTGACAAATGTTGCCAACTGTGAAAAATAAATTGAATTGGGAGTTCCATAAAAGAGAACTTTCTCAAAACCAATCAAGGATGAACTTAAATGCAATGAGCATTTCTCTTTTATTTTTATATCATTGAAACTAGGAACATAAATAACACGTTCTTTAGTCTAATAATTTGAACACGTCTGTATTAACTTTTTAACTTTTAATTCATAAATTTATGTATTAGAAATTGTATTTGAAAAATTCTGAATACAAATTCAGAAGTGCTAATGCCAGCACCACGTTCTTAAAACTATGTATGTTCATGCGTTTGGCGAATAATATCAATTCTTGGCACAAACGCTCATTTCCATCTGTATTCAGATTTCAACTCGATTATTGGTTAGTTATAGTACATCATAAACAGAATAAACACGAATAAACTAATTAAATTACTAATATTCTACGATTTGTAATATTAAGTTAATTTATTACCGCCTTTTTATACACTAACATCGCCTCAAAGGAAGCGAAGGAAAATAAAATTTTAAGGTAGTATCTTCGTTAGATCGAAAAATACTTGAAATGAAAGTAATTTGATGTTCTGGCACTCGACCTAGGAGCTACGTTGTACAAATCATGCTATTGTCAGCACTGGTTTTCTTGGGGCACGACGGAAAACCACGACAAAATATATGGTTAACAAATAGCTTTCGAATCATTTCTGAAATGTTTATTTGGAAATCCAAGCTGGACCAACTAAAACAGCTGTACCTTATCACCGCCAACATATCGACGTTCAACAACAATGAGCTCCTCACAAACCGATTGCGTCATTGCAGCGCAAATTTCAATTAAGCTTTGCGGTTTGCTTATAAAGAAATACATCAACACATTGAGAATACAAACTATAGAATACAGAAAAAAAGAAAAAGTGCGAGAAAGTAAAAATAGATATAATATTGGCATTTTCAATAGTAAATTATAATTACAATTAAATTATTGAATTGCTGTTAGATTCAGGAGACTTTGTCAGTAAGAGCAAATTAATTTAAACCACGGTTGTTTGCCAACCTTTCAGAAAATATATTTCCATCTTCAGGGCTGCATACAACTGAGAGAGAAGACATATTTAGCTACCAAAAACATATCAACTGGTATACACTATCTAGATTCAGTAAACATTTAAATTTTATGTATACATATATACAAAGTTACGTACCTTTCAACCAGCAAATGAGTGTACACATAATAAATATGTTACATAATGGAGATACCTCACTGGTAGTGAGAGAGATTTATACATCTTCACCACACAAACATACACCATGACTACAACTGGTACAATCTTGGGCGGTGAGAAAAGAATTGTTAGCTGTGACTAAATTCTAACTTCCGGTCTATAATTAATTAAAGTAGCTTAGTGAGTACAGTTTTAGATATTTTTTACAAAGGTCTGTGTTATTAGTGTCATTTATTTGTTTTCCCCTTACTTGCTATCTTTCCAAATGCTACAGTAAAATTTAAAAGGTGTTTTGACACTTTTTTTACTATATACCTACACCAATGTGACATATCAAATCCTGCGTATTTTTGATGCAACTGTTGTTTTTTTACGTTTTTTAGAGGCATGTAAATCACAGCTGTATTTGGTGACGTTGCTTCTCTACTGTAAAATGTTTTGTCAACCTTTCCTTTTATATTTTTTGTGTTACGTGTCTAATGCTATATTTTCTTTACAGGTAAGTGGTTCCTGATGATGCAAACCATCATCTTCCAGAATGCGTTCAAACGTAGGTGTAACAAAATATGCAAGGTGAGTTCACTCCGGCTTTCTATATACGTAGGAGAGAGTTAGGTTAGGTTAGGTTGAGTGGTCCAAGCTTTTAAATATTCGTGGGAAATGTTTCCTGCCTTTCATATTGACGGATAAGTTCTTTGCTCATAAAGAGGAAATGGGTTTTTAATATTTCTAACTTTGGGGCAATAACTGTCAACTGACTTCTCCAAAAGACTGGCATGGGCCAGGGTCCCAGTGTCGTACCGCCATTCCGGAGCATTTGTGCAACACTTACTTTTCAATCTCGCGCCATTTCCCATTTCTCTTGGCGCAGTGCCCGCGATGTCTACCTTGTTACCTTGTCAGCGACCTTGACATGGCTGGTCTAAAAAGTATCAAGGAAAATATTTTTGAAGTTTTAAAATACAGTTTTAAAATACATTTTTTGAAGTTTTAAAATCACAATTTCATAAGAAGATCTGTGTAAAGTTGGTGGATTGTTGTTCGTTATTCCGGGCGCATCAACTACAGAGGAGTAGTCATTAGTCCCGTAAGTGTAGTGCGTATTTTTTCATCACAATGTGGCAGTGATCTTTCCCCGCTGGATGACGAGATCCGGTGCCGACCTACCGTCGACTAACGGGAGTTTTAGCTCGACCGGGTATCTCCCACCAGCGGGGCACCGCCCCAGCCGGGACAAGCTGTAAGCTCCCGACCGGTCTTCCGGCATGTGTGGTAGTGTAGTGCATGTTAGTGGTAAGTGTGTGTAAGAGGAGAAGATAGGAGAAGGAAGTGGAAGGAAAGATCGCGCGCGGTCCGTGGCCGTTTGTTAGGGTACTGCTCCGGCATTCGCCTGGTGGTGATGGGAGAAACCACGGAAAACTACCGATGAGAGCAGCCGGCCCCTAGAATTTCCCTCCAGACAGCGACTGAATTCGATCTAGCTGACAAGCTAGTGTAGAAAATCTTGCCTAGGAGCTCCCGGTCAGAGGGACTGCAGTGACATCAGGTTGATGCACTGAGCCATCTCTCCTGATCGGGGGAGGGGCGGGGCGCGGGGTTAACAAGTTGCGTGCAACTCTTGTTTGCGCCTCCGCAGGCGCCCGCCCCTCGCTTCTCTCCTTTCACCTTGCAGCGGCGACCATGTTCCCCTGCCCGTGGCGTAACAAAAAACATACTTTGGCAAGCCCCGAAACTCTTACAGGTCACATTTATATTTAATTAGTAGAACCCGGCGGACGTTGTCCTGCCCTTCATCTCCCTCTCTCCCCTTCTATTTCCCTTATGCTCTCTCTCTCCCCCTCCCTCTCCCCACCTCCCTCTCTCTCCCCCTCCCTATCTCACCGTCCCCGAAAAATTAAGCAAGAAATAGAAAAGCACCCAATTTACACAATTCGACTGCTTTTATATTTCTCACTTAATTTTTCTGTCTGAGCAAATATACTAATTTCTTTCGTAAATAATAAACAATGGGTATGTCTCTGGAGTGTTCCTATGCTTCTTTAATGCAAATTTTTGCCTAGAAATCAATTTTTCAAACCACCTTTTGAGTGCTTATTGCGGCTCAACCATTCGGAATATCCACGTAGTTTATTAGACAAAATATGCTTATAATTGTCTTAAGAGCTTATTTTCGAAGTTTCGACGTTTCCTCCCCGGACACTGTATATTAGTGTACCCGTGGCCAGCCTTGAGCCCCCTCGCAGAAGGAACAATCCATCTTTGAAGCGCGGGGGGCAAGGCAAGGGAGGGAGCCAGGGGGAGGAGCGGTGGGAGGGGAGGGGCAGGGGGTGGAGCGGGGGGCGGGGGACAGGGCCGCATTGCGCCCACTGCGGCAGAAGCCTCGCGCCGCAAGGCAACGAGCGGACGGCACGCACCGCCCCAGCGCAGCCACGCAGCGCGCGCTCGCCTCGCCATGGCTAGACAGTCGCTTTCACTGACGTATTTATTCATTTATTTGCTCAGAAAACAGTAAAAACTGTATATGACGTGTGGGGAAAAAGATTATCTGCGCATATTTCTTGAAGCCCAGAATTTAAAAAAAAATATTAAAAAGCAACATTTGAAAAACTAGAAAAAAATAATTTAGAAAATAATTATTTTAGAAAAATAAAAATTTGAAAAATGTTTGTTCCCGAGTTATAGAAAATCGATTTCAACGGTAAATGAACTGCTGATTTGATTTTTCTGCATTGCTAACGAAATAGTAATGAACATCAGTTCTACTCCTACCACTACAAGCAAAAGGAGTGCTCAACAAAACGTGCGCACAGTGAAGCTACATTTACGTCTAGAGGCAAAACAACGGGCCATCTCAGCATTTGCTCAATGGATCAGGGAAACTGGACAAAAACCTGATCGAGATGGGTGTCATAGACCCGGAAGCTGAAGTACATTACTTGTTACAGGCGTATTAAATATTTTTTTTAAATGTATACAATGCAAACGTAAACTAATTCATTATATATCATTGTTTTGTTACAATAAACATTATTTTTCTTCTTGACGGTCAGTATAGTCTCTAATTGCATAGAAACAGTATTGCAGCAGAAAAGATTTTACTTTTAACTTAAATTTGTGTACCGACTTTAATTGTTTAATGTCATCTGGCAATGCGTTGTAAAGTAACGTACATGTATTGTACAAGCTTGCTATTTGGTTTTCCATTAGTCCCTCGTCTTACGACCTATTGCAACTGATGTGCTTCTCTTAACTCATCACAATGGTGTAATAAAAAAATTATTCTGATATACGAACTATTGCGATTACCACAACGTTATATTGAGCTACCCAGAAGCAAAACAAGGTGTCATCTCATTCGCAATCGAAGTTTCACATCTGACAACATTGCTTCTGACCTAATAAGCAGCACGGAGTAGGGATGAGATCTCTCACACTATAAGCCGTTCCTCACTCACTACAGTTTTCAGCCATTATTTTTATTGTTTGGGCGTTAATCGTAATTTTACAATTATCATTTTTCTATTTTGGTGTAATTTTTAAATAATTTATGGTTAATTTGTAGGGCTGTAATGAAAAACGTCATCGAAGCCATCATTTTAAATGGCAAATTTCAAGGTGAGAATATATTACTGCCACGGATATATATTACACCCACAGATTTGCCAATTCAATTTAAATGTCTTCAATTTCCGTTAAGATTGGCATTTGCTATGACTATCAATGAGTCTCAAGGCCAAACGATGTATGTTTGTGGGTTAGATTTGAGCACACCGTGTTTTTCACACGGTCAATTATACGTGGTATGCTCTCGAGTGGGCAAGCCATCCAGGTTATTTGTGTTAGCTAAAGATGGGACAACAAAAAATATTGTACACTCTATTGCGTTGAAGGATTGATATGTTTTTTAGTAAAATTATTATAATTAGCAATGTATATCATTTTAAAAAATAAATTACAAAAATTTAAAAATATAAATGTTTGGTATTGTGTTATTTTTATATTGCATCATCATTCACAGTGCTCCATGCCTCTTCAACTCATGTATACCACATCCTCAAACACTCACAATAAGATAGTCATTTTTTTCTACTAAAATAATCCTAGGAAAGTTTATATGGCAAAACAACGTTTGCCGGGACAGCTAGTATATATATATATATATATATATATATATATATATATATTTTTTTTTTTTTTTTTTTTGACCGTATTGGTCAAAACGTAAATAATAGGCGCACCACAACGTTCAAAAGTGGCGCGCAGGTTGATGAATCGTTGCGGAACGAATCGGGCCGAGCCGTGAACGAGCGCCCGGAAGGTGGTGAATTGGTCGGTCGGACCGCGCGAAAGGGCAGTTGGGAGTTGAGCAGCGACAGGTGAGGACAGAGGTGTGATGGTGACAAGATAGCGAGGTGGCACGTACGGAAAAATCGAGAGTAATCGGGACGGCTGGTGTTAAAGGAAGGATAATTGTGATGGACTTAATGATGATTGCGAGTAAGGATTGTGGTAAATTCATTTGGAAGGAATAATCACGAAATTTGACGAGAGAAGAGAACAGTGCACGGACACGTGGGCAATGCTGTTCAGTGGTAGTCGGTGTAGCCGTGCGGATGCGGGATTAAATGGTGGAGCCGTGTGAGCTGAGACAGTAAATTCGTCGTGTGAAGAAAGAAACTGTGGTGAGGCGACGCCGGTGCATGGGAACGGGCCGCCGGCGACACGTGGGCAGGCAGAACATCGTTGGCGCCAAGGTCACCTCTCGGCATCGAGGGGGCACGCGGCATCGCGTCGCGTAGAAGACGACGGTTGTGGAGGGCAGATAAGTAACAATAATTATGAACAAAATAGAGGGGTAATCGAGTAAAATGCCAGTTCAGGGTGCTCATTGAGTAGTAAGGAGAGCAATGGTGTCTGTAGTGGTTCACGAATGGCATGCAGTTTCCAGAGAAATGGAGGTTATATAAATGGAAATGATAAATGTAATGATAGGAATATTCGGAGACGTATAGGATAAACCATTTAGTTTGTATTCAGCAAGAATTTGCGACCAGGTCAATGATGTAAATCATGTTAGTAATGTGAAGATGTTTTGTTGTTTTTTCTTAATAAATTCTGTTTCTGTGACGGTAGATTCTTTGAATTCAGATAATGCTGATTAAAGTACCCCCCTCAAAGAACCCCTGTGCCCAAAATAAACATCACAAAATTTATGATATGTGTACTCATAAAACCAACAAGGGTAAGTACGGTCACAATATGTATAAATGAATGTTGGTGTATGTATAAGAGCTAAACGCCGACACCGTTGGACCGATCCAAGCAAGTTGGCACTTCTACGTGTCGTTTCACCCAGAAGATTTATGTGCTGTTAATTCTGTTGTAATTCTACTTCATGGCGCTGTAGAACAAAACTAAATATTCATGTCAAATACGCAACACACTCGGCAGGATTTTGAATCTATATCGTTAAATAACTCCTAAACAAGACGTTCTAGGGCCTTAAAAACTACAATTTTGAGGTCAGAGGCCTCAAAGAAACGTTACTCAAACCTTAATCTAGAGAATGAGCTCTTCTCGAACATTCTATTACATTTTTGCTGGTCCGGCGCTTCCCGATATTATCTCACCTGCTCAGAGACGTGCAGAATCTGCAACTAAATGTGAATGAGAGGGACAGAGAGCGGGAGAGACAGTGAGAAAGGGAGATGAAAGACAGAGCAACGTCTGCCGCGTTTTCCTACTATTTTATAACGATGTCTCGTTCCCTATTCTCGCGGAAAATTCCTCAAAGACTAAGTAATATTTACTACTCGCGGTTAAAATGCAATAACCCTTACGATATACTGACGTGAAATAGTTAATTGTGATCCCCAAAATAAAAGATAAATAAATCATTTGCTTAGAGCTGCACTTGCCAATAATGTCTGCAGTAGAAAACTTACATTGTTACTATATGAAGTTTAAATACTCTTATTTTGTTTAGTATTTTACGTAACAAAACTATTTTTTATGAAATTATATTTATGTTTCGTGACAATACAGCATCTCTGCATTTAGTTCAGTCTTGGCAGCAATCGCGAGTAGACTAGTGTTTCTTAAACATCGATTGTTTCACTATCGATAGTTTTCGGTACTATCGTAATTGAATATCGATAGTATCGATATTTTCTCATTTTTAATAAATTGATTTAACCCTTAACTGGTGACGTGCGATCTCTGAGACCGCTGAGGAAAAATAGACGCGTAGCCCTCCATTCTAGTACGTCGCAATAAGATTTTACAGTACCTTCCTATCTCTTTCTAAACTACACTCACACGCGAGGCAACGGATCCAGTGACAGCCGTTCGCCTTTGAGGGCCAATTGAAGCCTCACATCACCAGTAGTGGGACGTTTCTTCCCACAGTGAAGGTGCATTGCAATTTTTTATTAATGGATCATTTTCGTGTAAAAATGCTTAATCGTATTTAAATAAAGGTTTTTAATGTAGTGAATAATATTTCAAACCTTTCTACGAGTTCTTAAGGTAACTGACAGTGAAGAAACAGAATGGAACAAATTATAGCCAGAAATTTATTCGGCTAGTAATAAACAATTACATTATTTTCATTTACATATTAACAACAAATCCTTTTATTTTATTCTTTATTATGGCATTGGTAACGTGGAAAAAATGTCAAGTCAACATGAAATGGAACACCGAAAATAATTTGCCTTAAACTTTTGAGGTCTCACAGACCGCACGTCTCCTGTAAGAGAACTTTGGAAGCACGTCGCCAGGTAACAGTTGAATATTATTTGTGTTTATATAGATATTTGTTGTTTAAAAAATTCCTATGAAATAAATTACTACTTTATTATATATTAGATTCTTTCATTAACGAAACATCCATATAAAAACTTGTATTATTATCACAAATTTGATCACAGATCCCAATCGGCTACGAGGTAAATCTTAATTTTATAACAAGAAAAAATTTCGGTGCATGAAATTTTGGTGCGTACGTTCAATGTATTCGTTTTAATTTGACCCCTTTTCTTCGACATAATTTCTTCCGCTCTGGAAAAAATGCACTCTGAGGGTACCGTCGAAGCGGGTTTGTGTAGGTATTTCACTGCCCAAAGGGACTCAACAGAATAATCTTTCCAGAACTTAATTAGATCTACCTTAACGCTAGAATTATTAGGTACATAACTCAGAAAAACAACTATTCCTTGATTTATTGTTTTATACGCTTATCATGTCGGTTTTGCGTACATTCAGTATTTTTTGTCATCAAAAAGTTGTTGTTTGTAAAAAAATTGTGTACATAAAACTATCGAAACGCTATCGGCCACAATATCAATAGCCACCAAGTGTTTGAACTATCGATAGCAAGCGATAGACTATCAATGTTTCAGAATACTAAAGCAAAGGCCACGCAGCACAGCTCGGCTGGGGCTTGCGACGAAACTGTCGTGCGGGATGCACAAATGTTTCGGTGCTTTCCATGATATCTGATTAGTGAATGACTGAAGAGGGAAAAGTTGGCCAGGAATGAGAAATTTATCCTGCATTATTTTTTCGTGCAGCATTATATAACTTTCCATATGTAGCAGCATATACGTCCGTATACATCATTAAGGTCCGATTAAATTAAGAAGGTGATTGACAGTTCTGTGTGACGTCAGGACGCCTCTCCCGTTTCCATGGCAGCTGCCAACCACAGAGACAAAACGTGACGTGTCAGGTCGCTCAGTTGCCACTGCCGAACACGGGGAACATTTGAGCATCGCACAGCGACTTCCCTGCTGCCGCGCCGCCCGCGTTTCCGCCTGTGCTGCGCGCGCAATGTGTACTGTGTTGTGATGAGTTGCGTTGAGGTTAGGCTTTTTTACACTTTTACACGTATTTTTTGAAGTGTTTGTTTTCGTGTCCCGGTAACACGTGCTCAGTGGTTTGCGACCTGGCAACGTCACTCCCCTCCACTCACAAATGTCAATCACCTTCTTAATTTAATCGGACCTTACATAACTCCGTATATACGTATGTATTCAGGAAAGTAAAAAGTAAAATATATTTCAATTGATTGCATCTTACTCGATAAACGTTACGAGAACAGACTCAGTGAACGGAGAATACATCAAACATGCGCGCGGGGAAGGTCACAGCGAGGTCTCTGACTTTCAACAACGCGGGACGTGCAGTAAAGTGAAGCGTCGAGGTTTGTGTACAACTGTTTGCGTAAAAGAATGAATGTCAACAGAGCGAACTTCTGCACTAGGTCACGGGATAACAAGGGAACGCACAGAGGCGAACTTTCTACGCTTCGCTCCACGAGAGTTCGCTTTGAAGTTATTCTAACGAGCTAATACGAGAAAAAAACCTGCGCATATCGTGGCGTTACACGGGCTAGTAGTCGCTCGAAACAAATGCGTACAATGAACTCTCTGCAGGAATGCAGACGCAACTGGAAGTATGTGAACTAGCGTTCCCGTGCGAGAACTCTCGCGTGCTATACCTCTCCCTTTTCCTTATTTTTCCATTTCCTTATTAATCCTGTAATATATATTTTTCTTCAACGCCCTCTTATCCTCCTTCACTTACGCGCTGCAGAGAGGCCGGGCAAAAGTCGGAAGAGAGAGAGAAAGACGAACTAGCGTTCCCGTGCGAGAACTCTCACATGCTAAACCCCACCCTCTTCCTTATTTTTCCATTTCCTTATTAAGCCTGTAATATATATTTTTCTTGAACACACTCTTATCTTCCGTCACTTGTTCTGTATGTCACCTTGTCATTGATAACAATACAATACACCCTTATTAATACAAACTTTTCTTATTTATCGTTATTATCGAGGAAAGAGATACATCCAAGTAATTCAGCCACATAGCCAAATGATTTGTAATTTCACATACAGTTGTATATTCAGCAGACTCAGAACTGATAGAATCCAGAAGCGTCGAACCAGCAAAAATGTAATGTAATGGTCTAGAAGATCTCATCCTATACATTACGTGTGAGAAACGTCAAAATTTTAGTTTTTATGGCCCTAGAACGGTATATTTGTGTGTTATTTAACGATATAGATTCATAAATCTTGACGTGCGTTGCCGGTTGCACTTTACATGATACTTTTTATATGCGTATTTTTTTGAACAAATCCTTCATATTTTTAAAGTCAAAGTGCCATTCGCTATGTTTCCGTGAAATTCTCTTTCTCTAGATACTTCATTTATAAAAATTGGTTGTGTGTGAGAGCCACAAAGGGTAGGTATACTACTGGAATAATATAGGAGACGATCTCAGCAAGACTCATTCAAAACAACACCATGATATTCAAAGAAAATTAGAGTTGTATTATTAACATAACTCGTATTGAGGAGATAAAACTGAAATGTGACTAACCGCAGCAATTGATTCCACCAAATACTGACAAAAATTTAATTTGAAATTTTGTTTTATATTAAACCTTTTTATTCCTAAGAAGAACTTAATTTATTCTTAATTGATTTTTCAAAATACCTATACAGTAGAAAGCCGCAAACCCGAAATGTTCGATAATCCGAACAAAATTCCTGATGAAGGTAAAACTAAAATAAATAAAATGCTCATTTGTAGTGTAAAGAAAGAATTTTAAAATTACTGTAGAACTGAACAAGTAATTATTGAAACACATGTTGTGGCAATGAAGCGTGTATTGCACTGGTAACTACAATGTATATCACCTGTTTGCATATCAGTAATTTTCACGTAGAGTAATTCATCGGTAATCTTTTGCCGTATGGAACTGCATATGCTTGACGATGCGATGTGCGCCAACGTCGCATGAAAATTACATACAATATGCAAAACATCGGTTCAAATGGGGGATTCGTTATAGAAAAAGCATTGGCTTAAATGAGAGACTCGTAATACATCTGTTCAATTGGGAGATTTGCTACAAACAAAGCGTCACTATTTTAGCGTCACACACTCATTTAGACACTTGCAAAACATCAGATCAAATGGGGGATTCGCTACAGACATCGCATCGGTTTAAATGGGGCGGTGGCAGCAATGGGGGGGATTATGGGACTCAGTCGTTGTTCTGCGATTGTCTTAATTTTTCCCTAGACAGGAATCAACTGTTTCACTGCCACCCAATCGGGAGCGTGCATGTCGCCACAGTGACGTCCCTACGGTGACGTCATATAAACTTTGGATTGGGTGGCAGCGAAACAGCTGATTCCTGTCAGGAGCAGAGTTAAGACAATCGCATTATAAGAGACTTTAACCCAGGAGTCCTCGATATAGATGTATGAGATCCAGGCCACGGCAATTTTGTGATCTTGAATTATTGCGATGCATTAATCGTCTTGTATTTCATGTATTCCTTCATTGTACTGTTCTGAGATCGCCAAACTTTTATTTTTATCCTTTCTCTCAATCATTTCCCGTTACCGTGTTCAAACTTGATCGCTATGCTGCGCGAAGTCTTGTAATACACGTTGGGTGCAATAGCGCCAGTGCATTGTGGTGAGCTCCTGCCATGAGCAGTATGTAACATGGCATTATTTTCAGCCGTGTCTATAAGTGACTGTTCAGAAAATGCAACTATTTGACTTATCTACAATCGATTGTCACATTTTCTTACTAAAGAGAAAGAATATAAGCAGGAGATGTCTGTAGGGAAATGAAAAAACACGCAAACCTTATAAAATGAAAACAACAACAACAACAACAACAACAGTGTTTCTAAATATGTTTGTGATAAAGTAAAGTTAATGTATTTGTTTAGAACATGCCCAAAAATTTGTGGAAATTGTATTTCACATTATTTAATAGGATAATAAAATGTTGATTTTTACGTTATCTTTGTCGATTTCGCCCTTTCTCATCATAAGAATTCAGACAAGAATTCTGCAGTGTAAGATTCATAAACAGTTGCATTGGGAGACACGTACAAACTGAATAAAATCCGTATTTCTGTAAATGGACATTGAGATCATTCGCGTTCACAAAAAGTGGCATCTGAATCTGAGAGGGCGCTGGCGTGAGTCTACCCATTGCGGGCACTCCCGGGTTAAGAGGTCGCTGTGAGGACGGTGACGCCGAGGGGCGGGGGGTGGGGGTGGGCTTTTGCCTCGGGGCGCTGCTCCCAGCGGCCGCAAGCAGAGCGGAAAGGCGGAAGGGACAGGAGCACGCGCAAGTGAACAGCATTCACGGCACACGCATTGTTTGTTCTCTACACTGCTCCCCCTTTTTTCTACGTCATTTACCGGGAGAGATGGCTCAGTGCATCAGCCTGATGTCACTGCAGTCCCTCTGACCGGGAGCTCCTAGGTTCAGGACTTTCGACACTAGCTTGTCAGCTACGTCGAATTCAGTCGTTGTCTGAAGGAGAATTCTGATCGGTAGTTTTCCGTGGTTTCTCCGATCACCACAAAGCGAATGCCGGAGCAGAACCCTAACAAACGGGCCATGGACCGCGCGCGATCTTTCCTTCCTCTTCCTTGCCCTATCCTCTCCTGCTACACCCACACTTACTCTAACTTGCACTACACTACCACACATGCCGGGAGACCGGTCGGGAGCTTACAGTTTGTCCCGGCTGGGACGGTGCCCCGCTGGTGGGAGACATCTGGTTGAGAGGAAAGCCCGGTAGTCCACGGTAGGTCGACGCCAGATCTCGCCATCCAGCAGGGAAAAGATCATCGCCACCTCACAAGAAAAAAACACGCACTACACTTACGGGACTGCCTAGGTAGTTGACGCCTAGGTAGTTGACGCGCCCGGAAACACGAATCAATCAATCAATCAATCAATCAATCTACGTCATTAATGCTCTCCTGGGGTATTGTGTTACCCCATGTGTATACTATGTAATTTTCTAATGCTCTGGTTTTAAATATTGAAATGAAAATGATTTTTAGGAAGCTATAACTTTCTACTTTGTGATAGTTAATTCCAAAATGGAAAAAATAGAGAGTAATATGTAAAAAAAATAAAAGGTATGTCAGGTGTAAAAAAATAAAACGTTTATCAGTCTTGTCAGTAATAAACAATTTTCCCAAGCCTCACTTACAGCCTTCACATTCTTTGCTGCTCTCTTTGCTCCAGGAATTCTGAAAACAGTATTACGAGAAAGTGTTCTGGTTGATGGCGGTGGGTTACAAGACCACATACGACTATTCTTACATTTCATTACAGGCACCGGAGTAGTTAATGGCGTCATACGGGTGTAATCAAAACACAGACGAGAGTGGGTTGTAATAACAGTGAGTTTATTCATAAACTAGACCGTAGTCACAAATAACAAATTTCACTGCTTACAATTAACTAACTAAAAAGACCCCACTACTAGGAGGGATTTAATCGAACAGCTACCACACCGCTCTATATCTGAGACCTAATGCATGTCTCGCTCGTCATGACAATGAATTGCCACTCGCACAAACGTGCGCACAACCGCACGCCGACGCTGCTGAGAAGCAAGAAGAAGGAGGTATTGTTCTCGTCCGTTATATAAGTCTTTCGCCGCCCCCATTGCCTCCGCGCCGTATCCGCGCTAGGCAGAAATTCCCAATGCGTCATCTTCTGCGCCATTTGTTTAACATCCTGCCATCTGCCGCAGGTAGTCACCGTTTGAGCGCGCCACGACGGTACAAGTGGGATCATGGTCATCATCTGATGTACTTTGCTCTGATACACAATCGTCACCAACCTCTACGCTATCGTCTTGATCATCATAATTTCCTTCACTGTCATACAAAGGAACATCTTTATCCAAAACGTAATTTGCGAAGCCACTAAAACGTTCATCGTTATCAGACCTAGCCATGCTTCCACTGTAGATTTATACAAAATCAATGTGCACTAACTGCTTCCTGGGGTGCCTTGTTACCCCAAACTGCTCGAAACAACTAACAGATACAAGTACGGGCTTCGCGCAAAGAACCATTTAAACAACAACAATCACAGTTGTATGTGTAGATGTGTTCCTAGCCATCTGCGTGCGTGCGCCACGAAAATACAAAAGAAACACCAAACGTCTGCGGTGATGCGTCACCCCGGGGAGTATTGTAAGGTTAAGATAGCATCAACTACTACGACATTAGCGACCACTATAGAATTTAACGTCGTGGTATGAGGATGAAACGATATGGTGATGAAAGGGGGAGAAAGGGCGAACATATATACAGCCATGCCCGAGGCGGGACTCGAACCCGCCATCCACATCGACCCATCGATCGAGGTCACTACGGCAGTACTGTCTTCGCGATCTCGTCCACGGGCCGACTCTTCTTTCTTTCCTGTCACCTAATGGTAGAACGGAACTATTATTTTAACCAATATTAAAGAACAGTGAAACCTCGTCCTAAATGGCAATTTTCTTTCAAAAATTTGGAGCCATTAGTAAGAAAATGGCGTTTAAGCGATACAGTACATGAAAAAATAGAAGCTCTTTATCGCAGGAATCTTTTGTGATTTCGAAAAATTTCATTAGAAATTCTTTGAAGCTCATACACTCACAAATACAATAGTGTAAACTTACAAATTGCTGGAAATGTGAATAATAACGTTGTGATAAATCTTTCAAAAACATTACATTTGTGTAATTTTTGAAAAAAACAAAAAAATCCCAAAATGAACGTTATATCATATTGAAGAGTGCAATTAGTACTATCCGTTGGAAAAGTTTGAAGAAAATAATCGGAGTCATTGAGAAAATGGCGTGTGAGCGTTTCTGAAAATGCGAAATTTTGAGCTTATTTTCACCGAGAACTATTGAGTTTTTGAGAAACTTTACAGGATATTATATAAAACACATGTACTCTTAAATATAATGTGAACAATTCGCCGCTAATGTAAATACTAATAACATGAGAGACAAGTCAAAAAATTACATTTTTGCAATTTTTGAAAGAACAAAATGATAGAGCAAACTCATGTTTATGTCATGTGATAGAGACTATCTCTTCCAAAAGGATAAAGAAAACTTTTGAAGCCGTTATTGAAGTTAATGTTTATTTATTAAAGGTTTTTTGTCAGATTTACAGTCCTGTCACATTTTGCTTGTATATTTGTATATGTGTGTTTTCTTGCAGGATTCTCAAAATGGAAATATATACCTTAGGAATATTATGCAAATATTGTAATTCAGTATAATAATTGTAATTAACATTCCATTCCTTTTGTATAGAGGCTAATGTCTGACAATTTTGGATATTGTTTAAAGTAATAATTCGATGTAAAAGGCTTTGTCCTTCTTTTGATCAATAAATTGTTGTAATGTGTTGTGAATCTAATTTGGTTATAGTGTAAGACACTTTGAAGGTCTTTTTTTCCTTTGAGCGTCAATTTGGGTCGAGTAACCTGCTTCACACTTTTCCTTGCGAAGTGTCCGATCCTTAGAGGTTTCTGTGTTAGCCTTGCTCCATCCTTATACTGCGATTTTTCTAACTTTGCCCCTCGATACCCGTCTTCACGATGGAATATGTCACGGTATTTCGCGTCTTTCTCAGTCGGTCCGCTAGTCATCGCATGATCGCGACCGTATGAAGCAGTGGTTGTGATCATGCCACTCCTAGCGACAGGACCGAGAAAGACGCGAAATGCCGTGTGATATTCCACCGTGGCCATAGGAGCTCGAGAGGCAAGAGTTAGAAAAACCGCAGTATAGGTGCACTGTCATAACTTAATTAAATTGATAATTAAATTGATTTCCTTACCTTTTTTAATCGCAGGTTATTAAGGATAAGAAAATTAATTTTTCACGTCTTTTCGTGACTGGCGACCGTAATTTATTAGTATTTTATTTGAAATATATAACAACGTGAGCCCTCATTGCAGAAGTCCCTACGTGAGGTTTTCCGGAGTTCATGAAGCTCCTTCGCAGTCCCGGAAAGTATTCTCTGGAGAAGGAACTACCAGAGTCAGTTGAGAAAGTCTCGTAAGTTTGTCAGCTGGCAGTGCTATGCGATTCTGTAAGCTTCGCTGGTAAATAAAACATACACCGGTACTGCACTCTGATGGGCAGTCTGGGAAATGGGAAACTCATTTGTGTGCATAAGAAGAAATTCCGCTTTGTAAACGTCCCGGCGAGAGATATCAAAAAAGAAGGTTCGCTGTCATATTATTACTATACAGCACGCAAATAGTGTCATGGCTTTGATTCACTGTAAATAAAGATAGTCGTCCCACTCCGAGTTTGTGACCTACTATGTGTTTAAAATTGCAGCTGTTTTATGATATGCGGGAAACGCGAAGTAGAGATTCATTTGAAAGTTGGAAAATATCACTGAATGAATATGATCTGATGTATCTGTGACAAACATATCGAGAAATTCAAGAAACTCTACGTAATGAGATTACAAGGTATATGCAAATATGTTGCATGATTTTTTTTGTTTTTTTAAATATTGTAGCCCGACCGTGTTGTGAAATTTGTTTATGACCTTACTTAACATTTGGAGCATATTCATGTCTTGAGGCATGTTGCAGCATTCTCATGAACAAAACCCCCACAAAATGGTTTTCGAAAAGTGGCACGAACATGGCTCAAAAACAACAGATAAAATACTGCCTTAATAATAAATTAAACATTTTAACAAAAACAGTCTTCTTGAATATGGCCATAACGTAGTATACGGATGCTTACATACACTTCAATACTTCTTTAGATCTTCTTCTGTCGCACTACAACTCTTTGGGTTTAGCCTTGGCGCCACGAAGATCAATGTCCTTTCACTTCTGTCTTTTGCCTTTCTCCTCCACTCCCTCACTCTCATTGATCTTAAATCCATCTCGACGTCGTCTAGCCATCTTCAGCGGGGCCTTCCTTTCACTCTTCTTCCTTCGGGCTCTTTACAGAAGATAATTTTTGGAATTCTTCCATTCGTAATAGATGTCCCAGCCGTTGTAATCTTATGATTTTATTTCCTTCGACAATGTTGTTTTATACACTTTGGCCAGTTTTAAATTACTCTTTATCCTCCAAAGGCCATTTTCATATATGAGGCCGAAAATGTATCTTAAGATTTTCTTTTCCCGAGACATCAGCACATATTCAAATCTGTTTGTTAATGTCCAACACTCACCACCATACTAATTCGTATATGACTGGTCTTATTACCGCACTGTAGACTTGGACCTTGAGGTATGTGTGTATATATCTTAGTGCTCCAAAACACCTATTAGCCGACGAGAAGTGCTTTTATTTCTGTTTCAATGTCGTTCGTAGAAGTAATGAGAGATACCAAGTTTTTAAATACCTCTTCTCTCACATATTTTTCTTTACCCACTTGAAAGATTCAGGCTGGTTCATTCTATTTCTGATTAATCATATATTTACTTTTAATACAGTTAATTTTGAGACCCATTACATTAACAGCTGTTATTAATTCTTCTACTCTTTCTTCGAGGAGTTTTTGTTCTCATTAAGATAACACGATCTGTATATGTTAAAAAGTTGTACAGTTCTATTAAATGTAGTACCTTTTGGGTTAATTTTGACGGCTCTGATTACTTTTTCCAAGAATAAGGTAAGGGGGTGGGTACAATTGCCACATATTTGTTTCTTTCAAAGTTCTACTTTGTTGCATCAATCTTCACAAGAATTATTTTGACAATTTAATCTTTCACAAAAGTGCAATGTTTCTTTAAAGTATTGAAGTCACAACTTCCATAATTTGAAAGGTGTTATTACTACCTTAAAAGCAATTAAGGTGGCAATGTTACCCCACAGGGGTTTATTTATTTTCAAGTCACTAGCAATGTTTAAATGTGTGAGAGTTGGTTAAGAAGCAGAAACATTTAAATTAGCACCGTAACATTATTAGTCTTTGGTTTTTGACAGTTTAAATACTGTAAACAAGGATAAATCCTGCTTTGAGAACTTAGTCAAAAATAAGTTTTATTAACTGTTTGCTTTACATTGCGATAAAATGCTTTCTCCTTTTTACTTTAAGAAACCATGACAATTCATACAGTTTTGTTCATTTCCACACTTGTAAACTGCACAAATTATTGCAGTGCTCTGTTTTATTCTTTGTCCCATTTTTTAGCACAGATAATAAAAGTGTTTCCACAACCGTCCGCCTCCAAATTTAATCAACTCTGCCGTGATCGTCTCTTCTCCTAGTTCTCGATTTCCCTTCATCATCGTCTCCTATATTATTTCAGTAGTATACCTTCCCTTTGCGGCTCTCACACGCAACCAGTCTTTATAAATGAGGTCTCTAAAGAAAGACATTTCACGGAAACGTGACGAACTGCACTTTGACTTTAAAAATTAGAAGGATTTGTTTAAAAAACGCATCTAAATATTCACGTAAAATGCAACCCGTAACACACGTCAGGATTTTCTCAAAAACTGCTCCATTTTTTTTTCTTTACATTTATTGTAAGAATAGAACAAAATTTACTTATAAAGGTGCCATTAGTCCGAATTTCACGGCTAATTGAATTTTCGAATATAGCTTTTTTCCATCTCCTTACTATAAATTTAAAGATAAAGATTTTTCTTTCAAATGAAATTAGTTCTCCAAAATTCATTTTTTAAGGTCTTGTACATTGCTTTGAAATTTTAGTAGTTTCAGAAACGCTCAAATGCCATTTCCTCAAAAATGGCTTCAAATTTTTTGTTCAAACTTTTCGAATGGATAGTGCAAATTGCACTCTTTAATAAGAGGTAAAGTTCTTTTTTTTTTTAAAAAATTACACAAATGTAATTTTTTTGAAAGTTCTCTCATACCGTTAAAATGCACATTTCCAGCAATTTGCAAACACTATTGAATTTGTGAGTGTAAGCGGTCCAAATGACTTTAAATGAAGTTTTCGAAAACTCAAAATTTTCTGTGAAAAAAGCTTCAAATTTCGCATTTACACTAGCGCTTAAACGCCATTTTCTTGAAAACGGCTCCAAATTTTTCAACGAAAATTGTCATTTAGGACAAGGTTTAACTGTTTTAATATTCTTAAAATATTTTTGTTCTACTATTAAGAAACCGAAAAATTAATAAAATATCAAAAAATGTAGTTTGGGCGGCGATAGATGGCAGTTGTCAAGAGTATTGGTAAGTCCGAATAGCTAGCCGAGTCCAAACGAAACAGGAAGCTAATACGGGAAAGTCTGTGCCATCCTGTAGCACCACTAGTTTCTTTGTGATTAGCGCGCGGGATTTGGGGAAATCTCCAACGCGCGACGTTTAAAATGTATATTCTGAGCTGGTAATTAATGCCAAAGATTGTTATAATATTTGATTTACTCCCACGGCGTCAAATTTGAATACTTTTTAGTCACTCATATGCCAACACCAACAAGATAATTTTTTTAAAAATGTATTACTTCTCGTTCGACATTTTTCTCTCGATGGGTTTGAAAACAGTACATTTTATATTATAACAGTAGCGTAGCGTGACCCGCGCGTTTGGAGATCTCAACAATAACGCCAAATAACATTAACAACCAACATTATGATGTTTAATGTTCTTTAGAATCTATGTTATCAAAACAAATGTTACAATACTTTAACAGATTTATGTCAGGAGAGTTCTTGAAAGCAAATTATACAATGGCTCAGCTTTAATTCTCATGCGCGATTGACAATGAGATCACTTGTGAATTTATACAGTTCAGACGAAAATAATATTTAATATATTTATGAAGATTTCATCTTCTTAGATATTAATTAAGAATTAGTAGGCAAACACTATTTCTCCTATCAAGTGCCCATGACCAAGCAGAGAATCTCAAGTGAGGAAGAAAAATATTTCACTGGCAGCGTCAAGTGTGCTGCGCTCTCGTGCACAAACGAGCAACTTGCTTATACATATCTTGCTCATACGCCTCGCTCTGCTCAGTCGTACGCTAGCGTCAGAAACTCGTGAATATTTGGGAGAGGGGTGAGGTGGGGAGGGGGGAACCTCACCGTCTGCGCATGCGTCATTGCCCTTCGCCATCTCTCGGCAGATGCTTGAACGATTTTAGCATCCAAGCAATCAGAAGCCAGCTCGTGCCAACGCGCCGAATTCAATCACAGGAAACCACTTTTAGTATTAATACAAAATGTGTTTCGCTCAACGAACTACTTGTAAGTTTATCGATACAATATTTAGGATTCTTTCATTAATATTTGACGTGGGGATGCTTAGCATCTTAGCATCCCCTGACGCTACGCCACTGTATTATAACGTTTTGGATATGGCCGTCCATAGCAATTCAGTATTCATTCCTACTCGTGAAAACATGGTGTTATGGTTCGAAGATTTTTTCAGGCTTTAAGGTTTGATATAGGTGTTACGTTGAAATTAAGGTAGTGCTAGGAAAGGTGAACAAACAGAAGTTACGGTGTCCTCTGTCTATCCTTGGGGAATCTTGATTTAATTGGGGTGTCATGAAGCACAACGGCTCAGATTAAATATTGTGGAACAGGAGGAAGAGTAAAGATTTTGAAAGAAATGGCCAGCTATTTTGTTTATGTGGTCGTTTAATGGCAATATATTTATCTCGCGATAAATTTGGGAATTTGGAATAAACCATGGTGCCTTGAGGGTCTTTCTTAGGAACTTATTTTGGAATGCAACTAACTTTTGAAGGTTCATGAGTGCTGCGCCACCCCATACTGGACATGCATAGGTTAGAGTGGGTTGAATAATTGTTTTGTACAGTAATATTCGGTTTTCGATACTAGTGGCAGATCTAGAGTTAATTAAAGGAAGCATTTTCGACGTTTTGACCAAAGCTTTATTAGCAGTTGCGTGAATATGGGGTTTCCACGATGTTTTGTCAAATAATAGTCCTAGGTACTTCACTGGCGAAGAAGTCCATGGGATGCGATTTCCATTGATGTTAAATTCGGGGGGGGGGTCGGTCGGCGTAATGTGAATATCTTTGCTTGACACATTATTATTGAGCTTTATTCTACATTTCTGAGTCCATTTAATATAATTGTTTCCATCGTTTTGAATATTCTCCTTCGCTATTGTATCACTGTGAGAGGTGAATAGTGCAATATCATCAGCGTATAAAGCTACGTTGGAGTCGCCTTCAATTGGAATATCATGGCTGAAAATGTTAAATAGTAGGGGAGAGAGAAGTGAACCCTGTGGTACTCCTGCTGCAATAGTGTGTGTGTGGGGGGGTAGATATGTCTGCATTGACTTTAACGATAAATGATCTGTTCGAGAGGAAAATCTCCGTGATCTTTAATAGGTATTCTGGTATACCTAAAGATTGCGTTTTGTATAAGAGGCCATGGTGACAAACTCTGTCATAAGCCTGACCTACGTCGAGGAAGACTGTCACTTCTTTTAGTGAAAACCGTTAGCTATGGCTTCAGTAATACGTAATAATTGAAGGTTAGTAGAATGGTTTTGTTTGAATCCAAATTGTTCGGATGGGATTGCTTTAATATTGTTGATAAGTTTTGTTAACCTTGTATGGATTAGACGTTCGTAGATTTTTGATAATATTGGAAGAAGACTGATAGGTCTAAAGTTTTCAGCTATCCTTGGATTTTTCCCGTGTTTGCAGACTGGTAAAATAACTGCTCTTTTCCAAGCAGTAGGAAAATAGTTGCATCTTAAAGATGCATTAAATTTTGCAGTTAAAGCCGCTATAGATGGTTTACCGAGCATTTTGATGCATACATTATTAATACCGTCGATGACGGGAGATTTTCTTAATTTCAGGAGTTTAACCACTGAGATAGTTTCCGAAGGAGAAATGAATTTGATGGGTAGTGCCACAGTTGGGGATATTAGTACTGAAGTAGTTTTCTATTTCCGTATTAAATTGTATATCGGAAACGGAATGTGGTTTGAAGGTATTCTCTAAATGTAAAGCAAAGATTTCTTATTTTTCTTTGTCAGAATAAATTGTTTCTGAGCCATGTCGTAAAAGAGGAATTTTTACTTTCTTTGGTTAGTCTTTTAACAGAGGTGCCTTAAGGGTGGATTTCCGCAATAAATTTATTGTAGTTCTGTAGACGTAATTTATCAAGACGGGTTTTTATCTTACGCGTTATCTGGTTAACTTTTTTCTGAATATCTGATCACCTTGAGCGTTGCCAGAACCGTCTTAGATTTTTTAGTTTTAATTAGATTAATTTAGATTTAATTAGATTCCTTCTTGGAATTCGATCAGGCTTAGTCGATTGTTTGAAAGACGCAGTTATCGCTTAGAGAATTTATCTATTTCATTATCAGTGTCACTCGAGGTATTAAGATTTTCTGGGTACGTGTAATTGAGAAGCATTAACGTGGCAAACTTATTCTAGTTGGTATTTCCTTTTAATTCATTGGCGTTGGTTTTGTCAATTGGCAAAGAAAGCGAGATAACCACCGGGCAGTGGTCAGAATCGAGCTCTGGTAATACACTTTGGTCTATCGGGAAATTAATATCTTTAGTTAGAACAATATCCAAAATATTATATATCCTCACAATACTATATATCCTTATAATTTTCTTTCTCTATATATCCTATATTATATATCCTTATAATTTCTCACAATACTTCGATTTTGCAATTTTGCACTTGAAATTTTGGAAGAATATTTTGAGTGCATTTCAGATACTATGTCATGCAATCATGATAAGATTCGGTTTGATTATAACTGGTGTCTCTTTGGGTTTCAGGAGCTCAAAGACAAAGGTTCAGCGATATCATCTTCATCTTGTTGCCCCACGAGAAACGACATGGCACGGAGCGTAGGCGGAAGCGCTATAAATCAATGTGGCTAATAATGATGAAAGCATTTCATGGCTGGTGTTTATCTGCTCGCCTGCTTTGTTAAGGTCTGTTGTCAAGGTTAATGTATGATGCAAACCTGGCGATTGTTCAACCATTAATTTCAGATGAGGCAAACCCTAAAGTATTTTTTTCTTTCCCGTATTCTATACGTACGTATAGTATAGATTATACGTATACGTACGTATAGTATAGGGAAAGTTATGTAATGATGCGCGAAAAACCGGCGGATTTTCGGCAGAAAAACTCTTATTACAGGGCCCTGGTAACAAAAAAGTAGATACATTCAATTGCTAAATTAAGAAAAAAATCTCTTAACACGTGGTGCATCCAGAATCCCTATTTTGTGGGTCCTTGATACCGAAAAACCAGTTGAAAGCAAAACGTCTGTCCGTCTGTCTGTGAACAACACTAGCGACTAATCCGTTCAGCCGATTTTCTCCAAAATTGATACTCCCCGATCGATCTAAATATTCTGTCGGGTCCTTGAATTTGAAACTGATATTTTAATTTTGGAGGGTACTTTACATGAAACCCCTGGGACATTTTCAAAATTTTCAAAAAAATTGCTCCAACAATTTTGACTGAATTTTGTTGTTGGATAGTCTGAAGGTCATTTAACTGAATGGTATAGATCTCACGTTGGTTGAAACCTCTGATTTTTCGAAAATTGAAAACATTCAAATTTTTTTCGGCATCTCCCTACAACTACAATTATGAAGATAAATGTTTTGTTCTTAATGAAATGTGTTCATAAAAAACAGGTCTTCAAATACTGTGGTGTTCAATTTTTCAAAAACATAAGTATTTTTTCGAAAAAGTGTCAAATATAGACAATTTCTTTTATTTTCTTTAAACCATTTTTTTCTAAAAACCGCACAACGTATTTTGATTAAATTGGGACCTGAGGTAGAATAAAAGAATCTTAAGAGAATGGTGCATGTTTCAATTTCGTTGAAATGCCTCATTTTGCAAAAATTTTAAAAAATTAAAAATATGTCGTCTTTCTACAACTACAATTATGCAGACACGATTGTTTTTCTTAATGAAATATGCTCATCAAAAACAGATCTTCAAATCAGGTCATGTTGAATTTTTTGAAAATATGAGTAGTTTTTCTATAATTTCCTGACAATCATAGTAGCCCGTTCGGAATTGACTGCGCTTCGTTTTCGTCGTTTTCTTACAACTACAATTTTAAAAATACAATTTTTTCTCAATTAAATGTATTTTTCAAAACTACATCTTCAAGTAAGGCCATGCTTATTATTTCAAAATAGGAGTAGTTTTTCTGTAATTTTGTGACAAACATAATAGCCCGCTGTAAATTTAGTGCGCTTCGGACAGCTGGATGCGTCGTAAATTTGAATTTGCAATTTTGTATATTATTTGTTTGTTCGTTTCTTACATTTGACCTTTTGTTATACATTTACACATTAATATTTTAGAAATTGTTTATTTTGAAAAATTTGAAATAAAAAGTGAAACAAATTAATAGCTCTCAGAATAGGGACAATGCAGGGTCTGCAACAATGGAATTCAGTTTGCGCTCGCGAATATCTGCGACTTTCGTGTAATTGTTGTGAACTGATGGTGCTGTGTGAAAAGGAGTTATAATTGTCTAATTTATGTTTATATTTGCTTGAAACTATTTAGTTTTCGCACCAAATGTTGTACCATTTGCAGAGAGTATTTGTTGCATGGTTTTAAAACACTCTTCTCTAATCATGGCCCTGTGGAATGCATTTCTATAATGTCCAGGGTATCAGGCCTCTTTTTTCAATACAGGTTTACAAAACTTTTGAATTCTATTTTTGTGCAGTTGTAGAATTCGCATAGTTCTGACAACTCTGCGATAGAAAGTTGAGTTGTTCGTTTCTTGGTTGAATTGGACGTTTTCAATTAATAGCTAAGATGTTCGTAGCACATAAAGTGCAATATTTCAGTACTACGTAGCTGTTTCCAATAATACGGGAAAGTATGTGCTGTTGTAGCACCACTAGTTGACGTAGTCTATTTTAGTAGTTTCAGTAGCAATTTCTGTCAATTTCAATTTGACGTATTGAAAGTTTAACAATATTTTTTTTCATTGATATTTACAAGTGTGTAGGAGAGCGACGGGAATAATTACGAATATCATCCATTAAAGAGAACAACGTTGATGAGTTAGAATTTTCCGACTGAATATCTTTAATAAAGTAAACTATTCTAGGTAGGTAATACTATTGTAGGTAAAATTTAGTTCTAATAATTTCTTGATGTTGTGAACAAACGTTTAGAGTTCCGTGTTAACAAAGTTCATTAGTGAAATTGGACCTCCATAAAAACCTCTCTGATCTCGCTAAATGAGATAATATTACAAGAAGAATGCTTATTTTTGGGATCTACATGCAATCAAATATAAAAATTGGGCACAAAGGAAAGGAAGCAAAGTGTTAAGACAACAAGGGGACAATGCTCTTTTTTTTATTTCGAGCAGATTTTAAATAAATATTGTTTGTTTTATTTTCAACCGTGCTTTTATTTCGTCAAAATTAAGACGACGTTTTTTTAAGATACCCCAAAAATGAAGAACTTGAATAACATGTGCTTTATTATTTGGGGTAATGATACTTTCAACTTTATTAAAAGGCTCATTTAGGTGGTGAAGTGTTTGCAAGTGATATATTTGCAAATTAAACGTTGGGGAGTAATCGCAAACACGTAATGCTTGAAGATAAATAAGGAAAACTACAAATGACATGCGATGAGACTTCTGCACTGTTTACTTATCATCTTTTGCATTCATAGGTATTTAAATTTATGTGCGGAGAAGTACACGTTTCGTCGGGTGGGATGACATGTCACAAGTTAAACACATTTCGTATAAACTATGAGGATTAACGAGAGCAACAAGGGGAACATAAAGGAATTATATGGCGAGAGATAAATAACGAAAATATGAGGGAAAACAGTTGTGATTAATAAGGGAAAAATAGTGGCATCAGTGGCACATAGAATATCATATGGACACGCGAGTAATTTACGTATTTAATTAATTTAAGAAAAAACTCCAAGGATCCATGGACAAGAAATAACTAAATACGAGTAAAATGCTTGGGCGGTTTTATCAAATAAGAAATGAGAAGGCGCGCAAGGAAACGGAGAATCTACGCATTCGGACACGGTAACGAACGGATTAGTGTTTCTAAAATATCGATTGTTTCACAATCGATAGTTTTCGATACTATCGTAATTGAATATCGATAGTGTAATGAAACACATCAACAAAGACTGAAACTGTTTTATGGGGAGGGCCGTAGACTTTTTAAAAGTCTTAACAATACAAACCACGTGGGCGCCAAAATGTAATGAAACACACGCTGGGTGGCAAAATGTAATGAAACGCGAATATGAGAGGGGAGGGTAGCGTCACGCGTGGAGTGCGCCGGTGCACACGCTAAATTTGTGTAATGGTCACAAATATATGTGCCGTTAAACATTACCCTACTTGGAATTGCGACATATTTTACTTTTCTGTCAATCTTTATGCGAGAGATTGTTCTCATAATTTTCTTCACTTTGCTGTGATTTGAAGATTATAACATTCCTGAAGAAGAATCAGCTTTTAAATTGTAATTCTTTGCTAGTTAGAAATAAATAATAAATTTTTTGAAAATTCTACTGCATTAAAATATTGCTTAAGTCACAATGAGCATGTTACTTTTCTAAAAAATAAAAAAAGGAAAAAACATACAGTGGTGGATATATAGGTGAATGCACAGCAGTTCGCACTGAATTATGTCCCTTGTAGCTTGAACTACTAGACGTTATCCATTAAAGCAAGTTGGCATATAAGTTTGCAGCCTGGATCATTGTATTAGACGCACTGGCATTCAATCTACGTCTTGCTATATCAGACTTCTCCCCTCGCCGTAGATTCCTCCTCATCACTACTTGCACTTTCGGCGCTGACGCGGGCAGACGGTCGGCTCCCTCCTCCGTGCAGAATGCACGCCGGAGCAGGCGTTGTGCAGGCCTAAGGGTGATACAGGATGGACATTTTCTAGCGTATGCTAGAGGAGGAATGATAGTCTTCCATTTAGTTTATCGATATAAAATGAAGAGATATCCAATAAAATTTAACGATCTTCCTGTTCGCGTTAAATCAAAATAGAGTTGTATGAACAATTTCAGAAATTCAATTGACATTGGTACCAGTAATTTTAGTGACTGTACCAGGAGTTTTGAAGGCTGGTACTGGGATATACATTTCTGTGGTAACGGGGTAAACGTTCGTAAGTCAAAAATCTTAGTTTGAAGAGAACAAGGGTTAGATTATTGAGCCAAAGCTTTTTCCTATGCTCAAAGCTATTTCCCAACACTTTTTTTGTGGTTCAGGAAGCAACATTTGAATTAGGTCGCTTTACTAAAATAAAATATAGATACCTAACTTTCAGGTTGAGTCCTTAGCACAATTTCACCAAAAATTACCTTAAGAACTTTTATACTGCGATTTTTCTAACTTTGCCCTTCAAGGCCACTCAAATCCCATCTTCGCGATGGAATATGTCACGGTATATCGCATCTTTCCCAGTCGTTCCGCTAGATTTCGCATGATCGCGACCGTATCAAGCAGATATCAAGCTTGCGATCGAGCGAAGATATCACGATGCGCAGACCGTATCAAGCTTGCGATCATGCGACTTCTACCGTCAAGACAGAGAAAGACGCGAAATGCCGTGACATATTCCATCGCGAAGATGGGATTTGAGTGGCCTTGAGTGGGCAAAGTTAGAGAAATCGCAGTGTATATCATGGCATCTCTATATTTATTGACACGTTGCCTTAACAACGTCTATTCTTCGGCTCCTAAACGTCCTAAATATGTACGATCTCATGAAATGACAGGCTTGATACCATTATTTTAATGCCAAATACCGTGGGGTGTTTTGGTATATCACATTAGTAAAATATATTTCATTACAAAATGTAAAAGTTATACTTACCTTTCGGACTTGTTCCCCGTGACCAGAGATTTCAACCTGTGTGACCGTTGCACGTGAGCGCTAAGCAGCGTGTGTTGTGGGTTGCGTTGCAGGGGCGGCGGCCCGCGTCTTCCACGGCGGCGGGCGGCGGCGAGGGCGAGGGCGGCGGGGGCGGCGCGGGCGCGGGGCGGCGCGCGCCTCGTGGCGGCCCTGCTGCTCCTGCACAGCGTCTCCGTCGTCGGTGAGTAGCGCATGCGCAACCCCTCACTCAGGGCTGCCCAACACACGCGGCCGCCGCCGGATCTTTTTTTTTAAGCCAGCGACTGCTTTGAAATATTTTATCGTACCAACCAAATTCAATACAGTTGCGCATTTCATCCTATCTTTGCACATTAATGATTAACTATGTTGAATAAAAGTTGTAGCTGATATTTTTTTAGTATAATCTCAGTAGTTAGGTTAAAAATCATCTTAAATGACGGTGCGGCCCGCGTCTTCACTAGAATTTGATCTGTGGCCCGTAAGCCCATCTAAGTTGAACACCTCTACCTTAACTGGTGACGTGCGGTCTCTGAGACCGCTGAGGAAAAATAGACGCGTAGCCCTCCATTCTAGTACGTCGCAATAAGATTTTACACAGATTTTACTTCCTGTCTCTTTCTAATCTACACTCACACGCGGGGGCAGCGGATCCAGTGACAGCCGTTCGCCTTTGAGGGCCAGTTGAAGTTTCGGAGCGGTCTCGGAGACCTCACATCATCAGCAGTAGGGCTTTTCTTCCCACAGTGAATGTGCATTGCAAAGTTTTATTAATGGATAATTTTCGTGTAACAATGCATTATCATATTTAAATGAAGGTTTTTTAATGCCATGAATAATATTTCACATTATTCTTCGACTTCCTAAGATAATTAATAGTGAAGAAACAGTATGGAACAAATTATAGCCAGAAATTTACTCGGCGAGTAATAAATAACTATATTACTTTCATTTTACATATTAACAACTAATCCTTTTATGTTCTGGTTATTATAGCATTGTTAACGTGAAAACAAATTGTCAACATGAAATGGAAAACCGAACATAATCTGCCGAAAACTTTGGGGTCTCACAGACCACACGTGACCGGTAAAAGAAGTTTGAAGGCACGTCACCAGTTAACGCTTAATGCCGTGTGTCCTCTAGATAGTACCTTGAGAGTAAACAAAATATTTTACTCACCCAAATAAAAGATTGGGGGATCTAACTTTAAAAATTAATGAAGATTTTTGACAAAATATCCTTAAGAAAACATTCATTTGTTTTTATTTTTCAGTACGAATTTTATAAGCAGTAAAATTATGTTTCTCGAGAAAAATCTAATCAATATTTCCTACACCCTGACTCTAAGGCCTGGGCCTCCTGGTGGATTACCGCTCGGAGCAAGGGCCGTCCATGCGCTCTTACACCGAATGGCGCACTCACACACGCAACTGTCTGCGAGACAGGGCAAAATGGGTCAGGTTGTAATGGAATCGTAACGAGAGGTGCACGCTATGCTTCATTATGAAATTGCTGATTTTTCACGAAGGCAGTTATTAAAACTAGTGGTGCAGACATTCCCATATTAGTTTCCTATTTCCGTGAGCCTGGGCTAGCTATTCGGAACATTGCTACATACTCTTGCTAGCTGCCATCTATCGCCCCCCAAAGTATATTTTTGTGACATTTTCACAATTTTCGGTTTCCTAATGGTACAACGAAAGTAGTAATTTTAGAATATTAAAGAACACTAAAACCTAAATCGCCATTTTCTTTTTAAAATTTTATTTATTATTAAGAAAATAGCGTTTAAGCGTTACTAATAATGCGAAATGTGAAGCTCATTTTCGCAGAAAGTTTTTAAAGTTTACAGAAAACTTAATTTGAAGTCATTTGAATCACTTACACTCACAAATATAATAATGTTTACAAATTTCTGGATTGTGTATATTAAAGATGTGAGAGATGTTAAAAAATATTGCATTTGTGTAATTTTGAAAAAAACAAAAAATACCTCAAAATAAATTTTACGTCTTATTAAAGAGTGCAATAATCACTACTGTTTCAAAAGTTTGAAGAAAAAATTTGGAGCCGTTTAGGAGAAAATGGCGTTTGAGCGTTTCTGAAAATGCGGGAATTTTGAGCTAGTTTTGACAGGAAAACGGTTGAGTTTTTAAGAAACGTTACTTGACATTATTTTAACGACATGTACTGATAAATGTAATAATGCGGACAAATTGCCACTGACGTAAAATATTAATGACGTGAGAAACGGCTACATTTTTGCAATTTTTGAAAAAACAAAAGAATAGGGCAATGTGGCGTTTATGTCAGCTGAAAGAGTAAATTAGGCACTGTGTCTATCAAAAGTTTAACGAAAAAATTTGGGGTCGTTTTTGAGAAAATCGTGTTTTTGTAATTTTTTGTAATTGCTCATATTGCACACAATGTTGCGCGAAAACTAAATTTTCAAAACAATGTATATGACCTTAATGACTTACATGAGGAACAAATTGTTTTTGAAGGAAAAAACTCTATCTTTAATTTTGTAGTTGGAATAGGCCGAAAAAAGTGGAAACTTATCAATTTTCAAAAATCCAGAGCTAACCGTGAAATTAGGACCTATGCCACCTTTATAAGTGTGTTTTACGAGAAATTTGTTACAAGAAAGTTTTTTAAAAATTGGTGCCGTTTTTGAGAAAATTTTTGAAAATGTCCGGGAGCCTTTATGTAAAGTACCCCCAAATTTTACGGAATCTTTTTCAAAATCTCAAAGTTTAGAGTTCAGCCAAATCGAGAAGGGTTTCTTCAATTTGAAAACAATCCTGCGTATGGTTTAGGCGCTGGTAGTGTTCACAGACGGACGGACGGGCAGATTGACGTTTTGCTTTCAATTTGTTTTTCGGTATCAAGGACCCATAAAAGAGGTATTCTGGCTACACCACGAGTTAGGGAATTTTTTTCTTAATTTATCAAGTGGTTTTATCCATTATTTCGTTATCCGGGCCCAGCAATTAATTTTTTCTGCCGAAAATCCGCCGTTTTTTCGCGAAGC
This sequence comes from Acheta domesticus, assembly GCA_031308135.1. Taxonomy (NCBI): domain Eukaryota; kingdom Metazoa; phylum Arthropoda; class Insecta; order Orthoptera; family Gryllidae; genus Acheta; species Acheta domesticus. The sequence continues at coordinate 215,903,578 of JAHLJT010009419.1, forward strand.
ATTACATAACTTTCTCAATACTACGCATATTACTCCGTATATATAAACGTGAGACGGTAGTAATTATGTACCTAATCCGCAGTGCAGTTCATTCCGTCCATTTGAAAAGCGCGGGTCGGGTTGAAACCCTTGGGTTCAGAAGTTGGCGGTACTGACAGCCGTCAACGCCACAATATTGGAAATCAACGGCCGGTTCCACCAAATATTTTTTAAGTATGACTTACTAAAGTCATACTTAAGACTTAATGAACAGATGTGATTTAGTGAAGTATAACTTCAATGCATCCGAGAGTTGGGTGGCAATGCTTGACTCTGGGGAACCAGCCAGTGACCATAATGAACCTGCTTTGTTCTGGTTGCAAAATTTTCATCGTCGGAGAAAGAAGTGCTCATCGAATGTATAAGAAAGTGCATTTCTATATAGAAAATGAATGTAACAACAACTGAAACGTGGGATAACATATAACACAATTTTGAAGCAACGAATTACAGGATGAAATATAACAAACATTACATAAAGTTGTGGAGATGGTTAAGTGTAGGTGAAAATGGAAATGCAATGAAATGCAATTATTGAAATGGTCAGTTTGTTAATAATTAACTAAGAAGAAAACTTGGAAATTCCAATCGGTCTTCAACTATCTCCAAAACAGGTAGTGTCATCTTTGATAGGCAAAATCGGGCGCCAAAAACTCTTTCATCGAACTCTTCAAAGTCCGCATCCATCTGGGTCTACGAGAAGGATTCTCAAGGGTCTCGATTTCACAATTGGCGCAGTAATCGCTATCAAAAACAATACTCCACAATACGCTCCCTATTTGGGCTGTTTTTCAGCCGTAAAGCAACGACTTAAAATACGTCAGTGCTGCAGAGATGTGTGCTTAAATTTAAGTCTAACTTATTGTTTAAGTTCGCCTTAAAAGACTTGTGAAACGGAAACGTTTCATAAGTCTACCTTAAAATTCTTAAGACATACTCAAAATGTTAAGTAATGGTGGTGAAACTGGCCGTTAGTACGGCCCGTTGGCCTGTCCCAACAGCACGCCGTTAGTTATTGCACTTTGATCGATGCATGACCCAATGATCGATACATAATGCCTCCTGCGATAGATGAGTCGCCGCTTGTAATTGACCAGAAGAATGGAGCGCTAAGGAAGATCAGATAGAAAAAGTTTTTGAGATACACCGCCCTGATTGGGGCAAAGTATATGCATGTATAGTTAATCACTATTGGATTTAGTTTCGCGAGCAGGATAGTCACCTTAAAATGCGCTATTGAAGTGCGAAATAGTCTGGCCAATGGCGGTCTTTTTTCGTCACATTCTTTTTACTTTCCCGTATACGTACGTATACACGGATATACTTAGTATAGGGAAAGTTATGTAATGCTGCGCGAAAAAAATGGTCAATTTTCGGCGGAAAAAAAATTAATTGCAGGGCCATGAAAACGAATAAGTGGATAAAACCAGTTGCTAAATTAAGAGAAAAAAAATCCCCTAACACGTGGTTTAGCCAGAAACCCTGTTTTCTAGGTCCCTGATACCGAAAACCCAATTGAAAGGAAAACGTCCGTCTGTTCGTCCGTCCGTCCGTCCGTCCGTCCGTCTGTCTGTCTGTCTGTCCGTCTGTTTGTCTGTCCGTCTGTGAACTCCTAAACCATACGTACGATTTCTTCCAAAATGGATATTTCCCGGTCGATCTGATTCTAGTCAAAGCTTTGAGATTTTGAAAAAGACTCTTCAAAATTAACGCGTACTTTATATAAAGCCCCCCGGGGATTTTGAAAATTTTCTCAAAAAGGCTCCAAATTTTTTCTTTAAAGTTCTTGTATGAATAGAGTAAAATACACTTTTCACGTACAGCTCAGAATTTTCGAAAATTTTGAAAGTTGGAATTTTTTCGGCGTCTTTCTCCAGCTACAAAATTGAAGATAGAGATTTTTTCTTCAAATAAAATTTGTTCTGCATATTGAGTTCTTTCATAAATGTCATGTAAATGTTTTTCAAAATTTTAGTAGTTTTCGTGCAATATTGCGTGCAATATGTGCAACATTAAAAAATTACAAAAACAAGATTTTCTCTAAAACGGCTCCAAATTTTTTCTTTAAACTTTTGGTAAAGATAGTGGTAAATTTACTCTATCAGATGACATTAAAGCCATATTGTTCTATTGGTTGGTTTCTTCAAAAATTACAAAAATGTAAATGTTTTTACTTGTCTCTCACGTCGTTAATATTTACATTATCGACGATTTTTTCACATTATTATATTTATGAGTATATATGCTTTAAATAATGTCAAGTAAAGGTTTCGAAAACAGTACCGTTTTTCTATGAAAAGTAGCTCAAATTTCGGCATTTTCAGAAATGTTCAAACGTCATTTTCTCATATATGGCTGCAAATTTTTTTTAAACTTTTGTAACAAATACTGATAATTACACTCTTTAATATGACGTAAAGTGTATTTTGAGTTGTTTTTTTTTTGAAAAATAATATAAATGTAATTTTTTTGAAAGATCTCTCACATCTTCAATATGCACATTATCCGCAATTTGTAAATATTATTATATTTGTGAGGGTAAGTGCTTCAAATAAAGTATTTTGAAAACTCAAAACTTTTCTGTGAAAATGAGCGACTAATTTCGCATTTTTAGTAGTGCTAAAACGCCATTTTCTCTTAAACGGCACAATTTTTAAAAGAAAATTACCATTTACGGCTAGGTTTTTGTGTTCGTTGATATTCTAAAATTAATATTTTCGTTCTACCAATAGGAAACCGAAAAATTAAGAAAATGACAAAAAAATGTACTTTTGGCGGTGATAGATGATAGCTGGCAAGAAAGAGTATGTGGCAATTCCGAATAGGTAGCGAGGAGCCAAGGAAACAAAAAACTAATACGGGAAAGTCTGTAGCACCACTAGTTTTACTTACGTGTGCTTATGAGGCTACGAAATGCGAGTATATCTAGTCATCAGATGGGCTATTTCGTGCTCCCGGGCGTGTCTACTGCTGCGGGCATTAGTTCCGTAGGAGGAGCGCGCGTCCTTCGAGTTGCCCCCCCCCGGACGGTGAGATTCAGCGCAGACCTACACGTCGGATTGCAGGGTTTTGTCAATCCGTCGGGACACCGCCCCAGCCGGACAAGCTCTGAGGCCTCATTCACAATGCGGACTTAAACGTAAACGTAACGTAGCCGCAAAACCTAGAAATGAGTTATTAAGCGAGACCATTCACGATGCCTTGACGTAATTGTTGACGTAAGACCGTAAACTTAAGAGTTCGCAAGCTCCAAGCTTTTACGCTAAGTTTACGTCGAATTCTACCAAAGACTAATCAGAGACCAGCATGGAAGTTCGATTTCAGATTGTGTTCAGGTAGTTTGTGGTTATTGCATTGTTATTGTAATGTTGAGAACTAGTTTACGAACGCTTTTAATGCGTGTAGTGAATTCAGTGTAAGAATTTGAACAATTTTTATTGTGACTTTAACCTGACATGGTGAATAAACTAATTATGTGTGTGTGAGCACTACCACAACAGCTATCCGCATACAGATAAGAACAAATCGATAGGAATGTCGAAGAAAAAGCTGGAAATTATAGTGGAAAGATCTTTTCATTACGCTAGAAACGAATCGATCAAGTTGCTATACGTTGAATTCTGATTGGTTGAGGCGAAACATACGTTTCAGCTTACGTTCGTCATGGTGAAAGCTTGTTTTTACGTGTAAATTTTACGTCCAAGTTTAGAGCATTACGTTACGTTTAAGTTTAGAATAGAATAGAATATTTATTTCGCTACTTAGGATACATGAAATAATTCCGGTGGTAGCGTTTTCTAATCAATTAATCTACATAAAACAAACATCAAACAACTATATAAATACAACAAATACTCAAAATGAACATCAAACAACATTACTGAATACAATTTTATTATATTAATATATTAACCCTATGCTAAAGCTAACCTTGATATAAAATAACAAGAATAATACAAAAAAAATTAATTTTAATGTTAACATATTCTTAAAAAAAACAATTTATTTAATATAATTTAATTCAATTTAATCCCATTAATTTACATTAAATTATTAATTTAATTTAATTTGCGTTGCGACTGCGGCCTAAGCTCCCGGCGCGTGTGGTGCGTGGTGCGCAGGGTGCATGCCGGGCGGCGGCGGCGGCGCGGCGGCGGGCGCGCCCGAGAACGTCACCGTCATCTTCTTCAACGCCACCACCGTCTCCGTCACGTGGGCGGCGCCCGACCGCGCAGACAAGTACGACGTCACCTACAAGCCCACCGACGCCAGGTAGGTACCCCACGCCCACGGCGGGAGCTCATGACCCGACCCGACCCGACCCATTCCAACAAAACCCAACCCAAGCCAACCAACCCAACCCGACTCGACCCAACCCAACCCGACCCGACCCAACCCGACCCAACTCGACCCGACCCGACCCGACCCAACCCGACCCAACCCGACCCGACCTAACCCAGCCCGACCTGACCAAACCAGACCCGACCCGACCAGATCCAAGCCAACCCGACCCGACCCAACCCAACCCAACCCGACCCAAACCGACCCAACCCAAACCGACCTAACCGAACCCAACCCAACGCAACCCGAACTGACACAACCCAAACCAAACCGACCCAACACAAACCGACCCGACCCGACCCGACCCAACCCAACCTAATTACACTACATGCCTTACTTCACGCTTCGCTACACATTTCCAAGTTGTCGACGGGGCCCTGGCTTTCGCAATCTACGTAAAAAGAATTGAGCCTATGTAATGCATTTCTTCCGAAGCTTTTTACGCCAAAATGCGTCTTGCAAACACATAAGAGGCGTCAATCTCTGGCTGTCACCTCTCTTTAGCCGGAGCCATGTGGTTCATGCCGTAATGAGCCTCATGAATTCCGAAACGATTCGTTCGACTTCACAGTTTTATTCACACCGTCTCATTAACGTGCAAATTAGCCAGCTACTACCAATACGAGCTCTATTTCGAATTTAATTCGCAGCATTTGCATTATTGCATGACAATACATCACACAACTACAATATTCATTCGTTTTGATTTTTTTACATGCAGACAGGCCAACAAGGACCACGCGAATATCACTTCCTATAGTTTCCTTCTTTCTCCTCCAGAAGTTCTTCATCCTGTTCGACTGCGCAACTCTTCTTTCAGCAGTCCATTCTCCTGTTTTCTTCTTCTCACTGACAAGAAATTTGAAAAGTCAAAATTCAAAAAGTTTGTTTCTATATTCTTTTCGATTAGTCAGTCTTGTTCAGTAATTTAAAATTTTTCCATTTCTTCCTTCATTTGTTTGATGTAGCCTCCTTGACCTTTGTAGTTCCAGATTTTATCAAAAATTTGGTTGTTTAACCTTGATTGGTCCATACAGACCATATGTCTGTAGAACTGTGGTCGTCGTTTTCTAATCATCACTTCTAGGTCTCCCGTTTTACTATAAATTTCTGCATTAGATCTCAATCTATAACCTTCCTGTTTTCTCTTGGACCATAAATCCTTCTGAAATTTTTTCTCTCTATAATCAGCAAATTTTCTATTCCAATTATGCTTGTAGTTTCCATGCCATACAAGATGACTGGTCTAACAACTGTCCTGTAAGTCGTAATTTTGCATTGATAGACAAATGCTTTTTATGATACACATTTCGTGTGCAAAAATTTAATCGTTCCATTTTCTGTTTTCTGATTTTAATAGCCATTTTATCCGTCCCATTTTTGCTAATTAATTCTCCAAGATATTTAGTAACCTTGTGGTAATAGTCAGTAACGTTGATGTTCCCATAATCTGTTTATACTGTTTTCTTGATGTATTTATGATCATGTGTCATAATTTCAGTTTTATCAAACGAGATTTCTAAGCCCGCTTTTCCACTGTTTCTTTTAATTGATTAATTTGATTAATAGCTTCTTGTTCTGATTCTGCAGTGCTAAATGATCAGCAAATGCTGAACATTTAATTTGGATGTTCATGTTCTTTGTACCAATTTTTGCCCCTGAATCATTCTTATTCCAAAATGTCCCCATGGCTTTATTCAAGACCACATTAAAAAGCATTAGTGAAAGACAGTCCCCTTGTCTTAGCACTGTGTTTACATGGAAGAGCTTACTGACCTCACCTCGAAATTTAACTTTCAAAATCGTATTAGTTAATGTAAGTTTTATTAAATGTATGTTTTGGGGTCAACTTGGTATTCCTTTAACGCACCAAAAACAGTTATTCGTTCGTTATTGGATTAAGAAACAAATTAATTAGAACTTCGAAAATTCAAAATCCTTCCCAGTTCAAATCTTTTTGTGTTGGTTGCCCCCCGGCAATTTTAAAACTGTAATGAATTCATTCAGAGTTTCTGAAGTAATTTTTCATCTCTAATGAGTAACTATACACTCAAAGTCGACTTAAGTAAATTACGTTTGAAAATATTATCTCTGTAATTGAAGGTTTATGGGAGCTAGAGCAAGTGAACAATTGACTGTCTAGAGCGGAATTTACGTAATTTTACTTAGCCTTTTTCACATCCACATGCATAGAAAAATAATTCAAATCATTTGCAGTCAGACACATCGCACACCCCTCCTTCTCGCACCCAATAAAGCCTTCCGCCGGAAAATGTCTCATGGGAAGATAATACACTTTTGGTGAAAGAATAACTTAAAGAAAGTTGCAGCTGAAAAACATGAGTTTTGTAAGTAAATTATATATTTATTTAGTTAATTAATTAGTTGCCAACAACAGGGCAAAGCCCCAATTACAGTAGGCATTACAAGAACAAAAATAATAAAAACAACAGTTTCAAATGAAATCACAAAACTAAATTACAGAAACCCAATTACAAGAATACACATTTTTTCACAAACTGATAAATATAACACACCAGTAAGATAAACATAAATGGAAATATTTTATCATCAAAACAGTCATTACAAAAAAGGAACAAAGATTATTATAAAATGACAATATTACAAAAATGGAAAACGAATTTTCAAAATAAATGGGACATAATAGCGAGCAATACTTAAAATAATAAATCCATATTCAGTGATCATTCAGTATTTTATTTAAATTCTGTTTATATTTTAAAAAAGAAAAACTTAAGTCTAAATCCCACACCCTACTGAATTCTTTTAATTTAGAAGACATTCTGAAGGGTGAAGAATATTTGTGTAATGTTGTATTCGGTTTCTTGAAATATAATAACTATCGCCCTCTTAAATTTGATACTTGTGTATTAAATGACAATTGTGACAGAAATTCACTGTCATCTGATAAATCAATAACTACTTTAAATTTAAAAAAAATTGTTCACCAAAGATTTCTATTGGCAAGAGTCGTTAAATTGAATTATCTAAAATATTATAAGAAATTTCATTAGCAGATTGCTTGAACTTTTTGTAATATAAATACCTCAAGAATCGTTTTTGAATTTTTTTCCAATTTAGTTACTTCGTGATATGCAATAAGGAGCGCACACACTGTTGCGTTCTACGAGGAAATGTGACTTCGATTTTCCGATCAATTCTAGAAAACAATACGAACGTCTCCTCCAACAGGAAACAATGCTATTCAGAGCTGCCGACAGAACAGTCGTTTGAGCGCCCCATTTCGGGCGTCGTTACCGGCAAGGGCTGCGTCCTCGTTTTCGAAGATTGTGAAGTAATTGGGGGATGAAATTGTTGCGAGATTGTCTCCGCGCCAGACAGAGACAGGAGAGTCGGCAGAATCTTCTAAGTCAGGGCTTTCCAGCTGGCGGCTCGCGGACCTCATGCGGCCCGCCGGATCTTTTTGTGCGGCCCGCAACTGCTTTGAAAAATGTATTATAGCAACCAAACACAATACAATTGCACAATTCATCTTATTTTTATTTCATGATGTATTAATTTTCTCGTACTGTGTACTACATTAATCATTAACTATGTTAGATATTTATTATTTCTGCAGGTAGATTTACAACCTGGTGGCAGAACACTACAATGTATATATTGCATTAATTTTGAAACAATAGTAATAATAATAATAATATGATAACAATAAACAACTAATAAATACACGACACTTCACTTGGACTTCATTTCGCTTTCTACATCTCCATTTAACTACACTTCACAACACGTCACGACACTCCAATTCAAATGCTACTTTGAATATAATTAAATATATTTATCAAGCAATGCATTTAAAAGTAATTATCACTAAACTAATGACTCAAATACAATAATAATAATAATAATAATAATAATAATAACAATAATAATAATAAATAACTGTTTTAATAAACCTAACTTACTAATTAATAACGTTATCAAACATCATTAGCCGTTGAATAAAAGTCGTATCTAATAAATATTTGTTTCAGTATAATCTCAGTAGTTACGGCAAACCATCTTCAATGACGGTGCGACCCGCGTCTTAACTAGAATTTGATACGTGGCCCGAAAGCCCTTCTAAGTTGGACGACCCTGTTCTAAGGGCCAGGTACGCGGTTTTATGTAAATTCAGAGAAGAACAGACGCTGGAAAAGAAGCGAGAAAGAAGGCAAGAGAGGAAAGGACAAACGCGAAGAGAGAAGGTTCGTGGGAGAAGGCGCTCCGTGATCCGGAGATAACAGCCGCATTCGAGCTGAAAGATGCATGGCGCTGACGGCTGAAGGTCGCCCGAAGACGAGAGCCTAAAGAGGCAAGAGTAGGGGCAGGGGGAGAACTCGGGTCTTTAACGACAAAGCGATAGCTTCCAATGTGCGATGAAAGGGCTACGAAATTTGACTCGAAATCTCTGCTTGAAGTAGGAGAGGAACATTTAATTACGCACATTTTACGAATTAATGATATACCAGTGTATTGAATTCACGAGCAGAAAAAATAACCTATTGAATTCAACTGCTACAAAATACAATATTTGAGGCACTTGCTTACTCCAAAGTGATTTGAAGATTTTTTATTTATTTAATTGATTTTAGATCGCTCTAAAACTACTTGGTCATCAGCGATCGAAATCTATTTTAAAATTTCACATAATACTAAAATGTACATTCTTATTTACATAGCAATATTTCTTAGTATTATATTTTAACTATATCATGCGAATTTTTATTAACAAGAAAGGAAATATTATATACATTTTTCTAATTTTGAGGCCCATAGAAATTTAATAATTTTGTCACATTCTGAAGTGGAGTTTAATAGAGAATTGATTTGAAGAATATTTAGCTTGTATAGAATGAATAAAAATATCAATACATGTAGAGAATGACCAGGATAGCATATGGGTGCTCTCAATCTCTCGTGTCTGTAGTTTCATCTGATCAAGGCTGAAGGCCACATTCCTGAGCGGAACTAAAAAAAGAGCTATGAATCATGCATTTTTCAATCAATCCTTAAACCCATCTTTGAGGTTATCTAGTAACTCTGAACTTAAAAATGTTTCGTATTAAGTTAATTAATTTTTATATTCACATTTTGTACTTTGTTCTTCTTCGTATTTATCTTCTTCCAATATACGCCGCCTCGGACTACGCCTACCTGCATACTGCCTTTACCGGGGCTCAGTAATATTACCTCGGTAGCAGAGCATAAAACATCATTAGGGGTGGATCAGCATTTAGATGGATCCCATTTTTATCTCCCAGGGTTGTTAGCTCTAGGAGTATGGAAGATGAAATGATAGTGAGGGGTGAAAGGACGGCACACACATGTAGACATACACAAATAAACCCATGTCCGAGGCGAGACTCGAACCCACGACCCTCCGGTCCGAGTTCGCCACGACACTACTGCTTTAGCGATCTCGGCCACGGGGCCGACCTTCTTCTTCCTTTTATTATTATTATTTTTCCATCACATCACGACTAAAAATGTTATGAGTCACCTGACTATAAAATTTACTCCAGGTTGCAACCAGCTACCTAAGGAGCAGATCCGGTGATTATCAGTGCCTCTACAGTACTTTACGCAAAATGTGGGCTGTTCCAAATAAAGCTATTTCTTGCACTTCACAGTCTTTTGCATTACAAGGGAGTTTAGACAAGCTCTTACTCAAATATTTGCGGAACAAATCCCAGAGCTCCGATAACTATCGGGACCACCTGTGCTTTTACGCCCCACATTCGGCTGATCACGATTTCCAAACTCTTGTATTTAAGACGTTTCTCTGCCTCCTTGGTAACGACGTTTTGATCCCAAGGTACAGCAACATCGACGATTTTTTCGCCAAATCCCGGATAACTATATCCGGTTTGTTTGCCGCTATCGTGCGATCAGTTTGAATTTGTTGGTCGTACAATATTGTACACAATCCAACAGACGTCACCGTTTTTGTAGAGTGTTCGTACCACTTGGGGCATGTCTTTGGAACTTCGAGGGCGGTACAGATCTGCCAGTGGAGGTAGCTACACACCCTGTCATGTCTTTTCAGGTATTCGGTCTTTGCTAGAATTGGACAAGCTGAGACAATATGATCAATGGTTTTTACTTGCTCCTGGCAAATGGCTCAGGAGTGTATTTGTAATATGGTGTTCTGTTACCCATCAAAAGGTTATTATTATGGCATAGTTGCTGATGAACCACTTTACAAACGTCATCATGTCGTTTTGTATATTCTGAGGATGCTAGAGAGCTGCATCCACTGATTATATGATCTATATTTTCTCTTTGTTCTCCACATCGTCGACATTTGTCATTACGAACGTTGGTGTCTTTCAGGATAAATTTACGGTATTTTTAGTTGTTACTACTTGATCCTGAATAGCTGTTATAAAACCCTCTGTTTCAGCAAAAAGCTCTCCCATGCATAACCATTTTATTGATGCCTTACGGTCCATAAGTTCTCCCTCTATCTGATACGGGTAGCGTCCATGAAGTTGCTTCTCTTTCCAGTTGTTGATTTTCATTTCATTATCATTATTATTATTATTATTATTATTATTATTACTATTATTATTCCATTACATCACGACTATAGATGTTATGTGTCGGCTGAATATGAAATCTACTCCAGGTTGCAACCAGCTACCTAAGGAGTAGATCTAGGAACTGTCGGTGCCACTACAATACTTTGCGCAAAATGTGGGATGTTACAAATAAAGCAATTCCTTGCACTTCACAGTCTTTTGAATGACCGGGGAGTTTAGACAAGTTCTTACTCAAATTTGGCGGAACAAATCCCAGAGCTCCGATAACTATCGGTACGACCTGTGCTTATAAGCTGATCTCGATTTCCAAACTCTTGTATTTATGACGTTCCTCTGCCTCCTTGGTAACGACGTTTTGATCGCAAGGTACAACTACATCGTCAAGTAGACAATTTTTTCTCTAAGTCCCGGATAACTATATCCGGTTTGTTTGCCGCTATCGTGCGATCAGTTTGGATTAATAGGTCATACAATATTGTACACTATCCAACAGACGTCACCAGCTTTGGGGAGTGATCGTACCACTTGGGACATGTGAAGGTAACTACACACCCTATCGTGTCTTTTTAAGTATTCGGTCTTTGCTAGAATTGCACAATCTGAGACACTATGATCAATGGTTTTTACTTGCTCCTGGCAAATGCGGCATTTATCATCTTGGGAACCGCTTTATCTTAATGCCATGTTCTCAACGCCTGATCTTAGACAGCTATTACAAGTGCTTCCGATTCTGGCTTCATTCTTCCCCTTTTAAGCCACATAAATGATTGATCTTTATTGATCTGCACCTTGTCCATTCTTTTTAGATATTGTCCGTGGAGTGGTTTGTCTCTCCACGATTTCTTTAACATTTTCTGTGTCTCAAATTTCATGTTAAGTAGCATCAGAAGTTCAGTGTCTCTGTCATTCTGGTTGTCTTGCATAGTCTTGTTCGCAATGCTTCTTGCTAACTTACAATGCCTCTGTTTCCCATTCTTCGGTCAGATTTCATGACCTGCCTCATTAGTGTGTCATCTTGATGGCTGACGACATACTTTCCCATCCCGGTTATTGCATTGTGCCAGGAGGCTTCAATTTGTCTCAGGCCTCTTCCTCCTTCCTTACGTGACACATAAAGTCTATGTACATCAGCTCGGGGGTGGGCAACATGATGCATTGCAAGCAATTTTCTGGTTTTTCGATCCATGATGCGAATTTCCTGTTCAGTCCAGTCTACTAGTCCGAAATTGTATTCGGCTACAGGCACCGCCAAACTACCTATTGCTGATATTTTATTCCTTGAGTTCAGAGCGGACTGCAGGACAAGTCTCACTCGTCTATAATACTCCCTGCGAATTCTCTCTTTCATTGTGTCGTTCGAGATGGTCTCACATTCTTCATGCCCAGATATTTGTAAGTTTTACCTGGCTCAAGATCTTGAATCACAGTGTGTCTATCAACTTCAATGTTCTCGGACGTGGTCATTTTGCCTCTTTTTAAGTTGGCTTTTGCACACTTGTCGAGACCAAACTTCATGCAGATGTCATTGCTAAAATCATTGATGACAGACAGCATTTGGGAGAGAATCGCTTCATTCTTAGCAAAAACTTTAAGTTCATCCATGTAAAATAAATGTGATACAGGAATTTCATCACCATGGAGCTTGTAACCAAAGTCAGTGTGCGACAGCTGTCTTGATAGAGGAATCAAAGTAATGCAAAACAGCAGAGAGGATAGTGAATCCCCTTGAAAAAGTCCCCTGTTAATCTGAATACTTCTGGTTTCTACTACTCCCTTTCCACTGTGGATTAGTAACCTGGTGCTCCACGACTTCATACTAGCCTTGCAAAACTCAACAAGTCTAGGATGAAATCGATAGATCTCCAGGGTCTTCAAAATCCAATCATGTGGTACAATGTCAAAGGCCTTCTGGTAGTCAATCCAAGCCATGCTTAAATTACGTTTTCGTTTCTTTACATCATTCAAAATTATTTAATGAGAAGTAAAATTTCCTTAGAGCCATAGGAACCTTACGACATCCTTTCTGTTCAACTGGCAACAGATGGTTCTTCTCTAGGTGCCTATACATTTTGTCAGCAATGGCTGCAGTTATAAGTTTGTACATTACTGGCAAGCAACTAATTGGCCTGTAGTTCTTCGCCAAAGAGCTGTCTCCTCCTTTGGGTAGCAAATACGTAATGCCGCGAGTGAGCCATTCGGGGAGTTCCTTAGGGTTTTCTAAAATTTTATTAACAGCCTTTGCAAGATGAGAATGTAGTGCTGTTAATTTCTTAATCCAATAAATCTGGATCTTATCAACCCCAGGGGATTTCCAGTTTCCAATATTCTTAATTGTTTGGCATAGGTCCTCTTTCGAGAATCCTTGAACATGTTCCACTGTTTCCACGAGTCCATTGGCAGCATCAACTTCAGATTGGAGCCACGATGCGTCTTTGTTGTAGAATCTGGTTTCCTCCCAGATTCCTGACCAAAATGTTTCGACGTCATCTTTTGAAGGAGAGGCAGCATTGCCATTCGGTTTTTCAGTCTGACTGCGATAGAATCTCTTCGCGTCTGTTTCAAACAACCGGTTCTGTACACGGAAATCGATTATACGTTTGTACCGTCTTATTGGTTGAGCCCATGCTTGGATTTTTTCTTTTAGATTTTCAGCTACCATTAGCCTTGTTGTGTCATTGTAAATTAGGTATTTTTGTTCAACATGGAGTATTTTTTGTTGAACTTTGTACGTGTGGTTTGACTTAGAAGATGCCTCGGCTAGGAGTGATATTTCACGCCGTGTGTCGGCTATCCGTTTCATAATTCTTTTCATCCACGGAGGTACGGAGCTTTTTACTCTGTCTGGCTGTCGGCCATCGGTGTTCTTGGCTGGTCCCAAGATTATCTGAGATACTAGATATCCAGTTGCATACACGATGTGATTGATTTCAGTAATATGTAGATCTCTACTTGAGGTCTGTACAACCTCATTTAAGACAGATTTCGCTGTTTCTATCACTCTAGTAGCTTTAGCATTTTCGTAAATTCTCCTCAACGGTGCACGAGATTCGAATGGAAGTAGACGAACTCGTTCTATCTCGCGTCGGAGGATGTCCCGCATCATGTCCTTATCGTGTGACTCATGGCCAGATGAATTTTCACCACTGTCGGATGTTTCATTTGGAAGAGATGAACCTTGAAGGAGATCATCGTTTTCAGGGATATTAGATGGTTGTAAATGTTCGTCATGTGGTCATGTGAATGGTTTGATTGATGAACATACTCTGCCTTTGTCTTGATGTCTGCAAGTTGTTCTGCTGTGAATTTTCCACTGCTGAGTATGTATCGTCATTGACTGGCAAGCTTCTTTGAGTCTAGTGTAGATCTCATATCTGGGTTCCGCTCTCTCCATATCTTAAAAACTTCTATTTCTGAGCCCCCATTTTTCGCTTTTGCATAGTAAAAGCACCACATCACCTCCATTAATTCATCCCAGGCCCATCTCTGACGATGGCTTCGAGCTACTGCCGGCTCTGGGTCCCTGGGACTAACATCCATGGGATGGCCAGATGTCGACAAGGTGACATTAGCTCGGTTCCTGAGCAGGTATGGGACATTGGTAGAACAAAGCACGTTAAGGTTCATTACATTGCTTGTTCTATCCATTTTGCTCATTGGTTTCAAGTGAAGATTCGCAGGTAGCAAGTTCGAGTTCGCAGATCACACTTAACATTTGGGTTGTTTCCTGCGATCCGTTACTGCGACCCATAGTGGCCTCGGGGCATCCCCCCGCAGGGCCCAGCAAGGGGTCCCTCCGATCGCCAGTTGGCATTACTAAACCCTACGGGATTTTCACTGACTGCTGAAGGCAGCCTCCTTCGCTGGCTAATGCAAGGTTCGGGCCTCCACTCTAATCAGTGGCCTGGTGTGCCAACCCAGTTTCTCTCCTGTAGTTATTATTATTATTATTATTATTATTATTATTATTATTATTATTATTATTATTGCTTCATATCACGAGTACAAATGTTATGAGTATGTGAGTATAAAATCTACTCCAGGGTGCAACCAGCAACCTAAGGAGCAGATCTAGGGACTGTCGGTGCCTCTACAATACTTTGCGCAAAATGTGAGCTGTGCCAAATAAAGCGATTTCTTGCACTTCCCAGTCTTTTGAATGACCTAGAAGTTTAGCCAAGTTCTTACACAAATTTTGCGGAACAAATCCCAGAGCTCCGGTAACTATCGGGACGACCTGTGCTTTTACGCCCCACATTCGGCTGATCTCAATTTCCAAACTCTTTTATTTAAGACGTTTCTCTGCCTTCTTGGTTGCGACATTTTCATCGCAAGGCAAAGCAACATACACAAGCAGACAAATTTTTTCTCAAAATCCCGGATAACAATATCCGGTTTGTTTGCTGCTATCGTGCGATCCGTTTGAATTTGTTGGTCGTTCAATATTGTACACAATCCAAACGATGTCACCGGTTTTGGTGAGTATTAGTACCACTTGGGGCATGTGTTTGGAACTTCGAGGGCGGTACAGATCTGCCAGTGAGGTAGCTACACACCCTGTCGTGTCTTTTTAAGTATTCGGTGTTTGCTAGAATTGGACAAGCTGAGACAATATGATCAATGGTTTCTACTTGCTCCTGGCAAATTCGACATTTGTCCTCTTGGGAAATTTTGAGAACGGCTTTATCATAATGTCGTGTTCTCAACGCCTGATCTTGAGCAGCTACTAGAACTGCTTCCGATTCTAGCTTCATTCCTCCCCTTTTAAGCCACATGCGTCATTTGTCATCTTGGGAAATTTTGAGAACCGCTTTATCATTATGTCGTGTTCTCAACGCCTGATCTTGAGCAGGTACTAGAACTGCTTCTGATTCTGGCTGCCTTCTTCCCCTTTTAAGCCATATAAATGATTGATATTTATTGAACTGTACGATCTCTCCACGATTTCTTTAACATTTTTTGTGCCTCACATTTCATGTTTAGTAGCACGAGAAGTTCAGTTTCTGTGTTATTCGACGTGTCTGCCTAGTTTTCTAGGCAATGCTTCTTACTACACTAACAATGCCTCTGTTTCCCATTCTTCAGTCAGATTTCATGACCTGCCTCATTAGATGGTCATCTTAACAACTGACTACATATTTTCCCATCCCGACTACTGCGTTGTGCCAGGAGGCCTCAATTTGTCTGAGTCCTCTTCCTCCTTCCTTAGATGCCACATAAAGTCTATGTACATCAGCTCGAGGGTTGGCGACATGATGCATTGTTAGCAATTTTCCGGTTTTTCAATCCTTGATGCAAATTTCTTGCTCAGTCCAGTCTACTAGTCCGAAACTGTATTCGGCTAAAGGCCCCGCCAAACTACCTATTGCTGATATTTTATTCTTGGGATTCAGAGCGGACTGCCGGACCAATCTCACTCTTCTGTAATACTCTTTGCGAATTCTCTCTTTCATTGTGTCGTTCGAGATGGTCTCACATCCTCTCCCTAAAAGCGCATCCTCTCCCTAAAAGCGCAAATCACATGACACCTGTTGATTTCCGTCCCATCAGTATCTTGCCAACAATATCAAAAGTTCTTGCAAAGATTGTCAGGAAACAGATCGAGCATCGCCTTCAAAATTTCAGTATTTTAAATAAAGACCAGTCAGGTTTTAAACCGGGTAAAAGCCCAAGAACTGCGCTTCTTATCAATGGATCTTATCAATCTCGGGGGACTTCCAGTTTCCCATGTTCTTAATTGCTTGGAAGAGGTTATCTTCCGAGAATTCGTGAACATCTTCCACTGTTTCCACCAGTTCATCGGCAGCACCAACTTCAGATTGAATCCAAGATGCGTCTGTGTTGTAGGATCTGCTCTCCTCCCAGATTCCTGACCAAAATGCTTCGACATCATCTTTTGAAGGAGTTACAGCATTGCCATTCGGTTTTTGAGTCAGATTGCGATAAAATCTCTTCGCGTCTGTATCAAACAACCGGTTCTGTACACTGAAATCTATTCTACGTTTGTAACATCTAATTCCTTGAGCTCATGCTTGAATTTTCTCTTTTAGCTTCTCAACTACCATTAGCATGCTTGTGTCATTTTCAATTCGGTATTTTTGTTCAACATGGAATATCTTTCGTTGAACTTTAGTGGTGTGCGTTGATTTAGAAGATGCCTCGGGTAAGAGTGATATTTCACGCCGAGTATCGGCAATCCGTTTCATAATTATCTTCGTCCATGGGGGTACTGGGCTGTTTACTCTGTTTGGCTGTCGGTCGTCGGTGTTCCTTGCTGGCCCCATAATTATCTGAGATCGTACCAGATATCCAGTTGCATACACGATGTGATTGATATCAGTAATATCTAGATCACTACCTGGGGTCTGTACCACCTCATTTAAGACAGAATTTGCTGTCTCTATCACTCTCTTAACTTTGGCATTTTCGTATATTCTCCCTAACGGTGCACGAGATTCAACTGAAAATTGACGAACTCTTTCTATCTCGAGATTGCGCATCGTGTCCTTCTCGTGTAATTCATTGCCAGATAAATTTTCACTACTGACGTGTGTTTCATTGAAAAGAGATGAACCTTCAACAGATCCATCGTTTTCAAATTCTACATGTTCGTCATATATGTGGTTCGATCGAAGAGCATCCTTCCTATTTCTCTGAATGTCAGCAAGTTGTTCTGCAGTGAATTTTTCACTGCTGAGTATGTATCGTCGTTGACTGGCAAGCTTCTTTTAATCTAGGGTAGGTTTCATATGTGGGTTCCGCTCTCTCCATATCTTAAAAACTTCTATTTCTAAGCCCCCATTTTCCCTTTTGCACAGTAAAAGCACCACATCACCTCCTTTAATTCATCCCGTGTCCATCTCTGACGATGGCTTCGAGCTACTGCCGGCTCTGGGTCCTTGGGACTAACATCCGTGGGATGGCCAGATGTCGACAAGGTGACATTAGCTCGGTTTCTGAGCAGGTATGGGACATTGGTAGAACAGGGCACTTTAAGGTTCATTACATTGCTTGTTCTATCCATTTTGCTCATTGATTTCAAGTGAAGATTCGCAGGTAGCAAATTCGAGTTCACTGATCACACTTAACCTTTGGGTTGTTTCCTGCCATCCGTTACTGCGACCTATAGTGTCCTCGGGGCATCCCCCCGCAGGGCCCAGCAAGGGGTCCCTCCGATCGCCAGTCGGCATTACAGCCTCCTTCGCTGGCTAATGCAATGTTCGGGCCTCCACTCTAATCAGTGGCCTGGTGTGCCAACCCAGTTTCTCTCCTGTACCCTGTATGGACCGACAAAAGGAAGTCTAAATGTTTATGACTCTTCCCTCTCTACTTACTTCCCACTCTCCTCAAAAGAGTACTTCTTCATCTGACCCCTCACCTTCAACCTATTCAGCAAGGGAGGCCCTACCGGTAGCTAGGCTACCACTGACATAGCTCTCAGTCTCATGGGGGTACTCAAGCTCCACCACCAACTGTAAGGTCGTGGTGTTGGAGCTTGAGTACCTCTGTAAGGTCAAGGTCGTGGTGGTGGCAACTCCCTAGGTGGAGTTGTTGTTGTTATTATTATTATTATTATTATTATTATTATTATTACATAACCAATCTTACAATTTATTGTTTCATAATCAATTGTCTCTTAAACATATTATTTAAAATTTTAAATACCAATAATTCGATTGAAGTGAATAATTGAAAGACGTAATTGCTCCTGGTTGCAGAATCTCGATCTTGATCATCGTTCGCATCTTAATCTCAAGTGCAAATATCGGAATAGTGCATTGTTTATATATGAATAGGAAATGTTTCAGCTTATATCACCTAAATGTTACATGTAGAAGAACATTACTTTTGACATAAATTATTATTATAAGACTAGTATTACTATTATTGTTAACTTCTTGGAATTGAGTTATATATTTTAACTTATAAGTAATATTTTTGATCACTTAAGAATAAGCCTAGAAATAGTAAAAACCAAATTTTACAAGAGAAGAACATATCTTGCTATCCTGAAATAATTTGAAATACCTTTCTAATATTCTAATGAATACTAAGTAACATACGTTAAATATGAAAATAAGACTATTTATTCAAAGTGCAAGAACGGTAAAATCTCGTCCTATATGGCAATTTTCATTGAAAAATTTGGAGCCTTCAATATGACCGAGAATATGGCGTTTCAGCGCTACTGTAAGGGCGAAATTTTAAGCTCTTTTTCACAGAAAAGTTTTGAGATTTTGAAAAACATTATTAGACGTCATTCGAAGTGAAACTCACACACAACAATGTTTACTAATTGCTGAAAATGTGCAATTAATGGTGTGAAAGATTTTTCAAAAAATTACATTTGTGTAATTTTTGAAACAACGAAAAAAAGACCTCAAAATGAACTTTACGCCAGAATAAAGAGTGCAATTAGCACTATGAGTTTGAAGAAAACATTGGGAGCCATTTAGGAAAATATGACATTTGAGCGTTTCTGAAAATGCGGAATTTGGGGCTAATTTTCATGTTCTCGAGAAACTTTACTTGACATTATTTAAATCACATGAACCCATAAATATAATAATGTGAAAATATCGCCGCTAATGTAAATATTAATGGCATGAGAGACAAGTCAGTAGTAATTTTTGGAAAAACAAAAGAGTAGAGCAATGTGAGGTTTATGTCATCTCATTGAGTACATTTAGCTCTATCCCTACCAAAAGTTTAATGGAAAAATTTATAGTCGTCTTTAAAAAAATCTTGTATTCGATATTTTTTCAAATTGCCCATATTGTCCGCAATGTTGTGCGTAAACTACTATGTTTTAATGTATCTGAACTTAAAGAAAAAACTTACTATGGAGAACAAAATTCATTTGAAGGAAAAATCCCCATATTCAATTTTGTAGTTGGAGAAACATGCCGAAAAAAATGCAAACTTTCGCAATTTTCGAAAATTCAGGGTTGAAACCTATGTCCATGCGCGGGCGCGGGCGGGGGCGCAGGCGGGGGCGGGGGTGCGGGCAGTGGCGCGGGCGCGGGCGGGG
The DNA here is from genome assembly GCA_031308135.1 of Acheta domesticus. Classification (NCBI taxonomy): domain Eukaryota; kingdom Metazoa; phylum Arthropoda; class Insecta; order Orthoptera; family Gryllidae; genus Acheta; species Acheta domesticus. The sequence goes on from JAHLJT010009419.1 coordinate 215,923,552, forward strand.
GCGGGGGCGCGGGCGGGGGCGCGGGCGAGTGCACGGGCGGGGGCGGGGCGCGGGTGGGGGCGCGGTCGCGGGCGGGGGCGCGGTCGCGGGCGGGGGCGGGCGGGCGGGGGCGGGGGCGCGGGCGGGGGTGCGGGCGGGCGAACGCTATCTTTAGGCTTCCCGCAGACATTTCTGACGCCGAGCGTATCGGCGCTTATTGACTTAGCGCCGCCCCCGACGCACGGTTCCCATTTGCGAACGAGCGCCAGGGCGGCTTCCCCCTCCCCCCCACCGCCTCTCGCTACTCTCTCAGTCTGAATCAGTGAAAAACTACTGATTGGCAGTGACTATTCACTGATGGTGTCAGTTATAACCCTGCCACCGACAATCAGCGAATTGAACTGAACAAATCAGTGAAAATTGGGTCCGCTTTTTGAATCAGTGAAACTTCACTGTTTGAATCAGTGAAGACTACTGAACGATCAGTGAGCGATGGTGGCGCGGCACTTTCACCACTGACGACCAGTGCAATGCTGGCGGTCATTATGAAAAGGTTCGCATATTCGCTCATTGTCAGCGAAACTCCACATTTAGACTGAACATATCAGTGACTTCGGCTCTCACTGATTGAATCAGTGACAATTTCACTGATTCAGATTCACAGAGGATAGAGCGACTTTCCTAAGAAAGGGTCTTTTTGACTGCGAGTGCTGGCAACATTGTGAAGGTTCTGTGGTCGTTAAGCCCATTGGGATCTCTCTCCTCCATTCGTTCGTTTGCAGTTGGCTAACTTGTAAATGGCGTCGATGCTTCCTTTAGTGATGGCCTCGTCCGACGAAAATATAGTGCGCCACGAGAAATATTTGAAACTAGGAAGTGCAGTGCTATGTGCTCTTCTGTAAAAATTATTTTCTTTATAAACATTATATTGAATTTACTTTTTGTGTGATAAGTGTTACGTTTATTTTAAAATCGAATGAGAGATGCGTACTGCAGAATGTGTGTCCTGCTCCTGTGCAGTAAGGTGTCGAGCTGTGATCGAACCGTTCCGTGGTTCCGTGCTTTGAGTTTTATCAATTTATTTTTTTGTATACGGTTGTGAACCATGACAAGCCGTGATGTCTGTCTTAGCGGCAGCCATAAACACTTAACGAAGAGGCGTGGCTGAAGAGGTGTCGCGGCGGAGGGATACTTCTCTGAATTACATGTGATGTTCACTTGTTTAGCGAACAGTCACTTTGGGGGATTCTGTCTTGTACTGCGATTTTTGTAACTTTGCCCCTCAAGGCCCGTCTTCACGATGGAATATATCGCGGTATTTCGCGACGTTCCCAGGTACCGCATGATTGCGACCGTATCAAGCAGTGCTTGCGATTAGGCGCCTTCTAGCGGCATGACGGAGAAAGACGCGAAATGCCGTGTGACATTCCGTCGTGTCCATAGGGGCTTGAGGCGCGGAGTTAGAAAAATCGCACTATAGGCGGTTCCGTCTGTGTGCCGGCGCCGGCCGCCCGCCCCGGGGCTCCTCCGATGACGCACGTCTCTCCGAGGTGGCTCAGTGCATCAACCTGATGTACCTCTGACTTGCAGTTCGTAGGCAGGATTTTCCACACTAGCTTGGCAGCCAGATCGAATTCAGTCGCTGTCTGGAGGACAATTCTAGCTGCCGGCTGCTCTCATCGGTCGTTTTCCGTGGTTTCTCCTATCAACACCAGGCGAATGCCGGGGCAGTACCCTAACAAACGGGCCACAGACCGCGCGCGATCTTTCCTTACTCTTCCTTGTCCTATCCCCTTGCACCCACTTACACTAACATGCACTACACTACCACACATGCCGGGAGACCGATCGGGAGCTTACAGCTTGTCCCGGCTGAGGCGGTGCGACCTTTATAACGGGTATGCAATTGAATGTTGCAATTGAATGCAATTTTTCAACGTTGTGATCTAGTATATTCTCAAATGCTTTCAAACAAATAACCAGTGCTGTAATTTCAAATACCTTAATAAATCTAAGAAGATCTAATAACAAACCCAAAGTTGACGGGTCGTTTAATGTCCATAAACGATGTTCACATTCTCTTGACCAGCTGCCGTGTTTCGCCGCCCAAAGAACATTTTTTTGACATTTTATTAACTTTTAGGTTTCTTAATAGTAGAAGAAATATTATTTTAAGAATATTAAAAAAAACAGTAAAATCTCGTCTGTCTGTGAACACTACTAGCACCTAAACCACTCGTAGGAGTTTTTTCAAATTGAAGAAACCCCTAACGATCTGGCTACAGTCGAAGCTCTGAGATTTTAAAAAAGAATCAATGAAATTTGGCGTACTTTACATGAAGTTCCAGGACATTTTCAAAATTTTCTCAAAATCGGCACCAACTTTTTTCTTTAAATTTCTAGTAAGAATAGAGTAGAATACACTTATAAAGGTGGCAGAAATTCTAATTTTACGGTTAACTCTGGATATTTGAAAAGTGCAAAAGTTTGAATTTTTTCGGCCTCTTCCAACAACTACAAAATTAAAAATAGAGATCTTTTCTTCCAATAAAATTTGTTCTTCATCGCAAATTCTTTCATTATGGTCATGTATATTTTTTGATAATTTTAGTACTTTTTGCGATACCTTGCGTGCAATATGTGTAATTTAAAAAAATGAGAAAACAAGATTTTCTCAAAAACGGCTACAATTTTTTTCTTTAAACTTTTGATAAGGATATACGTACATATACGGGAAAGTAAAATACACTTCATGTCATCGTGTGTATATACATTTGTTTATTTTCATTGTGATAATATATCGACCGCAAGGTTTAACCTTACCCATATACTATATTAGCATATGACCGTGGTAGATCTAGAGAATTATGTAAGGCAATTGAATAAAGTAAATGAATAAATTAATTTTAATATTTGGAAACTCTGTTAGACGTAATTTTAATTTGTAGAATGGTCCTATTAAATATCACTCGTGCTTTGGAAATTCTCAAATAAATATCTTCCTCGCTTCGCAAGTTGGGAAATAATCGAAAACGTTGAACTTTCTACATTCATCGTTCAACGTTCATCGTTCAACGTTCATCGTCCAATGTTCATCGTTCAACGTTCAACGTTCATCGTTCAACGTTCTACGTCAACGTTCAACATTCATCGTTCAACGTTCATCCTTCAACAATCAACGTTCAACGTTGAACGATGAACGTTGAACAATGAACGTTGAACGATGAACGTTGATTGTTGGAGGATGAACGTTGAACGATGAACGATGAACGTTTAACGTCGAACGTTGAACGATGAACGTTGAACGATGAACGTTCAATCCATGATCGTTGAACGTTGAAAGATGACCGTTGACGTTGAACGTTGAACGTGGAACGATGAACGTTGAACGATCAACGTTGAACGATGAACGATGAACGTTGACGTTGAACTTTGAACGATGAACGTTGAACGATGACCGTTGAACGTTGAACGATGAACGTTGAACGATGAACGATGAACGATGATCGTTGAACGAAGAACATTGAACGATGAACGTTGAACGATGAGCGTTGAACGATGAACGATGATTGTTAAACGATGATCGTTGAACGACGAACGTTGAACGATGAACGTTAAAAAATGAATTATGAACATTCAACGTTGAAGGATCAACGATGAAGGTTGAACGTTGAACGATGAACGTTGAATGAAGCACCATTATCGTTGAACCTAGAACGATGGACGTTGAACGTTGAACGATAAACGTTGACGTTGAACGTTGAACGATAAACGTTGAATGATAAACGTTGAACGTTGAACGTCAAACGTTGAACGTTGGACGATGAACGATGAACGATGAACGTTGACGTTGAACGTTAAACGTTGAACGATGAACGTTGAACGATGAACGTTGAACGATGAACGATGAACGTTGAACAATGAACGTTGAACGATGAACGTTGAACATTGAACGATAAACGTTGAACGATGAACGTTGAACGTTGAACGATGAACGTTAAACGAAGCACCATGATCGTTGAACGTTGAACGATGAACGTTGATGTTGAACGTTGAACGATGAACGTTGAACGATTGACGTTGAACAATGAACGTTGAACGATGAACGTTGAACGATGAACGTTGAACGATCAACGTTGAACGTTGAACAATGAACGTTAAACGAAGCACCATGATCGTTGAACGTTGAACGATGAACGATGAACGTTGACGTTGAACGTTAAACGTTGAACGATGAACGTTGAACGATGAACCTTCAACGTTGAACGATGAACGTTGAACGTTAAACGTTGAACAATGAACGTTGAACGATGAACGTTGAACGATGAACGTTGAACGTTGAACGATGAACGTTAAACGAAGCACCATGATCGTTGAACGTTAAACGTTGAACGATGAACGTTGAACGATGAACGTTGAACGATGAACGTTGAACGATGAACGTTGAACGATGAACGTTGAACGATGAACGTTGAACGATGAACGTTGAACGATGAACGTTGAACGTTGAACGATGAACGTTAAACGAAGCACCATGATCGTTGAACGTTGAACGTTGAACGATGAACGTTGAACGATGAACGTTGAACGATGAACGTTGAACGATGAACGTTGAACGATGAACGTTGAACGATGAACGTTGAACGATGAACGTTGAACGATGAACGTTGAACGATGAACGTTGAACGATGAACGTTGAACGATGAACGTTGAACGATGAACGTTGAACGATGAATGTTGAACGATGAACGTTGTACGTTGAACGATCAACGTTAAACGAAGCACCATGATCGTTGAACGTTGACCGATGAACGTTGACGTTGAACGTTGAACGATGAACGTTGAACGATGAACGTTGAACGTTGAACGATGAACGTTCAACGATGAACGTTGAACGATGAACGTTGAACGATGAACGATGAACGTTGAACGATGAACATTGAACGATGAGCATTGAACGATGAACGTTGAACGATGAATTGAACGTTGAACGATGAACGGTAAACGAAGCACCATGATCGTCGAACGTTGAACGATGAACGTTGAACGATGAACGGTGAACAATGAACGTTGAACGATGAACGATGAACGTTGAACAATGAACGTTGAACGATGAACGATGAACGTGAACGATGAACGTTGACGTTGAACGTTGAACGTTCAACGATGAACGTTGAACGATGAACGTTGAACGTTGAACGTTGAACGATGAACGTTGAACGATGAACGTTGAACGATGAACGTTGAACGATGAACGTTGAACGATGAACGTTGACATTGGACATTGAACGATGAACTTTGAACGATGGTTGAACGTTGAATTTCTCGCCTGGAAATTTTATTGCGAGTGCTGAATTGGAATAGTTCGGCTGACGCTTGATTTTCAGTAGTTTCATTTGGCATTAAATCTTTGTATTTCAGAGTTTCTAGAGTTACATAGCTGGAGCAGTTGGCAGCACATCACTACATTGATGTCCTTGATGGGGAATAAAGTAATAATAATAATAATTAGCGTACCCGTGCGAGAACTCTCGCATGGTAAACCACACCCTTTCCCTATACATTTGTGTATCCTTTTCATTGAGAAGGAAAGTTGTTAATGACACGTGTTTTGTTAAAAAATGTATGAATGTAACTTCGATTGTACTTTTGTACTCAATTCTAATGTATTAACAGAATATCAAACAAAAATAACAATGCAATTGATGTGGGAAATAATTTTTCAATAAAAGTTCATTCAGTATTACAGAGAGATGTCCTTGGAACAATTCATACTTCTTTAAAAACATATGAAGAAATTTTTCAGTCTCCGATTAGGTTTTCGCTTTCTTTGATAGTCACAAAAATATTAGAAAAGGTTTATACTCTTCAGAAAGCCAACTAAAGTAGTGCGAAGTACTGGATTGGGCTAGTTCAACCCTATTCTTTGCAATATTATTTAACTTTCTTTGATTTGTTAAGAGGAAGAGAGGGGGTTTTGGAGAGTCAGGGTGAGGAAATTGAAAAATTATTTGTATACTAAAAAGTATTGGATTATTTTCTGCGTTGTTACTTGTCTCAAGAAAAGCAATTCCGAGGGAAGAAATCAAACTAATGTTTTCAGCTTTGAGTAGTAAATACCATTAGAAACAATTGGGCTTAGACTTCACTTCGGTACATGGGAATGTTGCTCAAACGGTGTTTTCATTATCTTAACGAATGACACCTTGAGTTTAACATCAGACGGTATATTATTTACAGCAGTTTGCAGCTGGGCGTTGATGTACATACTTCATATACCACCAACATTTAAATCGTGCGTTTGGGCTGAGATCGTTTGTAGTTGTCGAGTGACTTGCGCGATTCTTTCCATAATTTTAAATTTATTCAGGTATTGTAGGGAAGCGCGTTTTGATTTTTTTCATTTATTTCATGCTATTTTCCTTTAGCTAATTTAAAAAGTTCTTTTTCTTGTGCCATAGCACACGTTTTCCCCTACTATCTCCGCGTAACCGTGCGAGAACTCTCGCATGTTAAATCCCACACTCATTCCTATACTTCTATTTCCATTCTAAGAAGGAAATTTGTTAACTAAACGTGTTTATTTGCTTAAAATTTATAAAGGTAACTTGAAATGTACTAACACAATATCAAATAAAAATAAAAAGTAAAGCAATTGATGTTTAAAGAAATTTTCAATAAAGATTTATTCAATATTATGAGTTTTCTTGGGACAATTCACATCACTTCCTTAAAGATATTTGAAGTAATTATTCAATATTCTTTGACAGTTAGCTTTTAGCTTTTCGTTGTAGTCACAAAAATATTAACTTTTTACTTTTGAGATAGCTACGTGTCTAAACCCGCTTACTTGAATATTTCATCGCATCATAACTAAAATATTGGTACATGTAACACAAACACAGTCTTCACTCTTCACTGTTCACCCACATCCCTCCACAATTGAGTATACAGCACTTACAGATCATGGCAAAAGGTTAATTGAATAGTTTTAATACACGCATAAGAAACAGTTTTCATAGTTATCAAGCAACTATAATAGTACTTCTAGTTGTTACTGGAGAGCAAATCTTGAATTAATGATTATGCAAATAACCCTAATCAGACTGCACAAACCATGGTGTATACAGAAAGCGTCAATATAAGATTGAGGAATTTAAGCATTCCAAGTGTGTTGTCACAAAAATGGCTACCAGCTGAAATATTGAGGTCGCCTTGAAAGTTTTGAAGCGCGGAACCGAAAATTTAGTAATTGAATGTCGAGGAATGTCTCATCTTATAGATTATGGTGTGAAAAACGTTTCGTTGAGGCCTTCAGCTTCAAACTTTTAGTTTTTAAGGCCCTAGAACGCTTGGTTTGGGAGTTAATAGACGAAAACTTTGCCGAGTGTTCCGGGTTGCATTTGACTTGAATATTTAGATTCGTTTTTTAAACAAATCCTTCATATTTTTAAAGTCAAAGTGCAATTCGTCAAGTCTCCGTGAAATTCTCTTTGTTTAGAGACTTTATTTATAAAGATTGGTTGCGTGTGAGAGCCGCAACGGAAAGGTATACTACTGAAATAATACAGGAGACGATAATAATTGACGTTGAAGGTTGAACGTAGCTTCACTGTGCGCACGTTTTGTTGAGCACTCCTTTTGCTTGTAGTGCTAGGAGTAGAACTGATGATCGTTACTATTTTGTTAAGAATGCCTAAAAATCAAATCAGCAGTTCATTTACCGTTGAAATTGTTTTCTATAACTTGGGAACGAAAATGTCTAGTTTTTCAAATGTTGCTAATTTAGTTTATTTGTTGTTTTTTGGACTCAAGAAAATGTGCGCAGATAATCTCTTTCCCCATACGTCATTTGCAGCTTTTACTGTTTTTGACCAAATAAACAACAGCGCCGTGCGTTGGCGGCGCTCTGCTCAGTTACAGAGTGGTGGCGCTGGTGGCGGGCAACCTGCGCGCCGTGACGCTGCACAACCTGTCGGCCGACACGCAGTACCAACTGTTCGTCACGGCCGTGCGCCAGGGCAAGAAGGCGCGCAGCCCCACCGTCGTCTTCAACACAGCAGGTGCGCCCCCCGCCCCCGCCCCCGCCCCCGCCCCCCGCCCCCACGCCCCTCGCTCCACGCCCCACGCCCACGCCCCATGCGCCCCTCGCCCCCACGCCCCCCGCCCCACGCCCCCCGCCCCACGCCACCGCCACCGCCCCACGCCCCCGCCCCCGCCCCCACCCCACGCCACACGCCCCACACCCCACGCCACACGCTCACGCCCCCACCCCACGCCCACGCCACACGCCCACGCCACACGCCACACGCCCCCGCCCCACGCCACACGCCACAGGCACCACGCCCCGCCCCACGCCCCACACTCCACGCCCCCCGCCCCACGCCCCAAGTCCCACGCCCACCGGGCACGAGCCCTTTGCACGCGCAGGGCATATGCCACCCATGAAGGCTCTCGGCGGGCGGAGGTTTCTCAGCACTGCGAGGGCCTACAACTCGTAAGGCATGTCTAGGATGACAAGCCGATACTCAGCATTCCCCCTTTCTAACTCACTCTCACATTATTACGTCAACATTGTTTAAAAATAGGTGAGTAGCCCCGATCTATTCAACAATGAAAACTTTATTTTACATACCAAGAAAATACGTGGGCATTTCTGGCATGCCATACGAGTTAATTAGGGATTTTGTTGTGGCATCTGAGACCAGCCCTAGGAGTTGTAGGGCGTGTCACATGACATACTGCTACGAGCTAGTAGCCATTATTCTCCTGGCATCTCTGACGTGCCGTACGAGCTGTAGGAGGTGTATTATGTTATTGCTTACGAGTACAAAGGTTCATAGCCCATCGTATATATCATACACTAATTTCTGGTAACTCAAATTTGCTTCGTTTGCCATAGTTTGTTAATTTTATTTCTTCAGTAGATATAGACATCGTGAACGAAACATATAAGCAATTTGTTCTCATTCTTGAAAGATATCCACATGTTGATTTAGCCATGATCTCTAAAGCATTGTGTATTCCTGGCGACACAAGACTTGGGTCGGTTCGAATCGTTATCTAAAACCGAGTTTAGCTGCTACTTGCCAATGGTGAAGTCGGAGGGAGAGGCCGATGTAAAGCAAACGGTGGTTGGTCCCCATCGAAGTGGACGGGGTTTATAGCAAGCTCAGTTCTCTCGGTTTTGCTTCTTATAGAAACCACCTTCATATAGCCACTTTTTGGCGCTAGGGAGCGCTCTAGTTTAGCAACAGAATAATTGGCACTAAATGTTGTAAAAACATGCTGCTAGAGGGTGATCTTGGCTGTCCGGGTGACGCCGCGTCAAGAGAAGAAATAAAATTACATTCATGCACATTGAATTCATGCACTTATTTTGATTTGTCTTGTTATGATATAATAACGCCTCCAGTCACAGTTGTTACACGCATTTTGCATTTGTGGAAGTAAATAATCATAAAACATAATAACAACAATAACAATAGGAAACAATGGATCCTCTTCGTGCCATCAGATAAACGGTGATGATTATTTTGTGCCTTCTGGAGCACGCCCATTAGCTGTGTCTAAAGGGTTTGCAGACGCGTTCTTGTCTTGATAAGATTTTTCCACCACGCTTGCTTTGTAGAAAAAAGTCTTGACTTCATATTAACCCATTAAAGCCCAAATTTAACTTATGCGCATTGCGGTCGTCCATTGTTGTTACGTTCATGCGCGCACAGCAGCCGTTGGAGCCATCTGGCAGCATGAAGTCGTAGGCTTCCGCGTTGTTGCCGGAGTCATGTGGATGATCTTGGCGGTCTGGGAGACGCCGCTTCGAAGGCTGTGTTGCCGATGTTTCGACCATCTTATCGTGGTCTTCCTCAGGGCTGGTATGCTAGCTCCTCCCTCTGGCAGCAAGAAGTCGTAGGCTTCCGCGTTGTTGCCGGAGTCATGTGGATGATCTTGGCGGTCTGGGAGACGCCGCGTCGAAGGCTGTGTTGCCGATGTTTCGACCATCTTATCGTGGTCTTCCTCAGGGCTGGTATGCTAAGCTGCTAGCTCCTCCCTCTGGCAGCAAGAAGTCGTAGGCTTCCGCGTTGTTGCCGGAGTCATGTGGATGATCTTGGCGGTCTGGGAGACGCCGCCTCGAAGGCTGTGTTGCCGATGTTTCGACCATCCTGTTGTGGTCTTCCTCAGGGCTGGTATGCTAAGCTGCTAGCTCTAAAAAATACGTAATTTTGGTCACAAAAATGTTTCGATCGAGAGAGACGATCCGATTATTTGTACTCATGTTCGTCCAGCGGCTTCAAATAGCCCGCGCCGATTTAACCACGTTAAATCAAATTCTTTAATGAAAAAATAGAGGAAAAGTTTAAAGAATACATTTGGGAACGTGGAGATCGCCAGAAACAGAAACAGTTAATCAAATTGACCATGTACTAGTCAATGGAAGATATTCATCATCCATTATTGATGTTCGAAATTATAGAAGCCCAAATTGTGACTCTGATCATTACCTAGTGAAAGCAGTAGTAAGAGAAAAACTATTGAAAATTAAATACCAGGAAAAGATTATTACGAAACAATTGGAAATAAACGAATTTCAGAAAGAAGAGGTAAGGTGGAGGTATCAACAAGAGATAAAGGAACATCTGGAGTAACAAACCGAAAAAGATAATATAGAGGACGAATGGAGAAGAATACAAGAGATAATAAAAACAGCTGCAAATAGCCAATTAAAAGACAAAAGATGGAAGAGGAACAACTGGTTTGATGAAGATTGCAGAAAGGCTATAGAAATTAGAAATGAAACCCGGAAGATGATGTTGCAGAGACTTACAAGAAATAATAAAGAAGAATAAAAGAACGCAAGAAGGAAGGCTAATATCATATGCAAGACGAAAAAGAAAAATATGCTAAGAAAACAATTCCAAGAAATAGAAGAGCTCAATAAAGGAAGTGAGATTAGAAAATTCTATGCTGCCATGAATAAAATGAGAAAAGGCTTTCAAATAAAGGACAGAAGATGCAAAGATGAGAATGGAAATATATTTAGTAATGAAAAAGAAGTAATAGATAGATGGGCACAGTATTTTGAAGATCTGTTAAACAAGAAAATAAAATATGTAGATGTAGCGGAAGGTAAAATCGGAACAAGAGAAATAAGAAGTGAAGAAAATAAACCTGAACAAAAGGAAGTGGCGCAAATGATACAAAGAATAAAAAACAATAAGGCACCTGGCGAAGATCAAATACAAGGGGAATTAACTAAAAATGGAGGTATTACTTTGGAAAATGCTATATGTAGATTAATAGGCAAAATATGGGATGAAGAAAAGATGCCAGAGAAATGGGAAAGTGGAATGATATGTCCAATATTCAAGAAAGGAGATAGATTGGCTTGTGAAAATTATAGGGGAATTACTCTACTGAATGTTATTTACAAAGTATTATCAGGAATAATAAATCAGAGACTTCAAAAGTATTCTGAGAAAATTATTGGAGAATACCAATGCGGATTTCGTCCTTATAAAGGTACAATGGATCAAATATGTGTAGTAAGACAAATTATTGAAAAATTTCAGCAACATGATATAGATATTCACCTATTATTTGTTGATTATAAACAAGCATTTGATTGTATAAATAGGAATATCCTTTATGGAACACTCTATGACATAGGAATACCAGAAAAATTGATAAATCTGATTAAGATGACAATGAAAAATACAAAAGCAGTAATTAAATGTGGTAACAAAAAGAGCAAACCTATTACAATAGAGACAGGAGTAAAGCAAGGAGACAGTTTATCAGCTACTCTCTTTGTTATAGCACTACATAGTATAATAAATAATTTAACACATAACAGTATGATATTTTATAAATCAGTACAAATATGTGCACATGCAGATGATATTTGCATAATAGCTAGAAACAAAAGAAGTTTAATAACATGCTACGAAGAAATGGAAAGAAAAGCAGAAACAATAGGCCTAATAGTAAATGAGAAGAAAACAAAGTATATGGTACTTTCCACATCAGACACTAGAAGAAGCCCCCAAAATATTAAAATATTGAATAAAACCTTTGAAGGAGTTACCAACTTCGAGTATTTAGGAACCCTTATTAGTAATCAGAATGACATGAGGGAGAGCATCAAAGAACGAATAAAAGCAGGGAATAAAGCATATTATATAAATATGCAAATACTAAGAAATAAATTAATAAGACGTAACACGAAAATGAAAATACATAAAACCGTCCTGTGGTAACATATGGGGCAGAGGCCTGGACGTAAACAACAAATGATACAAATGAGTTAAGGCGATTTGAACGCAAAATAATACGGAAAATAAAATGGACCTTTCAAAGATCAAGAGATAAGGAGATATAGACGCAATGACGAGATCAATTTAATATTGGAAGAAAAAGACATTGTCCGATTTATCAAAGCGCAAAGGATCAGATGGTTGGGACATATTGAAAGGATGGAAAAATCAAGAATGCCCAAAAATATATTAGAAGGTGGTCTCTTCTCAAAACAGAGGAGAGGCCGTCCCAAAAAAAGATGGAAGGATGATGTACTAAAAGAGCTAAACATCATGAAAGTAAAGAACTGGAAAAAGATGGCAGAAGACCGAAAAGGCTGGCAAGCTGTTGTACGTGAAGCCGAGGCCCACAAAGGGCTGTAGAGCTAGAGAAGAAGAAGAAAAGAGGAAAAGTTTCATTTAAGATTTCAAAGTTGCCTCCCCGTACCCCTAGGGGGCGGAGAAAGGAGATTTGATTTTAGACCAGGCTGATTTTCCCATTGAAGATATTAATATTTTGTCTGGAACATGTCTGGATAGTCTCTCTCAATCAAAAAATGTTTTAGACCAAACTTATTTACATTTATCGCAGAATCTGAATCTGCAATAAAAAGTGAGGGTTCCCATTTAAGATTTCAAAATTGGATCCCGCCTCACCATTAAGCGGGGAAGATTGATTTTAGGTCTGACAAATGTTCCCCTTGCAGATATTAATTTTTTTGTATTTGACGTTTTTTTGTACGTTGCATATTTTTCGAGTTAAATAGGCAAGCCTGTATATATACATGAAGATTCGATTTTTTTGGTTTTTTCAAAAATCACACTTGTATTTTTTTAAAAGATCTCTCATATCTTTATTATGCACATTACCACCAATTTGTAAACATTATTATATTTGTTAGTGTAAGAGCTTTAAATGAAGTTTTTTGAAAACTCATAAATTTTCTGTGAAAATGAGCTTTCCATTTCTCATTTTTAGAGGCGCTGAAACGTTATTTTCTTAAAAACAGCTACAAATTTTTAAAAGAAAATTGCAATTTAGGACCAGGTTTTTGTGTTTTTTAATATTCTAAAATTAATATTTCCGTTCTACCATTAGGAAATAGAAAATTTACGAAAATGTCAAAAAAATGTACTCTGGACGGCGATAGATGGCAGCTCGCAAGAGTATGTCGCAATTCCAAATAGCTAGCCCAAACCCAAGGAAATAGAAAGCTAATACGGGAAAGTCTGCGCCATTCTGTAGCACCACTAGTTTCACGCAGCATCACAACTTTCCCTATACTACGTATATTACTCCGTATATACGTATGTATACGGGAAAATAACTAGTGGTGCTGCAGAATGGCACAGACTTTCCCGGATTAGTTTTCTATTTCCTTTGGTCTCGGCTAGCTATTCAGACTTGCCACATTGATTTGCCAGCTGCTAACTATTGCCGCCCAAAGTACATTTTTTGACATTTTCTTATTTCTTCGGTTTCCTAATAGTAGTACGGAAATATTATTTTAAGAATATTAAGCAACAGTAAAACCTTGTCCTAAATGGCAATTTTCTTTGAAAAATTTGGAGCCGTTTTTAAGAAAATGGCTTTTAAGCGCTACTGTAAATGCGAAATTTGAAGCTCTTTTCCACGGATTATTTTTCAGTTTTCGAAAAATTTCATTTGAAGTAATTTGAAGCACTTACACTCACAAACATAATAGTGTTTACAAATTGCTGGAAATGTGCATAATAATGGTGTGAGAGATCATTAAAAAAATTACATTTGTGTAATTTTTGAAAAGAAACAAAAAATGCCTGAAAATAAAATTTACGTCACATTAATGAGTGCAATTAGCACTATCTGTTCAAAAAGTTTGAAGAAAAATTTGCAACCGTTTCTGAGAAAATGGCGTTTGAGCGTTTCTAAAAATGCGAAATTTTCAGCTACTTTTCAAAACAACGGTCGAATTTTTGAGAAGCTTGACTTAAGGAACTTTTCGGCGGGCGTGCGGCAGCACTCCGTGCTGCCTTTGTGCTTTTATTGTTCTAAAGTGGAGTACGGTTATTTGACATGTCAGAGGGCTTCAATATTCTCACTTCGCAACATTCAAAAATGAAACGCGAAAATCTCCGTTCCGTTGCCTTCTCCCAAAGCTCTCTACTCATAAATTTAATACTGTAAACAAATTCAAGCTAATTGAAATATTAACGACGCGAGAAACTCGTCAAAAAAATTATATTTTTATAGTTTAAAAAAAAAACAAAAGAATACAGCAATATGGCGATTATGTCATATGTGCATTTTGCTCTACCTTTATTAAAAGTTTGAAGATAAAATTTGGAGCTGTTGTTGGGAAAATGTTCTTTTTGTAATTTTGTTAGAAATTGCACATATTACAGGCAATATTACGTGAAAACTACTAACATTTTCAAAACTAGTGGTGCTACAGAATGGCATAGACTTTCCCGTATTAGTTTTCTACTTCCTTGCTTCTTATCTAGCTATTCGGAATTGCCAGGAACTCTTTCCTGCCAGCTGTCATCTATCACCGCCAAAAGTACATTTTTTTGTCATTTTCTTAATTTTTCGGTTACCTATTGGTGTTAACGGAAATATTAATTTTAGAATATTAAAGAACACAAAAACCTAGTCATAAATGGCAATTTTCTTTTAAGAATTATGTGCCGTTTAAGAGAAAATGGCGTTTTAGCGCTACTAAAACTGTGAAATTTGAAGCTCATTTTCACAGTAATGTTTGAGTTTTCAAAATACTTTATTTGAAGCACTTACACTCACAAATATAATAATCTTTACAAATTGCTGGTAATCTGCATATTAAAGATGTGAGAGATCTTTCAAAAAAATTACAATTATGTAATTTTTGAATAAACAAAAAAATAACTCAAAATAAACTTTATACTAAAGAGTGTAATTAGCACTATCCGTTACAAAAGTTTGAAGAAAAAATTGCAGCCATATTTGAGAAAATGGCGTTTGAGCATTTCTGAAAATGCCGAAATTTGAGCTACTTTTCACTGAAAACGGTTGTTTTCGAGAAACTTTACTTGACATTATTTAAAGCATATAAACTCGTAAATATAATAATGTAAAAAAATCGCTGATAAATTAATTATTAACGACGCGAGAGACAAGTAAAAAAATTTACATTTTTGTAATTTTTGAAGAAACTAACCAATAGACCAAAATGGCTTTTATGTCATTGATAGAGTACATTTACCTCTATCCCTACCAAAAGTTTAAAGAAAAAATTTGAATCCGTTTTTGAGAAAATCGTGTTTTTGTAATTTTTTAAAATTGCACATATTGCACGCAATATTGCACGAAAACTACCAAAATTTTGAAAAACATTTACATGACCTTTATTAAAGAACTCAATATGCAGAACAAATTTTATTTGAAGAAAAAATCTCTATCTTCAATTTTGTAGTTGGAGAAAGACGCCGAAAAAGAGTCAAACTTTCAAAATTTTCGAAAATTCAGAGCTGTACGTGAAAATCGGACCTATGCCATGCTAAAAAGTGTATTTTACTCTATTCATACAAGAAATTTAAAGAAAATATTTGGAGCCGTTTTTGAGAAAATTTTGAAAATCCCCGGGGGTTTCGTATAAAGTACCCCCAAATTTTGAAGAATCTTTTTCAAAATCTCAAAGCTTTGACTAGAATCAGATCGACCGGGGAATATCCATTTTGGAAGAAATCGTACGTACGGTTTAGGCGCTAGCAGTGTTCACAGACGGACAGACTGACAGACGGACAGACAGACGGACGGACGGACAGACGGACGTTTTCCTTTCAATTGGGTTTTTGGTATCAAGGACCTAGAAAACAGGGTTTCTGGCTACACCACGTGTTAGGGGATTTTTTTCCCTTAATTTAGCAACTGGTTTTATCCACTTATTCGTTTTCACGGCCCGGCAATTAATTTTTTACGCCGAAAATTGTCCATTTTTTCGCGCAGCATTACGTAACTTTCCCTATACTACGTATATCATTCCGTGTATACGTACGTATACGGGAAAGTAAAAATGTACATGATCGTAATGAAAGAACTTACTACGAAGAACAAGTTTTATTTGAAGGAAAAATCTCTTGCTTCTATTTTGTAGTTGTAGGTGGAGGCCGAAAGAAATTCAAACTTTTGCAATTTTCGAAACTTCAGAGTTAGCCGTGAAAATTGGACGGATGCCACTTTTGTAAGTGTATTTTACTCAATTACTACAAGAAATTTGAAGAAAAAATTTGGAACCGTTTTTGAGAAAATTTTGAAAATGTCCGAGGGGCTTCTTGTAAAGTACCCTCAAATTTTGAAGAAACTTTTTCAAAATTCCAAAGCTTCGACTTGAGCTAGTTCGACAAGGGTTTCTTCAATTTGGATAAATTCCTACTAGTGGTGTAGGTGCTAGTAGTGTTCACAGACAGACGGACGGACGCACAGACAGTCGGACTCGCAGCTACGCGGCTCCTGGATTTATCGGTCAACTCAGAATCTCTTGAGGTATTACTACTGCTAAATAGAAAATAATGCTTGGACGCACCACAACTGCGGGGGCTGACGCAAGCGCCGTCCCGCCGCGCTGCCGTGCTGCCGCCCCGCGCGCCGCCGCGTCGGGCATGTCGCCCCTGCAGAGCGCGCCACCGCCAGTGTTTTGTTTCGCCAGGCAGCTCTGTCGGCGCGGCGGCCGCGCGTGTCTCGCTCGTAGGACCTCTCGCTGCAAAAACATCTGCTCCACAGACGGCGAGTTCCCTTTCATCACTGTCGGTGGCGGACGAGTTACATCACATGGCTATCGCTAGCGTCCGCATGTTCATGACATGTCGTATATTTTTTCTTTGCGTTATTTCCATCGATAATATAAGATAAGCATGATTTTATGTACAGTGACTAAAACTATGCTATTTTCGTGAGTCATGTAATGCCATATTTTGTTTATTTTTTACCCTATGGTCATTTTCATATGTTTTCATATTATGGTCATATTTTTTCATGGATTTTTGAATTTTTTTTATAATTTCATATTTTTATCTATTTGATTCCATTTTCGCTTACTTGTTTGCCGTCATCTCAAAGATATTGTTCCTATCTTATAATTGTTTACAATTTTTTGCTGTATATAATTGTCTGTCTTTGCTATAAATATATATATATATATATATATATATATATGTGAATTTAGAGCATAAGCTATGTAGAAGGAGAAAAACAAAGTGTAGAAAGTACCAGATACAAAGGAAGTGTTGGTTAAGTTTTGTGCCATGGTCAACCGCTTCTATAAAATTTATTTAATAACTTCACCAAGTACAAATGCCTTCATGGGGCACCAAAGTAGAAGCTGTGAATTTGTGAATAGGCTACATTTTAAAAGTATATTTTCAATATACTGGTTATTTAAATAGCGGAAAGGTTTTGAAGGTTTTGAAAACGCAACCAAACAATTTTACGTCATATTTATGGTAATATTTTCACATTTTTTTCATAAATTCTTGCATATATCTAACATTTTTAGGTCATGAACATCCGGGCTCTATTTATCGCAAAGTGTTGTTGTGTGCACTTCATAAATGAAAGCAATAAAAACGAGTGTACTAGGATGTTTTAAACTGCACAATTTTTACTTATTATAAAATTCCAGTATGTACTTTAATCGAGAAAAAATGTATGGTATTACTTATATGTTATGTCAAATAAAAAGATTCCATTCTCAACTCATGGTGCTCCAAAAGCACATACTTTCTCGCATTTCCTAAACACTATGCAATATTATACTAATACATAAACCTGAAAAATGTTTTAACCAGCAAATTGTTTTACGCTCCGAAACCGCGATCTCGAATCCTCAGAGATAACTTGCCGGTATACATACCACTGCGCCACATAAACGCTCGTGGATCGAACTCAGGCCCAGGCATAAAAACTTAAATGCGCGATTCATGTAAAAAATGCAATAAATAATTTGGTCTAAAAAATTCGATACAATAGATATATTTTTTCCTTTCTCAAAGTCAAAACGTCAAATTGAATACGAAGTGCTACCAAATCACATATATTTTTGCATTGTATCTAAATGCCTTGTAATTGTATTATACACCTACGTAACACACCCTTGTATTATACACCTACGTAAACCACCAAAAGTGCTTTCAACGGGTAAGTATTTTTTTTTGTTTCCGAGACCCGAACCCAGATCCTCAAAGTTAACGTGTTGTCAATGATACGACTATGCCACACAAACGCAGTGCGCTGTAAAATTCGCCGTTTTCCGGCGCATTATTACATAACTTTCTCTTCTTACGAAGAAATTCGTCAGGCGAGAAAGTAAAAATAATTTCGGAACAGTTAGATCCTGAAAGTGAACGTGTTGTCGCTGCTACCACTGGTGGGTTGCGGGCGGTGTTTTGAGGTGTCGCGCTGTGCCCCGCAGAGCTTCCGACGTCGGCGCCGGCGCCCGCGCCCGCGCCCGCGCCCACGCAGAGCGCCGCGCCCGCGCCCTCGCCGCGCGCCACGCAGGCGGCCGCGTCCTCCTCCTCGGCGGCGGCGGCGGCGGCGGCGGCGGTGGCGGCGGGCGTGACGGGCGTGCCCGAGGCGGGGGCCGGGAGCGGCGGCAAGGCGGGCCGCGGGCTGCACGTGCGCGGCGTCGAGGTGGGCATCGTGCTGCTCGTGCTGGTCGTGTGGGTGGCCGCCATCGCGCTCTTCTTCAACCGATGGGGCAAGATCCGCATGCTGCTGCCCTACCAGGTGGGTACTTGCTCTACGTGCTTTCCACTTGGTCTTCTTGATTCACTTGGTTTCCACTTGGTCCACCTGGTTTCCACACTTGGTCCTCTTGGTCTACTTGGTTTCTACTTGGTCCACCTGTTTTCTACTTGGTTATCTTGGTCCACTTGGTCTACTTGGTTTCTACATGGTCGGTGCGCTCTCGCGCTGCACTGCACGGTTGCCTGAACAGGATCGAAACGCGCGCACAGAAATTTACGTCAAATTACTATTTATTTAGTGATTTTAAAACGGTTTTCTGAGTATGAATCTAATGAGTACGAAACTTGTTCTAGGTGTAAAGTAATAATACTCCACTTACTTTCTATTGTTCATTTATTTATGTCGAAAACTAAACTGTGGTCTGAACAGGGTGTGCCATCGGCAACAAGGTATCTCCTTGGCTGTCCAGCACATATTGATTAATTGATTCATTGTTCGTGATTCCTAGCGCCTCAACTACTGAGGTCATTAGTCGCGTAACTGTAGTGCGTGTTTTCAATCGGGAGGTGGCGGTGATCTTTCCCCGCTGGATGGCGAGATCCTCGCCGACGTACCGTCGACTAGCGTGTTTCCCTCAACCAGGTATCTCCCACCAGCGGAGCACCGCTGCAACCGGAGCAAGCTATAAGCTCCCGACCGGTCTGTGTGTGGTAGTGTAATGCATGTTAGTGTAAGTGTGCGTGTGTGTAAGGGGTGAGAGTAGGACGAGGAAGAAGAAGGAAAGATAGCGCGTGGGCCGTGGGCCGTTTGTTAGGGTACTGCTCCGGCATTCGCCTGGTATTGATCGGAGAAACCGCGGCAAACTACCGATGAGAGCAGCCGGCTGCTAGAATTCTCCTCCAGACAGCGACTGATTTCGACCTAGCTGACAAGCTAGTGTGGAAAATGCTGCTGCCGTCGGAGCTCGAATCTAGGACCTCTCGGCCATAGGAACTGCAGGGACATCAGTTGATCAGTTCAGGTAGGATAGGGTGAAGGAGACCTCTCTGGATGCTCTGGAATCCACATTTAGAAGTCCGGCGGGAAATTACCTATTGTTAACTTGCCTTGGTAACGGTCTGTCCCAGATCGTTAGTCTAAATGTGTATGCACTGGCGAGACGGGATGGGGGCCCCGAGCCGCCCGGACCTTAGTTGGGGTGGTCCCAGTTGGGCACTTGGCTTCGTCGTGGCAGTGGCCCAATACTCTGGGCATAGAGGAGGGACTTGGTGTCCCGGCGCATGTGAGAGGCGGTTGTCATACGACAATATTGACTCCGGCGGAAGCTCTGAGCTGGCGGGGCGGCCTTTCTCAAGCATTGTATTGGGAGGTGTCCGTGAGGGCTAACTGTACCGGGAGGGTGCGGATAGAGGCTAGCGCCTAGCAGCCCACCCCGGGACTTCGGGCCCCTAATAAAGCACAAGTGCTGGGGACGAAAGGCCTGGCACGTTCACACATTGCAAGCCCCGACGACGCACAAGGACGCCGCCAGGCTGCCGCAACACCCGCACTGACATCCCTTTTGTACCATTGCCCGATGTTAAGGCTTTCTTGAAACGATCCGTGTTTAGAGCGTGGCAAACAGAGTGGCACAATACCACTTTTAAACTAAGTGGGATAAAGAATTCTGTAATTCCCTGGCGTTCCTCTAGGCGTGAGGAAGTCATTTTAACGCCTGTTTGTATCGGACACTGCCACTTGTCTCACGGTTTCCTCCTTCGAGGTGAAAACCCTCCCATCCGTGATTCATGCAGGACTGTTCTTTCTGTGGAACACGTGCTCCTGCATTGTACGAAACTAAATGGACACCGACGAAGACACGGCCTGGGCAACTCATTATGGGAGGTGCTCGAGGATGATGATTCTACGCTCTCAAAACTTTTTGTTTTTTTTAATAAAGCGAAGTATATAATTGTATTTGAAAGATAAGGACAATGTTTTATGTTTTTGGGCCCCTTTACAACACATCTTAAATTTTATGATAAATTTTACATGCTTTTAATCAGCGGGTACGTTGCATTTGCACCACCTACTAAATCTATTCCTATTTAAATACTTTGACATGGGCGCGAATGACCACAGTAGTTGAAGCGCCCTCTAAACCCTAATTAAGTAACTAACTAAGCCTCGAAGCTGGTATTCGGATCCTGCCGGAACACAGTTTGCCCTCGCAGCAACCTCCCCATGCAGTTCCTGGGTGGGTGCCGCCCTTCCAGCTCAGAGTTCCAAGCTATCCGGGCCAGTTCCCAGGAGCGGTACGTGCTCATAATCACAGGGGGTTCACAAGGATTAGAATCTTAAAACTCCGAGACGCCAATCGTTGAAGATAATATAAGCAACAAGAAAAATGTCATCTGAAAAATAGGTTTGGTATAGATTATAAATGATACGTTAATGATGCAGATAAATCAAAAGCAGTGCTGCTTGTACTGAAAGTCCTTTCTTCCTTTCTTTCTTGTCCGCGAATATATCATTGAAGTCTCTAATTTCATTTATTACGCCCTTTTCAACAGACAACAAGGCAAGAGCAGTCATTTTTCACTCATTGTTCTTCATTCACATGTGTGTTCGATCACACGCACGATGTACGAGATCCTTGAATTTAGTAATAAAAATGGAGTACTCTCATCGTCCTTACCAACTTGATTGGAATACGAAAACAAACACACATGTGCACATTCGCGTTACTACAGCAACGTTCATAATTTACATCCCGGTATAGCGCGAATGCACTCGCATTCAGTCGACCAGGCCAAACCAGGACTGGCCCCGCACTGCCTACCGATCAGCAGAAGAGGTTTTTAAACATTTGTCACAGCTAACTGAATAGGAAACCTTTGAATATGACTACGAAGTAAAGAATTAGAAACTTTCAAAGATAGAGAAGATATTTGTTCAATACATTAAACTCGCATTTCTTTAATTATTTAATTCTATTCCGTATATTTTTTAGATAAATATACAGCACAAATAATGTTTTAAGAAACACATAATATGGTACTTAGTTGGCATGAGTTCGGCGAAGAAAGCTTGGGATTCCCCTAGTTCTCTGTCTCTCTTGATCTATCTTGAAGAAGCCGTTGTGGCGGTCGTAGAGTCTTCGGATGATGCGCTGGCGAGGAGACCATCGCCCGAGCCATCTATTGGCTGCATCTTCCCCTCTTGCCCTGATTGCACGCCGCTTGGGGGTTCTCTAACCTGCTGAGAACCTGCTAGCCCCCTGCCTTCGCGCTGTCAACTGAATGTTCGATAGAATTATTGCCTGAAGAGCCCCACTAAAGACGACAAAAACGGTTATTAACACTTCATTCGGCAGAAATAAAAAATTCTGATCAAATGGAATTTTATGGGGGTTCACTGAACAAGTGTACCCCCTGCACGGGCCGCCTCTGTTAGTGTCGGAGTCGAATGAATGCGCCACTCACATGTGCCGGGACAAGTCCCTCGACTTTGCCAGAGTATTGGGCCACTGCCACGACGAAGCCAAGAGCCCAACAGGGGGCTACCCGAACTAGGGTGAGAGCGACTCGGAGGCCCCTTTCCCTCTCCTCCCTACATCTTTAAGCTATTGACGTGAGTATCGCCAGGTGTCTCGTGGCTCAGAGCAAATCGCTTGCCTTTCACCACTGAGGTCGGAGTTCGATTCTCGTCGATTCTCATGTGAAATTTATTCCGACAAAACGAGTTCGGCTGCTTCACAAGGGCTAGTCCAACTCCTGTGAAGTGTCCTAAACTTTACCCCCTTCCTGATTCCTCCCCAATTCTGACCGCTGGGTAGTGACGCAGGGGCGCGCGGTGTGAGGCGCGTACGCGGAGATGCTACCTGGCGGTCCTCTTGACAACTGACGAGACGCGACAGAATAATATAGTGTCATGTGGAGTAAAGAGAGCGCTGATAAAGTAATGGAGGATTACTCCGCGATCAACGCCCGACCTAGGACTTTAGACACGCGTTGCGTAAAGGCAAGAAATGTAGAATATAAAATTTTAAAACAAATTTTAAAAAATACCTGGGCAACCTGACGTGCGCCATAAGGTTCCCGCCGGACTTCTCTGTAGATTCCAGAGCATTCCCCAAAAGTCTCCTCCTCCCAATGCTGCCCAAAGGTCAACGCGTCAAGGGCCCAGACGGGTGAGGCCCGGCAACCAGGAGCTTAGTCCTTAGGAGCGTAGCCCAGCCACCTTGAAGCTATCGTCGTGAGTGAAACTCAGGGTCCGGGTGTCTCCACCAGAGATGGCGGCACCCTCCGTCTCCGCGATGCCCCTGCGGAAGACCAAGAAGACACCGACGCGACGGCGGCCGCGCTAAAATTATTCTTCTGAAATATGTTAATCCAATGAAGACATTTTAACATATTTCAGTTCAATAACGTTTTGTAACTACTTATTCATATTTTTTTCAATGTTTGGATTATATCTCCTTTTCTTTACTATTTCCAGTCTGAAGATGAGGAAGAAATATACCCCAAAACGTCGCTATGTAAACTCTTTATCTTTCGGAAAATCTGAATAAAAACATTTTTGTCTGTCGTGAAAAATCTGTGGCCACATTCATTTAATAATATGGAAATTTTAATTCGCTTATGTTTTCCAGCCTGATTGCAGAAAGCAGCTGAAGATCATATTCTAATTTAATAAAATTCACATGTTTCCTTCAAGTAGAACACAGTCAAATACTACCTATAAAAAACCATTTGCGTAATATATCATGAATTAAATTTGTGGAAATTGTAATTCTTCAATAAGAAAATTGTCTGTTCTACCTAGAGTATATATTAATTGAATACGGCCACGCATTTCTTACGACAGACAAAAATGTTTTTATTCAGATTTTCAGGTAGCAAGATAAGAGTTTACATAGCGACGTTTCAGGGTATATTTTCCCCCATGTTCAGGCTAGAAATAGTAAAGAAAAGGGGATATAATCCGAACGTTAAAAAGAATGTGAATAAGTAGTTACAAAAATTATTGTACTGAAAAATGTTAATCTAATAAAGAATAGTACTCGATGTAATAAAAAAACATAAGGAGATTCAAAGAAAGATCAAATAATACAAACAATCTTTACATATGTATATATTAGTTTTACTGAATAATTTTGCGTGATCTTTCTTTGAATTGGTGAGTCTCATTATATTTTTTTTCTCGATTATATTCTCTCTTATGTCTCGATTATGTCTCTCATCTTCCCCTCTGCGTCTTTTCTTCTCCTCTATCTCTCTTCTTTCCGTCTGTCTCTCTTTACGTCCACTCTCTAACTCTCTTTTTCCCTCTCCATATTCCTGACCTGAAGGACCCAGGTTTGAATCTCGGCGTAGACTGTGATTTTTATCTGGTGCTTTCCCTTCAGGGCGGCTCTGGGGTCGACTCAGCCTCCTTTCCAAGTGAGTACCAGGATATTTCCTGGGGTAAAGGCGGCCGGAGCGTTGTGCTCACCACACATCCTCCTCCTTGTGCCGACGGCGACGAAAAGGTGGAGCCCTACCTTCACCTCCCCTTAGGGCCACATCGTCCTGTGTGCAATTGCATAGGGCTACTTTTACCTTTATATTCATTTAATAGTAGGGGAATTTTAACTCGCTTCTGTTTGGCAGCCTGACTACAAGGAGCAGCTGAAGGTGCCCGGGTCGGCCGCCACGAGCGGGGGCGTGTCCTGCACGGGCCAGCACCAAGGCGGACAGGCCTGCCCGCAGGTGAGTCCCGCTCATTTCGTCATGAGACAAGAGCTTTCTAAACAAGGATGGGCATAAAAAATTGATATTACAGTCGACTTCGGTAATAGCGAACTTCTGGGGACTCACATGTTTGATTCACTATATCCGATGATGTCAAAATTAAATTGAATTTCTCCATAACGATTGATTTATTAATATACAGCAAAATTCATTAACACTACGAGCTGAAAATTTTAATATCTTTATTTGTACGTAAAAAATCAAATTTTTTCAATTGTTTGCTTCGTTTATTTTTCACTAGTAATTAAGTCCTTCTGCAGATTTCGTGCTCTATCCATATTTGATTCTGCATTGTCCTCAGTGTCTAAGTATCATAATGCACTTTAGGAACCTTTCAGTGCCTCTTGCACTGTTGTAACACCGTCGAACCCTCCGAGAGCCCTTTTAATTGCCTAAAAACATTAGAGGGCCAATTATTTTCCAGGACTTACTTCCTATGTTCCCGATAGCCGAGGTTCAGATTCACTATTACAAGAACTTCTTATTTGTGATGTAAGTGAAACGGGACAAGTGACTTAAGTTCACTATAACCGAGGGTTCACTATTACAGGAGTCGACTGTAATAATTTAAGTATGTCATGAATTATTTAACAGTAATATTCTGGATAAGGTCTAAGATACAAGAGATTTCTGAAGGTTAAAAGTTTGCAATTTATTTTATTACATTACCTTCATCAATTATCACTCAAACAATCCACCGCATCAAGTGGATGAAAACGCACAAGACAATAATGAATAAGTTTCTGAAACGAGAACAAAAATGGTACCTAGTTATTCGTTCGTCTAAATGTCATTTTTTCATGTTAATTTTTTAATGTTACACATAATTTTACAAAATGAATGAGAGGAAATATTTTTAAATACCTACTATTTCTAAATACCATTAAAACTATGCCACGACTGAGTTTCTTGACTTATTAATATAAATTGCAATTTACGCGAATTAAATTGTTGCATTTACGAAATATGTTTAACTTAAATATTTTTTACCATAACAATATTAATACTAATAAATAATATGAAAGTAATGTAGACGATAATCACTATAAACATAAATATATTATGAGAAATAAACACAAGACATACGTTATCAAAATGTTCATTTGTTAAAATTTCATTTCTTTTCGGGCTTATGTTATTGTTTTTATTACTTTGTGTAGTTCATAAAATTAATTTTAATAGTGAAATAAATAACTTTAATATTACATATTTTTGCTTTGGTATGATGATCTAATGATATTTACCAAAAAGAATGTAAAAAAAAACAAAAATGAAAAGAAAGAAAAAGGAATTTCACCCTTAAGATACTAATATGATCATATCAGAATAGGATAATGGGGTAAACCAGCAGGAAGGAAACATGAAACAATATACCTTGAGTCATTCAAAATTAGGTAGTGAAATCATTTCATAGTGACTGTGCATTATTTTGTAGTTTGAATTTAGACATCTCTTGAATGCTCCCTAAAAATTACGTTTAGATAAAATTACAAAGCTGTCTAGTACATAAACAAATATTATTAATACTCAAATATAATTGCAGCATTCACTCATTTTCAATATTTCATTTACTAATTTCTGGATGAAAATTAAACAACAGTAAAAAACAAGAAATCAAAAAATTAGTATAAAATTTTTGCTGAAGTAAAAGAAATATTTCAACTATTGACAAAGAATGAATTAATTATATAATTGCATTTTTTTACAGTGTCATAAAATCCAATATTTGTAACGAAATAAATCGGATTCAGCTTCATATTTTTCCAATGTACTTGGAGCAGTCATATGAAAATACACTAAGTGATCGAAGGTATCCCAACACGTGGCTGAAAATGACTTACC
The DNA here is from genome assembly GCA_031308135.1 of Acheta domesticus. Lineage (NCBI taxonomy): Eukaryota > Metazoa > Arthropoda > Insecta > Orthoptera > Gryllidae > Acheta > Acheta domesticus. The sequence continues at coordinate 215,950,143 of JAHLJT010009419.1, forward strand.
AGATGTGGCGCCCTTCATCGGAAAAGCTGGAATTCAGTAGGGTGTTGGCCCACCTTCAGCCTTGATGACAGCTTCCACTCTCGCAGGCATACTTTCAATCAGGTGCTGGAAGGTTTCTTGGGGAATGGCAGCCCATTCTTCACGGAGTGCTGCACCGAGGAAAGGTATCGATGTAGGTCTGTGAGGCCTGGCACAAAGTCGGCGTTCCAAAACATACCAAAGGTGTTCGATAGGGTTCAAGTCAGGACTCTGTGTCGGCCAGTCCATGACTGGGATGTTATTGTCGTATTACCACTCCGCCGCAGGCCGTGCAGTATGAACAGGTGCTCGATCGTGTTGAAAGATGCAATCGCTATCCCCGAATTGCTCTTCAACAGTGAGAAGCAAGGTGTTTAAAACATCAGCCTGTGCCATGATAGTGCCACGTAAAACAACAAGGGGTGTGAGCCCTCTCCATGAAAAACACTTAACACCACTGCCTCCGTGTCTGGATATATTTGATCACCTAGTGTATATTTCGGGGAGCGATGTGGTTTTTTGGCGATGCTCAAATACTTTAGAACCTATTAAAAAAATTGTCTGCTGTCCTGAAACGAGAATAGAAGGATATTTGGTTGAAATTTCTTCTAATTAAAATAACTTCAATTTTCATTCTTGTTAAATTGCTGCCTAGTGGAATGATATGCATGTACTGAAAATTTATTGAAACATTATTCTTAACAAAATAAAATATGTCATAAAACAAGATTACTCATGCTTGTTAAAATGAAAGCTAATAGAAATTTTTTGAATGATAAACTTTTGCATGTCAAAAGAAGTAGTTGAATATACTAAAAATTTCAAAAATAACTGCTATATGTTTATATTACATATCAATGTACCATATATATTTATTTGAACACTTTGTTTTCAAAACCTAGTAAAGTGAATACAAACAACATTTTTGTCATTTTTGTCATTTCATACAAACAACATTTTTAAAAATACAATGCTATTTAATTCAATTAAGAAACAAATAGCAGAACATGACAGTGAATGTCGTTAAGTAACAATGTAAAGAACATTAGGATGAAAATGAAACCATTATAATAAGAACAAAAATAATAGCAATGCAGCATTAAATTAGAAACACAGCAGATCATTTAAAATAAAGAACAAATGTCCTACAGAAGTATCTACATATATCTAAATAGCCAAATGGCACACAATGTAGTGACAAGAAGTGGTGAAAACAAATGTGAACAAAATCTATTCAATTCAGTCTCATGTGTTATGCTATTTGTATTTAAGATCAAAAGTTTTCCTTTTTCAGAAGGTTTACAGGGCCGATAATCCCGAAGTGGATAATTAAACACACCACAAGCGTCCGCTGCCTCTGGTAAAATACTGTTTTCTTCTGCCCCGCAATCATCAGCCAATTCCCTAGTTAGACACACACCATACATTCACCTCTCGCTCACTAACACGTACTACCAAAACAGCATGTCGCAATGGCATCCTTTGTGTAACCATCTGCCGCATCAGTACCAATTAGCAGGGGTTTTCAAGCTGTGCGTCGTGGCTCCCATGGGCATCGCGATGATTTATTGAAAATTATCATTAGATTTGATTTACTTTCATCCTTGTGTCATTTATGTATTTGGAACTGTCATACTATATGATGTTTGTAATTAATATGATTTATTTTACTAATTTGGATTAATTGTATCTGGAGAGACCTTTACCAGTAGCCTATTATATCACTTACTCATCCGTGTTGAATACTTAGTGGGCCTGCATCCCTTATATTTGAACCTTATCGTTACAAGGGGAGCCCGGGAAATTTTCGTTCAGATCAAGGGAACCGTGGACGAAAAAAGTTTGAAAACCCCTGCAATATACCATTAAAATTAAAATGTAAAATTATCTGTTGTGAATAAGTGCCAGATTGGAAATTACGATATGAAAAATTATCCAATTAAAAAAACTTCTATTTACATCAAAATTAATCAAATCAAAATTTCTCTTTAATAAACTTCGTGAAATTATAGGTATTATTTTTTCAATCATTTATAATTTTTCCCATGTTTAATTGAAGAATTTTTTTGAAAATCTGGAAGCCACGGCAAGGCAGATCGGTTTTCAAATAAAACCACTTGAGATCGTAATTTTCCTTGCGTTAAAACTTATAATGCAGAGAATACGCAATGGGTGAAACAATGGCATTGTTACATGCATAACAGGGAAAACATGAATGCAAAGCCCATGCCTCAAATCTTTGACCCCGGTGAACAGGTTGATAATTCTTGATGAGTTAATTTTACAGGAGAGCAAAAGACAACTTTCAACTCATGCTGTAAATCAGGGATTAATGATATTCAAACAAAATCCACACACAAACCGTTTCGTTTGAATATCATTAATCCCTGATTGACAGCACGAGTTGAAAGTTGTCTTTTGCTCTCCTGTAAAATTAACTCTTCAAGAATTATCAGCGTGTTGACCGGGGTCAAAGAAACACGGCCTCATGGTTTGTTCTACAGCTGTTTCCTGCATGAGAGTGTGGATGCTCCCCTTTCGCGGGACTGCTCCGCTTGGCTTCCGCCGAAGGAATGCACCCTCCCAGGAGAGGAGAGCCTAACAACGTCGCATGAGTTTGCTCTAATGACTGGGCGACACCAGACTCTTGCAAAGGGTCGATAACTTTCTGCGCAAGAAATGAACATGTTAAGACCAAGTTATTTTGCACAATAAATATTTTCTTAAGTTTTTATTTATTGCCTGTCATAATTGCATAAAGAAAAAGTTCCATTTATTATAGACAATTATGTTAAAATCCAGTATCATTTAATTAAATTACATAAAGTTGAACTTCTCACGACGTTTCAGAGAATGATACTGGATTTTCACATGATTTGTTTATAATAAATGGAACATATTGTTTATGCAATAAATATTTCCCTCTGAAATTAGTTCAGTTAAACTTGAAAGAAATTTGTTTCATTAAACTTACAAGATACCAGAGTAGTTTCTAGATTGTTCAAACCGTTATTGATTCAAAGTATCTTGTGTATTGTAGACAATCATATATATAAACCAGGAATTAATAAAAGGTACAACACAGGTTGTAAAATAACCACTTAAAAGGTTCATGGTTATCATGTTTTATATTTCATTTTAATTTGATGTAGTGTATATATTTTGTTTCACAGATAGTACCTGCAAAGCGACAAAAAAGGCGCGAAATGTTATACATTTTAAGAATGGATCAAAAAATATAAGTGCCTTTTTATTACAAACTGTGTTGTGCATTTTATTAATTTCTGTTTTATATGATTGTCTATAATACATAAGATACTTTGAATCAATTACAAGATAACATTTGTAATGCAATATCTTTGACACCCTGTATTGAGTCCTTTAAAAACCCTTCAAAATTCTTACATCTTCTTGTGTTTAACTGAAACGCCCCAATTTAATTCTTCTTCCTTTAATACATTTGTGTAATTTTCAACATGAGTTTCTGCCGATTTATCCAAAACAATTCTGCAAAACTACTTTTTTACTTTTTCAATTATTGCATTCCATTTTATGAGTAATGTATATTCAATCCAGGTTTTGTTAGGAACACTAAACCAAAATCTTACCCAACAAAAGTCATTTCTCAGGCTACCATTCATTTGTATTCATGCCATTCATTTTTCTTACCTTTCAAGGCTATAAAAATAGTTTCACTTAAAGATATCTATTGTGCAAAGTATTCTACACCATTTCCCAGTAGTTGATTTCCTCAAGAAAAATAAAATTCCTCAAACTATTCTCAACTGAAGTGTTGATCATAAAATATTTCCAACGAAGAGGGCATCTAGGCATCACGAATTTCCACAAGGGAAAAGTAAATATTAAACGGTACTGTCTTTGGACAATATCTCCCAAGTAATTCTTCCTTGAAAACATTTTTCTTAGTGTTATTTTCCGGAAAAGTTTTAAATATTCTAGAGACTGTTTTGTTATTTTGTCTCAAAAAATGTAAATTCTACTGATATTTGATGCGAAAGTTTATTATACACCAATATTTTATAATTTTGTTAAAAAAGGAATTGAAATCCTATAGTTTATTTCTTGGGACTACTCTTGGGACTATAAATTCTACTGATATTTGATGCGAAAGTTTATTATACACCAATATTTTATAATTTTGTTAAAAAAGGAATTGAAATCCTATAGTTTATTTCTTGGGACTTTAGCATTGTTATTAAATTTCAACTGTCCATGAATAGTTGGTCCTGAGAATAGACGAAAGAAGCCCCCAAGAAGTGACAGTATACTGCTTCTTTGAAAGAAAGTTCTTAGGAGAGAAACGCTCTTTTACAAAAATGTACGACGGCTACAAGTAACCTTCTGGTAACAAAAGTTTGAAGTAACTGTCTCTCTGGCTCCCAAAAATTACTTCAACAAAATATATTTAGACATCCAAGAACGGCAGAAGGAAAAAAATAAACAGAATATCAAAACAGTATCCGACATGAATTCTGCACCTCACTGGCGCAACAGGAATTGAATGAGATATTTGGTCCCCAACCCCTAAGAAACTGTGTATTACTGAATATTTTGAGAGTATATTAAAAAAGTGTATCGTTTTGGGGAGCTGTATTTCATTTCTTTGAAATAAAAAGTAGACATCTCCGAGTTTCTTCAGTAATCATATTCTTGGCTGTCCGAGCCGGAGTCATTGTATTCTTGGCTGTCCGGGATGAGCCGCGTTTCAGTCAATGGAGCTGGCGTTTCAGTCATCTTGCTGTGGCCTTCTTCTGAGCTATACTGCAGCAGTAGAACTCTGAAGAAGGCCACAGCAGGATGGCCGAAACGTCAGAGCTATACCTTCTTCAGAGCTATACTGCAGCAGTGTAGCTTGAAAAAGGCCACAGCAAGATGGCCGAAACATCAGGGCTATACCTTCTTCAGAGCTATACTGCAGCAGTGTAGCTCAGAAGAAGACCACAGCACGATGACCGAAACGTCAGCTGCATCGATTGAGACGTGGCCCATCCCGGACAGCCAAGAATACGACTCCGGCCGCAGAAGCCTTCGAATCCTTCTTCAGCTATCGTCCACCTGTTCGGGAGAGGGGGAGGGGGAGGGGATGGAGGTGGCCGCCGCCGCCGCCTTCGGCCATCGCTGACGCCGCCCGCCCACCAAGAAATGGCAAAAAAAACCATCCAGGTTTTTAAAACATCGATATTTTCCACCAGAAACATCGACACACTAACATCGATATTTTGCTTTCGATGTTGTGTTGCAAAAACATCGAAGTTTGAGTTTATTATTCATGCAATGGTTTATTATGTCTTTAAAGAACGTTTATGTTATTTTTATGCTATTTTGTATGGAATATGTAGAATATTGATTAAAAGATTAAGATGGTAAAATAGCGAAGCACGGCGCTCTTCAATTTTAATTTTCTTCTTTACATTGAATAATAATTTTCATTAGGATAGTAGCTTACGACTAACGTACTGCTACCCAGACAGTAAAATATATCCCATTTGCGTACGGTAATTAAAAATAGATAAGAAAATAGCATGTTTACTGGTCTACATTTAAAACTTGGATGTTTTTGTCGATGTTTTCGTGGACATGGAAAACCCTTTAGCGACGTATCGATGTTTTGCCATCACTCCGCCACGTGCATGTTGCAGCGATACACGCTGGTCCCGGGCGGCTGCGGCTGAGAAGGGCCAGCCGCGAGGCGAGGAAGGCGGGAGACGCCGACGCGGTGGGTGAGACACCAGCCTCGCCCTTAGGGCCACGCCCCCCGAGCTGCTTCCGCTAGACTGCCTAGGCGCAGAGCGTAGCACGCCCCACTCCGCGCACGCGAGCGACGACGAAGCCTCGCGGAGGGCTTCGCGCGTACTAGTCCTAGCGTATCACGTCTGCTCTCTCCCTCCCTCCCTCCCTCCCCCTCCTCTCTCCCCCTCCCCCTCCTCTCTCCCCCTCCCCCTCCTCTCTCCCCCTCCCCCTCCTCTCTCCCCTCCCCCTCCTCTCTCCCCCTCCCCCTCCTCTCTCCCCCTCCCCCTCCTCTCTCCCCCTCCCCCTCCTCTCTCCACCTCTCTCTCCCCTCTCCCCTCCCTCTCCTCTCTCTTTCCCCTCCCTCTCCTCTCTCTACCCTCCCATCTGTCTCTATTTCTCTCTCTTTCTCTTTTTCTTTCTCTCCCTCTCTTTCTCTATCTTCCTCTCCTCTCTTCCTCCTCCTCACCTCCGCCACCTCTTCCTCTCCCTTTTCTCTTTTTTCTCTACTTTTCTCTTTCTTTGTCTCTTTCTCTCTCCCTCTCTTTCTCTCTCTCTTTATCCCCCTCTCACTGTCCACCCTCTCCATCTCTCCCCGTCTGTCTCTCCCATCTGTCTCTCCCATCTGTCTCTCCCATCTGTTTCTCCCACATCTCTCCTCTCTGTTCTTTCTCTCTCCTCTCTCTCCCCCTCTGTCTCTCCCATCTCTCTCCTCTCTCCTCTCTCTCTCTTTCTCACTACCAAGTGGTGAGGGTTAAAAATGTACTCCCAAAAGAGGTATTTTGACGGTTTGACGGTTATATCTCGTAAAAGGCTCACAATACTGAAAAAAATGTCCTATTAAAAATTGTAGGGCGTTAAATTTTGCATTGAATGAGACCAGACGCATATTGTTTGGAGCGCCCGTTCCTATATTAGTGCTGATCAAAGTTGGACAAAATTCAAATAATTTGAAAAAGGTTAGTTTTAACTTCCTTTTTTTGGTAATATCATCTAACCTAACCTATCTGTCAATACAGTGGCCCATACAAAAGTTACAGATGAATGCATTTTGCGCTTTATGAGACCTAAACCTTTTTTTGGTCCACCCGTTTGCGTACAGTCCCACCTTCAAGTTCAACAATTTTTCATCATCAATGAAGACTGTTATATTCGAGTTGATCAAAAAGTGTAATTTACTCCAAATTAAATATTGTAGTATAGCACTCCGTTAGGCTCCGTCCATAAATTACGATTTAATTAGCAGATTTCATTAAACCAGATTTCGAGTATTTTCAATACCCCCTCTCGCCCTTGTAACGCACCCGTAACACGCACTTGAACTCCCCTAATTAATAACGTAACGCTTGTCGACAACCCTTCCTTTTTAAATGCGAGAACTGAAAACAAATTATAGCGCAGTAAAAACAATTTGTATTTATTTTACTTGTGTGTAATATTAAAATTAATGACAATTAAAGTAGAAATTATTTGGCGATGGTGGCTGCACATAACAATAAGATTGGTGCAAGTTGTGAGTAACAATAAGAGTTGCCATTCTCGTGAAAAAAAATTATGGCGTCAAAGAGAGACTAAATTGCCACTGGGTACAGGCAATTTCATCAACGCCACCAGCATAGATGTATTTAGGTGGAGATGATTTAATTCCCTATCTAAGCACTAAGATCGCAGCGCCACACGCAGAAAAAATTCTGAGAACCATATGTAACGGTTCATAAACCCTTATTCAATTAGTATTGAAATGATCTGGGACCATTTACGGCTATCTTGAGACATTTTGAAAAAAAGGGCCTAGTAAAGGTGTGATTGGTTATTGTAAACATAGCATAGGATAAATAAGCGACGGCAGTGTCGCGTGTAAATATTACTTTTGACCACGGAAACGCCCGAAGGAAAATGAATTCGCGCATCAACATTCTTTGGCGCAAATTCAGAGAATAGTTTTAGAACTCATTTCATTAAAATCGGACCACGGGTTGCGTTGTTTTACCAAATTGTATAAAATGCATGTTCAGCAGAAAACCTCAAGTAAACAAGCGAGTGTTACAACTTGTGACGTCACTCGGGGTAAAATTAATGTTTTTTTTAAGATTACGCCGTAACGGAAGAAATAAATTAAACCAGAAATTACAAGGCTGCAGAGGAGAATTTCGGGAAAATTGTTAATGTAATACCGAAAATTTAGGACACAGGAGAAGAAAATAAAAGAAATTTTTCGAATTCATAATCCGGCGTTGAAGTAGAAACAATTGACGAAAATACGTGGTTATGACAAGGAATACTAAATTGTAAAATAAAATGTTTCGGCATAATAGGACGCAGAGAGTCGGTTTAAAGACTAAAATAAAGACAGTATGAATTTTAGAAGAATTTAGAATGCAATAACATGACAGGAAAACGTGGAACGGGCAAAATATAATTATTTCGCAAATAAACAGACGAGAACAATAATGGCAGCGATCTTGCTTTGTTGAAGCTGGAATCTATAAAGAGGCCAGGCAACAATGCCCTGAAGAGAAGAAGAAAGGTTTTGATTGCAAGCAGACCGTGTGTTCGTGGCTGCGATATTTGTTATATTGTTGAGGTTTATACGTGTATTTTACGAAAATACTTAGTGTAAAGAACTTAAGTTGCGAATGCAATTATTCCTGAGCAAATATTAGTGAACTTTTAATTTACTGTGAACAAATTTCGTTATAGCGAGTTGCTGTTTGTGCGACGGAGTAAATAATTTGAAATTATTTAGGAACCCTAGGAAAGAGATTTGTTGACGTTGTATTTACGTCATATAAGTAGATTGCAGCAATAATATTCGTGAAAATGAGTGCTTGCATATTCTATTGCTGCGAAAGGAACGTTACTAAAAATATTCGCGAAGTTTTCGTGATGCTAGTGCACAGTACGTCACCAGTCGGTTTCGTGTGTTAGTGAGAGGCGGCAACACAACGGTGCCATACGTCGGTGAATTAATGGTGCAGTGGCGGCGTTAGTGGCCGACATGGTCAACGAGAGTCAAACAACATGCAGGGGACGGTGATACCTGGTGTTTGATGGTTGGTGAACGCAGATGCGGACGGAAACGCGTATTCTTCAAACAGGGAAGTTGTAAATCATTTCTTTGTTTTTTAAAGAAAAAAATTAAATTGTTCAAGGCCAAGATCTGTCGTAGTATACAAGAATTTCAATGGATGGCCATCATAATCAAAAGGGGAACGTATGTGTCAAGGAATTAATGAGCAAAGTTATTTTAAGTGTGAATGATTATTTTGGTGTTTATATTTCATGTTATGCATTTCTTTGTGTTCATTTTCGTGTTGTGTATTTCATATGTTTATTTTGATGCGTGTGTTATGTTAAAAATGCAACGGAATGTCGTTCAGTTGAAAAATAATTTAAGAGAACTTAAATTCTTTGGCAAATAAATGAAGGGAGGCATAACTGCCTACCGTTCGTTATTCTCTCACACTGGCATTTTCATTTGGGTAGTAACAGCGGAGGTTATGTTTGTGGTTTCGTAGGGAACACGTCACCACCCACTATATAAATTTATGTGACAGACTGCTAGGGGGCTAGAATACGTTGATAGCAAAGTAGCAGTGAAAGAGTGTAGTAGTAATAGTTATCTTGGCAAATTAGATCCCCCATTTCGTTACATTGGCAGCCCAACTTGGGGCTGAACAGGTGTTTGATAATAGAGCAGGACCCCCCAACGTCGTTACAGTATAGATAATAATTAATGCAATTTTTTTTCTTCTCCCCAACGTGGGCGTATCAGACCTATTTGTGCGTATAAAATCACGTAAATAAACCTATTTCTTTATGGCCGCCAAATCCACAGGACTAGATTATTCGGCGATTTCCCGAAAGATCAATTGTGTGTGACATGCACACCCCTGTCTTCGTATTAATAACGGGATTAATCTGTTTACTTACGAATTACTAGCTATTACCTACTATTTTTACTCTACAATTTCATCACAGTATTCCATTACAGTACAGATTTATATATTTTACGTGGGTTCGCGAAGTCGTCCCTATACAGGTAACAAATAATATTATAGTTGATTTTGGAGAACCTGAATCTCTGACATATTCTTTTCCCTACCAATTGACTTTTACTATATAATGGAAATAAAATAACACATCTTACGAACAATGTTGCCGAATCGTAATGTCGGCGGCCATTTATTTTTGCCGATTCTCGTGTCGCCGAAATACTGATCAGTAAATCCAATTCTTGTTCTGATACACTTAACATAACAGCTAATACAGGTTTAAACCCTTTGACATAAAACAAAAATTATCTTAACAAAAAAATCGAACATATCACTCACATTTTCGTACATATTTTAGATACCACATCATTTACGCGAATGCACTCTTTTGAAAAACTGAAAATTTCCAATGGTCATTTTGCTTTACTCTTAATAGTTATTTACAATCTTGGCCTTGCTATAAATTTTATTGTAATGAATATTGTCACTTCTCTGGTGTCATTCAGTTGATCTCGAAGTAGCGTCACTGTCCATTACCAAAGCCGAATCTAAAGTTCACGACCAAATCTATTCAATTTCTTCAAATTCCAAAATCCAAAATCGAGAAAACACTCCCGGACGAATATTTCACCGATTGGAACATCATATTCGAAATTCTTTACATATTTACATTTATAACGAATTAAATAAACTCAAAAATACAAACTCCAATTACGGCCTGATGTTGTCTGTGCGAACTCACAAATTCGTCTCTACCTTATTACTTTCCCGTATACATATGTATATACGAAGTAATATATGTAGTATAGAGATAGTTATGTAATGCTGCGCAAAAAACGGCGAATTTTCGGCAGAAAAAATTCATTGCCGGGCCCTGATAACGAAAAAGTGGATAAAACCAGTCGCTAACTTACGAAAACATATCCCCTAACACGTGGTGTAACCAGAATTCCTGTTTTGTGCGTCCTTCATACCGAAAAACCAATTGGAAGCAAAACGTCTGTCCGTCCGTCCGTCCAGTGTCTGTGAATAACACTAGCGCCTAAACCATAAGTACGATTTCTTCCAAAGTTAATATTCCCCCGTCTATCTGGTTCCACTCGTGATGCCGCGATTTTAAAAAACTTTCTTCAAAATTGGGGGGTACTTTACATGAAGCCCTCCGGACATTTTCAAAATTTTCTCGAAAACGGCTCCAAATTTTTTCTTTTAAATTTCTTGTAAGTATAGAGTAATTATTAACCACTTATTAAGGTGGCATAGGTCATATTTTCACGGTTAACTCTGAATTTTCGAAAATTCCAAAAGTTTGAATTTTATTAGGTGTCTTTCTCCAACTATAAGATTGAAGATATAGATTTTTCCTTCACGTAAATTTTGTTCTTCAAAGTGAGTTCTTTCTTTAAGGTCATGTACTGTTTTTTGCAACGTTTAGTAGTCCAACCCCTGTGAAGTGCCCTAAACCCTACTCCTATCCTTATTCCTTCCCAATTCTGGCCGCTGGGTAGTGACGCAGGGGCGCGCGGTATGAGGCGCGTACGCGGAGATGCTACCTGGCCGTCCTCTTGACAAACGACACACGGACTACCGACATTGTACTAACGGAGGATTACTATAAAATTAAAAAAGGGTTGATGTAACGGAGGATTACTATAAAATTAAAAAGGGTTGATGTAACGGAGGATTACTATAAAATTAAAAAAGGGTTGATGTAACGGTGGATTACTATAAAATTAAAAAAGGGTTGATGTAACGGAGGATTACTATAAAATTAAAAAAGAGTTGATGTAACGGAGGATTACTATAAAATTAAAAAAGGGTTGATGTAACGGAGGATTACTATAAAATTAAAAAAGGGTTGATGTAACGGAGGATTACTCCAAGCGCTCAACGCTCCAAGAGGGGTTAGGAGACGTGTCGCGACAAATGTTTAAAAAAATGTTAGTTTAATGTGGTGTAAATCGTCTCCTATTTTATTTCAGTAGTATACCTTCCCTTTGAGGCTCTTATACGCAACCAATCTTTATAAACGAGGACTCTAAAGAAAGAGAATTCCATTGAGACGAATTGCACTTTCACTTTAAAAACATGACAGCTTTGGTTAAAAACGCATCTAAAAATTTATGTAAATGCACCCCGCAACGCCCATCAGTAGTTTTGAATCTACATCGTTAAATAACTCCTAAACGAAGCGTTATAGGGCCTTAAAAACTAAAATTTTGAGGCATAAGGCCTCAAAGAATCGTTCCTCACAGAATGAGATCTTCTTGACCATTCTATTACATTTTTGCTGGTTCGACGCTTCTCGATTCCACCCCACCTGTTCAGAACCTGTAGAATCTGCAACTGTATGTGAAATTACTAATGACTTGACATTTTACGCGATTGAATTACACGGGTGTACCTCTTTGCTTGATAATGAAGTTAAATAAGAATAGTTGGCATTGCCAAGGGTGTCCTATATTGTTATCAACTACAAGGTGAAATATGGAACAAGTAAAGGAGGTTAAGAGGGCCTTGAAGAAAAATGTATATTACAGGCTTGATATGGAAATGGAAAAATAAGGAAGAGGGTGGGTGGGGTATAGCATGTGAGAGTTCTCGCACGGGTACGCTAGTTACACGTTTAAACGGTACTGCAGTTTAAACGGTCTTCATTGACGTTGAGAAATGGTCCCACTTTCAAGAGCAACTGTACTGAAACAGATGGTCCAAAAACTCACTTTTGGTCACTATTAACTCAGAATGTATTCCTCTAAAACTTTTGTACGGACAACTTTATTGATAGATGGGTTAGTTTAGGTGATGTTATCAAAAAGCAGAAGTTAAAACGAAAATGTTTCATAATATGTAAAATTTGTCCGATGAATACTAGTATAAGAACGGATGCTCCAAGAGCGTTTGCCTCTGGTCACAGTCACTGCAGGATTTAATGCCCTGCAACTTTTAACAGGATCGTGTTTTCGATATTGTGGGCCATTTACGAGATGTAACCATAAAACCGCAAAAATACCCCTTTTGGGGTTACATTTTTACCCCCACCACTTACACACAGCTCCCCCGAGGGGGGAACCTTGGATAGTCTTATTGGGCCACAAATGAAGCCATTAAAACAATAAAACCAATTGTAATTATTTCCGATTTGGTTTTATTCTACTGAAGAGCCATCTTTTGCAATATGGAACATTCCATGCTAAATCAGCCATTTTAGCCAGAGAATTTAGTTTTCAAGACTAATTATCACATAAATCACATTACTTGCCCCATGATTCCGCATTGATGAACGAAAACTGCTTTTCGATGTTGTGAACCGTTAAGAAGATATGAGCGGGGGCTCACAATTGGTGGGTCACCCGGTATCAATAGAAGTTTCTGCCTTCGAAATTATTCTTCAGATACATTTAAAATGTATGCAAATTAATCACTAAATAGCGAAAGCAATATTTATAAATGATAAGCGTTTATATATGGATAGTTCTCCTAAGACCATAAAAAACAAAAATGAAAATGTAATTTAACTGTAATAATTTTGGTAAATTCCCATTTACCATCAAGATTCTTTAACTACTACTATTCTTTAACTACTTCAACGTCTCCGCTTCAATTTGACGACAAAAAAACAGAAAATCCCAGATGAAGTATTTGAGAAAATGAATTTTTAAAAAATCGTAATTATTTACTTTGGCCTTAATATGTTAGTTAGTTAGTTAATGCCTTATTTTACGTGGCGAGACTCGGGCCATCAGGCCCACTCTTCCGTCTGACCACGCAAATTTCGCTACGCTCCTTTCGCCTAGCGGAGAAAGAAGGTATTATCTCGGGCGACGAAACAGGCGATTTGAATTTAGCTCAGAGGCGTCATTTAGGCTTGAGGATCTTTTACATGCAAGTAAATCTACTAACATGGGCCAGCCGGCTTTACTTCCCCTCCGCGGAAGGCGTACGAAGGATTTTTTCGCCCATAAAAATTCACGGCTTCGATCGGGTTTGAACCCGCGAATTTGGGTATGACAGTCCTGCACGACTGGTGGGTTTTAAGGCTAACCGTCACACCATCGAATCCACAAATATGACCTTTATTATTATGTGAATATTAATATGACCTTATTAATGCCGTTATAATTAGGTTTATCATATCAAAACCTTTAGGGTAGAATATACTCAGAAATATAAGGCTACTTGCAAAGTAAAATCAAATTTGAAGATGTTTTTCTAGTTTTTTTATAGTACCCACTGAAACTCATGAAGAATATCACATTTCAAAATTTTCAAAAGAACTAAACTTTAATGCCAAAAAGTCAATATTCAGTGTTGTTTCGTCATTCTAAAACGATTGAAAAACTTTCAGTCGAATCGGAAGATGGTCGGGAAATTTTGGCTGATTGCCTGTCACTTGCAGGTAACCAGCAGGAGTCGAGAGCTAGCCGGTGCATACTACGTAAATGAGAGGTCTGAGCATGAATATATATATATATATATATATATATATATATATATATATATATATATATATATATATATAGTGCCAACACACCTGGTTTGAACGCTCCTGCCAACTGGACATAAAATGGCTGAATCGGTGGTGCAAAGGAATGTACTACTCTGTATTTGTATCTTTCGCTGTGGTGGAGCTGAGTCCTCGCAAAGTTATCACAGCAGCCATAGCTGACAAAATGTACAGACACCTAGATAAGAATCATCTGATGCCAGCTGAACAAAAAGAATGTCGTAAAGGTTTTTATGGCTGTAAGGAAATCTTGCTACTGAATAAAGTCATGTTGAATTACGTAAAGAAACGAACGATTGGATATCGAAGAACCGGAGATCTATCGATTTCGTCGTAGACTTATTGAATTTTGCAAGGCTAGTATGAAGTCATGGAGTACAAGGTTACTAATACACAGCGGAAAGGAAGCAGTAGAAACCAGAAGTATTCAGATTAACAGGGGTATTTTTCAAGGAGATTCACTATCCCCTCTGCTGTTTTGCATTGGTTTGATCCCACTATCTAGGCAGTTGTCGCAAGCTGACTTTGGTTACAAGCTCCATGGTGATGAAAGGCCAGTGTTACATTTGTTTTACATGGATGATCTTAAAGTGTTTGCTAGGATTTTTTTTATTCTGGGCCTCAAGAAATGTGCGCAGATAAGCTCTTCCCTCATACTTCATATACAGGTTTTTACTGTTATTTTGACCAAATAAATAAATAAAGCGATTCTCTCCCAAGTGTTGTCCTGAATGACTTTATCAACGACATCTGTATGAAGTTTGGTCCTGACAAGTATGCAAAAATCAGTTTAAAAAGAGGCAAAGTGACAACGTCAGAGAGCGTTGAAGTTGATACGCACACTGTGATTGAAGATCTTGAGCCAGGTAAAACTTACAAATACCTGGGCATTGAAGAATGTGAGACCATCTCGAACGACACAATGAAAGAGAGAATTTGCAGGGAGTATTACAGAAGAGTGAGACTGGTTCTGCAATCCGCTCTGAATTCCAGGAATAGAATATCAGCAATAGGTAGTTTGGCGGTGCCTGCAGACGAATACAGTTTCGGACTAGTGGACTGAACTGAGCAAGAAATTCGCATCATGGATCGAAAAAACAGAAAACTTCTAACAATGCATTATGTTTCCCACCCTCGAGCTGATGTACATAGACTTTATGTGTCATGTAAGGAAGGAGGAAGAGGCCTCAGACAAATTGAGGCCTCCTGGCAATAGCCGGGATGGGAAAGTATCTAGTCAGCCATCAAGATGACCATCTAATGAGGCAGGTCATGAAATATGACCGAAGAATGGGAAACAGAGGCATTGTTAGTGTAGCAAGAATCATTGCAAAGAAAAATATGCAAGACACGCAGAGTGACAGAGACACTGAATTTCTGATGCTACTTAACATGAAATGCGAGACACAAAAAATGTTAAAGAAATCGTGGAGAGACAAATCACTCCACGGACAATATTTGAAACGAGTGGACAGGGCACAGAACAATAAAGATCAATCATTTATGTGGCTTAAAAGGGGAAGAATGAAGCCAGAATCGGAAGCACTTGTAATAGCTGCCCAAGATCAGGCGATGAGAACACGACATTATGATAAAGCTGTTCTGAAAATTTCCCAAGATGATAAATGCCGCATTTGCCAGGAACACGTAGAAACCATTGATCATATTGTCTCAGCTTGTCCAATCTTAGCAAAGATCGAATACTTGAAAAGACACGCCAGAGTGTGTAGCCACCTCCACTGGCAGATCTGTACCGCCCTCGACGAAGTTCCAAACACATGCCCCAAGTGGTACGAACACTCACCAAAACCGGTAATGTCTGTTGGATTGTGTACGATATTACAGGAAGAAAAAATCGTGTTTACTTGTCGATGCTGTTGTATCTGCGATCAAAACGTCGTTATCAAGGAGGCAGAGAAACGTCTTAAGTACAAGAGTCTGGAAACCGAGATCAGGCGAATGTGGGGCGTAAAAGCTTAGGTCCTCCCGATTGTTATAGGAGCTCTGGCATTTGTTCCGCAAAATTTGTGTAAGAACTTGCCTAAAGTCTTAGGTACTTCAAAAGACTGGGAAGTGCAAAAAATTGCTTTATTTGGAACAGCCCACATTTTGCGCAAAGTATTGTAGAGGCACCGACAGCCCCTAGATCTTCTCCTTAGGTAGCTGTTTGCAACTTGGAACAGATTTTATTTTGAACCGACTCTTAACATCTTTATTCGTGATGTAATGGAATAGTAATAATAATAATTCCTAGGCCATAATAATATTTTTTAAATATTTCGAAAGAAGCAATAACTTTCGCACAGTAATGTGTTTCTAGAGGATTGTTTTACAGTTAATTATAAATTCACAGGGTCTCCAAAAACCCGTGAACGAATAGGCTCTATAGCTTCAAGAGTTGTTCAGAAACGAGAATAAAGTTAATCGAATAGAATATTGTAGTTAATAGAGTATTATAGTTAATAGAATATTTGAAGATAATGTGTTGGTAAAGGGAATTTCAATAAGCTGTAACATCGATTCTTGTAAAAACTATACGATAAGGTACTTATTATTTAGCTTCATGACTTGTGAAGAAATCTGGCTTCTTTACAACTAGAAATGATGTAAAGCAACTTTTCGCGTTTCACATGGCCCGCGACCATATTAAAGGCTTTAGTTGTGGCTCTTGGGGCGTCGCAAGTTGGACGCCCCTACCTTAGTGCCGCTGTCACTCACCCCAATCTCCACCGCTCAATCGACACAAAACCCTGATTGTAAACATTTCATTAACTGTACGCGTAAACGACCTCGCAGAGCATAAAAGACCTCGTGTAAAGCAAAGAGATGTGAGCTTTCCATGTAATTTGCACAGAGAAAACGAACTTTAGTCCTCTTTAGTCCGCAATTTCTATTTCTATAAATAGTTTAATATACCGGTGTCCGGGTAGAAATCGTCTAAACTTCGAAAATAAGCTCTTAAAACAAATTTTAAGCATAGTTTGTCTAATAAACTACGTGGATATTCCGAATGGCTGAGCCGCAATAAGCAGTCAAAAGTAGGTTTGAAAAAATACTTTCTAGGCAAAAATTAGCATTGCAAAAGCATAGAAACATTCCACAACCATGTAAATTGTTTATTATTTACAAAACAAATTAATATATTTGTTCAGAAACAAAAGTTAACCCATTAATCAAAAATGACCCAATTTACACAATTCGACTGCTTTTTTAAATTTCTGGGTTAATTTTTTCTTTCTAAACAAATATATTCATTTGTTTTGTAAACAGTAAACAATTTATATATTTCTGGAGTGGTTCAGTGCTTCTACAATGCAACTTTTACCTCGAAATCATTTTTTCAAACCAACTTTTGGGTGCTTATTGTGGCTCATCCATTCGGAGTATCCACGTATTTGATTAGACAAAATATGATTAAAATTGTCTTGAGAACTAATTTTCGAAGTTTTGACTTTTTCTCTCCGAACAGCCTGTAAATGATATAAATAGAAGTAGCAAATGAACACTGGTAAACGCGTAAAATTACAAGCTACTTATGGAACCCTGCTGGATGGGCGCATTGTATCCCAGAGGCACTGACTTTTGTAGTTAACAAAGCTGTATGCCTCCAAAGGTTGAGCTGCAACTGTTGAGTAGCATCCTGTATGACGCATTAGAGTTGCTGTAGACTGTTGTATGTCAACAAGATATTTTGAAAAACAAAAATTCCAAAATAAATCTTAGAGTGCAAGTCTGTACAGGCCCTGCACTTGACTGCGCACACCAACACCAATTGAAATAGGTGTTTGGAGCCGTAAAAACCACTATTTTCCGTATCCTCAAGACATTTGAGATATTATTTGTTATAGTTTAATGACCTTAATAAAAACAGACATGGTATTTTTTAACAATTTATTGATTGTTATGCACCTCCTTATCGTTTCGACCTGTTTGGAGTCTTTTTCAAAATCTAGTGTTATTAGCGTTATAGAGTTGTCCAGATGAATTTTACGAAGTGACACTTTTTTTTATACCATAGTGACATTTTTTTATTAAAATGCTACCATTTTGTCTTTGATGTCAACGAACTCTCGACACTAGATTTTGAAAATGACCCCAAACAGGGTCGAAACATTAATGAGATGTATAACAATCAATAAATTGTTATAAAATTACTATGTCTGTTTTTATTAAGGTCATTAAATTATAACAAATAATAAGCAAAACTCTACAACAGACTTATATATTCATCAAAACATTTCAGATATGATTGTCGTGTGAACGACTACATTGCAAGTTTGTTTTTTTTACACAATGATATCAGAAGCACAACGAAAAGGTTTCATTGGATATTTGTTTTATTTGCAGAAAGCAGGCACTAAAAACAACCCAAGAGGTAAAACTGTGTAAATATCTTCGTTTCTCATTACGACGAAAATTATTTCGCGATATAGTAGTTGTCAATGGTAACTACTGCCACTCTAGTTATAAACGTTTTTCATGCTAACAAAGTCGGCATCTTGCGCATTAAATGTTTGATTTTAAATGAAATATTATCGATAAAGTTTACAAATATAATTACGATGTAACCCCTGGATGCAAAATAACCGAATGGAAAGGAATTAGTATTAAAACTAAGAAAATGTGAAGGAATGAACTTTTAAGTTTCGATAAATAAAAAATTCTGTATTTTCGGAAAACCGACATGTTCATGAGCGACGGAAATGGCCCTTGTATTTTGATAATTACGAAGTGGGAAATGATAGTCGTTAATTTTCACAGTGAACGTCAGATTTACTTCATTTCTCGAAACACACTTCTAAACTTATAATAGGTGAGTCAACAGCTGTCTGTTTGATGAGTTTATATAGAATTATATTCCAGTACCAATAATTTTATAGACAGTCAACAGTTTATTTAAAAGAAACGTTATCATTACAAAATGTTAATAAAATTACAATAAGAAGACGCAAAAGTCTCCGAAACGTTGCATATCATGTGCCATAAGCAAAAATTTATAAACAGTTTGTATTGATAACATTTCTTTTAAATTAACTGTTGACTGTCTATAAAATTATTGGAACTGGAATATAATTCTTTATCTATGAATCCTTCTAAAATGTTTGATGACTTTGGAAAGATCGTATAAGCCATATTATGGGGGAAAATATAAGTTCCACAGATCACTACATTTGTTTTATAACTCACCATTCCACTTCATGGAATATTAAGTTGTTCGAATTCCAGAAAGAATGGAACTTTAAAAAATATTAGTGTCCGGAGAGGAAACCAACTTTACAGTGGCCATTGCAGCTTAGGCATTCGGAATATCCATGTAGTTTATTCACTTAAAATTGTCTTAAGAGCTTATTTCCGAAGTTTCGACGTTGCCTACCCGGACACCTGTATGTCGCAAGATTATATAAATGGTTTACAGCGTACGTAACCATTATTCTCCCCTCCAAACACATTCTCATCTAAATCACAGAATAGTCAATTGTTTATTTAGATCGAAAACCGGTTGATTATGTGTTACCTTCAAATTATTTCTGACATACATTTAAGTTGTTACGAAAAATGCCGATTACTAACAAAATTATATAGTAATAAAGTCTGAAGTTAACATGGATGTCAAGTAAATAACTGCACACTTTTAGAAGATATAAACTTCAACTTTAGAAAAATCTTCATTTAAATAAATTACAAAATTATCGTTAGAGTGAACATAAGCAAATTTTTAATAAAAATATTCGAATCGTATGAATTGAAATAACAATTTTTAGTTGGTGTCACCTCCACTATGATTTCACAGAACCAGGGTGGACCGGGCCCACTGCCCTCCCCCCATGCAGCTATGTCACTACATCTCAGTCAGCTATTGCCAACGGGGATAGGAATGACGTCGGAGCACTGCTTCCCCTCCGAGATAAGACACTCGGAGAAGCGGTGAGAGCAAAAGGGGGAGGGAGAGAGGGACAGAAGGCGGTATCGAAAATGTTGGTAGTGCCTTTGCCGGTGTTTCAGGCAACATGAGTGGGAAAACTTCTACTCCCGTTAATTTTATTTCTACTAGGGAAGAAAGATTTCCTTTTGTAGATACTGGAACAATGGCGAAGTGTTCTATGTGTTTGAATGAACTATGTATGTTAAAAAGTCCAACCTACAGGTAGGTGTATCACGTAGCTTTGGTACCCGAAGAAATCTGCGAGATTGATATAAATTCTGAGATTTGACATAGCTGGCAATCATGGGATGAGTAAAGGAATTTGCCTTTATATAGGAAGGTACCTATTTTTTACATATATATTAACATTAATTTTTGTTTCAGAACGAGCTAATTCGTTATATTATATACTATTGTATAAAATATTATTGCCCTAAAATGTAAAAACTTTCTTTTCCAAAAAAAGTTATTTAATAGAAGAATGGAAGTGGAATTACAGTATTGGTTATGATAAAGAGTCGGATATTGCTTTGAGTTATGTAAAAATGTAGTTCTATTATATAATCCTTCACATTGTCATTAAATCACTAACATTATAAATAACAATAAACTGTTAAAAATCGTAATTATCGATTTTCCAAGCGAACCTTTTCGCCCACTTCCGTGCCATCATTGGAACACTGTGCGCTTGCGGCCACGACGGCCTCTACCTTCGCTCGGTCGGTCGGTTCGGAGCAAGAGAGCAGATTCCTGTGACGTCACAGAGCAATGAGTTGGCAACCACTGATCTCAGCGCTAAATGTGCTTCCCTTTTACACCACAACATTTATACTGCGATTTTTCTAAGAGCGACTCTCAAAAACCTCAAATCCCATCTTCGCGATGGAATATGTCACGGCATTTCGCGTCTTTTCTCGGTCTTGCCGGTAGAAGTCGCATGATCGCAAGCACTGCTTCATACGGTCGCGATCGTGCGAAATCTAGCGGAACGACTGAGAAAGACGCGAAATGCCGTGACATATTCCATCGCGAAGATGGGATTTGAGTTTCCTTGAGAGTCGCTCTTAGAAAAATCGCAGTATACCAACTCGAAGTTCAATTACCCCTACAACACACCTAGTGCGACGCGTCCTAAAACGTAACTTCGAGAACCAAAGATTCCTAACATAAGCCAACCTTCATTTCGGTTCTTGCACACTGTACTTCAACCGTACTACGACCGCGCTCGGGTAAATTCAAAGGCCATTTCCGCTGCCTCCGAAATTGCAACCAGGCGCTTGCACCGGCGGCTCAAAGCTGAGAGCGAGTGAATCGGATCCAGCGTCGTCGCCTTCAGTACTAGGGAGTTTTAGCGCCAGGCGTAAGGAGACGTCCTGAAACGCTGTTGATCACGTGACTGACGACTTCATACGGTCGCAATGAACAACGGTCAAAGGAGTTTTTCCAAACAGCGTCATTAGGCAATGCATTATGACAACCGACGCGTTTCAAGCGTTGAACAAAGAAGTTGCATAGTATATCAAAGAGTGCAGGGTAGTGGTGAGATATTTTAGGCATGATACGAGTCAAGAGTGTAACAAATCTACATTGTGCCCGGAGTTTTAGATTTTGTAGCCCTCCGCGATGAGTATGCAGTCTGTAATTTTGAATCGGCTTTTCTTGAGGATGTAAGAATTATCTTAAAACAGCGTTCGTAATGAGCACACAACATAACCTAACCCGAAGATTTGATTTCAACTTCTTTTTCGTGAATTTCTTTCCTGCCACCTCTCAACATTTCCTGTTAACTCATCCCAGCGATGTGGAGTTGATACGGAATAATTGTAACTGCCTCACATACGAGAATCGGTATATCAGAGTTGGAAAAATGCAACCTTTCCTGTTTTACGCGGCCATTTTGCCGCTTGTAAGATGATCGTAGAGACTCCTAAAGGCGTGCACTATTTATGAAGGTATAAGGTCGTACCTTTGGCCTACGTTCAGACGTTACGACTTGAAGGTCCGTCAAGTGACTTAGTGCACAGCGCCGCTATCTCCCGCCTGGCGCCAAAGCCACTGCTCCCCCGCGCCGCGAGGGCCGCGTAGGTCGCTTAGTGCCGCCGGCAGCCGCCGCGCCGCGCCTCGAGCGCCGAGCGACGGGTGCTTGGAGGAGGGCTCACAGTTTGGTGTCGCCAGGGCTGCTGCGTGCTGGAGCACTGCTTCAGCTACCCGCGGCCGCCCCAGCCCCGGGACTGCGGCTGCCGCTTCGCGCTCTTGCACCGGGCAGACCCTTAGCGTAAGTGCGGCCCCGCCCCCGCCGCTGCACATCCCCAGCCTCCAACCATTCCAAGGTTTCGCGCTCTTGCACCGGGCAGACCCTTAGCGTAAGTGCGGCCCCGCCCCCGCCGCTGCACATCCCCAGCCTCCAACCATTCCAAGGTATCGCGCTCTTGCACCGGGCAGACCCTTAGCGCAAGTGCGGCCCCGCCCCCGCCGCCGCTGCACATTCCCAGCCTCCAACCATTCCAAGGTTTCGCGCTCTTGCACCGGGCATATCCTTAGCGTAAGTGCGGCCCGGCCCCCGCCGCTGCACATCTCCAGCCTCCAACCATTCCAAGGTTTCGCGCTCTTGCACCGAGAAGACCCTTAGCGTAAGTGCGGCCCCGCCCCAGCCGCCGCTGCACATCCCCAGCCTCCAACCATTTCAAGGTTTCGCGCTCTTGCACCGGGCAGACCCTTAGCGCAAGTGCGGCCCCGCCCCCGCCGCTGCACATCTCCAGCCTCCAACCATTCCAAGGTATCGCGCTCTTGCACCGGGCAGACCCTTAGCGTAAGTGCGGCCCCGCCCCCGCCGCCGCTGCACAACTCCAGCCTCCAACCATTCCAAGGTATCGCGCTCTTGCACCGGGCAGACCCTTAGCGCAAGTGCGGCCCCGCCCCCGCCGCCGCTGCACATTCCCAGCCTCCAACCATTCCAAGGTTTCGCGCTCTTGCACCGGGCATATCCTTAGCGTAAGTGCGGCCCGGCCCCCGCCGCTGCACATCTCCAGCCTCCAACCATTCCAAGGTTTCGCGCTCTTGCACCGGGCAGACCCTTAGCGTAAGTGCGGCCCCGCCCCAGCCGCCGCTGCACATCCCCAGCCTCCAACCATTTCAAGGTTTCGCGCTCTTGCACCGGGCAGACCCTTAGCGCAAGTGCGGCCCCGCCCCCGCCGCTGCACATCTCCAGCCTCCAACCATTCCAAGGTATCGCGCTCTTGCACCGGGCAGACCCTTAGCGTAAGTGCGGCCCCGCCCCCGCCGCCGCTGCACAACTCCAGCCTCCAACCATTCCAAGGTATCGCGCTCTTGCACCGGGCAGACCCTTAGCGCAAGTGCGGCCCCGCCCCCGCCGCCGCTGCACATTCCCAGCCTCCAACCATTCCAAGGTTTCGCGCTCTTGCACCGGGCATATCCTTAGCGTAAGTGCGGCCCGGCCCCCGCCGCTGCACATCTCCAGCCTCCAACCATTCCAAGGTTTCGCGCTCTTGCACCGAGAAGACCCTTAGCGTAAGTGCGGCCCCGCCCCAGCCGCCGCTGCACATCCCAGCCTCCAACCATTTCAAGGTTTCGCGCTCTTGCACCGGGCAGACCCTTAGCGCAAGTGCGGCCCCGCCCCCACCGCTGCACATCTCCAGCCTCCAACCATTCCAAGGTATCGCGCTCTTGCACCGGGCAGACCCTTAGCGTAAGTGCGGCCCGGCCCCCGCCGCTGCACATCTCCAGCCTCCAACCATTCCAAGGTTTCGCGCTCTTGCACCGAGAAGACCCTTAGCGTAAGTGCGGCCCCGCCCCAGCCGCCGCTGCACATCCCCAGCCTCCAACCATTCCAAGGTTTCGCGCTCTTGCACCGGGCAGACCCTTAGCGTAAGTGCGGCCCTGCCCCCGCCGCTGCATATCTCCAGCCTCCAACCATTCCAAGGTTTCGCGCTCTTGCACCGGGCAGACCTTTAGCGTAAGTGCGACTCCGCCCCCGCCGCCGCTGCACATCCCCAGCCTCCAACCATTCCAAGGTTTCGCGCTCTTGCACCGGGCAGACCCTTAGCGTAAGTGCGGCCCCGCCCCCGCCGCCGCTGCACATCCCCAGCCTCCAACCATTTCAAGGTTTCGCGCTCTTGCACCGGGCAGACCCTTAGCGTAAGTGCGGCCCCGCCCCCGCTGCTGCACATCCCCAGCCTCCAACCATTTCAAGGTTTCGCGCTCTTGCACCGGGCAGACCCTTAGCGTAAGTGCGGCCCCGCCCCCGCCGCCGCTGCACATCCCCAGCCTCCAACCATTCCAAGGTTTCGCGCTCTTGCACCGGGCAGACCCTTAGCGTAAGTGCGACCCCGCCCCCGCCGCCGCTGCACATCCCCAGCCTCCAACCATTCCAAGGTTTCGCGCTCTTGCACCGGGCAGACCCTTAGCGTAAGTGCGGCCCCGCCCCCGCCGCCGCTGCACATCCCCAGCCTCCAACCATTCCAAGGTATCGCGTTCTTGCACCGGGCAGACCCTTAACGTAAGTGCGGCCCCGCCCCCGCCGCTGCACATCTCCAGCCTCCAACCATTCCAAGGTTTCGCGCTCTTGCACCGGGCAGACCCTTAGCGTAAGTGCGACCCCGCCCCCGCCGCCGCTGCACATCCCCGGCCTCCAACCATTCCAAGGTTTCGCGCTCTTGCACCGGGCAGACCCTTAGCGTAAGTGCGGCTCCGCCCCCGCCGCCGCTGCACATCCCCAGCCTCCAACCATTCCAAGGTTTCGTGCCCTTGCACCGAGCAGACCCTTAGCGTAAGTGCGGCCCCGCCCCCGCCGCTGCATATCTCCAGCCTCCAACCATTCCAAGGTTTCGCGCTCTTGCACCGGGCAGACCCTTAGCGTAAGTGCGGCTCCGCCCCCTCCGCCGCTGCACATCCCCAGACTCCAACCGGTTCATGGTTTTAAGATTGATTGATTGTTCGTGATTCCGTACGCGTCAACGACCGAGGTCATTAGTCCTGTAAATGTAGTGCGTGTTTTTTCCTCGCGAGTTGCGGTGATCTTTCCCCGCTGGATGGCGAGAACCGGCGCCGAACTACCGTCGACTAGCGGGATTTCCCCTCAACCAGGTATCTCCTACTAGCGAGGCACCGTCCCGGTCGGGACAAGCTCTCAGCTCCCGACCGATCACCCATCATGTGTGGTAGTGTAGTGCATGTTAGTGTAACTGTGTGAGGATAGGACAAGGAAGAGGAGAGAAAGATCGCGCGCGGTCCGTGGCCCGTTTGTTAGAGTACTGCTCCGGCAAACGGCTGCTGTTGATCGGAGAAACCATGGAAAACTACTACTATTAATTTACCTCAGCCCCATCGGGGATGTCTTTCCAATTCTTGCGTTCCATGCGAACATCTGTCATACAGAAAATTGTCCTTTTGATTCGCCGCAAATGTTAAAAAATTATGAAGAATATATAGGTAAACGAGAGTCGAGTTTTATATCTTTAAATCATTTTGCCTATAAATTAAGTGGAGTTGGAACAAAAATGAAATAAATATACCCGAGAAACCATTTTTTTTACTTTCTCGCACTTACTTCGTTAGAAGAGAAAGTATTGTAATTGTGAGCCAGAAAACACCAAAGTTTCAACACAAAAACTTTTATTAGCCACCCCTGTTAACAAAAATTGTGGATAAATCCTGATGCTAATATAGAAAAAAAATCTTGTAACACATAGTGTAACCTGAATCTATATTTTGTGGGTCCTTCATACCGCACAATCGATTGACGCCAAAATGCCTGTTTGTCCGTCTGTGGTCAACGCTAGTGCCTAAACCGTTCAGCGGATTTTCTTCAAAATTAATATTTTCTAATCCATCTGAATGAACTCGAGGCTTTGGGATTTTCAAATGTATATTTTGATTTTTGATGGTACTGTACATGAAGTCTAAGAAACATTTTTCATGTTTTCTCGAAAATGACACCAATTCTTTTATCAAACTTCTGTCGTTCTGTCCGTCAGCCCGCCCGCCCGTCCGTCCGTCCGTTCGTCCGGGCATCCGTCCGTCTGTCCGTCCAGCCGGCTATCCGTTTGGTTGTCCGTCCATCTGTGGCTAGCGCCTGTTCAGCCATTCAGTCAATTTTCTCCAAAATTGATGTTGAGATTGATATTCTTTGAACAATTTAAATGAACCCCATTGATTTTGAAACGCATATTTTGATTTTTGGGAGTTCTTAACATGAAGCCATAATTTTCTAAATTTTCTCAGGAACTGGTCTAAATTTTCTGATCGATCAACAGCAAAACTGCCGGACATCTGTCCGACTGTCCGTCCGTCTGTCGTTTGTCTGGCCGTCCGTTCCTCCGTCTGTCCGTCCGTCCGTCCCTCTGTCTGTCTGTTGGCCTGCCTGTCTGTCGGTCCGTCCGTGATAACGCTAGTCTAAACCGTTCATCCGATTTTCTCCAAAATTGTATTCTGCGATCAATTTAAATGAACGCAAAGCCCTATGAGTTTCAAACGCATCTTTTGATTTTTGGAGGCTACTTTACATGAAGCCTCAACAAATTTGTTTGAATTTCCTCAAAACGACTCCAAGTTTTAGAGTCAACATTGTCCTCGGATAGCGTAAAGAACGCTTAAGAGAATGGTGCATTTTAGTTAAAATCTATGATTGTCTTATCGATTAACAGCAAAACGGTCGGCCGTCTGTCCGTAAATAATGTAAATAGAACCCTAGGCTTTGTAATCAGACTGGATAGGGAAATTTGTATTCTAGATGATTGGCAAGTGGTATTTTCCGTTTTGGTTGGATCAGGGGTTTTCAAACCGTGCGTCGGGGCTCCCAGGGGCGTCGCGGTGATTTGTTAAAAATTATCTTTAGATTTCATTACGACTTTAATCCTTGTGTCATGTAAACAAAATAATTTAGTACTACCATACTATACGTTATTTGTAATATGTATTATTTATTTTACTAATTTATTGATCCTAGCAAGTTCTTTACCAATACCTTCTGAATCTCCTTTAGCATCGACGTACATCCCTAGCGCTCATCGCACCCGGGGATATTTAACGTTAGTACGCACGCAGATCAAGAGTTCCCGTGCTCATGCGAAAGCGCGGCGGCGACACAAAAAGTGTTGTGTGTTATTTTAATACCTAATTAGAATGGAGAAATAATGTAGCCTTTATATCACTTAGTTGTGTTGGATCTTTACTATGGCTATATTAGTCTGTATTGGAAACTTACTGTTACCAGGGGAGCCGCGGGACGTTTCGTTTAGGTCAAGGGAGCCGTGGACGAAAAAAGTTTGGAAACCCCTGTTCTAGATGATTGGAAAGTGGCATTTTCGCTTTGGTTAGATCAATACTCGAGTGGTGTGGTCTCCAGATGGGATTGGCTTAATTAAAGTTTTGGAAAAATGTAAACATAGATTTTTGAAGTATTCAGGACCACTGGCGCATACCCGGAAATTGAGCAGCAATTTCTCTTGAATAAATTCTTGAACAGCCTGGCCGACAGGAGGCAGCTGATCATGATCTCTTCCTTAATGAAAATTCTTGGTAATATTATTGGCTGTCCACATGCTCATGATCAGATCGCACTGTTGGTTCCACGGCATGCGCCACGCTCTTACAAGCCTCCGTGCAGCTTCACTTCTACACACAAGTTTACAATAAACTTTTCTCTATATAAATGATAGATAATGTTAATAATCAGTGCAGCCAGTTGCACTGATGAGATTGATTTATTTACAGACTCTGTTTCGTTGATTTGTCATTCTGAGAAGAAATATGTAGCCACCATTTCTAACTAGAGTTGGGTTTTTTAAGTTTTTTTGTATTTGTAAGACTATAATTTGGTGTATGCCTTCTGGCTTTATTATAAATAAACAAATAAATAAAATTGCAAAAGTTCATTTTTTGGCGTATTTCTACAACTACAGTATTGAAGATACATATTTTTCCTTAGTAGAATTTGTTCTTTAAAGACAAATGTTAAAATATTAATAACTCACTGAAATTTTCGAAACTTAGAAAAAATGTGAGAACGTATGTGCTGTTGTAGAATTCCTAGTTAATTACTGAAATTTTTGGAAAGAGACGAAAAAGAAGAATATTCTACCACTATAAAGAGTGACGTCGTGTCGGATAATGTATACCGTTAGATTCAAGGTACAAAAATTCGTTTGATTTAGTGGGTAGCTTCAACTGAAGTCAGTTTTCAACTCAATTAATAGCACATTTTGGGTGACGAGGAGGCTGGGGCCTTCAGGCCTGTTCTTGCACCTGATTAAGCCACCTCGCTCTTTTCACCGCCCGCTACGCTCCTTGCACCATCTAGCGGAGAAAGAAGGTATCACTCGGGCGACGAAACTGGCCATTTTAATTTTGCTCAGAGGCTTCTTTTAGGCTCGATGACATTTTATTTACAGTAAATCTACAGCATGGGACATGTAATATGTAAGCGTGCATGCTCATATGGAACCCGCAGCACTTGTATCATATTAGGGGACCGAAGTCCCAGGGTGGACCCCTAGGGGGACTTCTTTCTTGTCCCATTTTGTCCCCTTGTCCTATTTTGTCCCATTTTCCCATTTGTCCCCATTGTTCCATTTTTCCATTGTCCCCTTGTCACATTTTGTCAGCTTGTCTCATTTTGTCCCCTTGTCCCATTTTGTTCCATTTCCCCATTTTTCCCCATTGTTCAATTTTTTCCATTGCCCCTTGTTCCATTTGGTCACCTTGTCTTGCCCCAATTTGTTCCATTATCTCGTTTGCTTTCTTGTCCCGTGTGATAGCAAATACTGCACCTATAGATAAAACGTAATGAAAGTGGGCTACTACGTAATAAGTATCATGAAGAATAATATCAATTGATGAGTTTGCTAAGATAATTCCTGTTAGGCCTCCAATTGTGAATAAAAATACAAATCCCCCTGACCCACTTGTCCCCCGGTCCCACTTGTCCCCCTAACCTACTTGTCCCCCTGACCCACTTTTCCCCTTGACCTATTTTGTCCCCTTGTCCTCGTCGTCCTTTTTCCCCACTTTGTCCTTCTCCGCACAACGATTGTTATTTAAAAGCTACCAAGAACCTGTATCAGCAACCCATGCTACAGAACATCGACAGTAATGGCAATTCTTAACTCATGAAATATTAGATGTTTACTTTGAATGACCACAAAAATTAGAAATAACAAAAAACATTGGAAGTGAGTCGTCCTCTATTAGTCTTTAAGGACTCGTGACATAAATAACTATTTTTGTTGCTATTTTAAAATTGAATTGATATAATATATTCTTGAATAAATTGAAGAATAATAGAGATTGAAAAAAGTGTGATAAAATATAACTATGTTTTTCATTAAATGAAATATATTGCACTCACATGTTAAACTTTACAAAGTCTCATTTGTTTCACACAAGTGGTGCCACAGCAGCACATACCTTCTCGCGTTAGGGGAGACCGGGGCTAATTGTGACAGGGGCAAGTTGTGATATCGAGTTTACTGACCGATCCAATAGAGCTTAGATGGTGATATTTTACATGCACGTTTCAAACCTTTGCCTAAGTCTTCTCTTTGAGTTGCTGCGGGAACTGTTGCTTGATTTGCTTATTTACGAACATTTTGTATTTTACACGTAGTGAAGTAAAAACCTATCGGATTGTTCCAGTCAACCTTAGTAACAATAAATCGGAGATATGTTCAACTACTTAGTATCATTGAAAAAGTAACTTTTTAAGCTTTAATTTAATGTGTTTCTGGTTCATATGAATGGCAAAATAATATGAAATAAAAACGGAAGTTCTAATTAGTGTCTCTCGGGGCTAGTTGTGACAGGTTCTAAAGAGCACGTTGTGACAGAATCACTATTTGTTCCAATATTGTTTGAGAGTAATAATTTTAATTCCAGGAAATCTAGGGGGAAATTACGAAGCTTAGCATATTATTTCGCCGTGGAAAACAAAATTCAAGTGCCAGAAAATTGGATAACAAAGAATTCTGCAAGTGTTGATTGGATGACGAAGTATAAGCAGCGACACTAAAATTTCTCTTCGTGTTTCTAAAGCTACTAATTTGAATAGAAACACAAGTTTCAATGAACACAATGTTGACATTTTTTCAACCATTTAGCCCCTGTTTTAGAAAAATATGGTTTCAATGCAAATTGACATTTGGAACATAGATGAAACTGTGGTACAAACAGAACAAAAGGAGTAGGTGAAGCTGATAATGACAGAGAAGGCAATATTGCTGTTTCTGTTGTAGAAGACGGGTTACCCTCATCAGCGGTTAGTCCTTTGGAAATCAGACCTCTTCCTAAAGCAGAACCTCGAGGAATAGCCATATGAGAACAAAGACTTTGAAATCTGCCATTTTATCTAGCACTTCTTTTAAAGAAGGAATTCGATTACAGCAACAAGGAAGATTAAATATCTATACTAAAAAAGAAGACGGAAAACCAAAAAAATGAACTTGTTGTCAAATAGCCATGTTTCTAAGGAAAGATCTAGATCTAATATGACGAGAAAAGACAAAAGGCGTATCCCAGAGCTCCGAAGATGAAGAGTGTATATGCCTTGTTTGTTTAGAATCATTTCAAACATCAGTGGGTGGAAAGAACTGAGTGCAGTGTACAACTTGTAGGAAATGGGCGCATGTAAACTGTACTAACAATGCAGTACATTATGATTATATTGCCATTCGGATGTTGAAAACAATTAAGATTAAATAAAGCATATAAATGAATCATTATTGAAGAAGTTTGTTAGATTTGAATATAACAATATTCTAGTTTCTTTTACATGTGTCACATCGTACCCCATCCCATTCACGTCTTGCCCCCTAGAGGCGCAGGTTCTGACCAAGTGCACTGCTGCATAAAATTGTTTATATATCATTAAAACATTACGTATTTTAAATACAAGTATGTGGAAATGTATACAAAGATCCATTCTATTGTAAGTTTTAAATTATGGTTCATACACATACAAAAATTAAATCAATTAAAATTGGCACAACTAGCGTCACAACCGGTCTCCCCTATACCAAAATTTGCAGTTTTCAAAAATTCAGAAATTTCAACAAAAATTAGACCTGTATCATTATTTTAAGCGCTCCAGGTTCTATCAGTTGAAAATAATTGAAGAAAAGATTTGGGGCCGTTTTTGCGAAAATGTGATTTATCATAAATTGCATTACATTCAAAGTAGAAATTAAACGAAAACTATTCTTTTTTCAAAAATAGAACATGAGAATTTTTAAATAGCTGTTTTTTTACATCAGATTTCATTGAAGGTAAAAATCTTTATCTTCAATTTTTTAGTTCTTATTTGTTAAATTTTTGCATTTTTCGAAGATACAGTGTGTTCTCCAGTAATGAGACTAGCACTAATTGTTTATCGTCTTCTGATGGATACGATGAAAAAATATAAAGAAAAAATTAGAGTCGATTTTGGAGAAAAAAATTGTTTAAAAAATCTTACAATTCACTCAAACTTACGCGAAAATTACTCATATTTTCGAAAAATTGTACCTGATTATTTCAAGATCTGTCTTTAAAGAATAGATTTCATCAGTAAAATCTCTATCTTCCATATTGTAATTGAAGAAAGACAACGAAAAGAAATTGAACTTTTGCTGTTTTCGAAATGCCAAATATTTCAACGAGAACGAAACCTACGTCATTCTCTTAGGGGTCATCCTTAAATTACGTAACGCTAAAGGAGGAAGGATGGGGTCTGAGGCAGCGTTGCGCTGCGTTACGTAGGGGTATTGAATTGAATTCAATTGACCACGCAAATTTCACTACACTCCTTTCCCCGGATAGAGCGGAAAGAAGGTATTACTGAGGTGACGAAACCGGCGATTTAAATTTAGCTCAGAGGCTTCATTTAGGCTTGAGGATCTTTTACATGCAAGTAAATCTACTAACATGGGACAGTCGGCTTTACTTCCCCTCCGAAGGAAGGCGTAAGAAGGATTTTTTCGCCCCTAAAAATCCACGGCTTCGATCGGATTTGAACCCGCGAACTTGGGTATAGCAGTCCGTAGGACGGGTAGGAGAATGCATTACAAGGGGAGAGCGGGTATTGAAAATACTAGAAATATGCGTTTCGTAACTTATTGACGGCCCCTTGAAGGCTATCCGAGGACAAAGTTTAAAAATAAATTTGAAGCGGTTTCTGAGAAATTTTAGAAAATGTTGAGGCTTCATGTAAAGTACCCCCAAACCCAAAATATACGTTTCAAACTCAAGAGATCCTCTTTAAATTAATTGAGGCATATCAATTTTCGGAAATCGGCTGAACGATTTTGGCGTTCGCTTTGACCACAGAAGGACGAACGGAGACGTTTTGCCGCCAATCGATTTTTCGGGATCGAGGAACCACAGAATCAGGATTCCAACTGCACAACAAGAACATCCTCTCGAATCTCGCAGTGATACTCCACGCTCGCGAGCGCGACACGCAAGAGCCAATTAACCTTTCAGCGGACGCGCGTAAATTTTTCACACCAGTAGGTGCGTGTTGTACATTTTATGTTATTCAATAACTCCTGAATAAAACAAAGAAATTGTAGAACAATGTAATTTTATGTCGTATTATAATATCTAAGAATGCTATTTACTACCAAAAACCATACCCGTTGATCAACATTCGTATTTAGAAAAGAAAGCTCTTGTTCCGATCCAGTATCGTGCTGATGCTCGGCTGTTTTCAATACTCAAGTCACTGACACTATCACCTATCCAATACGTGATCTTCCTGCCGATCAGACAGCTCTTGCAGAATATTCTGAATGTCATTCACATGAATTCTTACTCTGGACATTTTACACAAAATTTCGATTAGGCCAAATTATCATACAATATTTAAAACAACAGCAGGAGCGCAGCGTAAAGTTTACTTCACAATACACTTATCCCGAATAGAGCGTTGCGAAAACCGAATATCGCGTGCAAACTAAACAGTGGCTGCAGGAATACATCATTAAAGATACCTGCAAGGAATGCCAAAAACGCAGAAGTCTTTGCCAACAATGAGTTGACAGCAAATGCAAAAAAATCTGCTATTGTCGTAAAATTTACACCCGCGCGCCCGCTGGAAGGTTAAAGACTTCTTTTTGAGCAGGCCACCCGCGACCGTCAGTAAGGATCTTGGTGTTCACCTCGTGGCTCAAGTGGAGTTCCGCTTCCGACACCGTAAACAGCGCTCACACCTCATCAACTCCCTGAAGCCCTAAATGAGTTTTCAAACATGTGGAACAATGGGTGATGTGAATAGAACTGGAACTATATTGTGACAATCGAAAGGTTAATTAAAGGCCTGGTTTTAATTTTGGAAATTTATTGAAATGTGTTTTTTATGCTTTTTGAATCATTAATTTCTCTCGCAGTTTCGAGGAGCACTTTTCCTTTTCTTCAGGAGTCTAATTATAAAACAGAATTTCTTATGAGCTTAGTTACAATTTTCCTTTGATTTCTAACACTGTAAAAATTACCAATAGAACTTAAGAAGGAATGACATAGGTGTTAAGATGAGTTAATTTTACCTGGTACACAATTATTAAACTTATAACAAATTGTATTTACTTAAAATTTACACGTTAGAAAATGCATAATGTAATGTAGCTAATTACCTAAATTCTAATGTTAGAAAGGAAAGCAAAATTGTAACTAAACATATAAGAACTTCTTTTTTATAATTAGACTTCTTAAAAAGAGGAAAAGTGCTCTTCGAGTCGAGAGATAGTAATGCTTCAAAAAGCATACCAAACACTTTTCAATAAATTTCTAAATTTGAAATATGGCCCTTTTTTTTACCTTTTGATTTTCAAACGATAGTATTAGACTGTATAAAAACTGAACAAAGAAATCTTATTAAGACTATTGTTTTGCCGAGACTCGCAGAGAGCTTCGGCTACAGTCGTCCAATTCGTCACCACCTCCGCCGCCACCCCCCCCCCACCCCACCTCTGTGCAGTGGCGGGAGCGACAGCGACAACCCCGTAGCGCCCTACAGCCCGTTCCCCCAACCGCCAACCGTAGTTGTGTCTGCTCTGCTCTGCTCTTTGCACTCCGCTGTGTTCACGCCAGCCTAGCGCTCTTCCCTTTGTCTCTTGCTCACTCTCACCAGTAGGGATGGCAAAAACGCATCACTGTTTTTAAAACATCGATGTTTTCCACCAGAAACATGAGTACGTCAACATCGATATTTTGCTTTTGTTGTTTTCTTCACATCGATATTTTGTTGCAAAAACATCGATGTTCAGTTTATTATTCATGCAATGCTTTTTAAAGAATGTTTATGTTATTTTTATAGTATTTTGTACGGTATATGTAGAGTATTGATTTAAAGATCAAGATGGTAAAATAGCGAAACAACGATGTTCTTTAATTTTAATTTTCTTCTTTACATTCAAGAATAATTTTTATTATCATTGTAGCCTACTACTAACATGTTGTTAATCAAACAGTAAAATGTATTCCATTTGCGTACGGTAATTAAAAATAGATAGGAAAATAGCATGTTGATCAGTCTACATTTAAAATATCGATGTTTTATTGTCGATGTTTTCATCGACATCGAAAACTCTTTAGCGATGTATGGAAACATTGATGTGTCGATGTTTTGGTAAAATTTTCCATAACTACGCACCACTGCTGCTGTGGAGTGTACACCTCTGTAGCACCGTCGGCTCACGGCACACCCTCTCTCGCACAACCCCTTGGCTCGGCACTGGTGCACACATCGGGTACACATTCGTTCGTGTACACACCGCACACACATTCGTTCGGAATCTCTCTTCCGAGATCCCGGTTTTACCACGAACGTGCTTCTGTGCTTCGAGAATTTCTACTACATTGCTCAAACACGCAAGCAGTATTGGGATGGCATCTCTCATGAAGAATCAAATTAATAATGAATGTAAAATATTAGGTGTTTCAAATTAAAAAAGATCAGTGTCACAATAAGCAACATACACCACCCACCTGTGTACAAACAAAAACTGATTTGGATTCCAGTTATTTTGGGAATTTGCTCAGATTAATTCAAGATAACGTTTTTATGACAAGATCACCAGAAGTTCTATTAAAATGCTCCCACTAATAAGTTTAACATTACATTTTCTCTGCAAACAATAGTCATTTAAATCAAATTTATTTTGAATAGCAGTAATTCAACAAAAACCAAAAGCTTAGCTATAAAATATAAATTAAAATACAACATAATTGTTTGATGTACTATCTGTAGTAATTTCACTCTTATAACAACTCTTTTTTTCCTAAACTCTTCTTCAGCATTTCAAAAAAATACATTTTTATTTCCAAAATGACACATTTTGCATTTTTCTCCAGATTCCAGACATTTTTTCAATTTTTCTTTCGTATTGAATAGTGAGATTAAAAAACTTTCATCATAGGTACTCAAAAATGATTTTTTCACTTATTTGTGAAAAATAGAATATGCTCATATCTAATTTTTTAAAGTAAACAATGATAATGAAAATGATTTAAAGTCACTCTATAGTAATTTAGTGTTTATTAACCCTTATTTTCTGGGATTTTTTTTCAATCATTGGAATCATAATTTTTCTATGCAGATCACTAAGGTTAAGGATCATCACGACAGTTAAGGTATATTATACCCCAAAAAATAAGGAAAAATCGCAGAAAATCTGTTTTTTGACTTTTAACAGAATCAAAACGTTTGATATATTCTCTTTCATGTGGCGAAACCCGTTTTATTCTACAATCTTTCGTTTTGTTTTTATTTGAATATTTATTTAGACTTTCATTGGGGGAACCACGCCCTCTTTTTCGAAAGGAGCATGGTTTTCTTGGAAAAAAGAAAGCAAAGCCAAAAATAGACACCAGAAAATAAGAATAGAAGATGTTTCATAGGAAGATGAAAATAAGAGAAGATTTAGACATAAAAAAATAAGGCATAACCTGAAACCTTTCTACAGCATTACAAACTTTAGAGCCATTTCCCCGAAAGTTGCCATTTTGGCTGTCTTTGGAAACCTCAAACTTCATATCGCCGGTTATATGTATGATAACCCTCTGATTCTTTTCTTGTTATAATTGAGAAACATGTAGCTAGTGCATGAACCAACACTAAACATTATTATTACACCAATTATTTCATAGAGAAAATTTAATATTAAAAATTTTATTTTTTGATTTTTTAATTTTCTGATAGAAAAAAATGTTTTACATATGTACATACTAACGGTACAAATATTAATTTGGTTCAGGCACTAGTTCAAATCATTTGTAATCACACAAATAAATTAAAGTAATACAGATAGTAGTTCTAAAGTTATAATGTTTATGCTCAAGGCCTATTTCTGTACAAAACATTTTGTTATCTCCCAAAAAAATTCAATTTTTTTTCTTATTTGTTTTTGTTTTCATTGTAGACATATTTATTCAATAAGTACACGAAAAAAATATATTAAACAATATTTCAAATTTTTGCATGTTTGGGGTACAATATACCTTAAGGCTTTATTTCAAGCATTGAAATATGTAACAAGTGTTATACCGGTAGTTTTTTAATTTTTTTAATAGCTTACAAATTATTCTTTGTCAATTTGCCTTCATGGGGTTAGAATGAAAACAATTACAATAAAGTGAAATTATCAACATATCCTTTAAATGTATTTTTAATGCATAGTTGCATTGACGCACCATGATAACAGGTAAATAAAAAATAGAACCCATTGCTAGAGTTAAACAGAAAATTAATACACAAGAAATAGTACAGACGTAATTAAAATAACATTGTATATAATGATTTGGTACATTTAACTTGCTGACGCAAACTTCCTTAAAAAAAAGAATCTATTTTTAATTTTTATGATTTACATTTTTCAGGGGTAAAATGCGCTCATAAAACCCTTTCTTCTTAATATCCAGCGTTCAAATTCACTTACTCACAAGTAATGATTCTAAGTCTTAAATAATTGTTGTATATGCAGAATATAATTTTATTTTCTAGTTAATAATAGACCTGCTACTTGAAAAAGTGTAAATAGCAGCACCATGATTCTGATGAACAGCCAAGGGTTTGTGGTTCTATCGTAATGAAACACACGCACTCAGCAAGTATCCAAACGATGTTTCCAGTAGAAAAAAATTAACTTTATTTACACTAAGTGAGCAGAAGTATCCGGACACGTGGCTGAAAATGACTTACCAGATCGTGGCGCCCTCCATCGATAATGCTGGAATTCAATACGGTGTTGCCCCATTCTTAGCTTTGATGACAGCTTCCACTCTGGCAGGCACACTTTCAATCAGGTGCTGGAAGGTTTCTTGGGGAATGGCAGCCCATCCTTCACGGAGTGCTGCACCGAGGAAAGGTATCGATGTAGGTCTGTGAGGCCTGGTACAAAGTCGGCGTTCCAAAACATACCAAAGGTGTTCGATAGGGTTCAAGTCAGGACTCTGTGTCGGCCAGTCCATGACTGGGATGTTATTGTCGTATTACCACTCCGCCGCAGGCCGTGCAGTATGAATCGGTGCTGGATCGTGTTGAAAGATGCAATCACCATCCCCGAATTGCTCTTCAACAGTGGGAAGCAAGGTGTTTAGAACATCAACGTAGGCACGTGCCGTGATAGTGCCACGCAAAACAACAAGGGGTGCAAACCCCCTCCATTAAAAACACGACCATACCATAACACCACCGCCTCCGTGTCCGGATGCTTTTAATCACAGTGTATCTACCTCCTCAGCACCGCTCACAACCAGTAGAAATCTTCTATAGCGTATTACCCCAGTAGTGTCCAGGCAAAGTCCCATTTACAGCAACACAAAGCACAATTCCAGGAAAGACAGAGGATTAAGATAAACTGTATTTCATGAGGCAGAACCTTTAAAGAAAATTAGGATTTGTAAAACTTTATATGTAAAGCACTCAGTAAAATTCGCTCTCCTCGAAAACCTCAGCCCTTGAGATCACTATATGTACTACAACGAAATGTGGACACCTGCTGTAGATTAGGCATATTAGATGCAACACAAAACTATTCTCCAACCTAACCACATCCACATCCTCTAGCAACTGAAGAGTAAACGTAGTGAATG
This sequence comes from Acheta domesticus, assembly GCA_031308135.1. Classification (NCBI taxonomy): domain Eukaryota; kingdom Metazoa; phylum Arthropoda; class Insecta; order Orthoptera; family Gryllidae; genus Acheta; species Acheta domesticus. The sequence goes on from JAHLJT010009419.1 coordinate 215,988,412, forward strand.
TAATATTAATGTGTTGTGTAACTAGCAACTCACCACTAATTAATATAATATATAAACCTGTAGCATAATTTGCAACTTTTAAAAATTTCATTATTGATGTATTCTATTTCAAACAAAATATGTTTTAAGAATTAAAAACTATAATTCTTTTTCATTTATTTAAACATTTTGTTTGGCAGTTGAGGGAATGTTTTTCTGCAGTATTGGCAAGAGAGAACATTCAATAAGATAGACGACTGGGATCACTTTTTTAATACGAGGGCTATTTTTTTAACTTCCGCTATAAAAAATACAAATTGAGATAAGATGATTTTATTACTAAAAGATTTACAATGTCTTACTTATTTTTCTACACATTCACCATGAAGGTTACGGCGTTTGTCTTAAGGAAAGCTTGTCTCACGTCATGACAAAGGTCTCAACCTTCATGGTGACTATGTAGAAAAATAACTAAGACATTGTAAATATTCTAGTAGTAAAATCATCTTGTTATCTCAATTTGTCTTTTTTTATAGCCTATCGGGACTTGAAAAGAAAATAGCCCTCGTATATGCAGATGTATTTAACATTAACAGATACAAATTATCAAATATCAAAATACTGGGCTTTAAAATGTTATCATAGAAAATTCAAGTCCAGTTGTGTTTGCACCAAACAAGTCACAAAATCAGAGCTTGTAGCCACTGTCCTGTATCATTAAGCTTCTGTGTATCACATTATGTTTTATGTCTTCTTGTCTAAGTCAACCTTATGTGTCTAAAGTACAGTTATGTGAGCTTGTATCATCTTTAGAAATACTGTAAGCTCCATGAGTGAAAAAAAGGAACACAGAAGGTCATCTGTTCTTGGAGTATTTTAGGGGTCCAGAAGTAGATTGTACAACGCAAATGACCATACCCTAGTAGAATAATGTAGCTCAATTTCTCTAGTTTCGAAATGCATGGAATTGGAACCCTCAAATACCAAAAGACACACTAGAAAACCCATGTTTAGAAAAGTACTATATTATAATCGAATAATCAAACCGAAAACGCGGGATTATCGCCAGGTACTAATAAATTAATAGTTTTGTGTAAAATGAATATTTCAATGTCTCGTGTAAATTAACACTGATTGGCATCAGATTTTCATCTGTTCACATTGTTAAGAACCGAATCCTTTTTGGTGAACGAAATTTTTCGTGTCAAGGAAATGAGCACCGTCAACTTTTGATTTACCATGCCATTATTTAAATGATTCAGTCATATCAAAAACCAAGCGGCAATTTACTCGGCAGGTAAACTACAATCAGTTAATCACGCGTTTGAGCGATTGACAAAAAATGTGGGTTTTCTTTCGCCTCTCAGAAACCTGAGCGAGACGTTATATCAAAAAGCTAGTACCTACGTCGGTTGTTTGCGCAGGGCAACGAAATCGACAGACGATCAAAGTCCCGAACGGAGCAACCATCTGTGTTCCTTGTAATCGTTAATCCAAATTGCCTCGTCAATCGCGTATACTTGGGTTTTTATTTCTTGGTGCGTGGGGCGTGTCTTCACGATGGAATATCTCACGGTATTTCGCGTCCTTCTCGGTCGTGCCGATAGGAGTCGCATGATCGCCAGCACTGCTCCATACAATCACGATTACTCTATCACTTCGCGATCAATCTACCACTTCTCTTCTAACCTTAACGGAGTAACCTGTCGAATCCTCTCTCGAATTAATCTGAAACTTACTTCCCTTAAAACAACAACATACAAATCCATCTCAAAAGCTTCCAACTCACAGAAGTAAACACTCAAAACCTTTCCAACCTTTAATGAAATAACCTTTCGGTCCACTTCTATGTACATAGAAATGCATTTCCCTAAACGCGTCATGACCAAAGCGCCCCTGTCCTTTCCAGTCCCAGCTCTTCTGGGGAGGCGGAAAGGCAACAACCATCAAAAAAACTCAACAAAAACACCAAGACAACAGGCAAAGGGACACAGGCAGTCGCGGTCATTCGACTCCTAGCGGCACGGTCGAGAACGACAGGAAATACCGTGAGATATTCCATCGTGAAGACAAGTCCCCACGTGCCAAAAAATAAAAACTCAAGTATATAGTAGGGCGATTTTTATAACTTTGCCCCTCAAACCCCTATGGAATATCACACAGCATTTCGCGTCTTTCTCCCTCGTGCCGGTAGATATCGCATGATCGCAAGCACTGCTTGATACCGTCGCGATCATGCGATATCAAGCGGCACGGCTGAGAAAGACGCGAAATACGGTGACGTATTTCATCGTGAAAACAGAACTTGAGAGGCAGAGTTAGAAAAATCGCACTACAATCCAAATTGCCTCGTCAATCGCCTGCACTTGTGTTTTTATTTCTCGGCGCGTCGGGGCTTGTCTTCAGGATGGAATATCGCACGTTATTTCGCGTCGTTCTCGCAATGAGTGTCGCTCAGTCGTGTCGCTAGGAGTCACATGATCGCCAGCCCTGCTCGATACAGTCGCAATCATGCGACACCCAGCAGCACGACTGAGAACAGCGAGCTAGTTTATACTATATTATATTATTATACACAGCGATTTTCGTAACTTTGTCCCTGACAGAAATCAACTGTTCACGGTTTGATCCAATCGGGAGCTTGAACGTCACCATAGTGAAGTCACTGTCGCGAAATATAAGTTCCCGATTGGATGGCAGCGAAACAGCTGATTCCTGTCAGGGGCAAAGTTACGAAAATCGCAGTATGGGAGTCTCGCTCAGTCGTGTCGCTAGGAGTCGCATGATCGCCAGCCCTGCTCGATACAGTCACAATCATAGTTTGTACTATATTACATGATTGTAGTATATTCTAGCTCGTTGAGCGAGAAGGACGCGAAATACCGCGAGACATCGCGCGGTGAGAACAAGCCCGCCCGCGCCGAGAACCGAAACGGCGAGCGTGAGCGCGCGCGCGCGTCTGGTGTCCCGCAGCACTTCCACTGGGTGACGCCGTCGCACGAGGCGTGGGCGGGCGTGCGCCCGTCGCGGCCGCGGGTCAACTCCGCCATCTACATCAGCTCGTCGGCCGCGCGGGACGCCGACTTCATCCGCCACCACCAGTCCTTCCCGGCCAACCTGTGCCGGCGCTCCCGCAGCGCCGAGAACCTGCCGCTGAGCGGCCTGCGCGACGGCCTGCCCGTCCTCTCCGTGTCGCAGGCGTCGCCCCCGGCCGACGCGCAGCTCCAGGAGGAAGAGAACTTGTAACGAGGCCGCCCGGACGCTAGCACGACTCAGGTGGACTTGGAACAAGGCCGCCTGGACATTGGTACGACTGAGGTGGTCTTGGAACAAGGCCAGCTGGACGCTAGCACGACTCAGGTGGACTTGGAACAAGGCCACCTGGACTCTGGTACGACTCAGGTGGACTTGGAACAAGGCCGCCTGGACGCTAGCACGACTCAGGTGGACTTGGAATAAGGCCGCCGCACGACTGAGGCGGACTTGTAACAAGACTAGCTGGACGCTAGGATGACTGAGGCGGACTTGTAACAAGGACGACTCAGGTGGACTTGTAACAAGGCCGCCTGGACACTAGGACGACTTAGGTGGACTTGTAACAAGGCCACCTGGACACTAGGACGACTCAGGTGGACTTGTAACAAGGCTACCTGGACACTTGCATGATTTAGGTGGCGTTGACTCGCCCCCCGACGCGCAGCTCCAAGAGGAAGAGAACTTGTAACAAGGCCACCTGGACACTGGCTGATATGAATAAAAATGAGCTTCTTTCTCGAGTCAGCCGGCCAATCGGGAGGCCGCACTTCACCATCGGGAGGGGGTCAGGTCCCGACTGGCCGGTTGTTTCAGCCAATCGTATTCGGCCCCCACTAATATTTAAACCCGAGCGCTGACCATCCCGGCGCATTCCAGCCCTGAGGAAGACCACGACAAGATGGTCGAAACGTCGGCAACACAGCCTTCGACGCGGCGTCACCCGGACAGCCAAGATCATCCACATGACTCAGGCCGCGGAAGCCTACGACTTTAAATGCTACGAGTTTCACGAAACTTTTTATTCATATGAGAAGAAGCAATTGCTTATGAGAAGTGGTAGTTCCTACTTGTACTCGTAAACAATTGCTCTGGGGTACTCACTCATTTTTATTCATATCACCTACTAGTATGATTTAGGTGGCATTGACTTGTAAGAAGAAGCGGCCGGCCGGTGTGCGACGCTTCCGCGCTCCAGTGGCTGACACGAGAAACACAAGAACGAAAGGAAAACTGTGTTTTATAATTCTGTTCATATCTTCTGTATCCTTCTAATTACAGACAATCACTTCTTAGTGCCTGATACTGTACGGAATGTTTAGGGACAGTCGGTTAAAAATCAAATAAGGAACGTAGATGGGGAGGGGGGATATTTAAGAATATATAGAGGAAACAATCTTGATAAAAATAACGCATATAATCTCACAGTTGGGCAGTATCGAAAATACATGTATTTAAAATACGTATTTTCGATACTTATGTAATTTGTATTTTGTATCGAAAATACATATTTGATTACGTATTTTGTATTTCTATGGAAAATACTTTCTAATAATATTTTGTATTTTCAATATACATATATATATATATATATATATATATATATATATATATATATATAAAATCAACGATAAAAATATAAGTCAATATTATGTATAATCAGTGTTCCATATACTATTTATGAACACGTTTAATTGTCCTCCAAGAATTATTCGTACGCTATTTTGCCTTACAATAAATTACAAATACTTCTCCAAGTTATCAAGAAAAATGAGTGTCTCTTATCGGTCAAGATCAATTTTCTTTCGCGGAAATTCAATAGCTTTATCTTAGCAGCGGAGGCAGACTTTTCCACGAACTCAGGAAGTAGTGGCACGGAGACTTATCGCAAGATCCTTGTCCTGTATATTCATTTCTCGATATCTTACAGATGAACGCAATTTAAAATTAATATCATCCTTGTTTGATCTGCCAACATAGAAGAAAAATGTTAAAAGAATCCATAGACAAGAAATTAGGGAAATTAGTCTCATTTTAGGTTTTTGAAAGTAAAATAGGCTTATATAGGCATTGATAGGCTCTTTTAGGCGCTACAAAATTAACAGGTTTTAGTTCAAATAAATCTAAAATGTATATACTTCATTTAACACATGGTACACAGGAAAAAATAGATTTTTACCTAAATATCCGAGGTCTACTAATGATATAGTAAGTGTAGAAATTGATAAACCATCAAAATATCATGTTCTGGATGGAACATAGTTTTATTTCACTGTTGTTGATTTAGGTGCAAAAGGGAAAGTGTCATATGAAATTTGTAAGCCTCCCAGACAATAATAAGTGGCTCCTAAAATGCGACCACAAAATTTTAAGACACACTTAAAGCTTATAATAAACAGCATAGCAGTAAGCAATAAAGCGGTATAAATTCTAAATGCACAGGATGACGTACAATAGATTGAGACTTTCACTGGTCATTCTTTTTACTACAAAATTACCCAATTTCTTCACACATTTTAGAGAATTCATCCTGGTGTAATGAGTGAATTTGAGAACTATAAAGATGATTGGTCTAGAACAGGGTTGTCCAACTGGCGGCCATTTATTATGACCCGCGAAAGGTCATCAAGTCGAAAGTGGAACCATCCTTGCAACCACGTCGGGCGAGGGCATTGTGCGCCCAGCGCATGCGCCCTGTGAAGTCAACATCTAAATGAAACTATTGGTACTAAAATCACCACGAACTTTCTCGCGCGTACTTTCACGCAGAATTTTGCGAAAAATTGTACATGGCCTCATTTCAAAATCTATCTTGAAGAAACAGATAGCATCTCTTTTCTTCATGATTACAGTTGTAGGATGACACTGGAAAAAAAATTAACTTATGCAATTTTCGAAAAATCAGAGTTTTCAACGAGCAAGAGACTTGCACCATTCTCTCAAACGTTCTTCACACTATCCATCAACAAAATTAAATCGAAAACGATGTACGTAGCTATTTTTTTGAGAATTTGGAAAATGTCCCAAGGGCTTAATGTTTACCCCATGTTTCCCCCCCCCAAAAAAAAAAAACAAATTTAAAAAAATCGATTTTAAATTCAAGGGGCCGCAACATCAGCTAGATCTATTGGGGAATATCAGGTTTGATGAAATCAGCTGAATGATTTAGCCGCTAGCGTTGTTCACAGACGGATGGATAGACAGGCATTTTCCTTTCATTCGATTTTTCGGCATCAAGGACACACAAAACATAGATTCTGGCTGCGCCACGTATTAGAGGTTTTTTTTCTAAATTTAGCAACTGGATTTACCACTTTTTCGTCACCAGGGCCATGTAATAAGATTTTTTCTGCCCAAAATTTGCCGTTTTTTCGCGCAGCATTTCATGACTTTCTCTCGACGCCTAAGCGGTAGCAAGAAAGTAAAAATAGATGAAGTTTAGATTAAAGAATTTTTTCTAGTAAATTCAGAAATTCAAAATCATCCTATGTGTTTCCCTACTGCGTAACGCATGGTTCTATTATCTCCTCCGTTTCATAGCAGCCGGGCAAATTGCCGAGATGAACAATAAGTTTTATTTGTAGCCCTTGAGGCCTTGTAAGTTGGACATCCCTGGTCTACAAGATCAAATTCACCTAAGAGGAAAATGAACAGCACTGGAAATAGTGATACGAATGACAAGAAGTTAAAATAAACAAGTTTAACACCTCGTTTCTTCAATACGCAGGAAAAGGAAAAAGATCAAACAAAATTGTATGATCTTGTTACGAAATTCGTTGTTAATGGAATGAGATCCTTATCAATTACAAGAAGAAATATTAGTAATACAATGTCTGAAAAAATTGGTATTGAAAGGAAACGAGTCCATCTGTATACAACTGTAAATCATAACCAAGTTTTGATAAATAAATTGTGATTCTGGATCACAATTGATTGTATTTTGTACTTTCAAAACTATTTTAAAATACTATTTGTATCTAAAATACTTCGATGGAAGTATTTTGTATTTGGTATCTAAAATACTTTCGAAGAGGTATTTTGTATTTTGTATCTAATACTTTTTTCAAATATTTTGCCCAAATCTGTATAATCTTGACAAAACTGAGAAAACTATCCTATGTTTCGCGGTCCAATATTTGGTCGCTTCTTGAGATTTTGTGCCTGGAAAACAAATTATTATGAAAACACTTGCGAAAATCTTCTAGTTAGAACATACAACATAAGTAACTTGAAGATTTTCGCAATTGTTTTCATAATAATTTGTTTTTCCAGACACAATACCTGAACAAGCAACCAAATATTGGGCCGCGAAACGTAATTTTCAATGTTTTGTCAAGATTATATGTGTTATTTTTTATCCATATTAAGTGTTTCCTCTATATATTCTTAAATATCCTCCCTCCCCATTTCTGTTCCTTATTTGGTTTTTAACCGACTGACCCTAAAAATTCCATACAGGATCAGTTAGGCCTACTAAGAAGTGATTGTCTATAATGGGAAGGATACCGAAGATTCGAACAGAATTAACAGACAATCGAAGTGTGATCCAGGTTCTTTTATAAGTTCGATGCTTTGAATCTGGACGTTTTATACGCCAGGTAGTGAAGAAAAATAATGTTGATAATAATGACAAAGCAGTCTCTTTACTTCTGTTCCTGCTCTCGTTTCAGATGAGGAAATGGCGTCTGTTCGGGTGCGAGTCTGTAGAACCGTTCCCTACAGACCTGCTCAATTTGCAACTGTACAGAAATGTCTTGCGTGATCTATTGCCATCAATGACTCTTCTTTGTAAAGCCGTAGAAGTGTCGGTTATAAGTCAAGTAACGAATGTCAATGAATCAGACTTGCTTTCTTTGTTTAAAAGAATGAATTGAGAAAGTGCTACTCTATTTTAAAATGCTATTAATGTTGAACTTTCTTCTCTGCTGTATTTGTTTTGACTTCAATGGGAACATGGCCTTCAAGTAATGACATTAAGAGAAACCTATTTTTTATAATTAAAATAATCTTAATACAGATAGACCAAACTACAACTAAGAGATTTGGAAAGTAAATGAACCAATTATACCCATTTATGAAATGATTCATAATTCCAAAACTTAAAAATAAACATAGATTAATAATTTCTTTTTAATGTTGAGAAGACACTGATATAGAATTATCAAAAGTGCATTAAATATGAACTGATAAATAACAGCCTTAATTTGGTCAAATTATTTTATTAAATAAATATAAACATTTTATCCGAATTACAATTATTTGGAATGTTTCATTTACAAAATTAAAAATACATTTCAATAATGATATGAGGTAAAGTTAACTGATGTAATATCGAAAAATGTACTACTGTAATAATTTGATCTGTAAAGTTTCACAAGTATATGTGCCTCATTTCTGTAAATATCCAAACTTTTCTATTGGTGTAATGCATGTAAATTTAAGATCTTGTAGATACATTAACGACCACTGTCAATATAATGTATGTGGCAATATAAAAATTACCTGTAATAATGTGAAGAAACATTTTTCAAATATGGTACCTAGAAATTATGGTGAAACATTTTCAAATGTTTATCTGTTGTGTCTTCTCCTATAAATACAGCAAAATTAAATCATCAGATACATTTCCAGATGTGTAAGATGATGATATGTAAGTTACATGTAGACACTTTGTGGAATTGTACTTTTCAGTTGATATAATTGAAAGTTCTGCACCTTGAGATGCCAACCATGCAGACTATTTTGATTTTGCCTAACAGCAGTCTGACACCAAACCATCAGTACATGCGAGTCACACTGCCAGGGTTGGTTGCTTTAAATTTAGTATTTAAATACTTGGTAAATAAGTATTTAAATACATACTCAAAATATGTTACGTTTTATGAATTGCTAAATACATACGTATTTAAAACACTTCAAATACTCAAAATACAGTAAATACAATAATTTTGCATTATCCCTTTAATGCAACAATGTATTGTAATTGTGAATTACAATAAATTACTAATTGCCAGTCATAAATTTCTGAACAATAGCTAAAACCTTTTGAATACAAAACTTTCACTTATGCTTTTACAAAATACTTTCAAATACAAAATATCAAAAATGTCTAACTCAAATAAACAGAATTTCCTTTTAAAATGACTAGTTCTTCAAACAAATCATCAGACAATAAACCCGTAAGTGAAGAATGTATAAAAGAAAGACAGTTGTTGAACTGAAGCTGATAAACATCAAGTAGAGTTATATAAGAAATAAACACCTTTTTACTGTCTTATAATTGACCAACATTTTTACTGATTTAGATTTATGATTTAAAAATGAAGAGAATTCAAGTTCAACAACTGAAAGAAGCTTTTATTTTTGTTTCCAAGAGGTCCATTCACTAGCAGAATCATTCTTCATTATCTTCTTCATCTGTATTTAAAGTATTTTAAGTATTACTTCTTTTAAATACACCTATTTTATGTATTTAAATACATTTCTAAAACATCATGTCCAAAAAACTCAAAAATACAGTTTTTCAAATACAAAATGTATTTAAAATACATATTTCAAATACAAGTACTTAAATACTACCCAACCCTGCACACTGCCAATGTGTTCTAAATATTTTCACACAAAATAGTAGGGACCAGCAGATTACACAATGCCTAATGCCCAAATAAAGATAAGAAATCATTTCCAATAACCTTCAAAAATACAATATGGAAAAATGCAATGTGGAAAAAGTAAGCTATACAATTTTTGGATTTATCTCAAATATTTTCCCTGTTATTCCTCAAATGTTGTTAATAAATTTGTAGTAACATCTCCAAATTTAAGTTTCAATGTTATTGCCAGAAGAAAATTTAGGTTTACAATTTAATGTGTAAATTCATTATTAATAGTAACAGTATGTTAAGTACATTGGTTAAAATTAATTACTTAGAAAAGAAAAATTTATAATTTTTTATTCCCCTGTTCATTAAGAGACTGATGATTTCTGTGATGACATCAATTAGCAAACAGCAATCATGATGCTGAAAGAATACTTGCAGATAGAATGTTTTTGTGATCAGTGAATTTTAATCTTTTCATTTCCCATTATAGAATAAATGTATCAGCTATTGAGATCCTTATGTAATATATCACAATGTAAAAGTATGCCCTCTATTGAGATGTGGTGTTTGCTTCTAACTTGATAGATTCACACATTTTCGTCATGATAATGATACTTCAATGAATGTACGTGGATTATCACATTATTTTTTCATGGTCCCTTTGTGGAAGATAAAGAAATCTTTAATTTTGATTGAAATCTTGAATCTATGAAATAAGTAGGTTAATCAAAATATCCAGGTAATAGGAGTGGAGTGCTCAATTTCATTTTGGAACACACCCTCATAAATATTTTAAAATAATTGTTTTGTTTCTGTTGTGAGCTTGAAATATACAACATACTTCCAAAATGACAAATACTGTCAACTACAGTTATAGTGATCTTCTGGGGACTAACATGTTTGGTTCACTATATCCGATGATGTCAAAATTAAGTGGAATTTCTCCTCAATGATGGATTTTATTTTATATCTTCTGTCTTGTAATGCAGTCTTGAAGTTCTCGACACCTTTCAATGCCTCGTGCGCTGTTGAAGTACCTTCCCACTCTCCAAAGGCCGTTTTACTCGCCTAATAATATATGAGATCTGATTAATTTCCAGAATTAACTTCTTACGTTCACTATAACTGGAGTCGACTGTATTACTTTGGATGCAATGCAATCAATTGGAGCATTGCAATAAATTTAATAAAACTACCAAAAATAGTTGGCTTTGGCGAAGGCCTTAAATGCAAACCAAGCACAAGCAAGAAATCACATGATGCAAAGCAAAACAATTACTCCAGCACACTTTTATTGCAACTTCCAAATCTCTTTTCAATTCTGAGTGCCACGTTATATACTTTCCCCCTTAGGTCAGTGGTCAAAACTACATATTCTTTCCTGAAACCAATAGCAGTCTGCAGCTTAAGTTCTTAAACAAAATAGAGTTGATTTTCACTCTAGAATGATCCCACTCATCTTTTTACTAAGTAATTCTCAGAGTTCTTTCAAAATTACCTGAATAACAATTGGATGTTGAAATATTTGTTGCTTTTGAAATTCACTCTTTTGTGTTAATAACTTTCTTTTTAGCAAGACTCAAGATTATTTTCTTATTGTGAAAGCCAGTTCAAAGATTTATAATTTCTTATTGTTTATGACACATGAAACTAAATTTAATGCTTTTGTCAATTCAGAGAAATGCACGTTCATCCAAATGAATAACAATGTTTTTTCTAAGGGGACGATGTAGGTTATTTGTCCAATACGATGTTCATTTACGTATTCAGAACAAAACTGTTTAGTCAACTCTTACAGCCACCCAGCGTAATGTCACCCAATCAGAAAATAGGGAGAAAATTCTGTTAAAAGAATGAAAATCTAACCATCTGAATTGTGGCTCTGATAAAATCAGAATAATTTTCATAATTTGTAACCTCATAGTCAAAGAAATTCTGGAGGCTTATTTACAAAACGCGAACCAATGGAATCCCATATTTTTAGAAATAGACGTTATCACACCTGAAACTGTTTGTCTTAGGATAAGAAGTTATAATAATAATCTGAAAAAGTCTCATATTTTGAACATTTTAATTTATTTCAAAAATTTAAGTATTTAGGGTGAAAACACCACTAGTGGTCATTGGTTAGTACATTGTTATATTTCTTAAGTCTTGGGCTGCAGCATTAAAATGTGTGTTATGTTAAACTCAACAGGCGATTAGCATACTTGTTTTTGAATAGATTCTTCCTAAAAATGGCCAACTTTTTAAAAATTTTAATTAATTTATTTCCAAACTTATATTGCGATCTAATAGTGGTTACTTAAAAGTTGGAAAATTTTAATAATGCTCAGGCACTCGACTCAGTAATGACTATCAGATCTTACACCCTTCACCATGTTGGAGACGTCCAAAAAAGTACCAATTCATGTTTAATTTTTGCAATGCCAATATTAACAAGATGTTTTCAACTTATTCCTTATGAATAAAAGAAGAAAAAAAGAAATAAATTATCTCCATTTTAAACCTTGCCACAAGACTACATGAACAAGTGTGAAAGAAGTGCAAAGTCTCCAATTCTTATTTTTCAAATTTTGTACTTCAAGTAGTTAATGAAGGTGTCTTTAATCTAATTGAATATTACTTTATATAGATTGTCATTGGTCCACAAAGTCGCAATGAGTTTTCCTGTTTTACATGATTAGGAACTTATTTTGAATTCACAAAAAGGACAATGCTGGCAAAATAAAAATTCAAACCAAATTTTTAGAATAATTTTTATAAATTAAATACATAACGTGTAACAATACAACTATAAATACAAATTAATGGAAAAGCAGGTACAAATTCCTAAACTGAATTTTCTGGGCAAACAAGTCTAGAATCAACAATACAAAATAGCATTGGTCTCTATTCACAAGCAACAGGCCACTGGATCAAAATTTTAAATAAATAGTATACACACAACCAAATGGCTTGTTCACACTACATGATACAATAGAAAATGATGGCATTCGCATTATCTGAAGACCAGTAACACAAAGATATATAGTAAATTTTTGTACAGACATTTTGCTAAATATACAATTTCTACCAAAATAGAATAATAAATTAAAAAAGTAAGAAACTGCTCCTCCGGTACTAGAACACACTTTTTCCCTCACAAAAAATACAAATCAAAGTTCTCTCCGTCCATTAAAAAAAGGAAAAAGAATTAATAAAGGAAAGTGGGTTGCACCGAACATTTTAAAAAATGTACAATCAAAAAGAGTAATCAAATGAAATCCCGAGTTTCACATGAAATAATTTCTCTGCAATTGGTACAACTAACTGCATGATAGCCAGAATTTGTTTAGTCTGAAACAATTCACATATAAATTTGTTTCTTAAAACAAGAAATAAAAGGTAATGAAATTGTCATAAACTAATCCAATTTTTTTAACAAAATACTTTACTTATATTGACGAAGTTCTGTAAAAAAAGGATTTTCGTAAATTCTTTAACTACACAAAATTATCTTCCAATTACAAATTATTTGATAATTGTGAAACTTATAAATGGGAATGCACTGCAAGAATACTTTAAAAAAATCGTAACAAAAATTTGTTTTTATTTACTTGCACTTTAATGAAGTAGCCTATTATTGTCAAAGGCTTTACATCAAATACCACCTCTTCACCAGAGTTCTCAATATCATTAAGCAGTGCTTTCTACAGGACCGTCAAGGCTGGTAACTCAAGGTGCTTATGTATTATATTATTTTTTAATTATATTTTTCAGAAAATGTACCGCATTCAAAAGAATAATGGCTAATTGTGTGTTAAAATAGACAATTCTTTCCTCAAAAAGCGATGAAGTACTTGTATACTCATTCCACCCTAACTAACATCAGACTCAGAATATTGGGTAATGCTGAATAATTTGTCAAGAGAATGATAAATGCAGGGAGAATGAAAAGGTCAGTACATTAACTGAAATTCTTATGACCAAATGAGACCAGTATCTTGTTAATTATATGTATATACTATATTTTTCAATTCCTTTATCTAGAACCTGTAGAATAGTGCCATTTGTTCCAAAACAGAAAAATCAAATTGTACGTACGTAGAAATTGTTTCTGTAAACTATTTTATAATCACATTAACTTTATACCTTTTCTCTCACAATTTTGAAGTATAACAATTCCTTGGTTTTACTGAAATAAATTATGCTCAGTAGACCGATGTCAAACACAAAAACCCTAATTTGTATACAACAAATGTGTACAATTATAATTTTCAACTTATATGAAAAGGTGTATTATTATTTACCACATCTCAATTACCAGACCTCTGAATCACCTCTTTCTTTTAATTATTTATGCATTATTAACAGAGAATGTACAATTACTTTAATATTATCCCCCTTATGCCAAAAACCACGAATGTACCTTTTTTGCGAGAAAGGCAATGAAAACTTTAAAATCCCAGTACAAATACAAATTTAAGTATGTAATTTTTAAATTTATGTAGGTAAAATATGTAATTTTTAATTTAACTATGTAAATTTAAAATTCAAAAATACAAAACTATATAATTTCACATGGACTTCAAACTTTCAATTGCCTTTTTCTCAGAAAAGCACATTCGTGGTTTTGGCTTATGGGGAACAAGAAACAAGTGAATAGAAAATATGGAAAATAAATATGGAAACTTTATAATTATATATAATACACAAAAACATATGTACATAGGTAACCTTTCGAGGTTAACTTGGTTCTTCAACACTTTGAGTGCTTTCTGAGGGTATGGGAGGTACACTGGACTGAGCAGAAGAAATATCTTGAGTAGATGCAGACACTACAGTCTCTCGGTCTGAACGTTCCTGAACCATGAACACATTGCAAATCTGATAACCTGGATTATCTGGATGCTGCGTCGTCACAATAACTAAGGAACCTGGTGCTACATTATTCATATCAAAATTGTTTGCTATAGTAGGAGAAGTTTCTTGGCCATCTTCAACTGCTTGCCCTGAGTTGTTTTCTTCTTCACAATCAGAAGATTCAAGGAGATCAACGCCAGCTTCGAGGAAATCGTGTTTGTTCTCAACAGCAGCGTAATTAAGAATTTTGCCATTGAGAACACGAGAACTCCGACGTTCAGTTACTACCTTAGAACTTTTTATTTTCTCTTGTTCAGTGGCTGGAGGCTGATATTCTTCATCCGATGCGCAATCAACATGTTGAGATTCCACATTTTCTTTTTCTGTGTCTTTGCCTTTGTTTTCACATGGCTTTCCCTTCCTTTTCTTATTTTTTAACGGGGGTCCCACATCATCTTCATCAAATCCCAAAGACTTTAAAGACCTCTTCTTAACTCTCTGCTTTGGTGCCTTGCGTTTCTTTTCATTGGTAATTTTCTTTTCTTCAACAACCTGTTCTTTTTCAAGTTCACTTAAATCGAATAACGAAGGGAAACCGTAACGCTTTTTCTATCAAATGCCCGTTGATTCTCTCTTCCTTTTTGAATTTTGATTTTAGATCGACACGTGAGCGTGATGGAAACAAAGACTGCATCAAAGAAAAATCTGTTCCGAGAGTCTGTAAAGCTTTGTAAAAACGAATCGTTTCCTTCACAGACCACTCGTTTCTTTGGCGTTTCTTTTTGCTGTATGTGTGGTAGGTCGTGCTGCTTCCAGAGTCTACAACAACAGTCAAATTAGCAATTTCCTGACGACTCTTCTTTGACTGCGTCGTTTCAATCACAAGACTTGCTCATCAAGTACTATTTCTCCATTAGGACCGACTTTAACCCGAGGAGCTGGAATCCCACTTTCATTTTCATCTTCAACATTTTCTTCCTCTGAAGGATTGTCAACGTCCTCTTCAGTAGCACGATTAGTATCTACATTATCTGATGGGGAACTTACTACAATTTCTTTGGGTGTATCTGGGGCTGCTTTCATTGGGTTAGTGGAAGGATTATAGTATATTAAGTCAAACATTCTGAGAGCACTTCTTTCTGGCTTCTTGTTGAAAAGCGAATTTCAAAGTCACGTCTTGCTTCAGAGAGTTGTTTCGCCATAGAGCTCATTTTTCTTTTGTACTTGGGAGGAGACATGTCAGAACATGGCCTTATATCGCTCTGTATACTGACAGATGAAATGCTGTCGCCGTTCAAACTCTGCAGGTCCACATTCTCTTCTCTTTGTGGTAACGGTTCAGAAACATTTGAAGATACCGATTTCCTGGATTCGTGATCTGAAACATGAGTTGTAGCATCTGTGCCTTTATCTGGATCATGTGACATCTGCTTGGAACATGACACCGATCTTAATACATCAGAGATATTTGAATTATTCAAAGCATTTCTCACTGCGTTGTCTGCGGCCACATCACCAGTTTTAAGAGAAGAAGGAGCTTCAGTTGATACTTTTTCTACTCCAAGATTTGAAGATTGAAACCATCTAATTCATCCAAGGAATCAATTGATTGTTCCAAGTCATCTCTAAGAGACTTTTTAGATCTTTCATCATTTGACATTAACACAGTTGTAACACTTGAAGACACTGACCCACAAGGACTACCCTTCGAAACAGATATCTCATGCTGAGATTTATCTCTTTCCTCTGATGTATGCCCTATAGAATCCTGCAACAATACAGTTTTTTCAGAAGAAATTGATTTTTTCTGACTCAAAGGTTGTATTGAGAGCATTATCAATTTCTCCAGAACTTCTAAGTCCTTCCCGTCGACTATTTGTAGTAAGATGGGGAACTGACTCTTCAATGTTGCCATTACTACTTTTTGACAGCTCAGGTGGCACTTCAGCTGATACATCTGTTGCAGATGAGGTTTCTTTGGCATCTCTTCGTCTCCTAAACGCCACATTCAAATTTACAGTAGGTTTTAATCTTTTTCTCACCGGCATGCTAACAGGTTTCTTCGAAACTTGAGACATTTTGGAGTTTGGTGCAATATAAAACTTGGATCTTTTTCTATGTAAAGGTTAATTTCCACTATAGAGCTTTGCATACTAACTGCACGCTAATTTAAAGCGTAATAACATCGAAATTGAACAATCATATAAGAAAGAATGTAAAAACTTGTCAGAAACTTTTAAATGCACACCATGCAACATCAAACATGACGTTCGCGAACACATGGTCCACAACTTCATTGCTTAGCGATGCTCAAACGTAATCACACGGCAACCTGACGGCACCACACACATGCGCGTGCGCGCACACATTCGCACGGGGGAATGAGTCATTCATACACACGCGCAGCACATGCATTGAACCGATGCGCACGTGCATTGCAATATTGCTTTCCCTCAGCAGAGTATGTCGTCAGTCATGCTACGTGTTTCTGCTTCTCTGACTTCTCTATCAGGTCCATAATCAATCATTATACTCTCTGACTAGAATCCAGAGAGTATATGCACTGAGATGGAGAAAATTGATGTTCAATTTTTCGGTTGAAGCGCGGCGAGCGCTGCACAGCCGCATGGCGTAGCAACTAAACAGAAAGACAAGTGACAACGAATGCAGGATCTGTGCAGAACAAGAGCGTGTCAACGAAGTACGTCGTATACACTTATCATTTTGAGCAAAAACATTTACTTTTATTGGGGCAGATAGAGAATATTGTAATTTACTTATTTACTTCCTGAAGGGTTAGAAAAGCGCTGCTTTAGTGTTTTGCTGTTGGGTATTTTTGCGGAAACAGATAAATGGCTGACAGTGCAGGAAATTGGTGTTTAATAGAAAGTGATCCAGGAGTTTTTACTGAACTTATCAAGCAATTTGGTAAGTACTTTAGAATGCTGAGACAAAATTGTAATTTATACTATTAGAATGTACATTTTCAGTAAGTATCGGCCCTACTCCTTCAGAGGCAATTGGATAGTCATTGTGGACATAACCAAACACATATTTTTTTCATACAGGCGTTAAAGGAGTACAGGTGGAAGAACTGTGGAGTTTAGATGCAGAACAATTTGAAAATCTCAAGTAAGTGCTTGTATCAGTAAGAATGTTTAATGAAGTGCAAATGAAAAACCCTTATATATTTTTAATATTTTGTTACAGACCAATCCACGGACTAATATTCTTATTTAAATGGGTCCAAGATGATGAACCAAGTGGTTCCGTTGTACAAGATAGTAGATTGGAGAAAATATTTTTTGCTAAACAGGTTAATTACATAGTTTAAAAATATATTTCTAATTGATATCAGTGTTTTAATTATTTTTAAGTAAAAATAAGTATTAAAATATTCATAAGTTCGTTGCTTATTTCATTTTTACTTTCATGAGGAACTCCATACAGTCGAACCCGGTTGTACTGAACTCGGCTCTAGTGAACCCTCAGATATAGTGAACGTAAGTCACTGGTCCCGTTTCACTTACATTACAAATAAGCATAAGAAGATTCGGTTATAATGAACTTAGGAAATGCAACCTGGAAATTAACCATCTCGTATGTTATTAGTTATGCAAAAGGAACTTCAGAGTGTGGGACAGTGTTCCAATAGTGCAAGAGGCATTGAAGGTGTCAAGAGTGCATTTCAATTCTTAAACGCAGAGACAATGCAGAATCAAATTTGGACAGAGCACGAAATCTGGATAAGGATCTAGAGAAATTACTAATGAAAACGTACGAAGGAAACAATTGAAAACTATAGATTGTTTAAGGACAAATAAAGATATTGAAATTGTCAGTTCGTGCTGTTAATTTCGCTGTGTCCCTAAGTTAATAAAATGAATGGTAGTGAAGAAATTCCCTTTAATTTTGAAATCATTGGATGTAACTAACCAAACATATCAGTCCCCAGAAGTTCACTATAACCAGAGTCGACTGTAAATATCATTAATCAAGTGCCTACTTCATTGGTCATACAGGGTGACCACTTTGTGGAAAACACAAGAAAATGGGAAAACACAATTCGAGAAAAAATACATTGGAAGAAAGTTATCACATTCAAAAAATTGATTGCCAATGTAGAATTGGAGCTAACGATTATTTCTAATTAACAGAATTGGCTGAAGTCTAGTGTATGGTGCATCCTAAGGAAGTCGTTCAAACCGGTCCTTCACACCGCTCTGGCGAGGGGGAAAGCCATGGTGGAGGGGACGAGGGGTATTTGAAGGATTATGAGGGGGAACCTTTCGGCAGGGAGGGGTGGGGAGCAATACGCATAATTTATTACATACTTATAAAAAGCAAAGTGTGGGCGATTTAAATAAATTGTAATAAATACACTACTGAAATAATTTAAATGGTTCGTAATTGGTCACGGACGTGACATCATAAGTTAGGGGAGGCAATTTCTTGTCTGAGTTTCATTCCGAAATACTGGTTGGAACATGGTGGGTGTGCAACTGATTTTCTGTGTTGGGGTATCTGTTGTACAGTTAGGTTTCTTCCGTTCTTCAAATTCTTCGTGATTTGTGTTTTTGAGTGTCGAGTGTTTGTGCTACGATTGTGAAAATAAATGTGGCTTTTTTTACACATTGCGCCGGAAAGGGTGTTATGCTTTAAATTAATGGGCGCAAGAACGTGATTTGATTGCTGCAGGCTTTTCGTGTCTTTTATGTAAGTGTCTGATGAGGTTGTCCAAGCGAAAGGAATTGAGTGATCGTTTCGAGTGGAAGTGCAGCAAGGAAGAGGCCACTTCTCATGCACGAAAGTGTTCAGTGCGGAAGGGGTCGTGATTCGCGAGAAGCAGGTTGAGTACGATTCAGGTATCAATTTTTGTCGTTCCTTGATGGTGCCTACCTTAAAATCCGCCTTTCGGTTTCGCCTTTTATTCATTTCTATCAGAGCGCGTAGCGTAATTTTAGGGAGGGCTTATGCAAACTTCCATCGTCCTCCTCCTCCTCTGCCCCCTCCCACCACCTCCCCTTCCCCACCCCCACCCCTTCCCCACCCCCTCCCCTTCACCACCCACTCCCATCCCCACCTCCCCCCTCTGTCACATCACTTCTCTGAGGGTGTACCGTACACCCTACTTTAACCACAGAATTAATTATTTATAAGAAATGTTAATAATATTAGAATTGTTTTTAAATAACTATTATAAGGTAATGATGTCATTTTTAGTCATAAACTAACAAATTACATAATACTCTATAAAATATTGTCTAATGTATTTAAAATTTGCTCTTAATATAAACTGTACCACAGCTTGCTCTCTAAACATTATGCATGTGAGAGGAAAAGACACATAGCCGATGATTTTAAATTTGCTTCGATGTGTTTGTGAAATTTGTGCATGTGTTGCTTATTATAGAATATATGCATGTACACATTAAGGCTACAACAACTTACTTTTGATTTATAACATTAAACTGCAAGTGGATTAAATAATGCCATCATAGTCAATCGAGACATACTTTGCTATGCTTGTGCGGTCAGAGCTATTGGCTTATGGACCAAATATCAAATTCTAGGCATGGGCCGCACCATAATTTAAGGTGATTTTTACCCTAATTATTGAGATTATACTGAAACAAATATATATTAGTTATGACTTTTATTTAACATACTTAATGATTAATGTACATACATGAAAATTAATATATCATTAAATAAAAATAAGTAGTAGTGTATTGTATTTGATTGGTATAATAAAATTTTTCAATTCAAATTTTTCAGCAGTCATGGGCCACCAGTTGGAAAGCCCTGCCCAGACTACTGAGATTATAATGAATAATGTATATATTAGATAAGACTTTTATTCAATATACCTAATGTTTTTAATGTACATATTTTCATCTGTAATTAATTTTTCATTTATAATTCACATATTTCACATTTATAATTACAGTTATGCAATTATAAAAAATGCGTAACATTAACTTAAAGAATGGTGTATTTGGTTGGTATAATAATGGTTGTATTTCGTTGGTACAATTAATTATAATTGTTCAAAGCAGTTGCGGGTCACACAAAAAGATTGCATGGTGGGGGCTGAATGTGGCTCGCTGGCCGCCAGTTGGAAAGCCCGGCTGTACTATGTAAACAGTAGCGAGAAAGTAAAAGAATTGCAGTTTAAGCAAGCTTACCTTGAAATGAAAATTAAAACATTGAAGGAAAAATTATCCAAAAGACATTTATTGAAGATAAGCAGTTTTGTGATCATTTGCAAGTGTGATCAAAGAACATTATAGTTAATTTTATTGATGAAAGAATACACAATATTATATAAATATATGAATAAAATGTGAAATACAACAATAATTATTTATTCAAAGTTATAATTATAATAAAACTAGCTGAACTACCCAGCATTGCCCAGGCATTTATTACAGTAAATTTTTAGCCAGGAAGGGAAATTCCATTTATTCACGCCCTGCGGTGGGGCCTACTTCTCTCCCATTGTATATCTGCCCCGCCACGCTAGCTCTGTCATGTCTTACCCCTATTTGGAAATTTCCGGTGTGCCTCGTTTACTTTCTTACTAAAGAAAGTTTACATTTTTCTAATTGGGAGTTTCAGCTCCCAAACATTCCTCACTTTATAAATAAAAACAATAAACAAGTCTAAACTGTTAATACAAAATACTCGTAAAATACTTATACAAATTGTAGACTCAGACTCCTTCTCGTCTCATTGTACTCTCAACTATATTCTTTTTGTGGAGTTTTATATCCTGCCCTCGATGGCTTATTGGTTAGCGTGCTCGCTTTCCACGAAACAACCCCGAGCTTGATTCCCGGCCGGGTAAATTAGAACTGTGCGCTTTCCTTACAAATGTCTCAGTATCGATTGCTGTGTGACAATAAGAAAGCCCATCCTAAGGTTAAGAATAGCGGTGTATACGGTAAAGGAATGTCCTCATGCTAACTACTTGAACACCCATGGCCAAAAGGTTGTGTCACCGCCGGTGAGCTAAGGCCCATAGCAAGCTGTCCAGCCAAAGGACGTATGTTTTATATATTATACCAACACTTTCAATAAATTGCCAAATTGTAAAACTAACTCATTTTTATATTTTTTGCTTCTATAATATTTATAAAGAAAGATTAAAAATTGATCTGCTGCCAACTCGTGACCTTGAAGGGATTTACAGTTTTAAGCAGAGTATACGAAACATCCAAAAGTTCTCGCATGGGTACGCTAGTAGACAGATCCGGACAAATAGATATAGATGTTGTAACGTATTTGATGAATCGTAATCATAAAAGTAAATGAAAATATCTATGCTGAAATGTAATTGCCGGTTTCTATAATTATTTTGAAGAAGACAGAAATATGTATGTTTAAAGATCTATGTGCTAGTAACATGTAGTATAAAACTTATTTGTTTAGGTATATCAATTTTTCATATCATCACAACATAACATCAATTCAACAACAATTCTGTAAAAGAAGAGGTTGTTTAGAAAATATACAATACTTGTATATGATATCTACATATTGCACATTGGACATTACTGTATATTTGTGTACTTTTAACTCTGTAAATACTTTAAAACTCACATGTTTTCTTGCCACAATTTGTGTACCAAACGGACTAAGGACAATGTTTGTACATTGACGTTCTTCACTACTTTCAGTAGTAATTTTGTTCAAATGTTCCACCAACATTAAAAACAAACAAATCACCAACGATCACTCAAGGACTTTACATAGTGTTGTTCAAACCCCAATGAATTTCGTAATAATTTTGGACATTGATGAAAACAATAGAAGATCTCACACCTCATCCTCTAGTGTGGCGCAGCTAAACTATTGACATTGATCCACTATTGAATCTGTGATGTAAAGCCAGGCGAAAAATGTCCAGAAAAGTAATGATTTTGTGAATATAGTAAGATTTGCGATTGTAAATCATAGCCTATGTTACTCCAGACCTTTAAAGGAAGCTAGTACAAAAGTTTCATCAGTATTGGTTCAGTAGATTCAGAGATTATCGCGCTGTAAGTCAGTGCAGTTCTGTCTTTATATATTAGTGTAGATAAGTAGTACAATTTTATTAGCAATGAAATGGTATATGTAACACAGGGAAAAACGATAAGTCAAGGAAAACACGGAAAATAAATTTAGGTTACCGGTGGTCACTGTAGTCACCCTGTCATACTTTTCAGTTCAGGATATTATTTTTGCATGATCTCAGGCAAAAATCAATGTATCGTATGTGACTGAATTGTAGACTGACAATGCGATAGACAAAACTTCTCTTTTTTATTTTTTGAAAGCTATCATTCACTCAGTTTACCATACATTATGATTTAACTTGTGGTTATTGGTTTTAGGTAATAAATAATGCCTGTGCTACCCAAGCAATACTTAGTATATTGCTGAACTGTAAACATCCTGATATATCGTTGGGTCCTACGTTGACAGAATTCAAGGAATTTTGTCAGAGTTTTGATGCTAATATGAAAGGTTTAACATTGAGTAATTCACAGACCATTCGCTCTGTACACAACTCGTTTGCAAGGTTAGTGTCATGAAGAACTTATGAGGTGTAGAAAAGTAATTTAACATTTCTGTCACCGTTTGTACTTTTTACAATTTCAGACAAACTTTATTTGAATTTGAATCCAAGTTAGCTTCCAAGGACGATGACATGTACCATTTTGTTGGTTACATTCCAATTGATGGACGTCTATATGAATTGGATGGTTTGAAAGAGGGGCCGATTGACCTGGGAGCTGTGCCATCTGAAGCAGATTGGTTGGACATAGTGCGGCCTAAGATTGAAAAGAGGATTCGCAAGTATGTGGCAACATAATTATAAAAAGTAACAAAAAATGTAAAAAATATTCAATTATAAGACACACATAAAAATTATCGAATGTACCTTTACAACACTTATTTATTCACATAAAAAAATTTCTCTGCTCTCAGACAATACAAATGTGCTTTTATCCATCTCACTGATGACTATGTTCTAATTCTTATCTAATTGACAAAAACAATTAATAACATTGTAAATTTTGTTTTAATGTTATTGTTAATTTTCATCAAGCCATCAATTTCAAATAAATCTGGTTTCAGTTAAATAATAATAATAATAATAAGCTATCATTCTGGACACATGTCGCATTGTGAGAAAAACTATTACTGATATGTCTGACATGTAGTATGGAAGGACCTAAGAGAAAATAAACAGATCTCGCTCAATACTTGCTCATCGAAGCCGCATGAGTGAGCCTAGCCACAGCAACACTAGTGGCAGGTGAATGTTCCCCCCCCCCGCGTGGGAGAAGTGCAAAAGTCATAATAATAATAATAATAATAAAATGTATATTTATTAAGAAAATATGGCCTTGAAGGATTTCAAAAAATATTTCCTATCTTCTTTTAATAAACACCTGGTGTTGAAACTATTACACACATTTAAAATGTCTGAAAGCGTATTATCTCTCTCTCTCTCTCTTTTTTTTATTAACATTGCTGAAACTAAATTAAGTGTATGATTAATGTGTAAATTATGTGTAAAATATGTTCAATTTCTATGGAAATTCTTGGGCATAATTTTTGAATAGCTTAAGAGCAATAGTCCATTTTGTGCCCAAGCATGTGATAAAAATATCTTTAAAAGTTACTTTAAAAATGGCATATAAATCGAACATTTTTTATATATTGTAAATTTCTTTTTAAAACCTGAGTAGGGCTGTCCAACTTAGAAGGGCATATGGCCCACATCAAATTCTAGTTAAGCCACGGGCTGCACCATAATTTAAGGTGATTTTTACCTTAACTATTGAGATTATACTGAAACAAATATATTTTAGTTACGACTTTTATTCAACTTTCTTAATGATTAATATACATATAACAAGAAAATTAATATATCATTAAATAAAAATAAGTAGAATTGTGCAATTGTATTTGAATAGAATAGAATATTTTTTTCGCTACTTAGGATACATGAAATAATTCCGGTGAAACAAACATCAAACCACTACATAAATACAACAAATATACAAAATGAACATCAAACAACATTACTGAATACAATTTTAAAAAATTAATGTATTAACCCTATGCTAAAGCGAACCTTAATATAAAATAATAAGAATAATACAAGAAAATATTTTTAATGTTAACATATTCTAAAAGAAATTAAAATTTATTTAATCGTATTTTAAAATTTTGTTACATTCTCAGGCAAAGTGTCCAGCAATTCTGCAGGTAATTTGTTCCAACTTTGTATGGTTCTATTAACAAATGAGAATTTACCTACATCTGTTCTCTGTTTTCTTTGCTGAATTTTGAAGCCATGATCTTTCCGCGTGACGTATGTTGGTTTTGATAGTCATGCCCGAATTTCACCCCACAGACAATCACCCCTTTTTGCTTCGAATAACACACAAAGACGCGATTTCTCTCTGCGTTTTTCCAAGGGTTCCCACGATATAAATTCAGAATTTAAACGTCCCCTCCTAACAAATTTTGCGGCATATTTTTGTACTTTTTTCGAGAGATTTTATTTGCCCCTAAACGATATGGGTCCCAACATATTGAGCCATATTCCAATATCGGACGTACTAAAGATGTGTACCCTAATTCCCTTGATTTTCCACGTCCTTTCCTAAGTACTCTAATCACAAAATGCAATGCCTTCCACGCCTTTTTCACTACATAATTTATGTGTTCTGCCCATCCCAGATCCTCATTTAGTACAATTCCCAATTATTTACAGCATTTAGTTCTCAGAATATCCTGATTTCCTAATTTATATTTCACGTCGTCTGTCTTTCTAGAACGTGCGAATCTGATAATCTTGCACTTACAGGGATTTAATATCATTTCATTTGTGGTAGCCCATGATTCTAGCTTATTTAAATCTGCCTGCAATATTTCTGTATGATTTGTGTTATTAATTTCCCGATAAATTATACAATCATCTGCAAAAAGATGTATTTTTGATTCAATTCCCTGCCAAATATCATTAATATACTCTATAAATAACAACGGACCTACCACACTTCCCTGTAGCACTCCGGACGTTAGTTCTGCCCTCGAAGAGAAATTAGTTCCAATTCGCACCTGTTGAGTACACGAGCGGAGAAATTCTCAAATCGATAGGGCAATTCTTCTGTCTCTGTTAAGCTTACTAATTTTTTGTATTAATTTATCATGGGGTATCATTTGGTTGGTATAAAAAATTTTCAAAGCAGATGCGGGCTACAGATAAAGATCCGGCAAGAAATAGTCCCTTTTGGCGAGGCTTCCCTTGCGGTGAGAAACAGTCCCCGGCAGGCCGCCAGTTGGGAAGCCCAGATCTAGATTAACAAGTGGCACAAAGTGACCTTTGAACATCAAAACTATTTGATTCATTTGCAGTTTCAGCTATGCATTTAATGAAAAAACTATGGTTTTATTCTGATTATTGAAACTTTTAGTAATTTAGGTTTGGTGCTTTGATTTTCATTACACGGTTCTGTACTACTGTTTTTCTTTTTTTTTTTTTTTTAGGTACCATGAAGGGGAGATTCACTTTAATCTAATGGCAATAGTGTCAGATCGCAAAATGACTTTCGAAAAGAAAATTCAGCTGATACAGAAAGAGATAGAGGTAAGACGAAAGCCTTCAATCAGTAAAATTGTGTAAATTGTTATCCCTAATCACTAAAAAAGCTTTATATTTCATTGTGTTATAATATTTCCTATGAGCCCATAGCATTGACCCTTTGCACTCACAATGCATATGTGACATGCCACCCATGAATGCTGTCTGCGGTCAGAGGATTCTGAGCACTGCGAGGTCTTATAACTCATAAGGCATGTCTAAGATGACAATGGAAAATGGCTGCACAGCTCGAAGCCGATACTCAGCGTTTCCCCTTTCCAATTTTCTCATTACTGTGTCAGCATTGTTTAAAAATAGAATAGTAGTCCGGATTGAATCAACAATGAAAGCTTTATTTTACTTACCAGGAAAATACATGGGCATCTGTGGCATGACCTACGAGTTAATTAGGGATTTTGGAGTGGCATCTGAGACATGCTGTACGACATGTAAGATATGTCGCATTACATAGTGCTAGTAGCCATTATTCTCGTGGCATTTCTGACATGACTGTAGGACGTGTATTGTGCTCGTGGCTTACGAGTGCAAAGGGTTAAAAGCACAGTTGGATGAAGAGTGATTGCTACTTATTTTCTTTTCAACTGTGCTATTACTGACAGTTTCCTATTGCTACATTTTAATGATTCTGCAGGAAAGCGGTATGGAGACGGACGCTCAACAAGCAGAAATGGCAAGACTGCGACTTTTGCTCGATGAAGAAGCACAGAAGACAAAGCAGTATCAAGTGGAAAACATACGACGCAAACACAATTATCTCCCTCTTATCGTCGAATTACTCAAGAGTTTAGCACGTCGCGGTCAGCTTCTGCCCCTCTACGAGAAAGCAAAAGAGAGACAGGCTTTAGACAAGCAGATAGCAAAACGTGAGGAACAGGCCAAACAATAAAATTTAGATGATTGTAAGAATGAATTGTGATTGTGATCAGTGTGACATTTGCTAAAAACGTCTGGATAAACTTGTGTGTAATTAACAAGAGGATTGAATGTTGAGGTGCTGACTTTTTTTTTTACTGAGTTGATCCAAGTTGCTCAAGGATGACTAAAACAGTTCATGAGTCATTACTACAGTGTTACTTGTATCAAATGTATGTGGTATTACATCAATAAATCTCACTTACACCCTTTAGTATATCTTTGAATCCCTGGCACTTTCTTTTAATTTTTCTTTGATTGCCAAAATGTTGTATGGGGCTGTCCATAAAATTACGTAACTCAAATTTGGAATATTTTGAAAACCCCCTCTTCCCTTGTAAGGCACCTGTAACACACGCTTGAACCCCCCACTAATAATTACATAACACCTGCAAAAAGACCCCCTCCTCATCTCAGCCAAAATCAATTATAAAGCAAAAAAATGAATTTATTCATTGTATTTGTGTTACACATAAGAATTTATGATAATTAAAGTTAGGAATAGTTGGCGTTGCGGATTGCATGTAAGATTTAATTGAGAACAATTTCTGATTGAAGTACGTGTAGGCGAGAACATTTTTGACAAGCCATCGCTATCATGGATGAAGCATGAGCCGTGTGTAAATGCGCTAATTTAATTGGATTCAAGAATATACTATAGATTCAGTTTTGAATATTTGCTTTATAATGTAACAATTCAAACAATATATCATTGCTCTAACTCCCTTCCCCACTCTATAGCGTTACATAATTTATGGACGACCCCTAAGCACACTCTTTAATAAATTTCATAATTATATTTAGTGAGAAGCTACTATACTTATTAGTAGGGAGCAGATTTCTATGATTTTGCATGTTTTTGTCTGTTGTCTCAGGGCATAGCTAAGTGGAATTTCTTGACATTTGGTTTGAATTAGACACTACATAGATTAAATATTTGTGCATATTTGCGCAATTTTTCCTGTTGTTGCATTTTTTGTGAAATTATAGGCGCACATTTCGTTAAAATAGAGACTTATCTCTAAAACGTTTCATAGACTCTATTTACTTGTGGGCATTTCATTGATTAGAAAGAGTTCGTCATAATTTGCATTTTTTCTTCTTTTCTGTAGTTGACAAAATACTTGTGAAAATTAAGGATATTTCTCGTTATCATGTTTTTTAAACCAAGCAGAAAAAAATGAAAGAATACAATGTTCTTCAATAAGGGGTCATCCATAAATTATGTAATGCTAGAGGTGGAGGGAGGGGGTCTGAGACTATGTTACATAGAGATAGGGAAGTACATTACAAGGGGGAGAGGGGGTATTGAAAATACTCGAAATTTGCATTACGTAATTTATGGACAGCCCCTAAGGTGTATAATTTACTTCAATTATTTCTCCCAAGATGTAAGCTAGTTTTTCTTATGTTTTCACAAAAATATATCTTTTTCATTCCAAACATTCTCCCCCTGAGTTTCGTCAAGAAAGATTTATATAGAAAATGAAATATTGTTAATTTTAAATGCGTATTTGAAATTTTTTTAGGGCAAAAAAGTCCTCTCCCTACTCTGTCTGGATTTCCCCTTTCTCTTCCACTGCCATTAATAATATCAAAACAGTTATAATGTTTACACCGAAGGGCTATTTGGTCTACCATCTGACGGTCACTGCTCTTTGTTCCCCCTTTCAATTACCAATTATATTTAAATAACATTTGAACATTCGCGTGACTATGTGTCGTATCGAGGTAGTCCAGTCAAGATAAATTTTATTGCGCGGATTCGATAGGCCGTCTATGAAAAAAAAAATACACAGGATCACAGCGCCGCAATATATACGTATGCAATTATTGATCTTTTTGTACATGGGATGAGGAACACTTGCTGTTACAGAGAAATAAATGGAATTCATTTATTTGTCAAAAAACAGTAAAAACCGTTTATGATGTGTGGGGAAAGATTTATCTGCGCACATTTTCTTGAGGGCCAGAATAAATAAATAAACGAAAAAACGAATTTAGAAAATAATTATTTTAGAAAAATAAAAATATTTGAAAAATGTTTGTTCCCGTGTTATAGAAAATCAATTTCAACGGTAAATGAAGTACAAGTAAAAGGAGTGCTCAACAAAGTGCGCACAGTGAAGCTACATTTACGTCCAGAAGCAAAACAAGGGTCATCTCAGCATTTTGCTCAATGGATCAGGGAAACTGGACAAAATCGTGATCGAGATGGGGAAACAGACTTATTTCTGTAGAATAACATATGCTATTTGAATTCTGCAAGAACATACATGGTGGCAAACATCACAGTTGAAATAAAATCTCAATTTCTAAACTAATATGGACAAGACATTATGAAATTCCTTATTGTTACTTTGCAAATTATTCTGTTGTACTTCCCTTCCTAAGTGCAGGCATGGCCATTTACCCTTTTGAATATTAATTTCATTCTAATTTTAAGACAAAACTTGATCTTCCTACTGTAACGGTACGACCCGACGCGAACGAAGTATGACCGAAATATTAATTTCTTTTAAATTAATATCGATGGGGCGCGTATCGAGGACGGGAGGGGGCTCTGCTTGCGTCCCAGCAACCCCAAGCACTTACAAAGCGGGGGCGGTTGGAGTTCATGACCGGCCTTTCCCTTTTTGCGGCCCGTTCGGACCGCGCCGTCGCCGACCCAAGAGAGAGAGGGGGAGAAGGGTCGTCTTTGTCTGTTTGGCGGCGCGATCAACAAAGCAAATGACCACCACCCACTCCATGTTTACAACCAAACGGACTCTTCACACGAGCCGCTCTTGGAAACTAGGCCACAACGAACTTTCGCGGAACCCGCGACGCGAAACCGACACACGCCGGCCCAACGGACTCCGAATTCAACTGAGATTTTTTTGTCTGCGACGAGAACAGACATTGGTCGGAGATTCGCCCCGCCACTCCGCCGAAATTCAAGTTCCGTCAATCAGAGCAAACCGAAAAGGTAATGGGGGGGGGGGGTATCAGAGCTCTCGTCAGGACGGGAGAGCTACAGGAGAGACACTTCGATTATAACTTCAAGAGAGACTAATTCGGTTATAACTTCACGATATACACATCTGTTATCTGCGCGAGCCGAGACTTCGGTGAGAACGACGCGAGCCGATACTTATGTGAGAACTGCGCGAAAGTCTACTTCTGTTAGAACTCCGCGAGCCGACACTGCTAAGGTCCGATTAAATTAAGAAGGTGATTGACATTTTTGAGTGGAGGGGAGCGACGTTAGCCAGGTCGCAAACCACTGAGCACGTGTTACCGGGACACGTAAACAAACACTTCAAAAAATACGTGTAAAAGTGGAAAAAATACGACAAAAGCCTAACCTCAACGCAACTCATCACAACACAGTACACATTGCGCGCGCAGCACAGGCAGAAACGCGGGCGGCGTGGCGGCAGGGAAGTCGCTTGCGATGCTCAAATGTTCCCCGTGTTCGGCAGAGGCAACTGAGCGACCTGACACGTCACGTTTTGTCTCTCTGGTTGGCAGCCGCCATGGAAACGGGAGAGGCGTCCTGACGTCACACAGAACTGTCAATCACCTTAATTTAATCGGACCTTAGTCGAACTTCTCGAGAAGTAATTGCTCTCAAGTTCTCATGAAGAACTTGCACTCGCCTAGTTAGCGGGCAATTATCACATGGGGACGTAAATGCAGGTTCCCGCATCAGTC
Organism: Acheta domesticus; assembly: GCA_031308135.1. Classification (NCBI taxonomy): domain Eukaryota; kingdom Metazoa; phylum Arthropoda; class Insecta; order Orthoptera; family Gryllidae; genus Acheta; species Acheta domesticus. The sequence continues at coordinate 216,019,150 of JAHLJT010009419.1, forward strand.
ATTGAGTGGACCGAGTCTCCAAAAAACGTGACGGAAACCATAGCCGAACGTGACCTGCTACCAATGCAATAACCGGTAGTAATCGTGATTGCACGCCATACGCGTTTGCGTCCGCTCGCATGAACTGTTCGCGAGTCGCAATTTCGAAGAAAAAGGGAACGCGCCGCAGCTGTCGCTCATGACGTCATCCCGGGTGCCTGGAGGGTGATTATCGCTGGGTGGCGACCTGGCTGCGGCGTCCACGGAAGCGGTTGAGGGACCGGTCGACCCTTGGACAAAAGCGGAGGGAGCGAGGGCGCCACCCTCCCCCGCGTACTCGAAGCCGACGCCAGCTGAGGGGCATCCCTCTCGAAACATCAGGCATGGTAATATTGTTATTGTTACCGCGATAATGCGGAAGGCTGCAACCCGTAGAGAAAGGGGTTCATACGCCATCAGCGCAATCTTGTAAAAAGAAAAATCCAGCGGCCTAAATTTAGGATTGCATTGTAATAATTTGTTTAAGTATGGCAGTTAATAATTGCCAAGTAATATTAATTAAGCCGCCAAGTATCATTTTATGTAAGTCATTGTAAATTCATCCATCCTCTCATTTTTAATAGATTAAATTGTTATTGTAAAATTTAATTATGTGTTATGTGTTTCTTGTTATGAAAAACCTGATTCCCAAAGCAGAAGGGGGTGATTACACTACATCAGATGAAACTGAAAAATGCCCCCCCGTTCATTACATTCCTTTCGCAGAATGGCTACATTCTTGACCGTCGCCCAAGGTTCGATCCACTTCCATTTTGTTGGTTTTATTCCACCCCAATACGTCCATTCTTCTACACATGCAATTATATTTTCCATTTTAATTTCGAACTTTTCCTAATAATTACTCAGTCGTTATTGATTCATAACGCTATCATCCACATTGAAAACCCTTGCGTAAAAATTACAAGTTTCGATTCAATTTTTAATTAGGAACATCGATATTATCACCCTCACGTCCGATCGCCATCGGGTCCAAGCATCATCTCCTTTCTTGGTTCATTTTTTCTCACCCTTCATTTGTCCCAGAGTCCTGAGCAAACTAGTACCTCTAGTTGGGGAATGTATAAAAGTCGCAGAGAAAAATAGTTGTTGAACTGGCGGTGATGAAAATAAACTAGTATAATAAGGAATAAACGTGTTTTATGGTAATTGGAATCGAACAAAAAGGAACTTTCCTCATTATCTTCATCTGCATTTAAAGTACTTTAAATACTTTTTTTTAAATACACCTATTTTATGTATTTAAATACATGTATAAAAAATATAGTTTTTCAAAACCCAAATATATTTAAAATACAGATTTCAAAACCTTCATCTTGGTAAACATTTTGAGAAATTAAATGAGGATTTTCAAAACTTAAGGATTTATTTTACATAATAAACATGTTGCTGTTTCTCAGCTACAGAATGTTAAATTGTTCATTGTCAGACACAACAGTTCTTTGACAGACACTAGGTTATACAAATTTTTGGAATAAAAACCCTGAATCACATTATTATAAAGTTTAAAGTTTAATCTTTCTGCATTTGTTTGAAAGAGTGTCTACATATAATAAGGCCATGATAAATTACATAATATAGTATTACAAATCATAAAATATTTGTTTTTTAATTAGTTTATTAGTATTAGAGTTACTTAAGTTATTTATCAACTGTGTATGATGTACTAAGACTGATCCATATACAAGTTGAAATCTGAATACAGATGGAAATAGGCATTTTTGCCAAGAATTGATAAGAAAATATTTGCAAAGCATTAAATGCCAAATGCCTTCAAATGCCATGCATATAGTTTTGACAATGCTGCGCTGGCAACTACATTGTTCACTTCTGTATAATACTGTATCAGTCAAATGTATTCCTGTTTGTTTCATTTGTCAAAATAAGAAATGACTGCTGCTCCTGACTATCGAAATGAATGCATCACAGGCGCTTTGTTTGAATTGGATGTTTTCAAGTAACAGCTGAATCAATATAACATAACTATTTCTGATAATATGAGAAAGAATGTCCTATTGTAACACCACTATACTGCGATTTTTGTAGGAAGAGCTCTCAAGGCCACTCAAATCCCATCTTCGCGATGGAATATGTCACGGCATTTCGTGTCATTCACAGTCGTTCCGCTAGATTTCGCACGGTCGCGACCGTATGAAGCAGAGCTTGCGATCATGCGACTTCTACCGGCAAGACCGAGAAAAGACGCCAAATGCCGTGACATATTCCGTCGCGAAGATGGGATTTGAGTGGCCTTGAGAGCTCTTCCTACAAAAGTCGCAGTATAGTTTTCACGTTTTCTCAATTTTCCACAGCCCTAATAGAATTATAATATGAGTCAGAATTTTAAAGAAGAGTAAAAATGTATCAAAATGGCTTTCTCGTGATATTCAGTTTGTTTTTTATCTTCTTTGCTGCGAATAGTGTTGGCATTATCAGCACCAAAAGTTAAAAGAAAGAATTAGGAGCCATTTTGGGATCTTGTTTTAAAAAATTGACCATATTTCACTCAAAATTTCATGAAAACTACTAATATTTTCAAAAACATGCACATGGCATCAACCATTTTCCCCCGATGTTCCATTATTAGAACAAGCGGCAGTGAGACTCCTTATAGCGGAACACACGTGGAGGCTTCATTTTATTTCTAGAACTTCAACAGAGGGATTGAATTTCCTGACAGATCCAAGAATTGATTTTTGTTCTCGTTTGTACACCGAGAGGTGAGAGTTTATTGAACCAATGTTTCACTGCTGGCACCATGGATGATAAAACATTAAAAAAAATAGTTTTATATTTTTAAATTGAACTTTTTGTTCCTATGAAAATAGTTAATGAGATTGTCTTTTTATCAGTATCCCAAAAATGAATGCTCTTCATTGAATGTTTTTCAAAAGTTTCGACTCAGTCAGATGGATAGGGGTTCTTCAATTTCGAAAAAATCGAACGCATAGTTTAGGCGCTGGAGTTGTTCACATACACTGGACAAACGGACGGACGTTTTGATTGGTTTTTCGGTATCAAGGACCCACAAAACAGATTCTGGCTACACCACGTGTTAAGGGATTTTTTTTTCATAATTTAGCTGGATTTATCTACTTTTTCGTTATCACAGCCCGGTAACGATTTTTTTCCGCCGAAAATTCGCCATTTGTTGTGCAGCATTACATAACTTTCCCCATACTACGTATACGGGAAAGTAAAAATAGCGAAAGAACTTCCATCATTTGAATAAAAATTTCATTTCAAGTAATTTGTAGAATTAGCAATATATTTAACAATCTAAACCTCCGCCAACGCATCCTGTGGTAAAATTCATATCAAAAAACGAATTGCTAGAATAAATCGGATGAAATTCTCATTTTCGTATGGTTTTTGTGCGTTTAAACGCCAAACACATGCGATTGCGTTCATATTAACGATTTAATTGCGCGCCTTTAACCGTCAATGTTGGTTACATGTTGGAAGCATGTTGGTAGACATGTGGAATTTATTGATGGAATATCTTAGGTGTAGTGTTCGTTTGTGTATATTCGTAGCACTGGTTGTTGGTGGATTGGTGCGGTGTTTGGATTTGTTTAGGAACCGGTTAAAGAGCTAATGTGAGGGTGTTTTTTAGCGCACGTGTTTATGATATTTCGCTCTGCTGCTCACAGAATGAAGCTTTTGACGCATAACATGCTCACTTCAAATGTATGAAAGGAGTGACAGTGGGCTATCCCCTTGGAATTATTGTAAGTTATCTCTTACCTGAAAAATTAGAGTTGTTTGGCAGTTGTGATGCGTTTTAAGGAATTGCATTTCATTCCGTGCTTCGCAATTTACCGGATGTAGAAATCCATGTTTTTGATTTTTATAATGAAGATTGTAATAATTGTTACCCAATTTTTTCCCTTTTTTTAGGCAAAAGATATTAAGGTATCAGAGACTGAATTTAATTCTGAATTTGTTTCTAGAATTATTCCCAAATTAGATTGGAATGCTTATGGAAAGCAGCTGATAGTGTAAGTGCAAGTTTTATTTTCCCGTTTTCCGTAATTGGGAAAGTATTTGTTCTGTAGCATCTTAAATCTTTGATATTCTTCATTTGTGGTTACAGATAGGTCACTCGGGAGATTTACCCCAACAACTTATGGAGGATTATGAAAATAATGAGGAGTTTCTTAAAAAAGTTCACCATGTTCTGTTGGAGGTAAGAGGAATATTAACTTTAAAATCGCACAGAAATAGTACATTTTCCACTGGCTTAGGTGGCTCAGGGTATCAATTGATATCATTGCAATGCCTCTGATCAGGAGCTCCAAAGGTTCCAAGGCATTGCCACATCAGTTGAGGCTGTCAATGTAAAAAGGGCCCATATGCAAAGAAGCTGTTTTGAGAAAAACAGTTTCAAGTTTTGTTTGTTGTGTATATAAAGTTTGTGACTTGTTAATGAGATAATAACTGAAAAAAAGTAGCACATGTTATATGCATAAAAAAGAAAGGCACAACTCATTCCTTGTTTGAAAACAATAATTTTCAAGCATGGGGTTTTGTACTCTTACACAGAACAAATTTTAGGCAATAAAATGGAATAAGTGTCAAATACATGGAATAATATCTTAATACAAAGTGACTAATAGCTTTTAGAAATATATTAGACCAGTCTGCACAAAAAGCTTGAATATTTGGTTTGCAACAAAGACAATTTGCTTGACAATAAGTATGAGAACGCAGAAGAAAAGGCTCATTCTTTAAATCTTCTTTTAAGAAATTAACATATTTTCTATAAATTAACTTCCTCTTCAACTAGAAATCAGTTTAAACATTTTACATCAGCAACTTTCTTACGATTTACATTTTGACATAGAGATTTTCAGTACTGTGTCAAATCTTTGTACATCAGGTATATGCTGCAAAGTTGGGAGTAAGTGCGAAAACACAGGACAGAGCCATTGATAAGGAATTTTATGAGCACATAATTAATTATCCTGAATGGAGTGTACTTCTATGAATGGACTTTTCATAGCAAAATGATGTCACTCTTGAAGCAAAATCATTCTCCATTACAACATGAAATGGATCTTTTTGATGTAGGATCATGACCAACTCCTACATCATTTATGTCACTATTATCACTCATTTCGTTTCTAAACAAAAACAACAACATAATACCTTCACATTTGCAGCTACCTGCTTCTCATGTACTCTGCACAGCCGCTTTCAAATGTGGGTACAAACCTCAGTTTTCAAGATACCTAAATGAAACTTCAACCACATCCACTAAAGAAGACGGTGAACACAAATAGCTACTTCGTATAAAAAGGATCCATAGGCTTATGTGCCCTTTTTACATCGACCGCCTCAATTGATGCCTTGAGCCACCTCAGCCAGTGGAAAGCAGGCAATTTCTGTGTGATTGTTTCAAAACTAGCTTGATAGCTAGCTCAAATTCAGCCACTCTGTGGCGGAGAATTCTAGCAGCCAGTTGTTCTGATCATTAGCTTTCTGTGGTTTCTCCAGTCATCACCAGGCAAATGCCGGAGCAGTTCCTAACAAATAGGCCATTCACCATGCAGTCTTTCTTTCGTCTTCCCTGTGCTATCCTCACCCTTTACTTACATGCCCTATAATACCATAAGCACTGGAGAGGAGTTACGAGCTTAGAGCTTGTCCCAGCTGAGGCGGTGCTCTGCTAGTGGGAGATACCTGGTTGGGGAAAACCCTGCAAGCTGGTGTGGTAAGGTCGATGCCGGATCTCGCCATCCATCAAGGGAATATCACGACCACCTCCCGTGATAAAACATGCACTACACTTATGAGACTAAGAACTTTAGCTGTTAAGGTGCCCAGAAATGCTAAGTAATCAATTAATTACCCTTTCATGTGTAAACAGATTCCTTGGGTAAAATTCATGTCCATGGCACAAATTGCTTAATGTATGTCATTTTTTGAAGGAAGTATTTGTGAAGATTGTTGATTTGTGTTGCACACTAAGGTTCCAAAATCCAGAAGACCTCTACTCCCTTTGTTCCTAGGTTAGTAGAGCCTTGCCGTTGAACTGTTGGTAAGAGTGATCCTAACTTTTTGATTAAGCGCCGGCAGTGCAGTTTTTGTTTATTTATTTATTTATTTATTTACAAATATCCTGTGGCTAATTTGAATATCAATATCAATTTTGCTAATACAGCAGCCTAACTGCATACTTTTAACAATTTTTACCAGTATCTTCTTCTAAACCTTACCCCACTTAGCTGGGGTTGGCTTTTTGGATCGCTACTCTCCAGCTGCTTCTATTTTGTGCCATATCCATGGTGACACCGAGTGGAATCAATTCCACTCAGGATTCCAAATGGATTGATTCTACTCGGTGGGCCACATACTCTAGAGGTCTTCTAATAACATGCCCAAACCATTGAAGTTTCCTTTCTTGAATTTTCTCTACTATTGACCTAACCTTCATGGTTCCTTGGATCACTTTATTCCTGATTTTGTCCTTTCAAGGCATTCTACATATGCACCTCAGCATCTTCATCTCTTCTATGTGCAACTTCCATTCTTCTCTCTTCTTCATTGCCCAACATTCAGCTCCTTACAATATGGCAGGGCGCACTATGCTTTTGTAGACTTGCCCTTTAAGGCATATTGGTATTTGGCAGTCACACAATACTCCTGCTGCTTCTCTCCATTTTACCCAGCCACTGCTTATCCTATTTTTTACGTCTTCCTCTATTCCTGCGTTTTCCTTCATTACTGATCTGAGATATTTGAATCTCTGGCTTGTTACCACCTCTTTTCTGTCCAGTCATTTTGTTGGGTTTCTGCTCACTTATGTACTGAATGGACAATGCAAATACTCAGTCTTGGTTCTGCTAACTCTTAGTCCATTACAATTATTACCAGTATAATTTATACAATTTATAACAATGATTCTTCAACAGTTCAATTTATACACTCATTAACAATTCAAGAAAATAATTTGTCAATCATTCTTTAACAATACAAAATATCTTAATTCTACTTTTGATATTCAATATTTTCCAACCAGATATCTGATTTTTCTCTAAATTTTGCAACTCGCCCAGATTGCTTTATTTATTGTGGTAATTCATTGTACATTGCTAGTCCTCTATTAAATATTGTCCCATATTCTTTGCACATTTTCCATATGGAATTGATTAGCTCGTCTTGGAGAGTATTGATAAACTTCATAAATTTTTCTTACTTAAACAATCAAAATATTCTGGTAATAGTGTATTTTCTAATCTATAAATAAATATTAGTACATCTCTTTTTACTTTCTTCTCTACTGATAAATATCCTAATTCTTTTGGCATATTGCTAACATTTTCATCACACCTTTTATTCAAAACAGCTCTCATTCCTTTGTTGAAGTTGATTTGTATATTTTCAGTTTCCTTTTTAGTTACCATAGTAAGAATAGGTGAACAGTAACGCACATGGGGCATCAAAATTGGTTTAAATAATAATTCCTTTCCATGTCTTGAAATAATTTTCCTCAATTTATATAACAAACTAACTTTCTTGAGTATATTGTTGTTAATGTATTGAACACAATCTTTAAAGCTTAGATGGTTATCTATAATCACCCCAAAATATTTGTGGGTCTGAACCCATTTCAAATTTTCTCCATTAAGCACAATTGATTGTCTTGATTCTACTTCTTCCCTAGTCAGTTTATATTATGTTGTGCTTGTTTGTATGAGTCTAGTGAATTTTAATAAATATTCTGATATGTTTATATTGTAAGTATTGTTATTTTATTTGAAATAATTTTATAAAATAATTAAAATATTTAATTTTTTATAACCTGTGCAGGCTGGGAAAAATTTAACTGGCTCTTCTTTAATTTGCCGTTAATAGTCTTATTTCAATAAGATTGGTCCCTTGAGAGGCTTTTAACGTCTTATCTTTAGTGTCCAAGGGATCTCATTCCGAGATTTAAAACAAAATTACAGATATTTTTGTAATTTTTTTTAAGGCTGTTTGAAAGTTTTTGAAGTTGAATAGATGTTGTGTGATTTCTTTTAGGTGGAAATCATCAATGGAGAGCTTGTGTGTCCAGAATCTGGCAGGAAGTTTCCCATTAGCCAAGGCATTCCGAATATGTTGCTGAACGAAGATGAATTGTGAAAAATATAGTGCATTGACAGACCTTAACAGTTCATTATCATATCGCCGATTCGGAAGAACAGTGACGTAAATGCTAAAACTTCAATTTTACAGGAGAGTAAAAAAACGGTTTGCAGTTGTATAAAACGTTTAATTGAAAAGGGTGTAAGTGAAAGAAAATAATGGTATATTGAGAGTATGTGGAATGTATACTTTATGTTCATTTACCAGATTAGTGCAGTTACATCATTGTTTCTCTAAAAATTGTTCGTTGCTCTAAAAGACACAAATTGTCGTCCCGAGTGTAATTACAGTTACGCCACAGTTCCCCTGTGTATGGGATGTGTTTCTGATATTGTCTGTGGACTTATTTGTATGTGACACATTTTTGCAGTTACATCATTGTTCTTCTGGAATGACGATATTGTGCATCAGGAAAATACTATTCCTGTAGCACATTGCTGAGTGTATAAATTCGAATGTTTAAAAATGTTGATTATCTGAAAAAAGCGATCAATGCTTTTATGTCCAAAATGAAAAAAAAAAATGGATTGAGCATGTAACTTAATTTTGATGGAAATATTAGGTTTTATGCTTGATGTATATAATTTTTATCTATTTTGTGTAAGAAATTAGATGTTTAAAGGAAATTCATCATATTGAACATGAAAGATTAAATAGTGTTTTGTAAAAGGTTAATTTATAATGTTATCATTGGTTTTGAGAAGTAGCTCTAGCTAGAGGTGAAGTATTGTCATCCTGTTTAAATGCAGCAAAACCCCTCTTCTAAACTTGTCATGGGACTTCAATAAGAAAATTGTCTGTACTAGTCTCTATTATTAAATGAATATGGCCTCAGATTTTTGACAAAAGACAGAAATGTTTTTATTTAGATTTTCAGGTAATAGAGTTTACAGAGCGATGTTTCGGGGTATATTTTTCCCCAATCTCCATCTTCAGGTTAAAAATAGTAAAGAAAAGGAGATTAAAAACCAAATGTTGAAAAGAATATGAATAAGTAGTTATAAAAAATTATTGAAAATGTTACTAATAAAGAATAGTACTCAAAAGTAAGTAACATTTTTCAGTACAATCATTTTTGTAACTACTTATTCATATTCTTTTCAATGTTTGGATTATATCTCCTTCTCTTTACTATTTCTAGCCTGAAAATGGGGAAAAATATACACCAAAACGTCGCTGTGTAAATTCTTATCTTTCTATTACCTGAAAATCTGAATAAAAACATTTTTGTCTGTTGTGAAAAATCTGTGGCCATATTCATTAAATATGAATATCTTATATTAAATATGACTTATCATAGGACCCTGGGAAGTATGGTGTAAATAAGTGGAAATGAGTATTTTCTTCAAAACTATGAGTTTAATGTTACAATGATGATACAATCATTAAGGATTAAATATATTTTCATGGCAGTTTTAGATAGGTAATAAACAATATTACAAGGTCAAATAGAACTCATACTGAAATTTACAACAGAAATTGAAAGCGTATTAACCAAAGCATAGTGAATTTTAAATGTTGCAACGACGCTTCCACAAGTCCCTGCCATCCACTGCTGGTAGCCTTTGATGATGCAACAATGTACTCATTGTTGGATAAAGGGAGGGAAATGGTTGTTTCTACTCCAAGGAATAAATTCAAAGTTCACATTTTCCCCAACTCAATAAAATGTTTGGTTTTGGCAGTTTGTAATGATTTACAACTAGTAATTTTTCCGAACGCCAAGAGCGTTCGTGTGTCTTTTCGCATAAGATGGAGTGTTTATCTACGACGTGCGCATCGACACCGTCATTGGCATTAGGTGACGCGCATCAACGCAATGTTCGTGTGGTTCAGACCTTATATTCTTCCACCAATGCACATTGATTATTTTTTCTACTTTTTTAAATACTTCTGTAATATAAATTGAAATTTTGTATAGGCCTAGCTGCACAATAAGAGTTTCACTGAATTTAAATCTTCTAGTTTTCATGTAACATTTCATAACTCTATAATTTCGCACCATTTCAATAGTCTTTTTGTTGAGGCCGTTTTTAACACTGCGAGACGGTGGGAAAGTGCAGCTGTGCACAACGCAAAGGGCTTTCCAGACGGTGTTGTGGCAACCAGACTGTTGTAAATTGTGGGAAAATTGAAATTATACCATCATAAATGTGACATATTTATACCATTGTGAATATATGAAAGCTGATGGAACCGACAAGAAATGTAAGTGCTGGGAAAAAGGAAATTGCGGGAACATAAAAGCGAGGTTTTACTGTAAGTGCGACTGGCCGTCATTCAAATGTCTAACCACTTCACAACATACAAGCATGTTTGAGTACTATAATTCATAGTATCCACGGATGTGCCATGCCATTTTAAATGTTTCAATTGCATTGTTATTTCAATGGGATCATGTTGGCAATTAATTTGTGTAGTTCTCGTAAATCACTACTACAAGTCCTTGTACTTTTATTTATTAACTGTTGAATAAATATTTCCATAAGAGAGGTGTTTTTTGCATCTTATTTACCTTTAACTTGTTTTCGAAAGAAGACTAGATTTTTGTTCTTTAGATAACACGCTTTTACTTTATAGATGAGAATTGTATTAATGTACTTTCTTTTAAATCTTCGATCCAGAAGAAGAAAAATTGGTGAACTGGTTTAGGTAGTGTGCTGAATTCCCATGTACAGGGTGGCTCATTTAACTTGGCAAATGAAAATAACTTGAATAATAATAATAATAATAATAAATTTTTCAAGGAGATTCACTATCCCCTCTGTTGTTTTGCATTAGTTTGATCCCACTATCTAGACAGCTGTCGCACACTGACTTTGGTTACAAGCTCCATGGTGATGAAAGGCCTGTATCACATTTATTTTACATGGATGATCTTAAAGTGTTTGCTAAGAATGAAGCGATTCTCTCCCAAATGCTGTCTGTCATCAATGAATTTAGCAATGACATCTGCATGAAGTTTGGTCTTGACAAGTGTGCAAAAGTCAACTTAAAAAGAGGCAAAATGACAACGTCACAGAACATTGAAGTTGATAGACACACTGCGATTCAAGATCTTGAGCCAGGTAAAACTTACAAATATCTGGGCATTGAAGAATGTGAGACCATCTCGAACGACTCAATGAAAGAGAGAATTCGCAGGGAGTATTATAGACGAGTGAGACTTGTCCTGCAGTCCGCTCTGAACTCCAGGAATAAAATATCAGCAATTGGTAGTTTGGCGGTGCCTGTAGCCGAATACAGTTTCGGACTAGTAGACTGGACTGAACAGGAAATTCGCATCATGGATCGAAAAACCAGAAAACTGCTTACAATGCATCATGTCGCCCACCCCCGAGCTGATGTACATAGACTTTATGTTTCACGTAAGGAAGGAGGAAGAGGCCTGAGACAAATTGAAGCCTCCTGGCACAATGCAATAACCGGGATGGGAAAGTATGTAGTCAGCCATCAAGATGACCCACTAATGAGGCAGGTCATGAAATCTGACCGAAGAATGGGAAACAGAGGCATTGTAAGTGTAGCAAGAAGCATTGCGAACAAGACTATGCAAGACACCCAGAATGACAGAGACACTGAACTTCTGATGCTACTTAACATGAAATTTGAGACACAGAAAATGTTAAAGAAATCGTGGAGAGACAAACCACTCCACGGACAATACCTAAAAAGAATGGACAAGGTGCAGATCAATAAAGATCAATCATTTATGTGGCTTAAAAGGGGAAGAATGAAGCCAGAATCGGAAGCACTTGTAATAGCTGCCCAAGATCAGGCCTTGAGAACACGACATTACGATAAAGCGGTTCTCAAAATTTCCCAAGATGATAAATGCCGCATTTGTCAGGAACACGTAGAAACCATTGATCATATAGTCTCAGCTTGTCCAATTCTAGCAAAGACCGAATATTTGAAAAGACACGACAGGGTGTGTAGCTACCTCCACTGGCAGATCTGTACCGCCCTCGAAGTTCCAAACACATGCCCCAAGTGGTACGAACACTCACCGACACCGGTGACGTCTGTTGGATTGTGTACGATATTGTACGACCAACAAATTCAAACTGATCGCACGATAGCAGCAAACAAACCGGATATAGTCATCCGGGATATGGAGAAAAAATCATGTTTACTTGTCGATGTTGCTGTACCTTGCGATCAAAACGTCGTTACCAAGGAGGCAGAGAAACGTCTTAAATACAAGAGTTTGGAAATCGAGATCAGCCGAATGTGGGGCGTAAAAGCACAGGTCGTCCCGATAGTTATCGGAGCTCTGGATTTGTTCCGCAAAATTTGAGTAAGAACTTGTCTAAACTCCCAGGTAATTCAAAGGACTGGGAAGTGCAAGAAATAGCTTTATTTGGAACAGCCCACATTTTGCGCAAAGTACTGTAGAGGCACCGATAGTCCCTAGATCTACTCCTTAGGTAGCTGGTTGCAACCTGGAGTAGATTTTATATTCAGCCGACTTATAACATCTTTAGTCGTGATGTAATGGAAAAATAATAATAATAATTTATTAAGTCACATATACAATTACAATCGTGTATGACGAATCAAAGTGATGTTTTGGGTCATCTCAGCATTTGCTCTAAGGACCAGGGAAACTGGACAATAACCTGATCGAAATGGAGTCATTACCCTAGGAATTATCCTACTACAATAGGTCAATAGCTTACTACAATACTTGTTACAGCTAGATTAAGATATTACACAGTACATATTTATTTTTAACAACAAAATAATTTAACCTTTCCAGATTGTAATGTTTAAAGTAAAAGTGAAATTCACTTGTTTATGTAATTTTACTGCTACTACTTATAATCACAATCACAATTATAATACTACTACTACTAATAATAACAATATATATTGCGTCACTTATGCAATTTTAATTGTGGATGACGAGTCAGACATGATATATGCAGTTGCACATGTCAATAATAATAATAATAATAATAATAGTATTAATAATGGGATAAGTATTTTTGTTTATATGTTGTTAACGGAAGTAGAGTTGTGATTTGTGTATTCCTTCACACTGTAGAACATGTTGTTAAGCAGGAAAGCTTTCAATTTACATTTGAATGTACGTATTGTGTTTAAGTCTTTAATATCATGGCCTAGCTTGTTGTAAAGTGTAATGCCCTCTATTAGGGAACTTTTTTGATAAAGTGTAGTTTCAGAGTGGGGAACATGTAAATTATCCTTTTGACGAGTGTTGTAGTTGTGTACATCAGAATTTAGAGTAAAAGTGTCTTTGTTTTCCATGAGAATCTTTTTTTTTGTGAATACCACTATTTCAAATATGTACATGCATGGTAGAGGAACAATCCTTAGTTTATTGAACAGAGGTTTGCAAGACTCCTGCTTATGAGTGCTGGTCATTGTTCGCAGTATTCTTTTTTGGATAATAAATGTGCGAGTGCTTTCAGGGGCATTTCCCCAGAAAATTATTCCGTATTTTAGGTGTGAGTGCACATTGGCAAAATACATTGTCCAAAGTGTCTCAATGTTGGAGCTCGACCTGAGGGTGTATAGTGCATAGCAAGATTTGATGAGCTTCTTGTTGAGATTTGAGATGTGAGCATTCCATTTTAGGTTTTCTTGGATTGTTAGACCTAGGAAGGTGGTTTCATGAGTTATTGTTACAGGGCTATTATTTATGAACAACTGCTGTGGGAATTTTTCTTTGGTTCGAGGATTCATAAAATTTAGAGAGACGGTTTTGCTGGTGTTTATGATGAGATTGTTGTCTTGAAACCATTTTAATATGCAACATACAAAAAATGTTAAAGGCAAAAAATTAATATCTCCAAGGGGCACATCTGTCAGATCTAAAATCAAACTTCCCTGCTTGCGATGTTGTGAAACGTTATGAAGATATAAGGGGAGGCTCACAATTGGTTCGTCACCCAGTATAAATAAACGTTTCTGCCTTCGAAAATATGGTTCAGATACATTTAAAATATAAGAGAATTAATCACTAAATAATAAGAGCAAGATTTACAAATTATAAGCGTTTATATATGTATAGTTCTCCTAAGTCCATAAAAAGCTAAAATAAAAATGTTACTTTAACTGGTAATAACTTTGGTAAATTTAAATTTACCATCGAGATTCTTTAACTTATATAAACTTCAATGTCTCCGCTTCAATTTGACGACAAAAAGAAGAAAATCCGAGATGGAGTATTTGAGAAAATGAATTTTGAAAAAAATTCGTAATTATTTACTTTGACCTTAATTCAGCCTTATTAATGCCGTTAAAATAAGGTTTACAATATCAAACCTTTAGCGTGGGATGTACTCATTAGAAATATAAAGCAAGTTGCAAAGTAAAATCAAATTTGATGATATTTTACTAGTTTTTGGATAATACCCTCTGAAACTCATGCAAAATATCACATTTCAAAATTTTCAAAAGGAAGTAAAATTTAGTGTCAAAAAGTCGATATTCAGTGTTGTTTCATCATTCTAAAACGACATAAAAAGTTTCAGTTGAATCGGAAGATGGTCGGTAAATTTTGGCCGATTTGACATGGAATGACCCATATGTTAGATAAGCATTTTTTGAGTATTTTTTATTTTTTTCCAGTGGGATTTAACGGACATTTTGAATAGTCCACCACACAAGATCACACAGTGCTCCACCAGCAAAGCGCGCGCTGGCAAGGGAAGAGAGATTTGAAGATACGAAGAAACATATTCCAAATATTCACAAAACCATTACAGTTTTTTCCTGAACTGTGCTTTCCATCCTTCCGCATTTTCAGATTTTTGTCTTTCTTTGATTGAAGGATAGAAAATAAGGATTTGACATATGTATTTTAATAAAAATGTTTATAACTTCAACTTCATTAAATGGGGTTTAATAAGATACGTATTAATGGGATCTTGAAACAAAGCACAATAAGAATAAATAATGAAGACTGTACAAAAATATTGCATAATTTGAGCAAACAATTTCAATGGTAATAAGCATATAATAATAACTTAAGGATAGAAACAGTCTTATTTCAATACACAGTACTTATGACAAATCCATATTTTCAATTCCTAGAAAACACAAAATATTTGAAAATGGGGCAGGATGGAAAGCAGAGTTCAGGAAAAAATGCAACGTGTTGGGAATATTTGGAATATGTTTCGTATCCTCAAGTACTAAAATCCCTTTCCTTCCCCGAGCCCGCGTTTGCTGGGGGAGCGCTGCGTGACCTTGTGGGGCTGACAGTTAGAATGAAAATATCTGTTAAACACTAGTCACAAAAAAATCAAAATTACTCAAAAAATGCTTATCTAACATATGACAATATTTTTATCTTTGGATTCGTCTTTTTACGCCTGTCATGATAGACCGAAAAAATATGTATAGTCCCATTTGAAAAAACAAAGCTACCTTAAATATCTCATAAAATATAAGTGATAGAATAGAAATCAATACACATTTCAATTAGCCCCATTCCTCATTCACTTCCGTGAAAACTGCATTGCAATATCTTCAACCATTCAAAAGTTACAGGAGGTGCTAAAGTTACGTGACTCACCCTGTATATTTTAAATAATGAATGAATGTATTCTAAATGACTTGATTTGGATATATTCAGATGTATATTAATTGACTTCATCAAATGAAATAAACATTATTTTGAAATAAATCAAATGTTCTATAAAAATGAGCTATTAGAAGAGAAGAAGACTGCACCTGGTAAACGTTAATCCACTATTCAACAAAAAACTAATTAGTTTTTGGTTTGTAAAAACTGGGTGGGTATTCTTCACTGTTTAAAAAGAAATTGTGCAGGAGGTCTTGGTTCCCTGCATTGAGCAGTAAGTTACGTACACAAATAAGAATGTGATAAGTTATGTAATATTTATAAAACCAGGTGGGGGCAGGCATAAGTCAGAGAAGGTTGAATTATTGATTTATAAATTAGCGTACCACTTTCTATTTTAATGGAAGATTTGGAATTTATTAATGGATATAAGTTCAGTATTTTGGTGCAAGTTTTATTGGCTATTGAATGATCACAGGTGTTGTCATTGCCAACAACACTGTTTATTTCAAAAGCAGCTTTCAGTGGCTTAGCCTTTATCATCAGTTTCTTGTACATACAATAAATGTAACAAACAATTAGTTAAACATTTAAAACATGAGATTAAAACAAAACATTAGGATTGAAAGATTACTAAAAAACAAACAGAATTAACATATTATGAAATGAAAGAGAAAGAAAATAGAGAGATGTTAAAGTATTTTGTGTTAATTTAAAGTATTTGAATCTACAGGATTCAAGATTACTGTATTATAAAATACTTTTAACTCCTCCCCCCACTATTTTCTTTTTCTTTCATTTCGAATGCTATTTCTGTTCGTTTTTTTTAAATAAATAAATACATAAATAAATAAATAAAAAATACAAGGCAGGGGAAAATACTGAGCCCTGTAGAACTAAGGCATTTGTTGACTTCGGATTTGATAAAACAGAGTTTATTTTTACACTGATTTGCCTGTTTGTTAGGGAACTTTCAATGTTTTTTAATAGATATTGAGGTATGCCGAGATTATTAATTTTTTTAATAATACGGAATGCGAAACTCTTTCCAATGGTTTACTTCTTCTCATGAAAGATGTGCAATTTTAACTTGGATATGCTTCAAACAGTATACTTTGCAAATGTTCACTCGGAATCATATTCTGGGGAAACTCCCCAGAAAGTATTCACACTTTCCTCATCCAAAAACGAATATTGAGAACAATGACAAACACTCACAAACACAAGTCATGCAAACCACTTCAAAAATTTACAAATCATGCCATTACCATGCATGTACATTTTTGAAATAATCTTCACAAAGAAGTCTCTTTTGGAAAACAAGGATTCTGTTACTCTCAACATGGGTTCATAATTATGATTCTAGACAAAAAAAAATCTGCACGTCCCACACAGAAAAATCTCTCTTTCAAAATAGTTCCCTTATAGAAGGCATTACACTTACTATAAACTCCCTAGTGAATTTAAAGGCAAAAACTCTGTACATACTTTCAAAAATAAACTGAAAGCTTTCCTGTTAAACCATACATTCTACAGTACAAAAGAATATATACACTTTATAAACATCTACATCAATATAAACTAGTACTAATAATTTTTACGTATAGATAGCCGTAAGTTTTACAATGTTCCAAATATCCAATTCTTTTAATATTCCATTATTTACCTGCTGCTTGTCTTAATTTCAGACCTTTTTATAATATTTCAGATGGTGAAATAAATTCTATTTTGTTTGGCACTAAGTAAAGGTATTGCCGTATAATCTTCTAACTTTTGTTGAATAAAATATCAGAAACAGGATTAGGAGTAAAGCTATGAGCTAGCTTGTAGTTTTGAGATGATCAGCTATCATATTTGCTTTATGTAAATCTGAGAAAGCAATTTCATTTTTATTTTTAAGTTCTGGGAGTTGCGATTTTTCTCTAGTTAAACGTTTAATAGTTTGCCACATTGATATACTGTTACGATATATTTGATATTTATTTTGATATTTCTGATAATGATCTTGTTCCAAACGATATTTAGTCTTGACATTTTGTTTACTTTTGATAGCATAATAGCTGATCAAACGTCATCGGCTGTTATACAACCAGCAAAATCGAAGTGTGTGTGTATGAGTGTATATGTTCTGACAATTCGACCCTGTTCGAAAGAATTCTCATCCGATTCTCATAAAACTACATAAAATCGATGTGACCATTTTAGTTGTATACTGTGATTTATTCAACTCTGCCACTGGCAGGTTCAGCTGTTGACGGTTTCATCCAATCGGGAGCATGAACGTCACCGTAGTGATGTCACTATAGAGTAATATAAGCTCCCGATTGGATGAAATCGTCAACAGCCGAATCTGCCAGGGGCAGAGTTGAGTAAATCACACTATAGAACACGGATGTCAGGTCAGGAACTCTGCAAGGAAGTGACGGGTGGTACGGCGGTGCAGTTCAAAGACTGATACAATTTTGACCAAAACAATTTTCTTTAAAGGACGAAGTATCCCAGGGAAATGGAAACAAAAAGTCATCTGCAAAGTCATTTCTGCAAATCTCTGTCAATATACAATTTGCTTGTGAAGAAATACGGAAGGCGATGTGTTTGTTTATTATATACCATCTGAAATCACAGAATGGATACCTTTCAAACCAATTTCGATAATGCAGAAACTTCCGCAAATGCCGTGGTGGTTAGTTGGGCAAGGGAAAATGCAAGGCATTACTTAAAAAGTGTTATTGACCAGGAAGCAGAAAATTGGGACGACGTTAACCCCCAAACTTGGAAAATTGCAACATACAATATAGTCAAACATTTAAAAGACTCGACGCAAATGGGGTACTTAGTTAACAACATTAGGCGAAGACTTAACATTTACGCTGGAAACACATGTCTGAACATAGAAAATCGATCAGAACCTGTACCGGTGTACTCTATTAGACGGAACATTCCCTTGTCTTCTGTGAATAATTGGAATAAAAAGAAATTGACATTACTCGTCCAAAGCATCATCATCAATTAGCTGAAGATATTTCTCCACAACAACCTTTAAATACTCGTCTTCAAGCCTTCAAGATGTTGGTAAACTCTCAGCTCTCTGATGTTGCTTCATGTGATTATTGGAGTGTACTTCAGAAACATTTAGTAGAAAGCCTTTGTGATCCGGATGCAGAAATTTTCAAATTGAGTCTTAACATACATGCTAAATTATTAACATTATCTTATAATATTATGAGAGAAGGTTTCTCAAGTTTAATTGAAGGATTAAGGTCTCATTATTCGAGAAAATTCCACAAATTCTTGCCAAGTTTTGACCATGGACTAGAATTTAATAATCCAGTTCATCATCGAATAATTAAAATATCTCACTTAATTTTAGAAACAACTAGGCTGGTTCCAGAACACTGGGTAAGAATGGGAGAGAAAGCTGTTGAAGAAATAATGAATATATTTCTAGCAGTAATCTCTATGCACACATTTGATAGTATGAATTCAAAAAGTGTATTATATCCATTTCATGTGATGACAACTATAGATCCTAAAGCGAAATGGTGCAGGATTTGGCTTCACTGTGGATTTGGCCGTCGGGTATTTATGTCTCAGCAATCTCGTGTTATTACTCTTTTAAGGTATGTTGTAGAGGAAATATCAAACTATTTAAATACAAAAAGAGAAGGGAGACCTACTAAGTCAGTCAGTTTTATTTGTAAAAAGTCTGTTAGACTTTCGGTTTTTAGCCATTGTGTCAATATTTTGTGTTGTTTTGCCACCTACAAAAGGGGCCATTCTTTCTTTCCTTTGTCTTGTAAAATTAAAAATGATCCAGTCACCCTTCCTGAAATGCTTTGCATACTGATTACTCATTTAAATGGAAGTCGAGAATTAAATTTATTAAATTTTAAAATTATATCCGATGCAATGGTGACCCTTATTCAAACCAAAGAATCACCCTTCCTGTCTCTTGCTGAAGTCTTCACTGTTTGCTTAGAACCAATGAAAGAAGTCATTGACCACAAAACAGAGTTTGTAATCATCATATACCATGGCATACAATTGATATTTTAGAAGCTTTGTCAAAAAACGAGACAGGAATGATGTTTCTTGTAGAGGGTAAAAGTAATGGTGAACATGACATGGTATCTCCTTGGGGTAAAGCCCATAATACTGATGTAGATGCCAATTTCCATCCTGTGAATATAATTATGGATTATACTGATATCCTGTTAAGAAGAAGAGAGCCTAGTGAAAAGGCATTGATACCATTACTCCATGTATGTACAGGTTTTTTTAAATATTATGACTTATGTTCTACTTTGTCCAAATTGCCACTAATTGAGAGTTCTGTTATTCATTTTCAGTATTTCCAATCACAAAGTAAAGATATATTTCATTCAAAGATAGAAGGAAGTTGTGTGGAATCAGAAGAATTAAAGAAATCCCTTATTAATTTTTTGGCCAGTGTTGTTAGTCAGCCTGGTGGTTTATTGGCTGTTATTCAGTGTGATTTGAATGTTTTAGACCTCATACCTTTAGTGTTTCAAAATTCATTTTTGTTGTGGGAATCATCTGAGTTTCGGAGATTAGTGTCAATGTTCACAGTGGTTCAAGAAGTTGAAGATACAATGGCCATGGAATGTACAAAGCCATTAAGTAGAGTATTATGCAACCTGTGGACTGCCCTAGAAGATGAGGAATCATTTGTAAGAGGAATAGAGAGGAATATTAATTCTGCAATTATGCATTACATGAATGTTGTGCACACTTTTATGTGCACCCTTTCTGGAACAAAAATATTTTTTTCTGAATACGAGGGAAGTGAAGAGACATTACTGGAGAGTGGTTACAATCCTATTTCTCCAGCTGAGCTGATTATGATCGAACATTCGAATGATCCATGGCACAAAGTTGCCCTTCTCACTTTGCAGACTGCCACAAAAAATCTCGACGCGTGGTTGTACGTAGAGTCAAAATTCAGCATTGAGAAACGGCTTGTGCAAGTACAGCTACAAAATGTCACATCACCGATATTTGAGAAACCATCCTCGGGAAGAGAGTGCCAGCAGAAAGAGCATTATAATAGATGAATGTAGTATACTGCGCCACCAGATTTTAACGAAGACCCATATCATAAGCAAACGTGTACAAGAGGCTTTTTCTGATTTCAACACTGAAATTTTAGAAAATTTTGTATCCACGCAGTTTCCTGAACAGAAGTCCGATGTAACTGCGCAAGTTTCTTATAATCTTTCTGGTAAATCTGAATTACAACAATTGCTTGAGAGTTCAGATGAAATCACAAACAACACACATTGGCTTGTTAGTGCTAGAAAAGCATTCCGTTCAAAGCAGGAAGATGTCATCGCAAGTTCTATTGTTTCCTTGATAAAATGTGTGTCTCATTGTAATGGTGACATGAACACTGTGCTTATTTGGGTTAATGAATCTTCCATCTTGAACCACGATATCTGTGCTGAAGAAATGTTAGGAGTCAAAATATCTGTTAGATACGGTGTGCAGATAGGGCTTTTGGAGGAAGAACTACCCAATAATCATTTACTTCAAGAACTTGTACAACGCACTCAAACTATTTTACAAATAGATAAAAACCCTACTATCTTTAGAGGTTTTGATTGGTTTATCTCAACTGTTTTTTTACTATGTGCAGGAAATTTAGAAGAGTGTCAAAAATTTTTAAATTATTTCGTTACTTTACAAGTCAGTTTGATACTATGGCCTTCATTCGCAGAAAGCAGGGGTGTTGATCATTTGTGTATTGTTTTCAGCTCGTTAATAGAAATGGTAATTTCAGAAAATGTTCCTCTTGCTTCTGCCGCACTCCGTGCAACTGGCGTTCCGTGGGGGGTTGTGTGCTATAGCTGGTTGAGGCAGTGCTTTTGGACAATTCTCAAATGGAGCCAAGTGTGTGAATGGTTGGCTTTGTGTATTCTGTACCCACCTGATATAACAGTTTATTATTGTGCCGCTTTGCTTAATTATTTGCAGCCCAAAATCCTGCGAGCGGCTGTTGATGAGTACACTTGGGATCAACTTGTTCACGAGAATTTTATTGGCTTTTCCATCACAGATCAAATGACATTTTTGGACAAGTTAGTTAAAGAACATCGCACGACTGTCCTGCCTAAGTTACTGCATGCGGTAGAGATTAATCAGTGATTTAGGTATCTCATGAAAGAAATGTTGTGCCTAAGATACACTAATTACTGTTGTGATCAAACTATGTAATGACTTTTTTTCACATCAAAAGATTAATTATTCTTAGTGAAATTATATATATATTTTTTTTGTTTTGCCTCTTTTGGATGCTGTAATAAAAATTAATATTGGAGAAGATCATGAGGAATTTGCTTTATCACATTTTGCTTTATGCAGTCTTGTTTTGGACATTTTGAACTTTCACTTATTCACCTTCTATTCAGTTAAAATTAACAGTTAATTAAATATATTATTTATAAAATAAATATTATATATATGTAGATAGATAGATGAAAAAGTGTAAATATATATTATATTACATTAATAATTCAATTAAAATCAACTTTCTCTTCAGTTAACATTTTAAAATTCCTTGTGAGAATATTTAATACTCTTATCAACCTCTAAGGAATTCTGTTAATGTTCTTGAAAGATGTGTATTTTTGTAACTCTCAGAAATATATTTATTAGAAATAAATCAAAAGACTTCCACCCAACTTTCAAGGTCTTCTTTTTTACCTCCACAAATCTTGTTAATAATAATAATAATAATAATAATAAAAACATTTGTCAATGATATTCATTTTTAATAATGTATGACAACTATGTATTGCTATATCATTAATTACTTTACAGTAATTCGTATACTAAAAAACAATACAGTATTACATTTTTTGACCATGCTGCATTTAGTCAGAATGCTTGCATATATTTTGATTTTTCTAAAGTGGCCTGCGAAGGTCACGCATGAAAAAGGGAGATGGAAGGCAGACTTCGACAGGGAGCTACGACATCACTACGACAAAGCTTTTTGGAGCTACGAAGTCACTATAACAAAGCTTTTTTGAGAACCATATTTAAAGCACTTAGTTTTAATTTGCAGCTGGTTCAGTAATGTGACGTCATTGGAAGCACCATTGGCATTGGCATATCTTGTGTGAAATTTTGGTAATACATGTATCAATGTTACGCGCTACAAAGTACATGCTTCATACTATAAAAGTATGCAAAAATTTCACTTGCAAAGATACTTATGTGTATTAATTTACTTCCTGTCTGATCACATAATATTCATATAATTTGTGTCGTTCGTAAAATAATTTGTCAATAGCCATATATTGTTCACGAGATGTTTTATTTTTTACTTTAAAATTATATCACGTAATAAAACTAGGCAAAATCTTTATCATCTTGAATCTAATCTGAATGAATCTTTAAAATCAATATAAAGTTATTTGTCAATAAATGAATTGAAATTAAGTGTTGATAAAACTGTATTAAACAATTTCAAGTTTCATTATTGTTACCTACATCAAAACAAAGTGGAAGTAGACTGAATCAGTTAATCGAACTGTTTTTAGGAATATTCATAGATTGAAACCTAACTTATAACAAACATAACACACTTTGTAATAAAATAAACCCCAATATATTCCTCTTGAGATACTTCTCCAGATACCTGGAAACGAATGCACTTTCAATCTATAATGGAATGATCTCACAAATTCAATATACTATAGAAATATGATGAGGTACAATACAAAAAAATATGGATAGATAAATGGTTCTACAAAAGAAATGTAGCAGAGGCATTTTCAAACTGAATCTGAGACAGCCCTGTAAAGGTTTTTTTAACACAGTATTACTATTATTGAGGAATAACCTGAATCAATATCTTGTGAGTAATAAAGAGTTACAACTACCTTACTAGAGGACATAGAGACTATCACAGGATTTAGTTTTCAACTATTAAAGATCCATTGTGCATTGCTGAACAGTTTTTTAATAATCTGCCAGTTACCATAAAATCAGCTGATAATAAATACTAGAAAACATTACTTAAACTTCACCTTATTTGTGGTGTGTGTCCTTACAATATATCTGATTTACTTTAACTTTTCTGTAACTATTAACAACATACCACTGCAAGAGTGACCACTCATTACCCATCATGCAGTTCAATAAGGCAATGTACTATTCATAATGTAGTAAATAATGAAATTGTATACCATGATATTGTAAGCACTTACATTTATTATTAACATCTAATGTATTCTAAACATGCATGAAACAGTCCTTCACAACAAATGTAGTTCTGATTTCATTGCTTATTACCAAACATATAAAAGTATCCTAAAGAAAGTAATTAAACAGGTCAAACTGTTAATGAATGATCATCGCATTGCCTGAGCACAAAACAAAAGAAATGTGGAACATTGTGAAAAATACTCTAAAAACAAAAACACTAAGAACATTAAACTTCACTACAAAAACAATTTTCTGCGCAGCCCACAGGAAATAGCAAACACATTCAATAGACATTTCTCAGAAATTGCTGAAAAACTAATTCACTGCATTTCATTAAATAATATAAATATGCAGTCAAATATCCGCACGTTATCAAATGCAAATTCCATATACATCTCAGAAACATCACCTGCAGAAATAAAAAAAATTATATATCAAATGAAAACCAAATTCTCTACAGGACTGGATAATATCCCTGACACACTCATTAAACATACAGCAACAAACATAATAGAACCACTTGCTCGCATTTGTAACCACTTCTTAATGACGGGTTTCTTCCCAGAAATTCTCAAAGAAGCAAAAGAGAAGCCTCTATTCAAAACAGGCGACACATGTTCTCATGAATTACAGACCAATATCCTTACTAAGGAGATTTTCCAACATTCTAGAAAAGCTTTTTAATGATGGAGTCAAAACAATTTTCTCAATTCTAATAGCATAATGACAGAGGCTCAATGTGGATTCAGAAATGGTAGATCTACAGCTAAAGCTATCTTCATCTTTCTAAATGACATACTTGGTACTCTAGATCAGGAAGAAATCCCCATCGGTTTGTTCCTAGTTTTATCAAAAGCATTTGACGATATTGACCATCACATACTGTTATCCAAACTTGAAACTTTGGGAATTGGAGGTATTGCACATCAATGGGTTAGATCTTACCTTTCAAATCATTGTCAAGTAGTCACAATCAAGCATGTTAGAGATAAAAAGATTTCAACCCATTTTTCCTATCCTTGAATGATAAATTACGGAGTGCCACAAGGATCAATCTTAGGCCCTATACTATTTCCCTTAAACATCAATGACATGCCCCTGACTCTACAAAAGATAGGTACCATTTGCAGATGACACAAACATTATTATTAAAGCAAATACTCAACAAACTCTACAAAAAGAAGCACAAACAGTTCTAGAAGAACTAGTAAAATGGTTCCAGGAAAATAAACACCAGTACAAATGTCTCCCTAAACTTATAATACTTATATCGTATTATGCTCGTTGCTTACGAGTGCAAAGGGTCATTCTTTATCTTTACATATCAGTTATTTGTTACCGCCCGCTTCTTTCGCCTCGACATATATATATATATATATATATATATATATATATATATATATATATATATATATATATATATATATATATGTAAAACGTATTCTAGCATTTACGCTGCTTCTAGTAAATAGTTTGTTACCGCTCTAATACGTCCAGTGGTAACATATGGGGCAGAGGTCTGGACATTATCAACAAATTAGCAAAAGAGTCACGGTGATTTGAATGCAAAATAATACTGAAATATATGGACCTATCAAAGATCAAGAGGTATGGAGATATAGGTGTAATGATGTGATCATTTTAATATTGGAAGAAAAATATATAGTCACATTTATCAAAGCACAAAGGATTTGACGGTTAGGACATATAGAAAGGATGGAACAATCAAGAATGCGTAAAAATATATTAGAAGAGGAGGAGAGGAGCCAGTTCTACCCTAATAGCACAGGGGCCCGAAATTCATTGGCACTTATTTCAAATCCCATGAAAGGGCATGTGCATCCAAATCTTTCGTAAATTTCATTTTATTACAAATTAACATCTTAGCATCATTGCGAAGGTAATGATAATATTCACTTCGAACCATTTTCAAAATGAAAAGATAGTGATCACATTATTCATCAATCTCTATTGAGGATGTTGCTTGGCTATATTTTCGACGAACACATTAAATTAAAAATTATTGTATTTATTACACCATTATTTTAGTTTGTAAATTGCATCGTTTCGAAGCTCACATTTGCATCAGGCTAAAATATCTGGTTTAACAGAATGTAATTGAATTAATGAATGTATTATATTTTAGCCTGATGATGAGGCACACGTGAGCTTCGAAACTAAAATAATGGTGTAATAAATGCAATAAATTTAAAAAAAAAAATGTGTTCGTCGAAAATATAGCCAAGGAATATTCTCAAGAAAAGATTATGACTTGATGTATATCTGATAGAATAGTCCTTCTTTACATTAACTTTATGAGTTACGTTACTTTACAACGCATTGCCAGATGACATAAAACAATTAAAGTCGGTACACAAATTTAAGTTTAAAGTAAAATCTTTTCTGCTGCAAAACTGTTTCTATACAATTAGAGACTATACTGATCGTGAAAAAGAAAAATAATGTTTAATATAACAAAACAAAGATATATAATGAATTAGTTTACGTTTGCATTGTATACATTTAAAAAAAATATTTAATACGCCGGTAACAAGTAATGTACTTCAGCTTCCGGGTCAATGACCCCCATCTCGATCAGGTTTTTGTCCAGTTTCCCTGATCCATAGAGCAAATGCTGAGATGGCCCCTTGTTTTGCTTCTGGACGTAAATGTAGCTTCACTGTGCGCACCTTTTGTTGAGCACTCCTTTTGCCTGTAGTTCATTTAGTTGAAATTGATTTTCTATAACTCGGGAAAAAAACATTTTTCAAATATTTTGATTTTTCTAAAATAATTATTTTCTATTTTCTATTTTTTTTATTGTGGCCCTCAAGAAAATGTGCGCAGATAAATTTCTTTCCCCACACGTCATATACAGTTTTTACTGTTTTTTGACAAACAAATAAATAAATAAATAAATAAATGAGCCATGAAAATCGCCTATCGGGAAGTTTTATTCATTTTGCATCGCTTCTCTAAGGGTGTACCGTACACCCTCCTTTAACCAATGTAATTGTAAATAAAAAATGTGCTATGAAACACAAACCTCGGCAGACAGATAATACAGCCAAAAACTTACTAATCCTGAATCACTTGCGGCCACCGCAGAGATTGCAAACCAACACTTCCCGCCAAACGTGACCATTCTGGACATCTCTATTGGTGGACCCCTCCACCGCTTGGTTTAGTAAAGTCGCCGTCCGTTTGAGCGCAGCACTAAACGCTAGTAGCGAGTTTTAACACCAACCAACCTTGATTGCTTACCACCACGTGGAACAGATATGGAGGTTATGTTATGTGTTGGACGTGTGTTGTGAGATCATTGTTAACTGTATTTTGTAATTATTTCAAGTTTTAATTCGTTTGAAGCTTTCAATATATGTTTAATATTGAATTGACCTGAAGTGCAAGAATTATAATTAGTGACTGAAAAATAAATTTTGTTTGATTTTTGATGATTTTCATAAATGAAGAACACTCATTTAAAGATTACTCACAGTTGGAAAATTCACTGCATTATGATTCAGCAGTAGAAAATGATAGAAGCTGCGAATTAAGTTTGGCAGAGAATGGGAATATTGGTAGAGAGTTGTGTGGCTCTTCCACATAGTGGAAACTGCAATGAATTATGATTCCTCAGTAGAAAATGATAGAACTGCAACAGTAACTGTATTAACTTTGCCAGTGAATAGAAAATCTATTTCATTAGAAAATAAGTGTCTGAAAAAAAATAGTGGAGTCACAGAACCCATCAATGAATCCAATTATTTAAAGAGGAAGAAAAAAAAGAAGTATCACTCTCCAAAGTTGAAAAATACGTTACAACAAGACTTAGCTTCAAAAAATGAAGGAATTAGGGATGTAACTGAACTGAGAAGCTCTGAATTAAGTTTGCTGGAAAATAGGAAATCTATTACATCAGATGAAAAAATCACCAGAAAACTATTACAGAGTTTCAGAAATCACCACTGAATCAAATTATTTTAAAAACAGGAGGAAAAGGAAGCATCCTGACTCCTCAAGATCTGAAAATGAAATACATTATGACTCTATGCTTGAAAAAATTAGAAATTGGGAAATAACTAAAATAAAAGGCTCTGAATTAAGTTTGCCATCGAGTGGAAAATCTTTTTCATCAGAAATTAAGCTTCTGGGAAATAATAGTGGAGTGACTGAAACTTCTGGTGAATCAAATTATTTAAGTAAAAGGAAAAAAAAGCATCATCACTCTCCAGGGTTGGGAAACATGTTACATGATGAGTCATCATTATTAGAAAAGAATAGAAACCAGAAAACAGTTGAGATGTGTAGTTCTGCATTAGGTTCGTTAGTGAATGGAAAATACATTTCTTCAAAAAATTATGAACTGAAAGAAAATAATGAAGTTTCAGAAATTGTTACTGAGCCAAGGTATTTTAAACAAGGAGCAAAGAATCGCCGTGATTCATCAAGGTTGAAAAATATGACTCGTTATAACTCATCTCTAGAAAATGACACGAGCTCAGAAGTGATTGTAATAAGTAGTTCTGAGTCAATTTCACCAATAAGTAGAAAATGCATTTCATCAGAAAACAAGCTTCAGAAAAAAAATAGTAAAGGTTCTAAAACTGTTAATGAATCAAATTATTTAAAGAAAAGGAAAAGAAAGAAGTATTGTGACTTCACAAAGTTAGAAAATGTGAGACATGATTCATCTCCAGGAAAGGAAAGAAACAGTGAAGTAATTGAGATATGTAGTTCCAAATTAACTTCACAATCAGTTTCTTCAGAAAATAACGTAGTTAAAAACTCCATTTCACCTTCTAAAAAGCAAAGGAAACTCCAGAGGAATAACTCTTTAACGAATAAATGTGAAGATACAACACCAACATTGACCAACAGAAAAAGGGAGCAAAGGTATACAAATCACTCAACCTCCCAAATCATTGAATATGTTGATACTAATTGTCTGCTTAAGAAGAGTGGTGCTGCGTCATCACCTGAAAAGAAAAAAAGAAAAACGGCAGAAATTAATTGTGAATCCTGTGGCTTGAAAAGAAAACAGAAGATGCAAAAGCAAGCAAACCAAAATGCTGTTGATAATTGTGTGGTTGAGCAAACACCTTCTTTAGAAGCCCCATCATCTAAAAGGGTTGGAAATGGTGAAAGAAAAAAGAAAAATCAGCATGCTATTCAGGATGAATCTAGTATTAGCCATGATGAAGCCAACACTGATTTACATACAAGTAGAAGGGACCCTTCATTTACAGTGACAAGTCAGATATTAGAAAAAAATAAATTAGTTCAGCATGGAGAAGAAGATACTAGTATTCCAGTTTGTAAAGTATTAACACCCTTACCACACAAAATTCCTAAGGAACAAAATACTAGAACAGTACAAAATGAATGTGACATCAGTGGAAGCATTAATACAGAATTATTTCAAAATAGTAGTAAGTTTGCCAGATTACCCAACAGAGAAACAGGAACACAGAAGGAAATTAATTCTGAATGCCCTGAGTTAACATCAAAAGAAAAAAAAGAAACGAAGAGGAACAAGTAGTAATGTTATATTTACCCTGAATTGGGGTCACAACCTCTATTACACAAAAGGAAAAAGAAGAATGAACACAGGAGTAAAAATACATCTCACGACAGCGGTAATGAGAACTTCGTTAGTGATTTTTGTTCGTCTGAAAGTGAGTCTTATCTAAAGTTTATTGGGACAACCCAGAAGGAGAACGATGCACAATTCAAAAATTTCATGGTAAAATCTAGAGAGAATAAACAAACAAACAATTTCACAATTTGTAACGCATCGGAGAATAGTCCATCTTCAGTGTTATCATCGACTTCTTGTGATGAAATAGGGAAACCTGTTTTTACAAATTCAAATATACTTAATGTGGACTCAGATGACGAATCTTTGTTCGATTTCGTTGACAATGAAAGACATTCTTTTACGGATTTATTGACCTTTTATGCAAATAAAATAGGTAACAAGAAAGAAGAGTGTGATAAAATATGGAATGACGCTGTCACAGCTGAATTTGAAGGAAGTGCATTGCAAGTGAGTAATTTATTTATTTATTTATTTATTACTCACAGACAGGCCAACATGGACGTCACAAATATCACTTCATACACAGTAGTTTACTCCTTTCTCCTCCAGAAGTCCTTCATCCTGTTCGACTGCGCAGCTCTTCTTTCAGCAGTCCATTCTCCTCTATTCTTCTGTTCACCAACAAGAAATTTGAGGTCAAATATTATGTTTCTATATTCTTTTCGATTTAGACAGTCTTGTTCAGTAATTTAAAATTTTTCCATTTCTTCCTTCATTTGTTTGATGTAGCCTCCTTGACCTTCGTAGTTCCAGATTTTATCAAAACTTTGTTTGTTTAAAAAATTGGTTTGTATTGCATAGTAAGTTATTTAGAAAAATATATTTTCTGTTTCTGAATCTAAACATTCAGTGGCAGAAATATGTTGTTTTATTCTGTGTCTCTTAATAGAAATGATTTCTCATCCGCAACAAGTCTTTATTTTTAAGATGTTCCTTTTTTTCTTTCTCTTGAGTCTTGTGCTTTGTTTGTATTTATTCTCTTTAATGTGTTCTGTGTTTAATTTCTGTAAATGTAATATGTATTAGTGTTTTGTATGAGTTATTTGTTAAGTGCTTTGTATGTTTTCTGTTCTTTTATGCTTAATTGCTTAGTTCAATTAATCAAATGTATAGAATATCAAAAAATTCACATTAGTCTAAAACCATTTTGTGGAAAATATCAGTTTACTTTCCTAAGTGATTATTTTTTAACTATGACTTTTATCTATGTAGTTTCTGTATGGTAGTTTCTGTGATCTAAAGGCAGGAATAATACATATTCATTCAAAACTTCTCTTCAAGGATAAGGTTCTTCAATTTGAGATCATTAGGTCTAAAGACATTAGGTCTAATGACAGAAGGTCTAATTTTTCGAAGTCTAATGTCAGACAGTCTATGAAAACACGTCTAATGAACTAATTTTTAAGAATGTCTATTAATATTTGGTGTAATTGTCAAAAATGTTCAATAAACTTTGGTCTAGTCGGACACAAATGTAAAATCTGTTATGTTGTAACAGAAATGTGGTTCACAATATCATTACGTTAGTATTTTATAGTCTGAAATGAAATCACATTAGGAATGATATACTTTAATTCAGGAAGTACATAAAATGATACGGTGTTAAAATATTCAGTCTGTAGCTCAAGGACAGAAGGTGTAAGTTGATATCATTACGATCTTTATAATTTTGGTAATTTACTACCATTCGAAAATTTTTAACATTTGAAAATTATCATTTTGAAAATTTAATTGGCATTGTTAAAATATAAACTTTTGGTTCTCAGGTGTTTAAAAATGAAGAAATAGAAACTTTGCTATTACACGTTTGTATATCTGTTATGCCTTCAGTGTTATGTCTATTAGACCTTATTAATTTAACTTTCTAATTGTAGACCTCTTTTAGATCCTCTGTCCCGTAGACCTTATGTCACATTAGACCTGGTTCCCAATAGGCGTTATGTTCTTTAGACCTAATGAGTTTTAGACCTTTTGTCCTTGGACCTAATGACCTGAAACCGATTCTTCAAACTGCTATGGTGCTTGTTTTGCTCCAGGTCTTTCAATATCTTTTTCCTTTCGGTTGATTCTGCCAGGGGTGTATCCATCCAATCATTTGTGGCATCATACATTTTTGTTAAATTATATTGTATTTATTATATTGTATATTATTTCTGCAGTGTATAGATTGTAATATACAATATTATTGTTTAAATAATGACTTGGTTAATAATTTATTGAATTTTTATATTTCAAAAAACCAAAAACAACATCACACAAAAATGCACCTCTCTTGAGAGTGTCTTCTAAATTCAAAGAATTCAGCAGAGTGTGGGATTTAGACTTCAGTTTTTCTTTTAATTATAAACAGAATTTCAATAAAATAATGAATGATCACTAAATGTGGATTTATTATTTTAAGTATTGCTAGCTATTATGTCCCAATTATTTTGAAGATGCATTTTCAATTTTTGTAATATTGTCATTTTATACTAATTTTTGTTCCTTTTTTGTTTATCTGACTGGTGTGTTATGTTTTATCGATTTTTGAAAAAAGAAGTAATCTTGTCATTGGATTTCTGTGATTGAGTTTTGTGCTTTCATTTGAAAACTATTGTTTTTATTATTTTTGTTTTTTCTTGTAATGCTTACTGTAATTGGGGCTTTGCCCAGTTGTGGGTAATTCAATAAATAAATAATTTTAATATCAATAAATATTTGAACGAAATGTGCCTTTATAAAGGAAGGGAACAAACAAAAACCCTAACCTGGATACTGCATTGCCAAAGCTGGAAGTCTGCTACTTGGCGCTCTTTGACTGTTTTCTTTTGTTTGTTACCAGCTGGTCAAGCAGTGTCCCTACTGTTGTTCAATATTCCATTTGACTTTTTTATTTATTTATTTGTCAAAAACAGTAAAAACTGTATATGACGTGTGGGGAAAGAGATTTATCTGCGCACATTTTCTTGAGGGCCAGAATTTTAAAAAAAAAAATTGAAAAATGTTTGTTCCCGAGTTATAGAAAATCAATTTCAACGGTAAATGAACTACAAGCTAAAGGAGTGCTCAACAAAACGTGCGCACAGTGAAGCTACATTTACGTGCAGAAGCAAAACAAGGGGCCATCTCAGCATTTGCTCAATGGATCAGGGAAACTGGACAAAAACCTGATCGAGATGGGGGTCATTGACCCGGAAGCTGAAGTACATTACTTGTTACAGGCGTATTAAATATTTTTTAAAATTGTATACAATGCAAACGTAAACTAATTCATTATATATCTTTGTTTTGTTACAATAAACATTATTTGTCTTTTTCATGATCAGTATAGTCTCTAATTGTATACAAACAGTTTTGCAGCAGAAAAGATTTTACTTTAAACTTAAATTTGTGTACCGACTTTAATTGTTTTATGTCATCTGGCAATGCGTTGTAAAGTAACGTACATTTATTGTATGTTGATATCTTGTACTGAGCTGTTGATACTGACACTTGATGCACGTGATTTCTACTTCTAAATTTCACTTCTCCTCAGTTTTAAACTGTTTTTGACGTAAATAAATAATAAATAAGTTAATGAATAAATAAACAAACAAACAAACAACTAAATAAATAAATAAATAAATAATAATTCTCAGGGCCATGTACAACCCAGAGAGAAGACAGTGTTGCATTAAACTACCAAAACATATCAATTAATATACCCTATCCCAATACAGTGAAATTACATTTAAATTTACGTATATTCAAGTTACATACCTTACAACATCCAATTGACTATACACATAATATCTTCTAAATGATGTAGTGATTGAGGTACCTCGCAGGTAGTGAGGAACATTCGTACGTCTACATCACACAACCAAATACAACCAGTGGAATGTTGGGTGGTGAGAAATAACTGTTAGCTATGAACTAAATTCTAACTCCTGGTTTGTAATTAATTATAGAAACTGATGAGTACAGTTTTTCGTTCTATATTATTTGTACATAGTCTATATAATTATTATCACTTAAGTGTTTGTATATTTATTTGTTTATTTTCCCCTTGCTTGCTTTGGAGCGATTGCTTTTCCACATGCCACAGTAAAATTAAAAGTTGTTTTGACACTTATATATACATATATATGCATACCAACAACAAGAAACCGGATATGAATATGATTTACACATAAAATTACAAACCAATAACACACCTCAACAGTAGGAATGACAATGATAGGAATTAATTAATATTAACTATTGACATAGAAATTACCAAATTTGTCTGTATTATTGGTGTCTTTTATATTTATTTATTTTACTCAAAAGAAAAATACCAACAAACAGGAAAACAGATATGATACATGATAAAAACAGAATATAAACCAAAAAACCAAAACAGTATAGACATATCGACAAAGAAACACATAATTGACATTCTTATAAATACGAGTAATTAATATGGACATAATTAGATTAAGAATAGGAAAAACATATTTATGTACTGTACTAATTTATACTTTATAATATATTTTGTAACCAAATTACAAATATTATAGGTCTAAAAATGCACCCATGTTGTGAGGAGAATATAAAATAAAAATATATGGAGTGGAATATATCAAGAATTTCTTAGTCGTAGTATGGCCTAGTGCAGAAGATGAGAATTAGGAAAGAGAAAAGACCAATGGATGGTAGTTAGTTTAAGACTGGTATTGGGAGATATTATAAATATTGTCGTTTCTATATTTGTTCAAGAAAATTATTTAACATGAGACTGGTGGGAAGTGTTTTGTCCATGGATTATGTTGACATATATTATGCTGAAATTGTCTGTGCATCTTTTTTTGTTGACCGTGTTGTGTTTATTAATGTGGATCATTTCTTTAATAAGTATTTTTTATAAATTACTTCTTTATCCAAAATCTGAATTGAATTAAAAGAGTGGCCAGTTTATTTGGTGTGTTGATCTAGGGCGCAGGTGGGAGAGTCTTTCTTCACATCATATTTATGTTGGTATAACCTTTTCTGAAATAT
Organism: Acheta domesticus; assembly: GCA_031308135.1. Lineage (NCBI taxonomy): Eukaryota > Metazoa > Arthropoda > Insecta > Orthoptera > Gryllidae > Acheta > Acheta domesticus. The sequence continues at coordinate 216,053,709 of JAHLJT010009419.1, forward strand.
TGTCCTGTTTGTTCATTATCAACTTTATCTCAACCCTTACATGGTACCGAGTAAACCAGGTTGCTGCTGTTCTGTATGGGAATCCTGTCTTTAGTTTTGCTGAACAAAATATTATTTAGGGTTCCTTTATTGGAGAAGGCTGTAGGACACTTATCTGTTTGGAGAATTTAAAGGTCATGATGTGTTCAGTTCGCGGTATTGTTGAGCACCCCAAACGCGCGAGTCACGTTACGCCACTGAGTAATAATTCTTTCATTTACTTACAACATTCTTCTATGGTTTTCAGGTAATCTACTGTAAAACATGGCATAGCTACCCACGTATTTTGATCCTGTTAAAATCTTTTTTACTTTCCCGTATACATACGTACTAGCATACGTACTAGTATATACGGAGTATTATACGTAGTAGAGGGTAAGTTATGTAATGCTGCGCGATAAAACGGCGAATTTTTGGCAGAAAAAAGTTAATTGCCGAGCCCTGATAACGAAAAAGTGGATAAAACCAGTTGCTAAATTAAGAGAAAAAAAGTCCCCTATTCGTGGTGTAGCCAGAATCCCCGTTTTGTGGGTCCACGACACCGAAAGCCATAGAAACCAAAACGTCCGTCCGTCCGTGAACACTAGCGCCTAAACCGTAAGTACGATTTCTTGCAAAATGAATACTTCCCGTCGATCTGATTCCACTCGGGGCGCCGCGATTTTGAAAAACATTCTTCCAAATTTGGGGGTACTTTACATGAAGCCTCCCGAACATTTTCGAAATTTTCTGACTCAGCTCCAAATTTTCTCTTTAAATTTCTTGTAAGAATAGAGTAAAATACACTTATTAAGGTGGCGTAGGCCCGATTTTCCCGGTTAACTCAAAATTTTCGAAAATTACAAAAGTCTGAATTTTTTTCGGAATCTTCCTCCAACTACAAAATTGAAGATAGAGATTTTTTCATTCAAATAAAATTTGTTCTCCATAATGAGTTCTTTCATTAAACTCGTGTACATTTTTTGAAAATTTGAATAGTTTTCGCGCAATATTGCGTGCAATAGGTGCAATTTTAAAAATTACAAAAACAAGATTTTCTCAAAAACTACTCCAATTTTTTTCTTTAGGCCTATATACACGCTACAGTTTTTGTGCAGATTCTTCATGCAGTCCAGACTTAACGATTTCTGCATGAAAAAATTATGAACATGTTCATAATTTTTCGTGTAGAAAGCATACAGTTTGACTCCAGCGCCTCTAGCGGCAGAACCGTTCACTAACGGTAATCGGCCATGTCAATTTGGTGGTTAGATGTGTCAAGGTGCGATTGTATGAAGTGATATGTTGTGATAAACTACCTCTTTCCTTATCCCCGCCTTCCTATTTTTATTCTCTATGCTCCTCATGGTTAATTAAATAAATCAAGATCACAGCCAGAACGCACGCACAGAAATACCATCACTGAAAGTACTCGGACGCCGCAATTCAGTTGTTTCCCGGTAGCCCTCCTGGCGGCGGCTTGTGGCGGTTCATGCAGAAGCGAATAGACCGTGTATGCGCGACTTTTTGGCTTTTATACGTTCAGTTTGAGATCTTGACGTTTCTGTACAGAAACTCTACGAGAATCTGCACGACAGCTGTACCGTGTATATCGGCCTTTTAATCTTTTGGTAGGGATAGTGCCTAATGTACTCTATGAGATGACGTAAACGTCATGTTGCACTATTCTGTGGTGGTTGTTTTTTACTTTCCCGTATACGTACGTATACACGGAGTGATATACGTAGTATAGGGAAAGTTATGTAATGCTGCGCGAAAAAATGGCCAATTTTCGGCGGAAAAAAATTATGTGCCGGGCCGTGAAAACGAATAAGTGGATAAAACCAGTTGCTAAATTAAGAAAAAAAAATCCCCTAACACGTGGTGTGGTCAAAATCCATGATTTGTTGCTTCTTTATACTTAAAAATCGATTGACGGCATTCCGTCCGTCTGTCCGTCTGTGGTCAACGCAAGCGCCTAAACCGTTCGGTCGATTTTCTTCAAAATTGATATTCCCCAGTCGATCTGATTCTAGTCGAAGCTTTGTGATTTTGAAAAAGATTCTTTAAAATTTGAGGGTACTTTATATGAAGCCCCCTGGGGATTTTCATTTTCTCAAAAACGGCTCCAAATTTTTTCTTTAAATATCTTGTATGAATAGAGGAAAATACACTTTTTAACATGGCATAGGTCCGATTTTCACGTACAGCTCTGAATTTTCGAAAATTGTGAAAGTTTGAATTTTTTTCGGCGTCTTTCTCCAACTACAAAATTGAAGATAGAGATTTTTTCTTCAAATAAAATTTGTTCTGCATATTGAGTTCTTTAATAAAGGTCATGTAAATGTTTTTCACAATTTTGGTAGTTTTCGTGCAATATTGCGTGCAATATGTGCAATTTTAAAAAATTACAAAAACAAAATTTTCTCAAAAACGGCTCCAAATTTTTTCTCTAAACTTTTGGTAGGGATAGTGGTAAATGTACTCTATCAATGACATAAAAACCATTTTGGTCTATCGGTTGGTTTTTTCAAAAATTACCAAAATGTAAATTTTTTTACTTGTCTCTCACGTCGTTAATATTTACATTATCGGCGATTTTTTACATTATTATATTTACGAGTATATATGCTTTAAATAATGTCAACTAAAGTTTCTCGAAAACACTACCGTTTTCTGTGAAAAGTAGCTCAATTTTCGGATTTTCAGAAATGCTCAAACGTCATTTTCTCATATATGGCTGCAATTTTTTCTTGAAACTTTTGTAACGGATAGTGCTAATTGCACTCATTAGTATAGCGTGAAGTTTATTTTGAATTTTTTTTGTTTTTTTCAAAAATTATATAAATGTAAATTTTTTGAAAGATCTCTCACATCTTTAATATGCACATTATCCGCAATTTGTGAGATTGCCAATTGTGAGTGTAAGTGCTTCAAATAACTTCAAATAAAGTATTTTGAAAACTCAAAAATTTTATGTGAAAATGAGCTTCAAATTTCGCATTTTTAGTAGTGCTAAAACGCCATTTTCTCTTAAACGGCACATAATTTTTAAAAGAAAATTGCCATTTACGGCTAGGTTTTTGTGTTCTTTAATATTCTAAAATTAATGTTTCTGTTCTACCAATAGGAAACCGAAAAATTAAGAAAATGACAAAAAAAATGTACTTTTGGCGATGATAGATGGTAGCTGGCAAGAAAGAGTATGTGACAATTCCGAATATTGACAAATAAATAAATAAAATAAATACGGTCATGCTTAATTTTTTCAAAATACGAGTAGTTTTTCTTTAATTTTGTGACAAACGTAATAGGCCGCTTGTAAATTTACTGCGCTTTCGGACAGCTGGATGCGTCGTAAATTAGAATGTGCAATTTTGTATATTATTTCTTTCTTCGTTTCTGACATTCGAACTTTGTTATAGACTTACACATTAATATTTTAGAAATTGTTTATTTTGACATATTTGAAATAAGTAAAAAGAATTAATAGCTCTCAGAATAGCGACAATGCAGGGTCTGCAACAATGGAATTCACTTTGCGCTCGCGAATATCTGTGAATTAGTGTCATTGTTGTGACCTAATGGAGCTGTATGAAAAGGAGTTATAATTGTCTAATTTATGTTGATATTTGCAGGCAAATATTTAGTTTGCACCAAATGCTGTACCATTTGTAGTGAGTAGAGAATTAGTTGCATGGTTTTAAAATACTCTTCCCTAATCATGGCCCAATGGAAGGCATTTCTATATTTCCAGGGTATCAGGCTTCTTTTTCCAATACAGGGTTACAAAACTTTTGCATTCTATTTTTGTGAAGTTGTAGAATTCACAAAGTTCTGACAACACTGCAATGGAAATAGTGAGTTCCAAGCGAAGATGTTAGTAGCGCGTCAAGTGCAATATTACAGTACTACTTAGCTGTTTCCTCTAATACGGGAAAGTAAGTGCTGTTGTAGCACCACTAGTTTCTTCTTTTTTTCCCAAAAATTACAAAAATTAATGTTTTTGATTTGTCTCTCACGTCGTTAATATTTACATTAGCGGCGAAGTGTTCACATCATTATATTTGTGAGTATATGTGCTTTAAATAATGTCGTGTAAAGTTCTCTTCATAATTGATTCTGCATTGTTCACTGTCTTTAAATATCGAATTGCGGTACTAACATCTTTCAATGCTCTTGCACTGTTGGAACACTGTCACACTCTCCGAAGGATATAGGTCCAATTAATTTCCAGGACTTCCTCACTATAGCCGAGGTTCAGGTTCACTATAACCGAATCTTGTTGTGCCTATGTGTAATGTAACTGAAACGGGACCCATAACTTATGTTCACTATGTGCGAGGATTCACTATATTGGAGTTCACTATAACCGGAGTCTACTGTATTTTCATGCTTGCAAGAATTGTTTCTTCCAGGGGCAATTTCTAGTGTCTTTAGTCTGCATCCAGGCTGCTGAGAAGTTAGAAGCATTTTTGCATCTTTACCGATAATGTATGCACAGCACTGATTTATTTTCGGAACTATTGACGCAATAATAGTGAAGATATTTAGAATCCACATTTATTTATTTTACCCCTCCTCCATGAATCATGACTTGGAGTGATCAGAAGTGTGTTCAAAAATTTTAATTAAACTTACATTTTTAATATATGTTTAAATATTTATTTGAAGGAAGCAAATGTTACTATACTCATGGTTGATGAAATAGAGTTCGTATTTATTTTTGAGCAGTGAAAGTTCATTTAATTTTTTTGTTTGTTTGTTTGTTTTGCTTTTTCAGAATTGTATTGAAGTGGATGTGAATATAAGACACGACATTCCTGTTTTACATTCGCTTGATTGCAGTGTTTGTACTGTACCATCGAAAGAAGAAAGGGAGCATTTAGCTTCTGTGGGTATGAAGGAAATACCCTTCGATAAGTCTGAAGATGCCATTATAATGAATAATTGGAACAATCTTTGTGAAGTAAGTAATGAACGATTTGTAGCATTCTTAAAATTGTATTGTAGCTTTTGCATTGTTTTGGGAAAAGGGATATTATGTACATTTAATGGGTATTCAAAATAGTATTGAGAATGTTGAAAGTTAAAATGATATTTTAATACCTGTGTGGTTTTTATTTACTATGTAGTGTGACAGCTAATACCAATATAAGAAAAAATACATGAAGTAGTGGTGCTATAGAATGGCACAGACTTTTCCTTATTAGTTTTCTATTTCCTTTGGTCTCGGCTAACTATTCGGACTTGCCACATAGTCTTGCCAGTTGCCATCTATCGCCGCCAAAAGTACACTTTTTTGACATTCTTAATTTTTTGGTTTCCTAATAGTAGAAAGAAAATATTATTTTAAGAATATCAACAACAACAAAAAACCAGTAACACCGCGTCCTAAATGGCAATTTTATTTAATATATTTTGAGCCGTTTTTAAGAAAATGTCTTTTAAGCGATACTGTAAATTGAAAATCTGAAGGTCTTTATCGTTGAAAATTGTTAGGTTTGCGTAAAACTTCATTTGAAGCTCGTAAACACACAAATACAATAGTGTTTACCAATTGCTGGAAACGTGCATTTTACGGTGTGAGAGATCGTTAAAAAAAATTACATTTGTGTAATTTTTGAAAAACAAGAGAATACAGCAGAATTAATTCTTTATCGTATTAAAGAGTGCAATTAGCACTATCCGTATGAAACGTTTGAAGAAAAAGTTTGGGGCCATTTATGAGAAAATGGCGTTTGAGCGTTTCTGAAAATGCGGAATTTTGAGTTAGTTTTCACAGAAAACGGTTGAATTTTCAAGAAACTTTATATGAAGCATCTGTACTCATAAATATGATGCGAAGAAATCGCCGCTAATGTAAATATTAACGAAGTGAGAGCTAGACAAAAAATGTAATTTTTATAATTTCTGAAAAAGAAAAGAATAGAGCAATACGGCGTTTATGTCGTCTCATAGAATACATTTAGTACTATCCCTACCAAAAGTTTAGAGAAAAAAATTGACCGAAAAGCTAGACCCGGCCAAAGGAATCAAGAAAGCCTGTGACATCTGTAGCTTTTTCTCAAAAACCGCTCCTTTTTTTCTTTTTGTGTGTGTATGTATTAATTTTCTCCACATGTGTATTAAGGAATTGTAAATGTATGGTGGTACCAGTAGCACAAGTTAGAAATCTCCCTTCAAATGCGCATGAGCGAGGAGGGGTGTCTTCCATCACCAATCACTTCCCCTGAAAATATCGCTCTCTCACTCGCTCTGCGCGCCAGCCGGTGTAGCCGCGGGAGGGGAGGGGGGGTCTGAACGCACAGACAGGCTGCTGTTGTTCCCGGGCACAAGTAAAAGTTTCAGCTATCCAAATCAAAACAATTTCAGCTGTCTACGCACAAACGCTGACTCTTAATGTATTAAGATTCAGTAAAAGAAACATATGTATAGAAAACATCGCCCCTGGTCCTCAGTTCTGTTCCTTTCGTCTTCGAGTGCTGTGCAGGGTGGCGTGTCTTAGTTTAGGTCTAATTTCAAGTGAAGTTCGCAGGCGTAATATTGTGTGTATTTGCTTCGAACACTAAGACAACCGTTCGCAGGTAATATGGACTGAACATCAAGCTCAGCTCCCTCCTTGCCATCCCGATCTCAATTCCATCGAATGAGTTTGGTGTTACATTAAGAATGATGTTACTAAAGAAAGCATCGGCGCCCCTCTACGAGTTTAAGAAAGTTTATGGAGAATATTATTTTCTGAATATAGCCCAAATCAGTGGAAGAAAAGTTGTGAACACGTTAAGGAAATGAAAGAAGAATAGTATACTATGCTCGCACTTTTTCTTGATACTCCACAGTGGGGAAGGGGGTGCGGGGAGAGGTGGGTTCTGGCTACGTCACGGCAGTGCAGTGCCTTCAACTTCGACAGAAAACTGAATAAGTGCGTCTTACACTAGAGAGGGATGAGAAACAACGCAAGATTTTTAAACATTCTTAAGAAATAATTAATAGTTTTTAAATAGTAATAGATGTTGAGAAATAAGGAGAAATGCTCAGGTACCTTATTCATTATCTGATTCATAGTTCTGGGAAGAATCAGATTCATCGCCGCTCTCTTCTGTATCTCCAGTATTATACTGCGATTTTCGTAACTTCGTCCCTGACAGGATTCAGCTGTTTCGCTGCCGTCCAATCGGGAGCTTATATTTCGCGATAGTGAAGTCACTACTGTGACGTTCAAGCTCCCGATTGGATGAAACCGTCAACAGCTGATTCCTGTCAGGGACAACGTTACGAAAATCGCAGTATAATCATTATTTCATCAATTGATGTCTCCGTTAACCCCTTTCCTCCTATACTCTTCCTCGAGTTTCTGGACGTGTCTGCAAAAACAGCTCCAATCTGAAGCACTCACGGATGAGAATGAGAAGTCCGAGAGCTCGCGAAGGTATTCAGCAGACATATCGCCGGTAATATTGTGGTCCCGGAATATCCTTTTTATTTTCGTCCATGCTAGTTCTATTGCATTCAGGTCACAATTATATGATGGGAGTCGAACGACTGTGTGGCCATTCTCTGAAGCCAACAAGTCGATGGCGAAAGTTTTATTTTGTGGTTTATTAGCTGCTATCAATGTATAAATTTATGTCCCTTTCATCCATTGTGCATGGAATACCACGTTTCTGCAGCCAGCTTCTCATTGACCCTTTTGTGTCATACCTTGACGGTACTTAGTCAATTTGCCTACTGTGATACGGGGCGTTGTCCATTACAATAATGGATGCAGGAGGAAGATTAGGAAGACCCTGAGTGCGAAACCACCTGTCGAAATTGTCGGAGTCGCACAAATCGTTAGAAAGAGACAGGGAAAACTGGGAAGTCCGCATTGAAAACGAAGAGGGTCGGCAGCACTGCCGACTGAGCCGTGACGTTCCGAGTGGAGCTCGTGTTTTCCACTGGGCCGTGCCGAGCCGTGCCGTGCCGAGTCAGAACTAGGGAGCTCGAGGATCGAGAAAAAGTGCGAGCATAGTATGATACCAGACATGATCAAGGACGAAGAAGTGGACAAAATTGTCTCTTTACAGAACAGTTTCTCTGACGACGACAATGACGAGGGGGGACAGCGAAGGCTGCAGTGGCATTGATGACGAATAGTTCCTTCTTGCTCAGAAAGGGCGACGAATCGCGTGCGCGCAGTAGGTCAAGATGCTTGCCACTATAGCCAGCGGTGGGGGAAGCCCGCGAAGTTAAGCTCCTGCCAAAAGGGAGGTCCATGTGTCCCTATAGTCCCATTTTCGGAGATTTCTCTTTTTTCGAAAATTTAAAGATTTTTACCTCAGGCCCGGTTTCACCAAACGTGTTTAAGTATCTCGTTAATCGTGTTTAAGTAATTGCGATTAAAATTAAACTCGCAATATAATCGCGTTTACATGTGCATCTGTTCACCACCTTCTATTCTAGGAGGAGGTGATCTGTTTCACCATGGAATATGTAATAGAAACTGGATTTATGCATTCTTTAGTTAACGATGCCCTGTAATGACAGTTTTTGTGCCGAAAATTCCCCGTTTGTTTCGCGCAACATTACATAACTTTCTCCCTACCGCGGTAGCGTTAGCGTCATTATATGCAGTTTTCATTATGATACAGGTTCTTGATGAATCACAGGGACGCTTACAAACCAAGTGTTGGCACTTCATTAAGCATTGAGAATCGGTGCAGTAAATGTGTTGTTCTAGTGTGTATATTAAAATTGCATTTAATATTATATTATGCTTCTCCGTTTTAATTTCTTTTATTAGTAGTGATTTTTACGTGAAATATTATTTAAAATAAAGTGAGTCGTAATTTTTTTTATTCTACTTGACTAGCGCAGTGGTAGTTATTACAGACACCATTTGAGTGACGTTAAGATCTGAACGCAAGTCTTTTGAGTTATTTGCTGCTGCCGTGTGGTTGTCCTTCAAAAACCGACCAATTCTTTCGTTTAAAATATTTAGTGAATCGTAGTTCTTTCTGGTGGTGTTGACGTTTCCAGAAATGAGAGAAAATGCGAAAATGGTGACGTCGGAATATTATTGCCGCAACTTTTGTAGTCCCTCGCAGGCGCTCTGGTGAAACAAAGCCACTTGCGGGTGTAGGGTAGAGAGGTGTCCGCTAGGTGGCCTTGGCAGAATCTTGCATGTCGACTGCCACGAAACGATTCAGTAGGTAAGTTTAACTTATAAAAGTTACCATAAGTCGTAGAAAAAGTACCGTATGAAACACGATGTAAAGGGTATTAATACACGAATGTGATATTACGATACGAGCGAGCTTTTACTCTGTAAAAGATATTTTTATATTTAATTTATGGGGAGGGATGATACCATTGGTTTTGTCCCCGGGTGACACCAATTAAAGCTACGCCACTGCTCGGCACTGCCTCGAGGTCCTCTTGTGGAGTGCCTCTTCGTCCGATCCCCCCCCTTCGATCTGCCCGGCAAGGAAGGCTCTGCCAGGAGCTAGGCTGGCCTCCACACCCACGCGGGTAGCCAACTGCACCACCACCGACAAGGACATGTGCTCCCTTGGTGGGACCAGTAATAACATTATTAAATACAATATGTTGCAATGGAAGGTGTTCAGTTCGTCGTGTGCTAAAATTGTGTGTGCAAAAATGCTATAATAATAAAAAAATCACTGCTACTGCATTGTTGTAATAGAATTTATGCATATTTAATTATATTCTAAATTATATTCTAATTCGCTTGTTTTCAGGATAATGATGTTTCATCTTCTGTACTTCGTCAAAATATCATCAAACGTGGTTACAAGAGGACAAAGAAAAGTATAGTTCAATATTTAGGGAATGGTTTGCCGCATCGCGCTCTGTACCAGATTTATCACAGATTTATTCTACTAAGTGCTTCGAAAAAAGGCCCGTAAGTAAGATTGTTGTGTTAATTATTATTCCTCTAAATCACGACTTAAGATGTTATGTGTCGGCTGAATATAAAATCTACTCCAGGTTGCAACCAGCTACCTAAGGAGCAGATCTAGGGACTGTCGGTGCCTCTACAATACTTTGCGCAATATGTGGGCTGTTCCATATAAAGCTATTTCTTGCACTTCCCAGTCTTTTGGATTACCTGGGAGTTTAGACAAGTTCTTACACAAATTTTGCGGAACAAATCCCAGAGCTCCGGTAACTATCGGGACGACCTGTGCTTTTACGCCCCACATTCGGCTGATCTCGATTTCCAGACTCTTGTATTTAAGACGTTTCTCTGCCTCGTTGGTAACGACGTTTTGATCGCAAGGTACAGCAACATCCACAAGTAAACACGATTTGTTCTCCAAATCCCGGATGGCTATATCAGGTTTGTTTGCTGCTATCGTGCGATCAGTTTGAATTTGTTGGTCGTACAATATCGTACACAATCCAACCGACGTCACCGGTTTCTGTGAGTATTCGTACCACTTGGGGCATGTGTTCGGAACTTCGAGGGCGGTACAGATCTGCCAGTGGAGGTAGCTACACACCCTGTCGTGTCTTTTCAAGTATTCGGTCTTTGCTAGGATTGGACAAGCTGAGACAATATGATCGATGGTTTCTACGTATTCCTGACAAATGCGGCATTTATCATCTTGGGAAATTTTGAGAACCGCTTTATCATAATGTCGTGTTCTCAAGGCCTGATCTTGGGCAGCTATTACAAGTGCTTCCGATTCTGGCTATATTCTTCCCCTTTTAAGCCACATAAATGATTGTTCTTTATTGATCTGCACCTTGTCCATTCTTTTTAGATATTGTCCGTGGAGTGGTTTGTCTCTCCACGATTTCTTTAACATTTTCTGGGTCTCAAATTTCATGTTAAGTAGCATCAGAAGTTCAGTGTCTCTGTCGTTCTGGTTGTCTTGCATAGTCTTGTTCGCAATGCTTCTTGCTACACTTACAATGCCTCTGTTTCCCATTCTTCAGTCAGATTTCATGACCTGCTTCATTAGTGGGTCATCTTGATGGCTGACTACATACTTTCCCATCCCGGTTATTGCATAGTGCCAGGAGGCTTCAATTTGTCTCAGGCCTCTTCCTCCTTCCTTACGTGACACATAAAGTCTATGTACATCAGCTCGGGGGTGGGCAACACGATGCATTGTAAGCAATTTTCTGGTTTTTCGATCCATGATGCGAATTTCCTGTTCAGTCCAGTCTACTAGTCCGAAACTGTATTCGGCTACAGGCACCGCCAAACTACCTTTTGCTGATATTTTATTCCTTGAGTTCAGAGCGGACTGCAGGACAAGTCTCACTCGTCTATAATTCTCCCTGCGAATTCTCTCTTTCATTGTGTCGTTCGAGATGGTCTCACATTCTTCAATGCCCAGATATTTGTAAGTTTTACCTGGCTCAAGATCTTGAATCACAGTGTGTCTACCAACTTCAATGTTCTCGGAAGTGGTCATTTTGCCTCTTTTTAAGTTGGCTTTTGCACACTTGTCAAGACCAAACTTCATGCAGATGTCATTGCAAAAATCATTGATGACAGACAACATTTGGGAGAGAATCGCTTCATTCTTAGCAAACACTTTAAGATCATCCGTGTAAAATAAATGTGATACAGGCATTTCATCACCATGGAGCTTGTAACCAATGTCAGTGTGCGACAGCTGTCTTAATAGAGGAATCAAACTAATGTAAAACAGCAGAGGGGATAGTGAATCTCCTTGAAAAATTCCCCTGTTTATCTGAATACTTCTGGTTTCTACTAGTCCCTTTCCGCTGTGGATTAGTAACCTGGTGCTCCACGACTTCATACTAGCTTTGCAAAACTCAACAATTCTAGGATGAAATCGATAGATCTCCAGGGTCTTCAAAATCCAATCATGTGGTACACTGTCAAAGGCCTTCTGGTAGTCAATCCAAGCCATGCTTAAATTACGTTTTCGTTTCTTTACATCATTCAAAATTATTTTATTGAGAAGCAAGATTTCCTTACAGCCATAGGAACCTTTACGACATCCTTTCTGTTCAACTGGCAACAGATGGTTCTTCTCTAGGTGCCTATAGATTTTGTCAGCAATGGCTGCACTTATAAGTTTGTACATTACTGGGAAGCAAGTAATTGGCCTGTAGTTCTTCGCCAAAGAGCTGTCTCCTCCTTTGGGTAGCAAATACGTAATGCCACGAGTGAGCCATTCGGGGAGTTCGTTAGGGTTTTTAAAATTTTATTAACAGCCTTTGCAAGATGAGAATGTAGTGCTGTTAATTTCTTAATCCAATAAATCTGGATCTTATCAACCCCAGGGGATTTCCAGTTTCCAATATTCTTAATTGTTTGGCATAGGTCCTCTTTCGAGAATCCTTGAACATGTTCCACTGTTTCCACGAGTCCATTGGCAGCATCAACTTCAGATTGGAGCCACGATGCGTCTTTGTTGTAGAATCTGGTTTCCTCCCAGATTCCTGACCAAAATGTTTCAACGTCATCTTTTGAAGGAGGGGCAGCATTGCCATTCGGTTTTTCAGCCAGACTGCGATAGAATCTCTTCGCGTCTGTTTCAAACAACCGGTTCTGTACACGGAAATCGATTCTACGTTTGTACCGTCTTATTCGTTGAGCCCATGCTTGGATTTTTTCTTTTAGCTTTCCAGCTACCATTAGCCTTGTTGTGTCATTGTCAGTTAGGTATTTTTGTTCAACATGGAGTATTTTTTGTTGAACTTTCTACGTGTGGTTTGACTTAGAAGATGCCTCGGCTAGGAGTGATATTTCACGCCGTGTGTCGGCTATCCGTTTCATAATTCTTTTCATCCACGGAGGTACGGAGCTTTTTACTCTGTCTGGCTGTCGGCCATCGGTGTTCTTGGCTGGTCCCAAGATTATCTGAGATACTAGATATCCAGTTGCATACACGATGTGTTTGATTTCAGTAATATCTGGATCTCTGCTTGAGGTCTGTACAACCTCATTTAAGACAGAATTCGCTGTTTCTATCATTCTCTTAGCTTTAGCATTTTCGTAAATTCTCCTCAACGGTGCACGAGATTCGAATGGAAGAAGACGATCTCGCGTCGGAGGATGTCCCGCATCATGTCCTTATCGTGCGACTCATGGCCAGATGAATTTTCACCACTGACGGATGTTTCATTTGGAAGAGATGAACCTTGAAGTGGATCATCGTTTTCAGGGATATTAGATGGTTCTAAATGTTCGTCATGTGGATGGTTTGATTGATGAACATACTCTGCATTTCTCTGGATGTCTACAAGTTTTCTGCTGTGAATTTTCCACTGCTGAGTATGTATCGTCGTTGACTGGCAAGCTTCTTTGATTCTAGGGTAGGTCTCATATCTGGGTTCCGCTCTCTCCATATCTTAAAAACTTATATTTCTGAGCCCCCATTTTTCGCTTTTTCATAGTAAAAGCACCACATCACCTCCATTAATTTATCCCGGGTCCATCTCTGACGATGGCTTCGAGCTACTGCCGGCTTTGGGTCCCTGGGACTAACATCCGTGGGATGGCCAGATGTCGACAAGGTGACATAGCTCGGTTCCTGCGCAGGTATGGGACATTGGTAGAACAAGGCACGTTAAGGTTCATTACATTGCTTGTTGTATTCATTTTGCTCATTGGTTTCAAGTGAAGATTCGCAGGTAGCAAGTTCGAGTTCGCAGATCACACTTAACATTTGGGTTGTTTCCTGCGATCCGTTACTGCGACCCATAGTGGCCTCGGGGCATCCCCCCGCAGGGTCCAGCAAGGGGTCCCTCCGATCGCCAGTCGGCATTACTAAACCCCACGAGATTTTCACTGACTGCTGAAGGCAGCCTCCTTCGCTGGCTAATGCAAGGTTCGGGCTTCCACTCTAATCAGTGGCCTGGTGTGCCAACCCAGTTTTTCTCCTGTACCCTCCATGGGCCGATAACAGGAAGTCCAAAGGTTCATGACCCTTCCCTCTCTACTTACTTCCCACTCTCCTCAAAATGGAGTACTTCTTCGTCGGACCCCTCACCTTCAACCTATTCAGCAAGGGAGACCCTACCAGTAGCTAGGCTACCACTGACATAGCTCTCTGGCTCATGGGGGTACTCAAGCTCCACCACCAACTCCAAGGTCGTGTACTCCCGAGGTGGAGTAATTATTATTATTATTATTGCTCCATATCACGACTACAGATGTTATGAGTCGGCTGAGTATAAAATCTACTCCAGGTTGCAACCAGCTACCTAAGGAGCAGATCTAGGGACTGTCGATGCCTCTACAATACTTTGCGCAAAATGTGAGCTGTGCCAAATAAAGCGATTTCTTGCACTTCCCAGTCTTTTGAATGACCTGGAAGTTTAGCCAAGTTATTACACAAATTTTGCGGAACACATTCCAGAGCTCCGATAACTATCGGGACGACCTGTGCTTTTACGCCCCACATTCCATTGGTCTCGATTTCCAGTCTCTTGTATTTAAGACGTTTCTCTGCCTCCTTGGTTACGACGTTTTGATCGCGAGGCACAGCAACATCCACAAGTAAACACGATTTGTTCTCCAAATCCCGGATGACTATATCCGGTTTGTTTGCTGCTATCGTGCGATCAGTTTGAATTTGTTGGTCGTACAATATCGTACACAATCCAACAGACGTCACCGGTTTCTGTGAGTATTCGTACCACTTGGGGCATGTGTTCGGAACTTCGAGGGCGGTACAGATCTGCCAGTGGAGGTAGCTACACACCCTGTCGTGTCTTTTCAAGTATTCGGTCTTTGCTAGGATTGGACAAGCTGAGACAATATGATCGATGGTTTCTACGTGTTCCTGACAAATGCGGCATTTATCATCTTGGGAAATTTTGCGAACCGCTTTATCATAATGTCGTGTTCTCAAGGCCTGATCTTGGGCAGCTATTACAAGTGCTTCCGATTCTGGCTTCATTCTTCCCCTTTTAAGCCACATAAATGCTTGTTCTTTATTGATCTGCACCTTGTCCATTCTTTTCAGATATTGTCCATGGAGGGGTTTGTCCCTCCACGACTCCTTTAACATTTTTTGTGTCTCACATTTCATGTTTAGTAGTACCAGAAATTAAGTGTCTGTGTTATTTGAGGTGTCTTGCGTAGTTTTCTTTGCAATGCCTTTTGCTACACCAACAACGCCTCTGTTTCCCATTCTTCGGTCAGATTTCATGACCTGCCTTATTAGAGGCTCATCTTGATGACTGACTACGTACTTCCCCATTCCAACTATTGCATTATGCCAGGAGGCTTCAATTTGCCTGAGGCCTCTTCCTCCTTCCTTACGTGACACACAAAGTCTATGTACATCAGCTCGTGGGTGGGCGACATGAAGCATTGTTAGCAGTTTTCTGGTTTTTCGATCCATGGTGCGAATTTCTTGCTCAGTCCAGTCCACTCGTCCGGTACTGTACTCTACCACAGGCACCGCCAGAGTACCAATTGCAGATATTTTATTCCTGGAGTTCAGAGCAGACTGCAGGACAAGTCTCACTCGTCTGTAATACTCCCTGCGAATTCTCTCTTTCATTGTGTCGTTCGAGATTGTCTCACATTCTTCAATGCCCAGATATTTGTAAGTTTTACCTGGCTCAAGATTATTATTATTGCTGTTGTTGTTAAATTATTATATTATTATTATTATTATTATTATTCCACTACATCACCACTAAAGATGTTATGTGTCGGCTGAATATAAACTTTACTCCAGGTTGCAACCAGCTACCCAAGGACTAGATCTAGGGACGTCGGTGCCTCTACAGTACTTTGCGCAAAATGTGGGCTGTTCCAAATAAAGCAATTTCTTGCATTTCCCAGTTCTTTTGAATGACCTGGAAGTTTAGCCAAGTTCTTACACAAATTTTGCGGAACAAATCCCAGAGC
This sequence comes from Acheta domesticus, assembly GCA_031308135.1. NCBI lineage: Eukaryota > Metazoa > Arthropoda > Insecta > Orthoptera > Gryllidae > Acheta > Acheta domesticus. The sequence continues at coordinate 216,069,586 of JAHLJT010009419.1, forward strand.
TCCGATGACTATCGGTTTGACCTGTGCTTTTATGCCATGCATTCTACTTATCTCTATTTCCAAGTTCTTGTATTTAAGACGTTTCTCTACCTCCTTAGTAACGACGTTTTCATCCCAAGGTCGAGAAGTAGACAATTTTTTCTCCAAATCCGGGATAACTATATCCGGTTTGTTTGCCGCTATCGTGTGATCAGTTTGGATACGTTGGTCGTACAATATTGTACACAATATTGTATTATTATGACTCCTCTCTATCACGACTAAAGATGTTATGTAAAAATGTACTTTAAGCGGCGATAGATGGCAGCTGGCACGAGAGTGTGGCAATTCCGAAGAGCTAGCCCAGACCGAAGAATATACGTAATGCGGGAAAGTCTGTGCCATTCTGTAGCACAGACGGACGTTTTGCATTCAATTGATTTTTCGGCATCAGGGACCCACAAAAAGAAAGATTCTGGCCTCACCGCGAAATAGGGAATTTTTTTTCTTAATTTAGCAACTGGATTTATCCACTTTTACTTTCCCGTAAACGTACTTATATACGGATTAATATACGTTATATAGGGAAAGTTATGTAATGTTGCGGAAAATCGTTTTCGAGATTTAAACGGTAACACACGTTTTGGGGTCCCCTAATACCGAAAAAGTGTTTCTTTTTTTTTTTCAAAACGGCCGTCCGTCCGTCAGTGAACGACACTAGCGCCTAAACCATACGTGTGTGTGAACATCATTAGCGCGTAAACCATACTTGCGATTGCTTCCAAAATGGATGTTCCGCGGTCGATCTGCGTCAACTCGTGGCGCCTTGATTTTGAAAAACTTTCTTCAAAATTTGAGGGTACTTTACATGAAGCCGACCGGACGTATTCAAAATTTTCCAAAAGACGCCCCCAATTTTTTCTTTAAATTTCATGTAAGGATAAAGTAGAATACTTTTATAAAAGTAGCACAGGTCTCATTTTCACGGTTAACTCTGAATTTACGAAAATGTCAAAAGATTGAATTTTTTTCGGCGACTTCCTACAACCACAAAACTGAAGATAGAGATTTTTTAGAAAAAAATTAGAAAAATTTCAAAAATATTTTTTTACTTGTATCTCGCGTCGTTAATATTTACATTAGCGGATATTTTTTACATTATTATTTTTATGAGTACATGTGCTTCAAATAATGTCAAGTAATGTTTCCCGAAAACGCAACCGTTTTCTGTTGAAACTAGCTCAAAATTCCGCATTTTCAGAATCGCTCAAACGCTATTTTCTCATAAATGGCTCCAAATATATTCTTCAAACTTTTGGAACGGATAGTGCTAACTGTACACTCCGTAATATGACGCAAAGTTTATTTTGAGTTTTTTTTAATTATACAAATGTAATATTTTTAAAGATCTCTCACATTTTTAATAAGCACATTTCCAGCAATATGTAAACACTATTGTATTTGTTAGTGTAAGTGCTTAAAATGACTTCAATTGAAGTTTTTCGAAAACTCAAACGTTTCGTGTGAAAAAGAGCTTCAAACTTCGCATTTTTAGTGGAGCTTAATCACCATATTCTTAAAAACAGCTGCTAATTTTTAAAAGAAAATTGCCATCCAGAATGAGGGTGTACTGTTCCTTAATATTCTAAATTTAATATTTTCATTGAAAATATCAGAAAAATGTACTTTGGGCGCCGATAGATGACAGCTGGCACGGGTATGTGGCAAGTCCGAAAAGATAGCCGAGACCGAAGGAAATACAAAACTAATACGGGAAAGTCTGTGCCATTCTGTAGCACCAGTAGTTTCTATTGTTACAAGAAATTTTTAAAAAAATTTGGAGCCGTTTTTGAGAAAATTTTGAAAATGTCCCAGAGGCTTCATGTAAAGTACCCCCAAATTTTAAAGAATTGTTTTCAAAATTTCAAAGCTTTGACTCGAGGTAGAGCGACAGGGGTTTCTTCAATTGGAAAAAAATCCTACGTGTGGTTTAGGCGCTAGAAGTGTTCGCAGACGGACGGACGTTTTACTTTCAATTGGTTTTTCGGTAACAGGGATTCAGGCTACACCACGTGTTAGGGGATTTGTTTCCTAATTTAGCAATCGTTATGAGGGCCCGGCAGTGAATTTTTTTCTCCCGAAGGAGTGGCTGAGAAATCAGATTGGCACTGTCTAAAATAGTATTGTAGCTCATATTTTGTTTTTGTTAATAGAAATGAACAAGATAACTGTATAAGAAAATTTGGGTGGCTCGGGTTGTCTTAGATCCCCGGGAAAGCCGGGTCCCGTGGCATTATCTGAAGATAATGCCCCCTGAGGGATTCATTAGAATGAGTGTTAAAGATTCTTTGGTAAAATACATAATTTTTGTTGCGGTCGTATGTGATCGTCCCAGACGCTTTCTGGCCTGGACGGTTCGAACCCGGCCTGCTGCATCGGGGAGAGGCTGAATGACCAGTCCTCCTTTCCACAGAGATGGTGGGGAATCTTCAGTCAGAATGACTAAATCATCTTCTTTCAAGTCTGGAGAAACAGACTTCCACTTAGTGCGAGCTTTTAGAGAAGAGATAATTTTTTGACCAGAATTTCCAAATAATATTTAATTGCTTTTTTTACCATGTGATAACTACGGGGTGTCGGCAACACAAATATATGTAATTATACTGCGAATGATACTTCTGCCGACTTGACAGTCCCGGCTGACAGGGGAGAGGGGGTTTCGTTATCCAATCAGAGGCTTCACATAGTGATGATGCCACAACGGAGTTGCCGACGTTTACTAAGAAACAAATGAAATCTAATAGCGCGAAGCAACTGAAAATTGAAGAGCGCCGAGCGCCAAGAGGAGCGCCGTTACTTGTTTGGTTATGCATCGTGTGTGCGGTTGTGTAGTCTAGTATTAAAGGCTTACTTAAAAGCTAAGACTGGTATACGTATGACACAATGCGTATCCACCTTAAGGGCATTTATAATTTTTATCTGTATTCCAATTAATTCAATAGGACATCTCCTTGAAAACATTGAAAATAACAGGTAAAGTCAGTAACCTCGAAAAGTCCTTCAATTTTTTTAAAATTGTGAACGTTCTGTGAAAAGTATGTACTTAAACCAAGAATGTCTTGCGTTTAGGTACTTCTTTCTTTTAAAATTTCATAATAAATACTATGCCTTTTTAAAACGCGTCTCGCTGTTCTTACTTTTCATATGCTTTGCGCGTGTAATGCAAAAATGTTCCGTTATTTCGTACATTGGCGGGATTAGTGTAAGGGACTGCGATAAATGTTCGTAACAGTGTTTCAGCAAATAAACTAGTGTCATTATTACAATTCTACCAAAAATACAATAAGTTGAAGGTGTATGCCTCAGCAGCTGATCTGACGCAAGAACGACCACGTGTCTGCCACCCGAGCAAAGCGACATCGTTCTCCCCCACTCCCGGCTGTCAAGTCGGCAGAAGTATTGTTCGCAGTATATAAGTATTAATATGTAAAGATGTGAGATCTGGGTACACATTTTAATACTAATTTTATTTATTATCAAATGTGCAATTGTAATGTTTGGAATATTTATGTAATACAGTCCATCCGGACCACAAAAAGGATATAACGGATTGAAGCGTATGACATGGAGGAATATCGTATACTAGGACAACCCGGCAGACGTTGTTCTGCCCTTCATCTCCCTCTTTCCCCTCCCATCTCCGTTTCCCACTGTCGCTCCCTCCTTCCCTCACTCTGTCCCTGTCTGTCTCTGTGCGTCTCTGTCTATGCCTCTTTCTGTCCTCATTCACATTTACTTGCAGATTGTGCACAGCAAAAATGTAATAGAATGTTCAGACAGAGTTCATTCTGTAGATTGCGGTTGTGAGAAACGTTGCCTTGAGGTCTCCGGCCTCAAAATGTTTTGTTTTTAAGGCCCTAGAACGCCTCGTTTAGGAGTTACCTAACGATAAAGATTCAAAATGCTGCCGAGTGTGTTGCAGGTTTCATTTAACGTGAATATGTAGTGTATATGTATTGAATACGTAGCGTCAAGTAGTGGAGTTAAAACAGAATTAACAACACATAAACCTTCTCGGTGAAAAAACATGTAGAAGTGCCAACTTTCATGGAGATCGGTCCAACGGTGGTCATGGAGATCGGTCCAAGATTATATATATATATATATATATATATATATATATATATATATATATATATATATCTGTTCCTTAATATTCTAAATTTAATATTTTAATTGAAAATATCAGAAAAATGTACTTATTATATTCCTATTTCTCCATGCATATGTCGATAAGTGGAAAATGTGATGTTTGGCAAATGCCCATTTCATGAAGTTAATGCTTTTTTTTAACTTCAAAATCAGAAGACCCAATTTCGAAAGAAGAAGAGCGACAAAGAAAATTGAATGTTTCCTCGTTCATCCTCAAATTCTTAATTTCGAAGTTCTTTAATTAAATAATGCTTCAGAATGTGCGACCCATGGTCTCACCACGGATGAATACCATGGCGTTGTTCTATGGCCTTACTTTCAAACATTTCCTCTTTACCATTTACTTCTTCTGCATTAATCATGGATTAGTTATTATTAAGCACAGAATACTACAGACACGACTATTTGTGCATCCATCTTGAATCGCGTGCAAAACTTCATAAAGTATTGGACTAATTTAATCAATGATGTATATAAATACCACTAGATGGCTGATTCCGTGCTTTCCCAATAGGCGGAGGTGAGGCCGTACAGGGAGCCGTGTTGCACGGCAAAAGCTTCGAACGTCAATTGCAGCCCATGACAGTTCGGTAGATTTTTACGAGTATAACACGTATACATTGTATACATGGTTCTGTTCCATCATAAGAAAGTAAAGCTGTAGGCAACAACAAATTGTCGAAATATATTTTATAATTTACATAAAACTACGAACAGCATTGACAAGGTGTTACCGGAGACTTGCAAAAATGAGGACTTGTTTTTTATGATGACTTACAGGTACAAACTTCTTATACTACTTCAGAAGAGATCAGTTTATATGTTAATACTGCACGTGACAGTAAATTATTATTACTACGGCAGCTTTATTATTAAGGATTCTTTCTCTGTTTCAAAATTCCGTTTTCAAATATAAGAATAAGACGTACTTATTGTTCACGTGATTAGAAAAACTGTGTTTCACTCCAAATATCCCATTTTTCTCTCTAAATGGATGGTTGTAAATAACTGCTGGATTTGGGAGGTGGCAGAGAGATTTAAAATGAAAACACGTAGAAAAATATAGTAAATATGTACTTTTTATAGGTAGACATTTTTATTTGCATATGAATACAAAACTTTTTGCAGGAACAAATATTCAAATGATACCTTTCACTATTGAAGGAAAATGTTCAAATAATAAAAAAATGGTTCTTTTAATTTTACGTAACAGGAAATAGAACAAAACATACATTTAGAGAATAAATGAATAGATTAAAATACATGTTCAAAACATGAACACTTAAGACTAAGATTCCACTACACGATATTGTTGTGAAACTCACCTTATAGTGGTAAAACATGATAAAACAAAGGCTAAAAATAATTGATTTCCTGGGCCAATTTTGAAAATAACAATTACATTAAGTACAGATCAAAATGAAAACATTTAAAAAATCAAAACAAAAAATGTTTCACTAATCACTCAAGAGAAAGCTCACTACAACACACCGCTTTCGGCAATACGTACAAGGTTTTTGCCGTGCAAAATGGCGCTTTGGGTGGCCTCACAGCCAAGGCGACAGTCATCCATCTAGGAGTATATGTATACATCATTGAATATAATAAGTTCATTAAATTTCTTTGTCAGAGTTTCCTTCGTCAAAGTTCAAAGAACTTCCACAAAGTTTGTCATCAAAGATATTGTCCAATATCTTTTACATTGTAATACCGGCCACACGTTTCGAACGTGCAAAACCTCTTTTTCGATTTCACCCGTTATTGATGTCGATACCGCTTTCGAGTGCTTTACCGTTCGAGATTGGAAAATCTCTCTACTTTTGCCACCTCATCGTATAATTAACAAATGGATAAACTTATTAAACGGTCATTGTTTTCATGGTATTCATTAGAGATCACAGCCAGAGACGGTATCTGTGGATTCATCAAATCATTGGATACACTCCTGTTTTAATATTACACAAGACTAGTCGGAAAAGTCTAAAGCATTTCAATATTTTAAAAATCAAAAGTAATGAAAGCAGATAAAATCGAATGATTAAATATTATCTATCCATTAAATCTGTGTTAAGCATAAAAAAACAAAATCTCTGTTTCGAAAAAAAATCTTGGAATCTCGTAACAGAATTTAAATCGGTGATTATGATCCTAAATACCATTACTGAACAAATTTTTAAAATTGTTGTATTGCAATATCGATTGTGTAATCTTCCAAATTCCAAAAGATAAGATATTTAGGATGTTTCAATATGAAGATTTATTCATTCAGAAAGTTCAAAAGTATTATTTACTCATTACAGTTCTTACAGAGAGGTGGACATACAATCTACAGTTATCCTCTAAAATTGTGAGACCTGATTAGTAGGCCTAGTATCGACTACATATACATTTTGAAAAAAATATTCTTCCTTAAAAACTGTTATTCACCGTAAATTCCTTATATTTCGGCTAATAAGTCATTTTTTTACCCTTTTCCGTAATTGTTAATACTTTTTCGCTGATTCAATCAGTTTTATTGTCACTTTACACGGTCCTTGCTTCCAACCATATTTTCGAAATGCAACATACGTCCTCCACAGAATTCCTGCGTACCCATACCTGGTAGCCTTCTCGATTTTTTCGCTCAGGAGGTGTATTGTCAGCCATTGTATGTAATCTGAGATTCCTGTGAGGCCTGTCAGCGCCATTGTCAGGGCAGCCGATTTTGGGACTACCAAACGCAGAGACTTCCTGGTAAAGAACAGTGCAAACCAATAGTTTAAACGCTGAACGAATAGAAGCAGCCTCGATTACACCAGTGACGTATCCAACACCTTCAGTTGTTCATGCGAACTCGTTTTGATAGCATTTTGTACGTCATTTTAGTTTGGTTTTAAGGTATTTACAATACATTTTAAGAGCATTTTATTGATAATTTTTGGCGATGTTTTAGGTCATCAAAATCCGCCCCTATTAATAAGTAATAACGTAAACAATATTCCAGTTATAATAATATTAATATACAATAGCTATTTATGTTACATATAATAATATATTGCTAATAACTTTCCAGTTGTTAGGAATATTATTGTTTTGTCATTTTGAAGAGCTCTGACCTAATTGTAAAAAAATCTGACTTCAGGTTTACTGATGAAGAAGATTATATTCTTCTCAAAGCTGTGAAATCACATGTTAAGGAGAAGTACTCCATCTTGTCATCAGTCTTACAGAGATCTCGAAATGCAATCTACAAAAGACATCAGAGGTTGCTAGCATTGGCAAGAGGTTTGTGTTTTTTTTGTTTTTTTTATTTTAAACATTTAATGTTCTTAGTATCCACCTGCTATTTAGTGTACCTAGTATGCACCTGCTATTTATATTATCGGAAGTCAGCACCAATTTGTATCGGAAGTCGTCATCAACACTCATTTGATATTTAACAAGGGGCCGTCCATAAATTACGTAACGCAAATTTGGAGTATTTTGAATAGCCTCTCCCCCCCGTAATGCATCCCTAACACGCGCCTGAACCCCCTATATAATTATTTAATACTTACGACAACAGCCCTTTCCTTGTGAATTCAAGAAGTGAGTGGAGGAAGGATGCATAGGCGAGAAAATATTTGATGACAAGCTATGCACACGTCATGAGCGAGAGTCTACTGCGTCGATTTAAATGGATTTTAGAATGAACTATCAGATTTTAATATTTTCTTCGCAATCTTACAGATTTAATAAAAAGTTGATAAAAAATATTCAATTTGTGACAATTTATATCTTATAACTTAAACTTAACTTGCGGATTCGGATGGTATAACGGTCAGGGTATCGGATTGTTGTACCCAAGATTGCGGGTTCAAACCCGATCGAAGCCGTGGATTTTTAGGGGCGAAAGAAACCTTCGTACCCCCTTCCTTCGGAGGGGAAGTAAAACCGGCTGTCCCATGTAGTAGATTTACTGCATGTGAAAGATCCTCAAGCCTAAATGAAGCCTTTGAGCTAAATTCAAATTGCCTCTTTCGTCGCCCGAGATAATACCTTCTTTCTCCGCTAGGTGGTGAAAGGAGCGTAGGAGAAATTTGCGTGGTCAGACGGAAGAGCGGGCCTGATGGTCTGAGTCTCGCCACGTAAAATAAGGCATAAACTAAACTTATTTTTGTTTTTAAATTAATTACTTAATGTTTTAGTACAATTCTCAAAAAAGGAATTAATGCAGCAAATGTTGAAACATGTAAAAAAAAATATCAATGTTACGTAACAATAAATCAATTCCCTCTACCTCTAGGTACCGCTGCCTGAAAGCCCCCCCCCCCCGTCTTTAGCGCATGTATGGACGTCCCCCCCGTCCTTCACAAATGCTACAAAATCGCAATATTTGTGTTTCTTAATTTTTGTTCCAGATCCGACCGGAGGTTACGAAAGAATTAAGAGCAAATGGGACATTACATTTGCAAGTCAAGTTGTCAAACTTTTAATGCGTATTTCCGGAGCGTCTTCAATAGAAGATTTTAGGGATATTACAATGTCTGCTGACGTATGGCGCCAGATGGAGAGTGAGCTGAAAACTCCCCATTGGAAGTTACATCAGTTCTGGACTTGCAAGTTACATGTACAATTGTTTGCAAAGACACCTGTCTGTGAAAAACAAGTCCAGAAGAAAATTGTGAAGTGGTATGTAGTTTAATTAATTTTAAAGCATGTAAAAAAATTAGCTCTTTTCCTCCTACTTCTGTCTGATTAAATTGTAATGGGTTGATTTCACTGAGCTCAATGATATTTAGATTTCTTAAATTTATATATACATATACACATACATACATATTCGTACATACGTACATAATACATACACGCACACACACACACACAGGGTGCGTCACGTAACTTTAGCATCCATAACTTTTGAACGGTTGAAGATATTGCAATGCAGTTTTCACGGATGTGCATGAGGGAATGGGGCTAATTGATAACTGTATTCATTTCTATTTTATGACTTGTATTTTACGAGATATTTGAGGTAATTTTGTTTTTTTCAAATAGGCTGAAAAAATATGTATAGTTCTATCATGATGATGAGCGTAAAAAGACGAATCCAGTGATATACATATTTTCATATGTTAGATAAGCATATTTTTGAGTAATTTTGATTTTTTGCGGCTAGTGATTAACGGATATTTTCAATGCAACCGTCCGCCACACAAGGTCACGCAGCGCTCCCCCAGCAGACGCGCGCTTGGGAAGGGAACGGATCTTGGAATAGCAGCGTTTTGAATCTATCTCCTTAAATAGCTCCTAAATGAAGCGTTCTAAAACATAAAAACTAACATTTTGAGGCCATTGGCCTCAAAGAAACTTTTCTCATAACGTAATGTAAAGGATGAGACCTTCATGAACATTCTATTACATTTTGCTGGTCCGGCGCTTCTCGATATTATTTCACATGCTCAGAGACGAGCAAAATCTGCAGCTAAATGTGAATGAGAGGCAGAGACAGACTGAGACAGGGACAGAGAGAGAGGAAAAGGAGGGAGAGAGAGAAAGGGAGATGAGGGGCAGAACAACGTCTGCCGGGTTCCACTAGTTTGTTGTCAAATAACATTAAGTTTTAAATATGAAATTTTTTTACTGGGCTGTTGATACTAACACCTGATGAATAAGATTCCTGCATCATGTTTTATAATTACATAGAAATCTTGAGAGAAATAATTGAAGTGAATCATCAGAGAAATATGATGAAATATTGAAATTATTGTTAAAATTACCATTTTTCAACCTTGATTTCTGTTTAAACAGGCTTTATCAGAAAAACTATTCCACAGAGAAAGAAATCGAGTGGTCCCAGAGTCGACACCTACTTTCTGGATCAACGTCACCGTTTATGTGGTTGCAATTCAGACTTGTTAAGTACAAGTTCCAATTTAAAAGCTTCAAGGGACTGAGAGGTAGGTATATTGTAGTAAAATTAACACAAATCAATTAATACAAAAGTTTGCTCCTGTATTTTTTTGTGTACGTGGATTTCTAGAATTCTTAAATCATATTTTGTTTGTGATTGTGAGAATATATGTGTGATAATTCATTGGATATTTTTTCTTGATTTCATTCTCATTCGTTTTCCAGCTTTCATTGAAGCAGTATATTCACAAAGGAAAGATTTTGATGGTGCATCACGGTATCTGACTAGGTATAAAGTAAATGAAGACTTTTCATTGAGTATTGTAAAAGATGAAGAAGTAGAACAAGTGTAAATGATTGAAGATATTTTGTACATCTAATTCATAAATTAAGTATTAATTTATTAAGTATTAATTTATGAAGAAATTTTATTTTTAATTTTGTATCCTCTAAATTATCCTTACCAACAGTCTCCTTGTATCTCTTAATTGTGATGTAGGGAAGTGTATGAAATGTAAACGAGACTTTTTGAACAACACTTTATTTAATACTAGTGGACTCGGCATTGCTTTGCTAATGCATTTTATTATGTGTCAGACACATTGGTCACATGATTGTTAATAACTTTTACACTACGCTGCAAAAATTTTAATAGATGAAAGACTTTATCGCAAGAATGAGTTGTTTGTATGTATGTAGTATGTCTTGGTTTGGGCATGGTTGCTTAGTATCCTGTTATTAAAACGTTCTGCTTCAAATTTGGGCATGCGTTCGCTATGACATAATCTCGGAGAAATTTGATTTACTTGGCGAAGATACAAGTAATAATTCCGGCCGATATTTGATAATTGCAGGGCCAGAATACTTGTGTGCAGTGAAGACGACTTAATCCTTGTCTGTGAGGCGGGTTGCGTAGAGATCAGGGGCGCTTGAGTCGTCATAAGTAGAGATCGGATTTTTATGTAATTACATATTTTTCGTCTTTCTACTTACCATTTTCAAAATTGTAATCTTGACGAATTATTGCCCTCCTAACACTATCAGATTTTTTCGTTACATATTTTACATATTTGGCACCATATTACATATTTCGCTGTTTTCTCAACATTTCTTTTTATTTTATCAATTTTCTTACATATTTTTATGAAAAGAAGTATTTTTTTAAATAGCATTTTTTCCTACATTATTACTGTATGCTTCTGCGTACTCTACTCAAGGTTCGCTTCGTGAAGATGCGGTCGAATAGTCTCGCAGTCCGACGCGCCTGCGTCAGTTATCTCAGTGGCGGGAAGTGAGCGGCAGCGACAAATCATTCTCACTTTTGGTGTGAAAAGTATCATTGACTACCTTTAACGTTAATTTCCAAGAAACTTTGGCGATCGCCGTCGTGTAACACTTTGATGAGAACATTCCACGCTACAGTGATTGCTGGTCGTTAAATTCGCCAGTTTGTACGATGGCTTGTATTGTGTCTAGTCTGCTAAAATACATTCCTGGAAAACAATTTGTGAAGGTTTTACTACTGATGGGAAAGTTGTATGGTGGAAGTGTACATCAACCTGTGCTTTCCAAATGATTTTAAAAACGTTTGCATTGATTTTAAAATTTCTATAGGAATTTTTGTATAGATGTAAATTCGTTTTATGTAAATGAGTTTTATAATTAATAATATTACATATTATATCCGATTTTACATATTTATTACATAGTTTTGCTGTTTTCATTACATATTTATGTACATATTTTGACGTTTCATACTACTCGTTTTTCTGGTCTCTAGTCATAAGCGAATAAATCATCAAGAACAAAGCCTCCACATGTCCAATTTCATTGAAACCTCTCTTTAAACATTCCCATAACTAATAAGAGCAATGTGTGAACTTTTCAGCAAGATCGATTGTGTAGTTATTGCGTCTATGTGCGACACATACGCACATTCCCGTTTATTTATATATAGATTAAAAAATTGTATTGTTGACTGGTAGGCACCTCTAACCTTCAACAGCTCACAGTAACAAACAACTTTAACACTCGTCTAGGAAATACACTTTTGGGTTTCCAGAAGACGAGCATGAGGACTTTAGTATTAATCAAGAGACGTTGCTTTGGCTTTTACAACCAATACTAATAACTTGTTCTACTTGTAAGATTTAGGTTTTAAGAGTCTCACCCCCCAATTGAAAAAAAATATATTTAAGGTCGCCCCAGAAACAGGTAGGTCATTGGCAACCACATTTACAAAAATACACTACTTACAAAAATATACAATGGTTACAAACACACATACAATTACATGGAACATACACAAGGCAGTAGAGATAAAATCAATAAAGCACTCAGTTGTTAAATACTGCCCTATCCTCACCCCCTTACACACTTACACTAACATGCACTACACTACCACACATGCCGGGAGACCGGTCGGGAGCTTGCAGCTTGTCCCGGCTGGGAAGGTGCCCCGCTGGTGGGAGATACCTGGTTGGGGGGGAAACCCCGCTAGTTGACGGTAGATCGGTGCCAGGTCTCACCATCCAGTGGGGAAAGAGCTCCACCACCTCCCTATGAAAAGACGCACTACACTTACGGGACTAATGACCTCGGTAGTTGATGGGCCGGGAACCTCAATCAATCAACCAAATTCTTCTCCCCCTTCTGTTGCAGCGAACGCCCACCCATGTGTTTGCCGTGCATGGCGCCCCGTGTGGGTGGGAGTGTGTGTTCTGTGAGCGGTCCGTTTGTTTCCCAACTACTCCCCTTGCCCTACGTTTTAGCTCTGCACCTAGTGATGCATTATTTATGCTTTGGGGGAAACGTTCCTTGTAGGTTCAATTCGTTGGCCTCGAACTCTTCTGGGTGGGCAGCCGGGAGCCAACCCACTCCTAGGGCTGCCACCTCTCCGGGCTTGACCCCACCACAAGAGACAACGCCATCGCTATTGTAAAACGGCGTGTTACTACGAATAGTTGTATAAAGAAAAAGTTCTATTTTTTATAGACAATCCTTTTTTTTATGAAAATATCTTATAATTCATAAAACAAAGTTGAAGTTCGTGCCACGCTTCAGAGAACAGTTTGTCTCCATCGTCAGGTACAAATTTCTTTGGCTAAAATCAAATATACAGTAATCCCTCAGCATTCCCAAAAAACCTCGCGAATGTCAAATCCGCGAATGTTGAATCCATATTTTAATGAAAAACTTGGGTTAAAATAAATAAATAAATGTCTTTATTTGTGGCGAGGCTCAGGCCATTTAGCCTGCTCTTCCGCCTAACCACTTTCAAAATTGTATTACATTAGTGCATACTAGAAGGAGGTCATTCAATGAAAAATACATACGCAATTTGAGTGAAAGTTTTCTCACATAGAAGACAGGAATGAAAGCGAAGGAGGAAAGAGTTGGTGGAGGAGGAATGCTGTCACAGCATTTGTAAGTTTAAAATTATCAATTTCGAGTTAGGAATTTGATTTAAGAATTGATCCCAAATATATAAAGTTAAACACTACGAGATTTTACTCAAAATTTAGAGAAATTATCTTTCTGTGACTAGGCAAGTTACATATTGAAGTGGATTTGATAGAGATTGTTTAAATCGGTGAAGTATTAATATGTACTTCTAATTGTTTCAAAGAGATTTTAGTAGAAGCTATGATTGCGTACGCATTTCTGAAATACTCCTAAATGAAAACTAGAAAGGGAGGGAGTCTCGTCAGCATACGAGCGAAAACACATGAAGTCAAATGTTCAGGTCCTAAGAGAAACGGAGAACATTGAAAGATAATGGTAAAATGATTTTACGTGTATTTCACAATAGTAATAATAAGAAAATTGGCAATAATAAAATAATGTATTATCAATCTATTTAGTAAAAAATATAATTAAAAACGTGGAAAAGATCAATTTAGTTTTAGGAAAATGTTTACAATATAAAGATATTTCCCAACCTAGAAAATTGGAAATTTTAATAATGTAGGAAAATGTTAACCATTTAGAATATTCCCAAGACCTGAAAAACCGACCCGACATATCTCACCCGCAAGCTAACGATTTACGCTACATTTATTCCTGGGACTGCAAACAAAGGGACCATCCCGGCATGCGCCTTAAGCGATTGAGTAAAAGTGGGTTAGGTTCCTGGATATCGAAAAACTGTTTAAAAAAGAAAGAAAATGATAAACAATTGCAGTAGAACTGAGTAGGCACTAGTACAAACAAAATTCACAATTAATATCCCAAAGAGAAGAAATAAAACAATATTTGAAACGTATTTCAAAGTTGAAAGTGATTGGATGCAGGATTTGGTTATTTTTACTTTCCCGTATATGCCCGCTCGTCTGGCGGAGGCCAATCCGCACCTGAAGACTCCCGCGCCACCACCCGGAGCCCCTCGATGCCCCAACACCCTGTCAAAGAAGATAGTGAAGTGATTGAGCAGATTAAATGTAAATAGTGTAAATAATAATCAGTGCACAACAAGGACGTGACAGTGACACCTGTGCTTAGAGTTAGGCCATTTCAGGATAAGAAAATTTCGCTACGTTAAGAGCAATAAGGACGCGACAGAGTCGCCTATCAAGTAATTTTAATTAGATGTAGGTTGTTCAAGTAATGATAGTGTAAATAATACAGAAAAGGTGCGTCAGTGAGACAAGAGAGGAAAATCCTCAGACTATTATAAATAACGCAAGAAAGGTCAAAACAATGTTGAACTCTCCAACCAATATATACAATCTATGTAGTGCAAAACTACCACCATGTATAAAAATTTATCGGTCGACAATAAACGCTACTTAAACACGGAATGATATACGTAGTACAGGGAAAGTTATGTAATGCTGCGCGAAAAAATGGCCAATTTTCGGCGGAAAAAAATTAATTGCCGGGCCGTGAAAACGAAAAAGTGGATAAAACCAGTTGCTAAATTGAGAAAAAAAAATCCCCTAACACGTGGTGTAGCCAGAAACCCTGTTTTCTAGATCCTTGATACCGAAAACCCAATTGAAAGGAAAACGTGCGTCTGTCCGTCCGTCCGTCTGTGAACACTGCTAGCGCCTAAACCATACGTACGATTTCTTCCAAAATGGATATTCCCCGGTCGATCTGATTTTAGTCGATGCTTTGAGATTTTGAAAAAGATTCTTCAAAATTTGGGGGTACTTTATGTGAAGCCCCCCGGGGATTTTCAAACTTTTCTCAAAAACGGCTCCAAATTTTTTCTTTAAATTTCTTGTATGAATAGAGTAAAATACACTTATTAACATGGCGTAGGTCCGATTTTCACGGATAACTGAATTTTCGAAAATTGTGAAAGTTTGAATTTTTTTCGGCGTCTTTCTCCGGCTACAAAATTGAAGATAGAGATTTTTTCTTCAAATAAAATTTGTTCTGCATATTGAATTCTTTCATAAAGGTCATGTAAATGTTTTTCACAATTTTAGTAGTTTTCGTGTAATATTGCATGCAATTTGTGCAACATTAAAAAATTACAAAAACAAGATTTTCTCAAAAACGGCTCCAAATTTTTTCTTTAAACTTTTGGTAGGGATAATGGTAAATGTACTCTATCAGATGACATAAAAGCCATATTGGTCTATGGTTGGTTTTTTGAAAAATTACAAAAATGTAAATTTTTTTACTTGTCTTTCACGTCGTTAATATTATCGGCGATTTTTTCACATTATTATATTTACGAGTATATATGCTTTAAATAATGTCAAGTAAAGTTTCTCGAAAACACAACCGTTTTCTGTGAAAAGTAGCTCGAATTTAGGCATTTTCAGAAATGCTCAAACGCCATTTTCTCGTATATGGCTGCAAATGTTTTCTTGAAACTTTTGTAACGGATAGTGCTAATTACACTCTTTAGTATAGCGTAAAGTTTATTTTGAGTTATTTTTTGTTTTTTCAAAAATTACATAATTGTAGTTCTTTTGAAAGACCTCTCACATCTTTAATATGCACATTACCAGCAATTTGTAAACATTATTATATTTGTGAGTGTATGTGCTTCAAATAACTTCAAATAAAGAATTTTGAAAACTCAAAAATTTTCTGTGAAAATGAGCTTCAAATTTCGCCTTTTTAGTAGCGCTAAAACGCAATTTTCTCTTAAACGGCACATAATTTTTAAAAGAAAATTGCCATTTATGGCTAGGTTTTTGTGTTCTTTAATATTCTAAAATTAATGTTTCTACCAATAGGAAACCGAAAAAATTAAGAAAATGACAAAAAAATGTACTTTTGGCGGTGATAGATGACAGCTGGCAAGAAAGAGTATGATGCTGCACAGACTCTAAATGACTTTTCTATTCGTGTGGCCAAAATCCTTACCTCCAACTTCACGGAACTGAATTGAATTATTTCACAATTTTGCTTTTCTATTAAGGTGAATTGACATTCCAAATTTGAGATTTTTGTAGAACGAGATACTTTGAGCTATGGTATCTGGCAAGTTTCCCAATTTGATTCCCAAATGACGCTGATAAAGGAAATGAAATGTGCTCGCTTAAAAGAAAATGTAAGGCTGTAAGACGCACTCACGAATGTTGAAGTCGCGAATGTTAAAACGGATAGCATCTCTCTAATCGCGAATGTTTGGAACTCGCGAATAGCGAATCCGCGGATGTCGAGGGATTACTGTATTACATACATATTGAAATGAAATTAATCTTTATAAAAACATCATGTAAACAGAAAACAATATTAAATAATGGAATCTTACCTTACAGATATATTAGATATAAAGTCTAGATTTAGTTCACCAAACGTAAGTAAAACTAATAGAATTAGGAGGTAGAGAGTCAGGTGACCATAGAGAGGGAGGGGTCAATAATGGAAGAAATTTGTTTTGAAATATCATTTCATTCTGCGTAATAAATTATCATATGCATTGGTGAAGCTGTTGCATTCGACCATCGAAGTCATGTTTCATTTAATTTAATATGTAGAGTTTTAGAAATTATTCTTGGGAATCTCCTGGTTTTATTATCAAAAATTTTAACATTTTCAAAATCCAATTTATGACCAGTTTCTATTCTATGAGTCGTTACCGAGTTCTGCCTGTTAAATAGATCCCTAATGTACCTTTCATGTTCTTTGATTCTCTTTTCTAATTTTCTTTTAGTCTGACCAATGTATTCACAAGTTTCACAAGTTATCTGATACACAGTATTTTTTCTTTTTTAATAAATTTCTTAATAAACTTCAAAGGATAGTCTTTAATAGGGCCCGGATAATTATGTAATCACATATTTTCGTAAGTTAACCCTATCAAGTCAGAATCATGGTATATTTACGTTTCATGTCGATTAGTGCGTAAAAACGGTGACTTTTAAGTACATATAATTACATATTTTACCCGAAAGTACATATATTTACATATTTTGCTCAAAAGTACATATTTTTAAATATTTCTTAATATTTTCGTTTTTCTGAATCATTTTTTTTACATAATTCTTCATTTATTCTATATGTTTTCATAAGGAATTACCAAGACAAACAATTCAGCATTGTCAAACACAATTTTTCTGCAGCCTCCTCTCTAAATTGGCGCTATTGCATCGCGTAAAAATGTTCGTATTGCAGCACGCAATATCCTACAAAAGGGCAAGGCGTTATTGCACTTCTAAGCTTTCAGTGTCTAGATTTCAGCGCGAGTATAACAGAACAAAATACTGCTCGAAAAGGAAGGAAGTTGGTATGTGAAAATTTTGTCTAGCAGGCGATAACTCGCGCCCACGACGCATTTTCCAGAGGTCTCCCTTGACCTTAATACCCTTCACCAAAAATTACACGTACCAACGCTACTTATGACATTGCTTATGACGCTACTTATGACACGCCATTGACAGTTTTCCTTCTCCGTTTGTTGCACTGGAGCCTAAACCCTTGTTTGTAAAATATCTCTGTGAGGTAAAAATCTGAAGTAAAATCATGATGTGGCACTGCATCTTTTGGATAAGAAAAGGACAGAAAATAATTCACGGCGATTGGTTTAAAACCTTGTGTTAACGCAAAAGTATTTTATTAAAGCGAATTGATATAATAATGAAAGTGTTAGATATTTCGTACTTTTTAGTACATATTTCTATACATTATAATACATATATATGTACATATTTTCTTAATTTTTAGTACATAATTATCCGGGCCCTAGTCATTAGCAATCAACAGATTCTCAATTTTATTTAAATTATGTTTGTAATTTTCATTTTTTGATACATTGGCCATTCTATCCACTATGCCATAAATCACTCCAATTTTAATTGAAGTTGGATGTCTAGATTGATAATTTAATGTACGGCAAGTGGCGACAGCGATATCAAACAACATATACCAAAAAAAGAAAACTGTCGGTTTTCTAACGGTTTCCTATTTTAAAAATACGTAAAGTGTCTTCTAAATGTTCAATTATTCTTAATCTATACGTAAAGCAAACTGGTGAAGAAAGCACGAACATCGACGCTATTTTTTGTAACACTACGCGCTTGCTTGCGTCTCGCGAACCTATGCAGCAGCCACGCACGTTTGAAGAATCGTTGGCAGCAGTTCGTATTTTAGTTTCTGTAAAGGCGCGTCCACACGATGCGTCTTTTCTGTGCGTCACAGGAATAAAATGGCATGCGCAAAGTTGAAAGACGAGCGTTCAACACAGCGCACGTGCGCTACCTTGTCCACACGATGCCACACTGTGCGGTGTTTGTTCTATTCTGTACAATGAACCCAGCTATTTGCACAGTAATTTCGGCAGCTTTTTTTATCAGTCGAAAGAAGAGAAGAAAAAACTTCCTTTTCCCTACAATCTTGAATGAATTGAAGAGTGAGTTCTTTGTTTTCAAGAGACATTCTGAAAATACATAACCTTGAATGAAAACTATTGTATTTAATAGTTTCAGCTATATAGCTTATTAAATAAATTTCGAAAATTGACATTACCGTAAAAATTAATAATTAGGGAGAACTAAATATTTTTGTCCTGTTACTGCAACACACCGAATAGAAATGGAAATAACCACATGTTCATTTTACTACTTTCCACTATACAGCTTAATAAATGCATATATTGCAGATTGATACTATAAATATGTAACAAAAGAATAATCTGCAACAAATTCGCAATAAAACACACACGCACAGCACAAAATAACATAGAAGTCTACCAAAGAAGCCTTACGGCTCAATTTTCCGGATGACTTCGCTTGAAATACACGTTCTTTGGGGGGAATCGCACGAGAGAAACGAACCAAATTCCGGTCAGCTCTGGAAATCCTGCTTATTACAGGCGCCTGTCGTTTTGACGAAAGGACGCATGCGCTACGAGCGCTAGACGCATGCGTTGGGCGCATGCGCAGAATGGAACGAAAAGACGCATCGCGTGGAGGCGCCTGAAGAAGGTGCTAGAGGAGAGCGTGCCACTGTAATGGTCTCCACTGCGTTATATGGGAGTTAACAGGCCCTGACCTTGACACCACCGGTCCAGAGACTGAGAGAGCGAAGAATGTGAGTACAAGACGCGCGGCATTCAGGAAGCCGAGAGGGAGTCAACGTCCCTCGTGCCACCTGCAGAAGACCTTGACACCGCTGGTGGTGGAGAGACTGAGGGAGAAGAATGTTATGAGACGCAGGGAGTCGCCGAGAGCCCACCTTCCGCCCGCCCTGCTGTTCCCCCCGCGGCGGGGGCGGGGCGGGGCGGGGCGGGGCGGGGCGGGGCGGGGAGCGGCATGGATCGGGGCCAGAGGCGGGGCGGGGCGATCGCGCAGAAAGTGTGCCGCCCTCGATCGGACGTCCGCCTGGCGCAGGAGGCAGCGGCGCCGCCGTCGAGCCAGTCCCGCGCCAGCGCCGGCGACGTCCGCTGCTCTCCGCTCGCTCGCCCGCTCGCTCGTGCCCGCTCCACCGCCGCCGCCCCGACCGCACGTGACCATGGGGCGCGCAGGCCGCCCTCCGCTCAAGGCCCTCTTGCAGGTGAGCGCCTTCCATGCACCCAACTACAAACTCTGGATTTTTAACGAAATGCAATCGTAGGTTATGTGTATTAATCGTGGATTTTTAAACGAAATGTAATCGTAGATTATGTGTATTAATCGTGGGTTTTTAATGAAATGTAATTGTAGATTATGTGTTTTAATCGTAGATTTTTAACGAAATGTAATCGTAAATTATGTGTATTAATCGTGGATTTTTAACGAAATGTAATCGTAGATTATGTGTATTAATCGTGGGTTATTAATGAAATGTAATTGTAGATTACGTGTTTTAATCGTGAATTTTTAACGAAATGTAATCGTAGATAATGTGTATTAATCGTGGGTTTTTAATGAAATGTAATTGTAGATTATGTGTTTTAATCGTAGATTTTTAACGAAATGTAATCGTAAATTATGTGTATTAATCGTGAATTTTTAACGAAATGTAATCGTAGATTATGTGTATTAATCGTGGGTTTTTAATGAAATGTAATTGTAGATTATGTGTTTTAATCATAGATTTTTAACGAAATGTAATCGTAAATTATGTTATTAATCGTGGATTTTTAACGAAATGTAACCGTAACATTTCATCATTTCGCCGATCCGGAAGAACAGTGACGTAAATGCAAAGACTTCAATTTTACACGAGAGTAAAAAAGCGAAAAGCATTTGTTGTATAAAAAGTTTATTTGTAAACGGTGTAAGTGACAGAAAATAATGGTGTATTGAGAGTAGTACAATATATATTTTACTTTCATTTAACAGGGATTAGTGTATGTACATCAACCCCTAAGTGCAGTTCCATCCTTGTTTCTCTAAAAATTGTTTGTTGTTCTAGAAGACATTACGGTAACGCCACAGTTCCTGTATACCGTATATGTTTCTGATATTGTCTATGGACTTATTTGCATTTGACACATTTTTGCAGTTACGTCATTGTTCTTCCGGAACGGCGATTTTATGTTGGGCGTAAACATGGAATTGGGTGGGGGAAATTCTAACATATTCTCAAAATATACGTTAGCCTGACTTATCTACTTTTTAATTTTTCATATACGTACGTATGTATTTACAATAAACTTAGTTTAGAGAAGGTATGCAATGCTGCGGAAAATCTATTTCGAGATGTCGGGCGGGCAGCCCTTCTCTCAAGGCCCTCTTGCAGGTCAGCCTGCGCAGGACTGCGTTGGATGTGCCCACGCTGCAAATTCTCACTTACTTAAGATCATTTGAAAGTCGTTTAAAATCCGGCAGTTATTTGTCACAACCGAAGATTGGTGTAGTGCGATTTTTCTAACTCTGCCTCTCGAGCCCCTATGGACACAATGGAATTTCACACGGCAATTCTTGTCTTTCTCGGTCCTGCCGCGAGGAGTGGCATGATCGCAAGCACTGCTTGATACGGTCGCGATCATGCGATACCTGGCGGCACGACTGCACCAAGCAGGTTTCTCCCACCAGCGGGGCGCCGCCCCTGCCGGGACAAGCTCTAAGCTCCCGTCCGGTCTCCCGGCATGTGTGGTAGTGTAGTGGATGTTAGAGTGTGTGTGTGTGTGTGTAAAAGGAGAGGATAGGACAAGGAAGAGGAAAGAAAGATCGCGCGCGGTCCGTGGCCCGTTTGTTAGGGTACTGCTCCGCCATTCGCCTGGTGTTGATCGGAGAAACAATGGAAAACTACCGATCAGAGCAGCCGGCCGGTAGAATTCTCCTTCAGACAGCGACTGAATTCGACCTAGCTGACAAGCTAGTGTCTAAAATCCTGCCGCCGTGGGGAGTGGAACCTAGGACCTCCCGGTCTATCAGGGGGACTGCAGTGACATCAGTTGATGCACTGAGCCATCTCTCCCGATACAGGCGTCGAGGCGAGGGGTGTTCACTTAATATTGTATGAAATATGTTGGTCGCATGGACATTCTAATACATTTCAAAACCTTCTAGTTTCAGAATTAGTGACGTTTCTACAATGTCTAAATGTAATTAATGCATCTAATTTGAGCTAACACAACTAATTCCATAGAAACATCAGCATCGTACTTCACAAAATGTCTGTACAAATACTACAATGGTTAACCTATCGTCAATGGTCAAATTTGTAGCAATTCCAAAACAATTACATGTTCACTGATATCCGAGGCGGCTCTAGGCATTTAATGGGATTGGGCCTATGGGGATAGGGGGGATGACAGTCTTATAATAGAACAAAGTAATAACGTTAGAGTCGCCAATAACCAATAAAATGTAGTAATTCAAAACGTATATAATTCGGGACCATATATTTATTTTGTTTCCATTTACCATAGGTAATACCACGAGTGATTTGGAAATTATCGATAAATCCCTGACGCGTGAAGGGAGGAGGGGATTTATCTGAGCATTTCCGAAGCACGAGTGGTACTTAATAGGACTTTTCCACGACTGAAATTACGTCCAACAGAGTTCCAAAATGAGCCAAATAATGAAAAGAACTGAACGCTATGTTAAAATCAAAGAGGTTATGTTACAGTACATAGCGGTTTATTGGACATCTATATAGCGATCGATGTATACCGCGTCCTAAGATGAATGAGATACAGTTTATGATTGGCCAGTAGGGAGAAGCGGTAAGAAAAATCGGATAGAAAAAGCGATAAAGTTTTGGAGACATCCCTCTCTGATTGAGGCTTTTTGTATGTATGGTTACATACTATTGGTTTTAATTTCACGAGTGGAATAGTTTATTTAAACAGGAATCTAAAACAAATGCCAGAATTTTAGTAATGGTAGGTGTGGTTCATGATTCACGCCTTCCCATATTCGTCTCTATTGACGCACTATTAACACGTTGACCGCCATGTGTATCATGCATAATTCACACCTGAACTGTATTAGTGAGACACTTGAATCAAAGGTGCTTCACACCCAATATTACCGTCCAGGCCGCGTGGCTCAGAAACGCTTCACTCTACAATGGAGCAAACTACACTTAGGCCTTCTGAATTGGTGTTCTTGGCGTACCCGAATACACGAAACGTACCTTCGAAGTGTTTTTTAAAATGAAGTCAAACACAACTTCTACCAATAAAGTCCAGAGTAAATTATTCATTTCTATTAATAATATAGTAAATTAAATAAATTATTTCGCGTTTTTTCTAAATAGAATGATAGAATGATTCTGTGTATTTTATATCTTATACACAATAATTATGACATTGAACTTTTACTCGAAGATCATAAAGGAAAAATATTATAAACAGTACGGGAAACAATGATACGACACCAATTATCGGCACACACACTTTCAAATTGAAAACCAGCCTTTTACTAGCATTTTATATAGAATATATATATGAGTCACGTTTTCACCACGCGGCTCCAGATGAAGCGATTTGCATCTCGGGCCCCAGGATGAAACCTTGATTCACATTTCACACTAGCTGTTACATCTGTAAAAATTAGTTACATTTTCCAAATATCTAATAGTGTATCCCTGAAGAATCCGTTAAGACTAAAATAAGAGTATTGCCTGAGGCGAAAATAAATTTGATAACAAGACGGCGGCCAGCAGCTGCAGTGAACACGTGGCTCGCCGCCTCGCACCCGGTGGCCGCGAACGCTCGCTGGACTGGGCGTCCGTTTGCCTAGCGGGCCGCTCCGCGCCCGGCTCTGCGGTTGTGCACCGCCTCGCAGTGCTGCCACACACGCCGCCTGCTGGCCGATTACTAGAGACCGGAAAAATTTGTGGTATTAAACGTCAAAATAAGTACACTAAGTGACCAAAAGCATCCGGACACGCGGCTGAAAATGACTTGCCAGTGCTTGGCGCCCTCCATTGATCCTTAGCTTTGACGACAGCTTCCACTCTCGCAGGCATACTTTCAATCAGGTGCTGGAAGGTTTCTTGGGGCCATGGCAGCCCATTCTTCACGGACTGCTGCACTGAGGAGAACTATCGATGGAGGTCGGTGAGGCCTGGCACAAAGTCGGCGTTCCAAAACATCGCAAAAGGTGTTCGATAGGATTCAACTCAGGATTCTGTGCAAGTCCGTGACTGGGATGTTACTCTCGTGTAACCTCTCTGCCACAGGCCGTGCAGTATGAACAGTGCTTGATCGTGTTGAAAGATGAATTGCTCTTCAGCAGTGGGAAGCAAGAAGGTGTTTAAAACATTAACGTAGGCCTGTGCCGTGTTAGGGACACGCAAAACAACAAGGCGTGCAAGCCCCCTTCATAAAAAACACAAACACACCAAAATACCACCGCCTCTGTGTCCGGATACTTTTGATCACATAGTGTACATAAATATGTATTGAAAACAACGATAAAATGTAATAAATACATAAAATCGAATATAATATGTAATATTAAAATTCTCTAATTAAAAAAACATTTACCTAGAACGAAATTACATTTAGAAAAAAATGTCCTAAAAATGTTCTAAAATGTTTGCATTAATTTTAAAATTAATACAACCATTTCACCAATAATGTAGAGGAAAATACTAATTGCTTTGGAAAAATACTTCTTTTTATAAAAAGATATGTAATGAAATTGAAGAAAATTGATAGAATAAGAAAATATGCTGTGAAAACAGCAAAATATATAAAATATGTAATCTATTTCTAAATATGTAAAATATGTAATCTATTACTAAATATGTAAAAATTTGTAACAAAAAATGGGACATTGTGTTACAATGAATGTGTAATGATTTGCCAAGATTACAATTTTGAGAACAAAACAAAATATATGTAATTACATAAAAATCCGGTCTCTATCGATTACAATTTCTTGACATTTGGTGAGCAAACTGTTCGGATCACTGTTGCTCAATCGATAGCTTCACTGGTCGCAGTACTGCCATACACGTCACCTACTGTACGATTACAATATCTTGACATTTGGTGAGGGATCGTCTGTAAATTACGTGACGCAAATTTGGAGTATTTCGAATACCCCTTCTCCCCCTACTAACGCACCAGTAACGCGCACTTGAACCCCGCCATGATAATTACGTAACGCTTGCGACAACCCCCCCCATCTTGTGAATGCAAGACGTCGGGTCGAGTTGTGAAGAAAGTACGCATAGGCGAGAGAATTTTTGATCACAAGCCATCCACACGCCCTCATGGGCGAGAGTTGATCTCCATTTGTCACAATTTTCATCTTATAACTTTAATTTATTTTTGTTTTTAAATTAATAACTTAATATTTTAATGTTTTAGTACAAGTCTCAAGAAAACGAATTATTTCAGCAAATGTTGAAAAATGTAAAAAAATTATCAATGTTACGTAACAATAAATTAACACCCTCCTACCCCTATGTAAGGCAGCGTAATGCTGTCTCAAGCCCCCTGCCCCCCCTCTTTAGCGTTACGTAATTTATGGACGACCCCTGAGTGAACTGTTGGGATCACTGTCGATCAATCCATAGCTTCATTAAAAAATGTCGGGCTTTATTTTAATCGGACTCTAATAGGATTCCATTTTAGAGGGAGTACCTTTGTGAACTGTTTGGCTACTAGAGAGGAATTGTGAGGCGGGGGAGGGGGAGATGAACTGTTAACATACCTCACCTATCAAAATACCATTACTAACCGAAAAAGTCTAACCGAAATTCATGTACTTTAGTGTAATATGCTAAGGAAAGATGACGATTCATTCCTCTCATTTACGTGTAATATGCTAAGGAAAGATGACGATTTTGGCGAACCAGCGACAACATTCTTGTTCATGTTACTGTTCCCCCGGTCCTGCATCAAACAGACCTAAATTAAAATTAGACCAATTGGGTTTTATTTTAAAAAATCGATTTAAATATAATCTGAAAGAAAAATTATTAGTCTTCAGGGAATATATGGTTGGAATGAAACAATGTCATTCCACTTCTCGAGACGGCAGCTGAATTTCTGTGAATTACGTCTCATTGTTTGGACATGACTTTGCTGTACGAAAAGCAGTTATAATTGTTAAATTTGAATTGATATTTTCTTGAACATATTTAGTTTTCGCACTAAATGTACGATCTGTTGTGAGTTTTACAAAAAAAGTAAGACTGAGATGTGTTAATTATTAGAGAAATTGTGGGACAGACAGTTGTAGAAAACCATTACTAAGAGCGAGAAAGTACGCGCTGTTTTAGCACTACTAGTTTACTTTTTCGCTACTGCTGACGCATTATTGAGAAAGTATTGCAATGCTGTGGGAAAAACTGCGCTCCATCTTGTATACTCTACCGTGTATGAATATTATTGTATTCATAAAAGAAGCCGTTCCCTTCAAGTGTGGAATATCATTTTTGTGCATAGTTCTACACGCACTTCAGGAATATATTCACTGAAAATTTTTAGATGTCACTTTCATCTAATCTTGATGTTACGACCTTGTTTATTTTTGTTGTGTTCTTGTTTTAACGAACATATATATCCTACAAAATAGATTTTTTGACAAAATAGATTTTTATTTATTGATTAATTGTAAGGAAAAAGCTTTTTAAGTAAGTTAAAACATTGACTCGAATAGGTGCAGTTTTTTATTGAAAAATTGAAAAAGATTACCTATAACGTTCCTCCAGTTTTCTTTGTTATGCACTACCTACAAAGTCATAGTTTTTAATATACTATTGTAATTGTAATATTGATTTAGGGGAATTTAATGCAACTTTTCTATTACACTTGCAGCAAAAATGTATATTTTTCTGGTGTTTAAGAATTGTATTTAAATTTAAAACTAGTAGTGCTACAGAATGGCACAGACTTTTCCGTATTTTTGTTTCTGTTTCTTTTGGCCTCGGCTAGCTATTCGGATTTGCCACGTACTCTTGCTAGCTACCATCTATCGCCGCCCAAGTACATTTTTTTTATATTTACTTAATTTTTAGGTTTCCTAATAGTAGAACGGAAATATTTTTTAATTAACATTAAAGAACGTTAAACCTCGTCTTAAATGGCATTTTTTAAAAAATATTTGGACCCTCTTTTAAGAATATCTCGTTTAAGGGCTACTGTAAATTCGAAATTTGAAGCTCTTTTTCACAGAAAACGTTTTGAGTTTTCGAAAAACTTCATTGGAAGTCATTTGAAGCCCATTATCTCACAAATACAGTACTGTTTACGAATTGCTGGAAATGTGTATTTTAACGGTGTGAGATATGTTTAAGAAATATTACAGTTGTGTAATTTTTGAAAAAAACAAACAAAATGAACTTCATGTTATATTAGAGAGTGCAAATAGCAATATCGGTTCGAAAAGTTTGGAGAAAAAAATTCGAGCCATTTATGAAAAAATGGCATTTGAGTGTTTCTGAAAATGCGGAATTTTGAGCTTGTTTTCATAGAAAATGTTTGAGTTTACGAGAAACGTTATGACATTATTTAAAGCACATTTATCAAAGTATCAAAATTTTGCAATTTTGGAAAATTCACAAATCGGACCTATGCCAGCTTTATAAGTGGATTTTATTCTATTCTTAGAGAGAAAGTTAAAGAAAGAATTTGGAACCATTTTTGAGAAAATTTTGAAAATGTCCATGGGGCTTTATGTAAAGTACTCCCCAAAATTAATACATGATTTTCAAAATCTCAGAGCTTCAACTAAGACCATATCAAGAGGAGTTTCTTGAATTTGGACAAAATCCTACGCGTGGTTTAGGTGTTAGTGTTGTTCAAATACCCCAGATGAACAGACGGACGGACAGACAGACAAGTGTAGATGTCCTGTGTGGAAACGCGTTTAGACCCCGTCCCTGAGCTTTCCCTCTTACTGGGGCATTGTTCCGTGTTCTCGACGTGCCCAGTAATTACTTTATCTGTTATGTATGTATGTGTAGACCGTGTATTACGCGTGTCCCATGTTATATGTCTGCTTTGCAGAATTTTTGTTGTAAGTGCATTCACGTGTTGGTCACCTACCCCGATGACGGCAGCAGGGATCGTCATATGGATCCTGTGACTTTCGTCACCGAATGCAGGCTAACGTCCGTCGCCACGGGAAGGCCGGTGGTTCGTCTCGTGTCCACTTGCACTTATTGCCGCAAATTTCCGCGGCTGGACCGGGCGTCACGACAGACAGACAGACGGACCGACGAACAGACAGACGGACGTTTTGAAAAAAATCAATTTTTTGGTAACAGGGGACCCCAAATGTATTCCCGTTGAAATCTCGAAATCAATTTTGCGCTGCATTACATAACTTTCTCTATATTGCGTAGTTTACTCCGTATGTACGTATGTATACGGGAAAGTAAAATTTGATTTTTTCAGCCCTAATTAATTGAAAGGTTCCTACGTTAACACAATTATGTGAAAGATTTTTATTTGAGGTTATTCCCTTTTGTAAAGTTTTTTTTTTTGGTTATTAAGTATTATATTGTGGACTGTGGATCATGAACATTTAATTACTAATTTAATATTTAACATATTTACCCTAATATAATTGCCTCAATTAGCTTTAATATTGCTGAAGATTCGTGTATTTATGATGTAAACAAAAATGTAATTTTATGTTACAAAAATGTAAATTTGGAGCTGTTTATGAGAAAAGGACGTTTGAGCGTTTCTGAAAATGCGGAATTTTGAGCTAGTTTTCACAGAAAACGGTTGAGCTTGTGAGAAACTTTGTGTGACATTATTTAAAGCACATGTACTCATAAATACAATAATGTGAACAAATCGGCGCTAGTGTAAATATTAACGACATGAGAGAAGTAAAATTTATATATTATATTATTTATATTATATTATAGTAACATATTGTGTATATTTATTATTATATTTACATACATATTATATATTATATTTCTATATATATTATATATACATTACATTATATGTTACAGAGAGACTGTGTTTTTTTAATATGTTTCTGTTATTAACTGTCACCGGGTTATACCCACTTGCAGTTTAAATAGATTTATTTTTATTTTATCTTTATAATACATCGACAGTGAATAAATTAGTATTTGCAAACGATTGCCTGTTTAACAATGCAGATTCCGCGAGTTAGCAAGTCCTGATTCCGAGAGCGTCAACTGCTGCGGTCGTTTGCACCGAAGGGATGAGTTGTGTAGGGAATGTTCATGTCTCAGGATTTGGCGACCTTCATCATCCGCTGGATTATGATAGCTCGCAAATTTCAAGTCGACGGTCGAGGTCTTTTTTTTTCAGGTACCTCAGCCACCGTCCCCGCTGAAACAAGCGCTACGCTCCCGGCTTCTCTCTTTTTTAAATTTATTTATTTTCTTGTTGATTATTACATAGATCAGTAAAACTTACACTACACATATGTTGCTTAAAACTAACTTACAAATTAAACTTAATCTAATTCATGGGTGAGTAAGCTATCTTGGTACCTCTTTTAACTGTCAATTTCAGCGAATTGTATTAGGAATGTGTGGAACGGGTATTTATTTTGAATTCGGGTTGGTTGTGTTGGATTTCGGTCGAGGTTGAGTGCATTTAGAGTGGGGATTTGTGGTTTGGTGGAATAGGAGTTAGAGGCGAGGTAGTTAATGTGGTTGGCTCCCCAGGCCGACAATTGTGGTAGTGTAGACATGAGAGTGTAATTGTGAGTGAAAAGGGGAGGAAGAAAGAGATAATAAATATAGCGCGGTCCGTTTGTTGCGGTATTGCTCCGGCATTCCTCTGGTGTTGATCCGAGAAACCACGGAAACGACCGATCAGAGCAGCCGACCGCTAGAATTCTCCTGTCGGAAGAGATGGCTCAGTGCATCAATCTGATGTCACTGCAGTCCCTCTGACCGGGAGGTCCTAGGCAGGATTTTCGACAGTAGCTTGTCAGCTAGGTCGAATTCAGTCGCTGTCTGGAGGAGAATTCCAGCGGCCGGTTGCTCTGATCGGTAGTTTTCTCCGATCAACACCAGGCGAATGCCCGAGCAGTACCCTAACAAACGGGCCACGGACCGCGCGCGATCTTTCATTTCTCTTCCTTATCCTATATTCACCCCTTACACACACACACACACACACACACACACAGAAACATGCACTACCACACATGCCGGGAGACCGGTCGGGACCTTATAGCTTGTCCCGGCTGGGGTGGTGCCCCGCTGATGGGAGATATCTGGTTGGGAAAAATCCCGCTAGTCGACGGTAGGTCGGCGCCAGATCTCGCCATTCAACGGGAGAAAGATCGCCACCTCCCGATGAAAAAACACGCACTACACTAGCGGGACTAATGCCCTACGTAGTTGACGCGCCCGGAATCACTAATTAAGCAATGATTGAATCAATACAACACTGCCGTGCAAGACCTCATTCTCAATGCTAACTTAAACGTAACGTAATGCTGTAAACTTAGCCGCAAAATTAACACGTAAAAAGAATCGTTCACAATGATGAACGTAAGTTTCCCCTGAACCAATCAGAATTCAGTGTACTGAAACTTTATGGATTCGTCTCTAACATGGTGAAAAAATCTCTCCACCATGGTTTCTAGCTCTTTCTTCGACATTCCTATCGATTTGTCTTTATATACATGCGAGTTGCTGTTGTAGTAGTGCTCACATTTCCTTCATCTTATAAACAAGGATTCTCTTGTGCCAATTTCACGAGTAATTCGTCGAACATTATTAGTTTATTCACCA
Organism: Acheta domesticus; assembly: GCA_031308135.1. Lineage (NCBI taxonomy): Eukaryota > Metazoa > Arthropoda > Insecta > Orthoptera > Gryllidae > Acheta > Acheta domesticus. The sequence goes on from JAHLJT010009419.1 coordinate 216,100,192, forward strand.
TGTCAGGTTAAAGTCACAATAAAAATTGTCCAAATTCTTACATTGAATTCACTACACACATCAAAAGCGTTCATAAACTAGTTCTCTACATTACAAAAACAATGACATAACCAGAAACTGCCTGAACGCAATCTGAAATCGAAGTTCCATGCTGCTCTCTGATTGGTCTTCGGTAGAATTCCGACGTAAACTTAACGTAAAAGCTTGTAGCTTGCGAACTCCTAAGTTTACGGTCTTACGTCAACGGTTACGTCAAGGCATTGTAAATAGTCTCGCTTAATACCACATTTCTAGGTTTTGCGGCTACGTTACGTTTACGTTTAAGTTTGCGTTGTGCTTTCTGAATCTGAATCAGTGAAATTGTCGCTGATTCAATCAGTGAAATTGTCGCTGATTCAATCAGTGAGAGCCAAAGTCACTGATATCTTCAGTCGAAATGTGTAGTTTCGCTGACAATCAGCGAATAGGCGAACCTTTTCACAATGACCGCCAGCATTGCACTGGTCGTCAGTGGTAAAAGTGCCGCGCCACCATCTCTCACTGATCGTTCAGTCGTCTTCACTGATTCACACAGTGAAGTTTCACTGATTCAAAAAGTGGACTTAATTTTCACTGATTTGTTCAGCTCAATTCACTGATTGAGCAGGGTTATAACTGACACCATCAGTGAATAGTCACTGTCAATCAGTAGTTTTTCACTGATTGAGACTGAGAGAGTGAGGCCTAAGACCCGAATGGGCCACCTCCTCTTTGCTCGTTGGGCGAAGCACAGTGGGATCCCCTGCGGAGCGGTGGGGCGGCGCGCGGGCGCGGGCGTGGCTGGCACGGCCGTGCGCGCGCGGCGTTACGCGGTGTTACGTGGGCGCGCGCGCGCACGCGACGCGGCGGCGGGGGCGGCGGCGGGGGAGGCGGCGGGGGAGGCGGCGGGGGAGGCGGCGGGGGCGGCGGGGCGGCGGCGGGGGCGGCGGCGGGGGCCGTGAGACAATGAGCGGCGGCTCCCGCTGCACCGTTAGCGCCCGCCCGGAGGCGCGAGGGCGCCGCGAGGTCGTCGCGTAGGAGCGGAGCCACGCACCGACACGAGGCGCCTGATATTGGGTTGCTGCAAATTACAACACTTCTTGTTAAGGAAAGCAATTCCATATTCATTTATTTTTTATTTGTTTATTTACGTCAAAAACAGTTAAAAACTGTGTGTGACGAGCTAGGGGGAGAAGTGAAATTTGTGCACGTTTTCATAATTCTGTGAACTCCTAAACCACATTCTAGTTGAATTTTAAATGCAGAAAAAGAGCGGGTTTTTTTCAAGTTCTGTTGACAAAATATTCGCTCCTACATAATAAAATATATTTTCAAAGGTAAATTAGCTATAAATTTCTGCCCTCAACCCTCATCATGTTCTTCATGAAAGAATAATACTGTACTTTTTGCCGCGATAATATGGAAAACGATAATTTGAATAACTATATTTCCTACTGAAATTCACAAGACGTGCGCAAATAATGAAGTTACATTTATGTCCAGAAGCAAAACAAGGAACCATCTCAGTATTTGCTCAAAGGATTCAATCAAAATAATTTCCATTCGCTTCCATATACGTCTCACAACGTGAAACATGTGCAGATATTCCTTTTTGAAAAAAATCTGGAGATCGTCAGTCAATAAACTTTATAAATTGTTTTTTAATTCCTGCTTCTTCTTTGAAGTTTGTGCCCACTAAAAATGCATCCAGGTGTCTGAAGAGGTGATAAATGGTTGGTGAGATGTCTGGAGAATAGAGAATCCGGATAACGAGGGAGAATTTCAATACCCAACATGTCGAGCATTTCATTGTTTTTTTTTTCGACTTGAGGTCTGATGTTGTCGTATAACAGCAAAACTCCATGCCTATTAACTAATGCTGGCTGTTTAGTGCACAGTTGTTTGTGCATATTCTCTGTTTCCTGATAGTATTCGTCAGCATTTATGGCTTCATCTTGTTTAGTAAATGTGTCAGATCTCCGATCCTCTCGCCCTGTCTGTTTCTATGAGTTCATGAGGAACCCACTTATCCACCCGCTTGTCGTTCTTTCTTTTGTTGTTCCTTCACCAAATGCAACATTAATGTTCCGAGAAGACTCGGTTGCAGTGTGGTTGAGTTTAAACTCATACAAATAAATTACACGAATATGTTTTTTTTCCATCACCGATAACGTACACACTGCAACGCTGTGTTCACAATAAACTGCAACAGAAAACTGTACACCCAGAGGCCACAGAGCATTATGCCCTCTGAGGGGACATACACGTTTACATGCGGCATATTTACAAAGCCATCTGTCAGAATAAAAAGTAATTTCTTAAGGCGAGAAAGTCAAAATTCTAAAACATGATATTTTATTCGCACCAACCCAATAAATAGAGACCGGGAAAATGTGTAGTATCAAAAGTCAAAATATGTACATAAATATGTAATAAAAACAGTCAGAATGTGTAATAAATATGTAAAATCGGATATAATATGTAATATTAAAATACACTAATTATAAAACATTTACCTAATTCCACACGGTCCTCAAAGAAACCTTTCTCACAGCGTAATTTACAGAATGAACTCTTCCTGAACATTCTATTCATGAGCTTCCACCAATTCCCTGTGACATTTTGGGGCATTCCTTTCATGGTGAACGACTCTCTTGTAGTAAGAGAGCTGCTGGAAACATGTTACATTCACCTCGCACGGCGGTAGACGGACACCTGATTTCAAGTTACTCTCGGTGCTAATAGAGACACTTGCAGAGCTATCTGTTGATGTAGACACACCCTACTGCAGCATTTCTTCCAAGATATAAAAGAAATTTTACGATCCGACAACATTTCTTTAAAAAAATATAGTTGACATGGCTTCTGCTCCAACCCTCGTATATTTTGTAGGTATTTTGTTCCTAAATGCCTTTTAAATGTCTAGTCGCGCCAAGTGCCTTGTGGTGTCTTAGTTACTACAAGACACTACTACACCACACTACTTAGTCACAGAGCCAAAAGACAGTAGAGGAAGTAGAAACAATGTTGAAAAGAAGAAAGATTGTAGGTACCTAGAGGAAAAGTTCAGAGAATTATGAGGAAGACGCGGAAGAGTGTGTATCTGCACTAGGATTGTCATAGAGAATTGTTGTCACAAATCCTGCATTTCCCGAAAATATTTTTTGTCTTCATGTACCTTTTTATCACAAACTATTGGACTAAGTCTATAAAATTTTGACCACTTACATATATATTTACCGTGATTCATTGTTTTTTATAGAAGAATTTAATTATTTGAAACTCAGATATTGAATATATTTACCAAAAATGTTTAAAAATATAATATGTTGGAAAACAAATGTTAAACAACGAAAATGACGTTGAATAGTTACTAAAAATACTGTTTGGGAAGAACATTTCTATAAAATAGTGTGGAAAATTTCATAGAGCTTCATAAAATAGTTTTAGAGATAAAGGTACCTAAACACAACACAATTAACATTACAGAGATAGGCCTCCCCATGGAAACATTTGGAGCCGTTTTTATTAACATTTTGAAACTATCCATGGGGCTTCATGTATAGTACCCCTAAATTTTAAAGAAAGCTTTTCAAAATTTCGGCGCCTCGAGTGGAGCCAGATCGACCGGGGAATGTCCATTTTGGAAAAAATCCTACGTATGTTTTAGGCGCTAGTGGGCAGACAGACAGACGTACGTTTTGAAAAACTAGTGGTGTTCAAACGTCACATACTTTCTCAGCCACATACTTACAGTATTTTGGCATGCAAACAAGGCCGAATTTCTAAATAGGCTGAGTAGGCTGCAGCCTAGAGCGGCAAAGATTTAGAGGCGGCACTTTGGCAATTTATTCAAATTGAACCCGGATTTTCAATTACGCAAAACGTAGTCATTAGCATTAATGTATAAAAATATGTTTAAAAAAATTATATTTGATCTCCGAGAACTAATTAATGCAGTTTGAAACCTATTTTATTTTTTAACAAATCTTGAAAGACGTTAGTAGAAAACAAGTAGAACTAATGTTAATATGTAATTTAATGTGTTAACCATTAAAATGGTAATTTTATCAAACTTCAGTTAAAGCTTTTGTGTTTTAATGTTTTAAAAAGATGAAAACAAGAATGAACTCTACCGTTTGTTGTATAAAACAAATGTATTATTCAACTATGAACAATAAAAGAGGCGGCAAATGGACTTTAGCCTACAGGCGGCATACTCTTAAATCCGGCCCTGCGTGCAAAATATTTGCCATGGCTTCTGCCCCAAGCTTCGTGTATTACTTTTTTATTTTTTTTATTTATTATTTTATTACTTTTTATTATTCTGGATCTCAAGAAAATGTGCGCAGATAGTCTCTTTCCCCATACGTCATATACAGTTTTTTTCTGTTTTTTGGCCAAATAAATAAATAAATACTGGGGCGCGCCCGAATGGACCGCCAAATGAGACAGAGGAAGAGACGAGAGCGCCGGAAGCGCCTTTTCGCCTCCGCCCGCCTCGCTTTCACCTCGCGCCGTCTCGTGATGGCGGCCACGAGGTGAGAGGGCGGTTGGTTCTGTGTCTCGTTTAATCGATTAACATCTAAAACGAGTGCGTCGTCCTATCCAATGTTCTACTTCGCACGCGGAGTGCGAAAAAAACGGTCCCTCTTCTCTTGCAGGGAACGGGGGGGGGGGCCCTTCACTGATGCCTCGCGCAAGTTGTTAAATAGTAGTTTATGCAGTTAGTTTATAATGTTAAGCTTTATTGCATGAGTACATGTTTTGAAAACGAGCGACGATTGCGAGATTTCAAATTTGTACGAATGCAATAAAGCAACATTATAAACGAGTTGCTTACGCTAATTGTTGTATGACAGCATTATAAATGTATAAGATAATCCAACTTCCCTTTACCTTACCTCCCCCCGATTCTCTCGCTGCGATTGCGTGAATGTTTGATGGCGCAATCATTGGTACCGTAAGCCGGGAGACCTTATTCTGCCCTTCATCTCCCTCTTTTCCCCTCCCCTCCTCTTTCCCTTTCTCTCTCCCACTCTCCCTCTCTATTTCTCTCCGTCTGTCGTTGTCCCTGTCTCAGTCTGTCTCTGTGTGTCACTGCCTCTCATTCACATTTATTTGCAGATACTGTACGTCTATGAGCAGGAAAGATAATATCGAGAAACGCCGGACCGACAAAAATGTAATAGAATGCTCATGAAGGTCTCATCCCGTTAATTACGATATGAGAAACGTTTTTTGGAGGCCATGGATAGGATGTTGGTTTTTAATGTCTTAGAACGCTTTATGTAGGAGTTATTTAACGATATAGATTCAAAATTCTGCCGAGTATTCCAGGTTGCATTTGAAGTGAATATTTAGTATTGTTCTATAGCGCCATGTAATGGAGTTGTAACAGAATTAACAGCACATAAACCTTCTGGGTGAAAAAACACCTAAAAGTGCCAACTTTCATGGACATCGGTCGCACGGTGTCGGAGTTTACCTCTTTTATATATACCAACATCAATTCATTCACATGGATTAACTTAACATCATGTATCTACCTCAGAATATAATGTTCCTCCAACCAGCTTTCTCGTACAAATTCTCTCCAAACTTCAGAAAATTGGTAAATGCTTAGATTTAAACACACATTTTTATTTGTCATTTCATGTAGTTGAATTTAATATTGAATTATTTGATTTAATTTGTAGGGATGCGTGAAAGTCTATTTTTGGAAGAAATAGATTTAACTTTACAAAAAAAAACTGGCTATTTGACTAATTGCACTTCTTACGTGTAACAACCTCTGGGGGCAAAATACTGAAATATATGCAACAACCACCATACAACACTGCATATCGCCATTCCGGAAGAACAATGACTTAACTTCAAATATGTGTCAAATCCAAATAAGTGCGTAGACAACATTAAATACACATGCCATACACGGGAACTGTGGCGTAACAGTAGTTCCATTCAGGACGACAGTTTGTGTCTTCTAAAACAACAAACAATTTTTAGAGAAACAAAGACGTAACTGCACTTAGGGGTTGATATAACTGCACTAATCTCTGGTAAATGAAAGTAAAATATATAATCTGCACACTCTCAATATACCATTATTTTCTGTCACTTATACCATTTTCAATTAAACGTTTTATACAACTGTAAATCGTTTTTTACTCTTCTGTAAAATTGAAGTTTTTGCATTTACGTCACTTCCTCCGGATCGGCAAGTGAATGTCATGAACTAATTGACAGATATTTTGTTTTCGGAAGAAACCAAATTCTAGTATCTAGTTTTAATCAATGAGAAGTTCATGTTTTGTATTTTTGACGATCGTTTGATCTATTTCACACAGACCATTGTGGTGAATGCGTTTTCCAGAGAATTACAAAAGTACTTAAGAATACTTTTATTCATTAGAATAATAATAATAATAATAATAATAATAATAATAGTGACTTTATTTATGTGGCGAGATTCGGGCCCCGCTCTTCCGCCTAACCACAATAGGATAGTGTAAAAACTTCAAAACGAATTGATGCGTGGAGGATTTCTAAATTTGAAATAAACTTTTTAAAGTAATAATGGACTCAAAAAAGAACAAGAACTAAACTGAAATATATTTATTTTCCGCGGCCTAGGAAATTCAAATAGCATCTTAATTTCCTGACATTTCTGTTCACTATCCGATGTCAGTATCCAAAGCAACAGTTGACACAGAGTTTTGTTGAAGTTAGATGATTGAGACTTGGGGGAAATCTATTTTGATGTATATAAAGTATTTGTTAATGCATCGATATTTGGATTTTTCTACACAAACACTAAAATGTCGTTAGGAGTCTGGAGTGAGCCAAGTTATCCTTTCTTCGCCCTGTAAGATGTGGAAAGTCGTGTTTTTATGCAATAAAGATTTGTTTACAACGATTTCGTTTGCAGAGTGTCTTCAAACCAGTTCTGATTATTCAACGATGATGTTGGCGCAATCCTATGGCATGGGCTCGGGTCAGGAAGTTTGAAGTATAAACGTTAAGGTGACCGTAGAGACTTCAACAGGCGTGCACTATTTATGTAGGTATAATGTCGTACCTTAGGCCTAAGATAAGACGTTATGACTTCAAGGTTCGTCACGTGACTGTGCACAACGCCGCTACCTTACTCGTGGCGCTAAAATTTCATATTAGAGCAGAAATTACCTCAAGAAGATGCGTGATTTCTTCGTCTGTTTCAGCCCTTCAGTAAAGAAACATTAAAATAAAACTACAAGTAATAGGAACAAATCAACAAAAAACAGCTTTCAACATCTTCCATTTTGCATACAGTGATCGAAAACACATGTCAACGAACAATCTGAATATGTAAAATTTTCGTTTGGAATACTAAAAGTACGAGTGGGTGCGGAAGAACACGGAGTGCTGGAGTCAGAATGTTTTTATTTTCAAATCTTCTTTACGACTGATAGGGAGATAGCAACGGAACGGGGATTTCCGCATTTCGTTTAGAATGTTGCGAAGTGAGAAAACTGAAGCCTTCTCCTATGTCGAATAGCCGTACTCCATTTTACAACAATAAAAGCACAAAGGCAGCACGGAGTGCTGCCGCGCGCCCGCCGGAAGATTAAGGATGAGAGCAGAAATCGGAGGAGGTTGAAATGAGCGAGACAGGAAAGAGAGGCGTTCGTGAGGAGTAGGTCGAGACACCCCCACCCCACCCCAGCTGAGCGTCTCCCCCAACGCGCTCCAAACGGGCCGCCAGCGCGCTCTCCCACTCTCTGGCAACCGGATTCGAACATGAACGCTGTTACGATGAGTTAGTCACCACTTAGCGAAGGTTACACACCGTATTTCATCTTGTCAGAGATATCTTAGAAAAATCCGCATTTATTCGTATGCTGACGTTTATTCGAGGTTAATTATTTAAATATTTAATTATAATGCTTTTCACAAAAAGAAGTCATTTAATGTCAGCTGTTTTATAGTATCACATATTTATAAAATAAATTACCGATTATAAATCACACTTAATAACAATAACACTGGTAGCACTGACTCTATGACAATATTATTATAATAACAAGAAATAAAAAAAATCGAATAAATATTTTCTTCTATTTACTACAATGAAACGGACAATTATTTAATACTGAGTTTACGAACGTTGGTCGAACTAAAATCAAAGTTGACAAGCATATACAGGTGTCGAGGGAGGAAACGTTGAAAATTCGAAAATAAGCTCTTAAGACAATTTTATGAATATTTTGTCTAATAAACTACTAGAATATTCTGAATGATTGAGCCACAGTAAGCACTCAAAGGTTTCTTTAAAAAATACTTTCTAGGCAAAAATTGCATTGCAGAAGCATAGAAACACTTCAGAAAGGTGTAAATTGTTTATTATTTACAAAAGAAAGTAATATATTTTTTCAGAAAGAAAAATTAATCCATAAATAAAGCATAGCTGTCGAATTATGTAAATGGGCTACTTTTTTACTTTTCCGTATACGTACGTATATACGGAGTAATATACGTGGTATAGAAAAAGTTATGTAATTCTGAGAGAAAAAACGGCGGATTTTTGGCAGAAAAACTCTTATTACAGTGTCCTGGTAACGAAAAAAGTTGATAAATCCAGTAGGTAAATGAAGAGAAAAAAAATCTCCTAAAACGTGGTGCGGCCGCAATCCCTGTTTTATGGGTCCTTGATACCGAAAAAACAATTGAAAGCAAAACGTCCGTCTGTACGACTATGAACACTACTAGCGCTTAAACCATACATAGGACTTTTTTCAAATTGAAAAAAACCCTGTCGATCTGGCTCGTGTCAAAGCTTTGAGATTTTGAAGAATTTTTTGAAAAGAAAAAAACTGCTCCAAATTCTTTCTTTAAATTTCTTGTAGGAATAGAGTAAAATACACTTATTAAGGTGACATAGATCCGATTTTCACTGTTAACTCCACATTTTGAAAGTTGCAAAAGTTTGCATTTTTTCGGCGTGTCACTGTACCTACAAAAGGAAGATGGGTATTTTTCCTTCAAATAAAATTTGTTCTTCGTTGTGAGTTCTTTCATTAAAGTCACGTACATTTTTTTGAAAATTTTAGTAGATTTCGCGCAATATTGCGTGCAATATGTGCATTTAAAAAAATAACAAAACCAAGATTTTCTCAAAAACAGCTCCAATTTTTTTAACTTTTGGTTGAGATAGATGAGATGACATCAACATCCGTTTGTTAGCCATTTTAGTAGTTTTCGCGCAATTTTGCGAGCCATATATTCAATTTAAAAGGACAACAAACAAATATCTTGTCAAAATGGCTCCAAATCTGTTATTTAAACTTTTCGGAAGGATAGTGCCTAATGTACTCCATGAGATAGCATAAACGCCATATTGCTGCATTCTTTTGTTTTTTCAAAACTCACAAAAGTATCTGTAAAAGAGATGTTCGAATTTGAATTTTACAGCAGAGGTTAAACGCCATATTCTTACGAACAGTTTCAAATTTTTCACAGAAACTTGTCAGGAGGTTTTACTCTTCTTTAATATTCTTAAAATATTTTTTTCCGTTCAACTGTTAGGAAACCGAAAAATTAAGACAATGTCCAAAAAAATGTATTTAGATGGCAGCTGGGAAGAGTACACGACAATTCCGAATAGCTAGCCGAGACAAAGGAAATAGAAAACTAATACGGGAAAGTCTGTGCCATTCTGTTGCACCACTAGTTTCTTCAAACTTTTGGAATGGATAGTGCTAATTGCACTCTTTAATATGACGTAAAATGCATTTTGAGGTATTTTTTTGTTTTTTTAAACTCCATGGTCTTAGAAACGTCTCATTATTTTTCAAAGAAAATTGCCATTTAGGTCGAGGTTTCTGTGTTCTTCAATATTCTTAAAATAATATTCCCGTTCTACTATTAGGAATTCGAAAAATTAAGAAAATGTCCAAAAAGTGTACTTAGATGGTAGCTGGCAAGAGTATATGGCTAGTCCGAATAGCTAGCCCAGACCCAAGGGAATAGAACACATATACAGGAAAGTCTGTGCCATTCTGTAGCAGCACTGGTTCGTTTTGTGGGGAGCCTGCGAGAAACGCCCGTTGTTATCACGGTCAAGTTCGAGGGGGAAATGAAGCTGTAGAGATTGTCATCAGGCAATCTCCAAGCGAATGGTGAAGGGCGACAGGAAATACAGCGAGCAATTGAAGCGAGGAAAGGAGAAGGAAAGGCAGCACTTACAGTTAAGTCCCGGATGTTTATGACCTAAAAATGTTAGAAATATACAAGTGTTTATGACCTAAATATGACTTAAAAAATGTTTGGTTGCACTTTCGAAACATTCAAAATCTTTCCTCTGTTTCCGACAGAAACCTGTATTTTTCCAAAATGGGTATTCCCCAGTCGATCTGGCTCGCAGTTTTAACTGCATTCTTTAATATAACGTATAGTTTACTTTGGGGGATATTTTTCTTTTTTTCAAAATTTCACAATTAATTTTTTTAAAGATGTCACACACCGTTAACATCCACGTTTCCTGCAATTTGTTAACACTATTGTATTTGTAAGTTAATCTGCTTCAAATGACCTGTAATGAAATTTTTTGGAATCGCAAAATTTTCTGTGAAAAAGAGCTTCAATTATAGAATTTACAGTAGTGCTTAAACGCCATTTTCTTAAAAACTGTTCCAAATTTTTCAAAGAAAATGGAAAGAGATTTTATTGTTATTTGATAGTCTTAATATAATTTTTTTCTACTCTTAGGAAACCGAAAATTAAAAAAAAATAAAAAAATAAAAAATAAATTAAAAAAAATTAAAAAACAACTTTGGGCGGTCATAGATGGCAGCTGGTAAGAGTATGTGAGAAGTCCGTGTAGCTAGCCGGGCAGAAAGGGAATAGAAAACTAATACTGGAGAGTCTGTGCCATTCTGCAGCACCGCTAGTCCTTTTCTGTCGGAGCTACCTTCCTATTCGCGCGACCTCGTCCAGGTGCTCCTGCATCGCCGTGATGTGTCGCCGTCGCCGCCGCAGCGCTGCTCCTGGACATCACAACCTCAGAACAATACACACTAAGTGATCAAAAGTATGAGGACACGTGGCTCAAAATGACTCACCAGTTCGTGGCGCCCTCCATCGGTCACGCTGGAATTCAATAGGGCGTTGACCCACCCTCAGCCTTGATGATTCCGACACTCGCGCGTGTTTTGTTTCTGCCACTGCTTACTGAGGTAGTTAGCGCTTATTCATTCCGTGCTCGACGCACGATTCGTGCATTATGCAGCTACTTCCATCACGGTACAGGTATTTGATTGATTCAGTGTTCATAATTCCGAGCGCGTCAACTGCAGTGGCCGTTAGTCCCGTAAGTGTAACTCTTGTTTTTCATCGGGAGGTGGCGATGATCTTTTCCCCGCTGGATAGCGAGATCCGGCGCCGACCTACCGTCGACTAGCGGGGTTTTCCTCACAACCAGCTATCTTCCAACAGCGGGGCACCGCCCCAGCTGGGACAAGCTCTTAGCTCCCGACCGGTCTCCCGGCATGTGTGGTAGGATAGGCATGTTAGTGTGTGTGTGTGTGTGTGTGTAAGAGGAGAGGATAGGACAAGGAAGAGGAAGGAAAGATCGCGCGCAGTCCGTGGCCCGTTTGTTAGGGTACTGCTCCGGCACTCGCCTGGTGTTGATCGGAGAAACCACGGAGCACTACCGATCGGAGCAGTCGGCTTCTAGACTTTTCCTCCAGACAGCGACTGAACTCGACCTAGCAGAACAGTCGAGCGTCGCCGGGTGCTCGACGCATCGACGGAATTTTAAGTCGCCGCGCCAAGAGATCGCAAACCTCTTTCAATGAACTGCAATTCGTTAATGATAATCGAAAAAAATACGATTACAATTAATCAATTAATTGGTTGAAAAGTAAAAATTAATCGATGAATTGAAAATGGTTTTGGAGAGACGAAGCTATAACACATTTGAAATAAGGCAAACAAAAATTTGAAATCTTAAAATAAACTTTTTAACGATATTAATAAAATAGAATAAAAATATACCACTAATTTTTTTTCATAATTTCTTTTTACATTGTGAATTATTACACAATACTGAAATATAAGATATGGTGGTAGAGTAATTCATATGTAGTATAGTCGAATCCTGTTATAGTGAACTTCTAGGGACTAACATGTTTGGTTCACTGTATCAGAAATTCATTATGTCCGATGATGTCGAATTCCTTCACAATGATTGCCTTTCTTTTATATAGAGATATAGCAAAATGCATTAACAGCATGAGCTGAAAATTTCATTATCTTTATTTGTCCTTAAAAAATCAATTATTTTTGTTTGCTTCGTACAATTTCTATTAGTAAATTGTCTTGTTCTTTCTTCACAATTTGTGCTCTCTCGGTACTTGATTCTGCATTGTCCTCTGTCTCTAAGTATCGCAATTCAGTCTTGACACCTTTCAGTGCCTCTTGCACTATTGGAACACCGTCCCACTCTCCGAAGGCCCTTTTAATTGCCTAATAACATGAGAGGTCCAATTAATTTCCAGGACTTATTTCCTACGTTTACTATAGCAGAGGTTCAGGTTCACTATAACCGAATCTTCTTACATTTATTTGTATTGTAAGTGAAACTGGACCAATTCACTATAACCGAGGGTTCAGTATATCCGAGTTCACTAAAACCGGAATCAACTGTTTAAGGTATTGGAAACTCTAAATATGTAAATGGACCTGGAGTATATTTTCAAGTAAGCAAAGAAAATATTACATAAGGCAAATGGTTTACATTCCGGAGTTACGTATAAAAACACAAAAATATGCGTTAAGGGAAAAATAATAAGTTTCATACCAATTGTAATGTCATTTATGTTTCTTACAAATCCGAATATAAGGCGTATTTATTAAATATAATTAACTTTTGCTCATATTTTAAAATTATTTATTTTAGATCGCTATGCAATGCTATGCTATGTATGGTCATAAGCGATCAAAAACTGTTTTACAATTTTACATTACACGAAAATGTACATATTTGATTACATAACATTTCATGACATTGTCTTTTAACATATTAAAACATTCCCAAATAGAAACATATAATATTATTAGCGTGTTAATTTTTTGACAAGAAAGAAAATAGTGCACAATTTTTTCTAATTTTGCAATACATAAAAATTTAATAATTTTTTCACACTGCGAAGAAAAATTTAATAAAGAATTGATATTAAATTTCAAGTCTTTCCTGACATCATCAGTGAAAGGACATTCCACTAATAAATGGGAGATAGAAATAATTTGACTACAATTTGGACATGGATCTAGATTTGTCTTTTTCAACAAATAACTGTGACTAAAATTGTAATGGCCAATTCGTAGTCTTGATAAAATGACTTGGTGTTTTTTCTTTTGAAGTTCAGAAGAAGAAGAAGATGATGATGATTATGATGAAGAAGAAGATCTAGAACTGAATTTCTAACATGACGTAATTTTGAATGTTTTGATTTCCGTTTCAAATCCCATATTTGTAATGCTGATAATTGAAGAAGATTTTTAAAGTCTTTGAGGGAACCAGAGATGGAGTTGCTGGGTGAACTAAACTTCCTTTATCGAGTAACTTTTGGTCTTTATTTTATTATTATGTAATAAAGACGCATACCTCAAAATTGAGGTGTGCACTATCCTGCCTTGCGTGAATAGTCTTTCCATCATTAAGAATAATTTACTGTGAAACAGAAGATACAAGCCGCCATGGCCTAGACTGGATCTGAACTGGACAACGCAATCGGCGTCCAAACAACGTCACCCACTGCAAATCAGTCTATTCAAGTCCTTGCTCTATCTCCACACAAGGGTAGAGTTTTCAATAACACTAGGGAACATTTTTTTTCATACCTCAGGATGAAAGTACGTGATTTGAAAGGAAACAATCACGCTGATTTCGAAAATCATTTTAAAAAGTTTCTATCCGCAAAGTTCAAAAGGAACATATTTAATATTCGAGATAAACAAAATGCTATACTAATTTCCGCATTGTCACTCCGGTTATATTACTACAAAATTTCATGAGCATGCTTCACATGAGGTAAGTACAAATAAAAAATGAAATGCACATATTTATGCAGTAATATGCAGTTATTAAAATGATTTGTTGGTATTCTCCACAAACCGAATAGCGAATGACAATTTCAGTTTTCCATAGAAGGTTCGTTGTACACTGGTGATCAGCCCATGGTTTGTCAGTATCACAAGCACCACAGCCAAAGTATAAAGAATACGCAAGATTTATAATTTCAAATATTTTTTTCTTTGAAGTTTGGGTGTAAATCTTCCACACACGTAACAGAAGTTATCGGGTTAATTCGCACACATTCGAATTGAAATCAGGATTTCCATTTGATCAAACCAATTCAATTCAACAGATCATGTTGTGAATTTCACACAGAACTCTACTGTATTATTGTATTTTTTTGTTATTTAAGGTCGCATCAACTCTAGGTCATTAGCGACCACTATTGGGTTTAACGTTATGGTAGCTGTGAAGATGACATTATATGGTGATGACAGGGGGTGAAAGGAGGAACACAAATACAATCATGCCCGAGGCGGGACTCGAACCCGCGATCCCTCGGTCCGAGATCGCTACGTCACTACTGTCTTCGCGATCTCGGCCACCGGGGATCGGCATTAATGTATTTGAGGCTCGCGCAAACCAGACACGAACTTAACGCTCACTGCGGTTACAGTTCCGCATGACACCGACAGACTCAGAATCTGCCACCCCAACAGTTGGATACTTGTATTCTTGCGATAAGCTAAGGGGCTGAAACAATTTATTTTCGGTGACTGACGCGCAGTAGGAAACACGATGGTGCACGTGACTTGTTTTCAAAACGTCTACCAAGACCTACTAAGACCACTAATACTCGTAATGGAGCGCGTGTATCAGACGCGGGAACAAAAACGGCGATCTTCGAATACACAAAGTGAAAAAACAAACAAGAAAGTCAAAGTTTGTTGATATCTCATGAAAGTGGGGTAGATGAACTGAACAAACATTTTATTTTTAAATAGATTTTATGCGTATTGACTGTACGTATCTTATGGGTGCAGTATAATGTATTTGCATTAATAGCAAATTACGGTATGACGTGGTATAAAGGTACGGTAAATTAAAAAAAAACTGTGACGTGATATGACTTTTTTATTGTGATATTCGTAATCTACGTATAAAATTGAGTACTGCGCACTATACTTCCTGAAGCTAAAAATTCTTGTTCCCTAGTG
Organism: Acheta domesticus; assembly: GCA_031308135.1. Classification (NCBI taxonomy): domain Eukaryota; kingdom Metazoa; phylum Arthropoda; class Insecta; order Orthoptera; family Gryllidae; genus Acheta; species Acheta domesticus. Next base: position 216,115,486 of record JAHLJT010009419.1, read on the forward strand.
TAATTTAAAATACCTTATTCATTATCGTATACACTATTAAAAAATGAGAGCAAATTTATGAATTTATAATATTGTTGGGCAATAGAAAAATGGCCAATATCGTAATTTAGTATAAGCCTAGAAATGACAAAATTAAACGATCTAATTGTCTTTAATGCCCATCACTAGCCTATGAAAGAGATCTAACATGCAATTCTTTCAATTAACAGTGCCTTCCTTCCATTTCCCTTACCTTCCTGGAAGAACTTCTGGGACGGGGAGATATCAATGTCGGAAATAGGCGTCATCGACTTGCCCCTGACACGCGTGATATGTTTACATCGCGAATCTGAGCCAGCGCTCACTCAAGACTAAATGTAGCTTCACGGTGCGCACGTTTTTTTGAGCACTGCTTTTGCTTGTGGTCCATTTACCGTTGAAATTGATTTTCTACAACTCGGGACAAAACATTTTTTAAATATTTTTATTTTTCTAAAATAATTATTTTCTAAATTCATTTTTTGGTTTTTTATTTTCATCTTTTTTTTAAATTCTGGCCCTCAAGAAAATGTGCGCTGATAAATGTCTTTCCCCACACGTTATACACAGTTTTTACTGGTTTTGACAAAATAAAAAATAAATAAAGACCCACCGGTCACCAACGACATACCGCTTTCTCTTATTTGAAGGGAAAATCTATATCTGCAATTTTGTAGTTGTAGGAAGACGCTAAAGAAAATTCAAACTGTTGCAATTTTCGAAAATCCTGAGTTAACCATGAAAATCCGACCTGCGCCACTTTTAAAGTGTATATTTTACTCTATTCTTACAAGCAATTTAAAGAGAAAAATTGGAGCCGTTTTTGAGAAAATTTTGAAAATGTCGCAGGGGCTTCATATAAAGAACCCCGAAATTTTGAAGATAGTTTTTCAAGATCGCAGCGCCTCAAGTCGAGACAGATCGACTGGGGAATTTCTATTTTGGAAAAAAATCTACGTATTGTTTAGGCAATAGGCGGTAGGAAAGACGGACGGACGTTTTGAAAAAAAACAACCTTTTTTGATAACAGAGGACTCCAAACGTGTATTTCTGTTGAAATTTGAAATCGACTTTCTCAGCATTACAAAACTTAAACTATACTACGTATATTACACCCTATATACGTATGGATACGAGAAAGTAAATAGAAATATTCCTTGCAGTTCTCTGCTCTTAATGAATATGTACTCTCTATACTGAAAGAAATCACCCCTTGGCAAACACTAAATCTGATTTAACGCTCGTTAATATATTTCTCTGCACTTCTGAAACTTTCACGAACTTGTCTATCACATTTCCTTTTATTGATTACGAATTATTTAAAATATTCTTGTCAAGTATTGTTGACCTATTGCTGCACGTTGAACGGAGAAAATCTTCATTCAGTATTTCATTTTCAATAGTTGCGAGGTTGAATTTTATTCTGGAATCTTGGTATGTTAATAAATTATCAGAAGACAGGTCGTATGAAGCTCAATAGAAATAATTTCTGGTAGGTCGAATTCAGTCGCTGCCTGGAGGAGAATTCTAGCGGACGGCTGCTCTCACCGGTAGTTTCCCGTGGTTTCTCCCATCAACACCAGGCGAATTCCGAAGCAGTACCCTAACAAACGGGCCACGGATCGCGCGCGATTTTTCCTACCTTGTCGTATTCTCACCCTCTTACACACACACATACACACACATATATATACACATACATACATACATACATATATATATATATATATATATATATATATATATATATATACATATATATTGTAATGCAACCACCCACGTCGGGTGCCGATTCTTTGAAATGAAACCGGAGGGGGTCACATCACAGGGTGGAAGCACCGTCACGCTGAAGGTGTGACGATCGTTCCCGGATAGCAGAGAGAACACACGCTAAATTTATTTGAGGGGCGCCAAGCGCATGCCCACTTACCTGCTATTTTATCGCCGGCGTCGAGCGTCTCAGGGGTGGGTGCCCTGGGTCGAAGGATTGCATTTGTTTTTTGCTTATGGTAATAATGAAACACTTCTCTTAGATTTTTGACTTTTTCACCCGGCAAAAGGGCGGGGACACATTTATTTACAAAAAGACTGTTTTTGCAGGCATAAAACACAGTTATTGGCTATTGATAAGTGATGGTGATGTACACTTACAGAATGATGATGAGGTTGCAGTTACGTCACCGCGAACGGGATTGCTCGCCGACCGATGGGCTGTCGCGGCCGGGTCCTCAGGGGCGACGCTGGAGCGTTGGAATTCGTGCCTCAAGGTCACAATGGCCTCGGGGATGAATGCTCCGGCGCGCGAGGAGTCGGCGTTGAGCGTCCGCGCAGCGATGACTTGACGCTGGTGCGCGTCTCAGGTCGTCAAACGTCGCCTGGACCGCATGTGATGTTGAAAGCCAAAAGTGTGGCTATGCACCCTTGTAATTAATTATAGGGTATAGATTCCTTCAGTCCCAGCCTAGCATGCGGAATAAATTCCGCTGCTGAGTGAAGGCCGGGCGGATCTCGTTGCGATCGGCACAATGCTCGTCTCTCACGAACTGCTGTTACTGTCTTTCGCCGCTGCACTCTCTCGTGATTTTTACTAAGAACCAATGCTCGACCGCTCTCTACTGTAACTTTTCTGCAAATCTCTTGCTCGACCGCCCTCTGCTGTGATTTTTCTCCTAATCTCCCGATTTTCGAGCGTTCTCCTCGCACGCGGCCTCGTTCCCCCCTTCCTTTCACACCGCGCATGAGTTGTCACGTGCTTCTGTTAAGCGTTTTGATAGGCCGGTTTGCTAGATTCCAGAATCTTCTATTTCTTTAGTTACCTGATTGGTTAAGAGGGGCATCACCCTGTCGCGACTTTCGCCTGCTGGCTTGTCATTGGGCAGCTTTGTCAAGAACGGGGAAGCGCGCGCGGCTTTCTTGCTGTTGACGGTGATATGTTTATTAGGCCTTAGGGATTATGGTACTGCGTGCTAGCGCACGTGTCCCTAATACGGTTGTTCCATAAGTCTATCATTTGTTGGAGACACAAAGAGGGTTAGATTTATTGTTCAGGGTTCGGGAAACCTACGCAGCTGGGCGGAACTAATCAGGCGAGGCGGGAGGCCGGTTGTCCGTCCGAGCTTCTGCTAATGTAGCGTGACGCTGGGGTGGCGATGTGCGATGGGCCATACGATACATCGCAATATACATTGAAATTGATTTTTGTTTGTAAAGTATTTTTACCCTGAAGTGACGATTTTCAATTCGACGTTTCCTGTTAACTAAATGGGGGACTTCGCGAGTCCACCCTTCAGAGAAACGCGCTCATTTATTTGAGCACAGAATCTACTACTTTCTTCGATACTAATTTTGCCGAAAGACGGCATCGTCCAAAGACTCAAATGCTGTAGTGTTATTGTATGTAACGCTTAGTTACGAATAAATTATGATTAATAGGATGTTGTCAATTTATTTTCGTACTATTTACTTACAATTTATAATATAATGTTTTGTCACATATAAAAATACTTTACTCCCTCGACATCCGCGAATTCGCTATTCGCGAGTTCCGAACATTCGCGATTAGAGAAATGTTACCGGTTTGAACTTTCGCGACTTCAACATTCGCGAGTGCGTCTTTTGGTCGTACCAGGTTTTTTTGAAAGCGAGCATTTCCTTTATCAGCGTCATCTTGGAAACCAACTCGTCTACCTCGGCAAGCACAAAGTATCACGTTCTGCAGAAATGTCAAAGTTGACATGTCAATTCACATTAATAAAATAACACAATTGTAAAATAATTCAATTCAGTTGCGTCAAATTGGAGGTAAGGGCTTTGACCATATGAACAGAAATGCCGTTCAGGATCGGTGCAACTCTCTTTATAAAGACCTCACTGAAGAGCAGCTTTGGGAAATCGTCAGCAAAGAATTCCCCCTGGAACGTAATAATGAAGTGACGAAAACGAATTTGCGTCCTGGAGCAACTTCAATGTCAAAACTGTTAATGGCGTTCTAAAATGTCAGCAACATCGGGTGCAAAGGATATTCGAATGGGATCCGAACTTGGAAATAATTTGGAAATTTAAGAGAGAGACGGAAGGAGCACCTCTTCCACATTTGGATGTTAGAGTAACGAGGAAGGTGACAAAACAAAAAAATAACCAAATCCTGTATCCAATCACTTTCAACTTTGAAATATATTTTAATTATTGTTTTATTTCTTCTCTTTCGGATATTAATTGTGAATTCTGTTTGTCGTAGAACTTATTCAGTTCAACTGCAATTGTTGGTCAGATATTTTTCTTTCTTTTTTAAACAGCTTTTCGATATTCAGGAACCTAATCCAGCTTCGTTCATTAAAAAATAGCCTCAACATTCACAGATTTGATATAGGCGATGCTTTTTGAGAACTTAATTGTCGCGAATGTTGAGGGATTACTGTAATTACTGTAACCCATCTCGATCAGGTTTTTGTCAAGTTTCCCTGATCCACTGAGCAAATGCTGAGATGGCCCCTTGTTTTGCTTCTGGACGTAAATGTAGCTTCACTGTGCGCACGTTTTGTCGAGTACTCCTTTTGCTTGTAGTGGTAGGAGTAGAACTGATGTTCATTACTATTTTGTTAGCAATGTAGAAAAATCAAATGAGCAGTTCATTTACCGTCGAAATTGATTTTCTATAACTCGAGAACAAACATTTTTCAAATTTTTTTTCTCAAATAATAATAATTTTCTAAATTCTTGTTTCTAATTTTTCAAATGTTGCTTTTCTTTTTTAATTCTGGGCCTCAAGAAAATGTGCGCAGATGATCTCTTTCCCTCACGTCATATACAGATTTTACTGTTTTTTTGACCAAATAAGTAAATAAATAAACAGAAAAGTATTTGATAAACATTAACTTTGCGGAATCCTGAAACCTCAGACGCGTGTTAGTAAACAGTGTCAAAGTGACAGGAATTGTATAAGTGAAGGCGCACGTGGTACAAAACTGCGTGTCCGAACGGGAAATTTGTCGGCGGCAGCACACGCAGGCAGGCAGGGGGCCGTGCCGGGCGGGGCGGGGGGGGGGAAGCTTTCTCCGCCACGGCCTCCGGGAAGCGGCGAGAGACGTCTGCTGCAACAGGTGGCCGTGGCGGCAGCGACCCGGTGCCTGGGGCGGCGGCGGCGGCGGCGGCGGCGGCGGCGGCGGCGGCGGCGGCGGCGGCGGCGGCGGCGGCGGCGGCGGCGGCGGCGGCGGCGGCGGCGGCGGCGGCAGGACGGGGCGCCGCCCGCCCGCCCCAGTTGCGCGCAATTGGGTTAGGCGGGCCTGGCCGCCGCCCGCCCCTGTCGCCCGCCGCCCAGCGAAGCACGTGCTGACCCGGATCGCATCGCCGGCCAGCCGCGCCCAGCCGCCTCAATGGATTGGGAAATCGCCACGATGGATTACTACGAAATTGCGGCGGTCGTTTAGAAAGTGAAGGAAAATTTGTGAAAGAAACATTCGCACAACTCTCCCACTTGATCGGTGTCGTCAAGGTCGATGCCAAGAGCGGGAGTCCGCCACACCGAAATCGCAGTTCATTACCCCGCCACCAGACACAACGCCATCACAAGAGCCTTGCAACTCTCCATCAAAACCAGAGACAAAGCTTGAGGGTGCTAATATAAGAGGCGCTAGTCATTACCCCGCCACCAGACACAACGCCATCACAAGAGCCTTGCAACTCTCCATCAAAACCAGAGACAAAGCTTGAGGGTGCTAATATAAGAGGCGCTAGTCATTACCCCGCCACCAGACACAACGCCATCACAAGAGCCTTGCAACTCTCCATCAAAACCAGAGACAAAGCTTGAGGGTGCTAATATAAGAGGCGCTAGTCATTACCCCGCCACCAGACACAACGCCATCACAAGAGCCTTGCAACTCTCCATCAAAACCAGAGACAAAGCTTGAGGGTGCTAATATAAGAGGCGCTAGTCATTACCCCGCCACCAGACACAACGCCATCACAAGAGCCTTGCAACTCTCCATCAAAACCAGAGACAAAGCTTGAGGGTGCTAATATAAGAGGCGCTAGTCATTACCCCGCCACCAGACACAACGCCATCACAAGAGCCTTGCAACTCTCCATCAAAACCAGAGACAAAGCTTGAGGGTGCTAATATAAGAGGCGCTAGTCATTACCCCGCCACCAGACACAACGCCATCACAAGAGCCTTGCAACTCTCCATCAAAACCAGAGACAAAGCTTGAGGGTGCTAATATAAGAGGCGCTAGTCATTACCCCGCCACCAGACACAACGCCATCACAAGAGCCTTGCAACTCTCCATCAAAACCAGAGACAAAGCTTGAGGGTGCTAATATAAGAGGCGCTAGTCATTACCCCGCCACCAGACACAACGCCATCACAAGAGCCTTGCAACTCTCCATCAAAACCAGAGACAAAGCTTGAGGGTGCTAATATAAGAGGCGCTAGTCATTACCCCGCCACCAGACACAACGCCATCACAAGAGCCTTGCAACTCTCCATCAAAACCAGAGACAAAGCTTGAGGGTGCTAATATAAGAGGCGCTAGTCATTACCCCGCCACCAGACACAACGCCATCACAAGAGCCTTGCAACTCTCCATCAAAACCAGAGACAAAGCTTGAGGGTGCTAATATAAGAGGCGCTAGTCATTACCCCGCCACCAGACACAACGCCATCACAAGAGCCTTGCAACTCTCCATCAAAACCAGAGACAAAGCTTGAGGGTGCTAATATAAGAGGCGCTAGTCATTACCCCGCCACCAGACACAACGCCATCACAAGAGCCTTGCAACTCTCCATCAAAACCAGAGACAAAGCTTGAGGGTGCTAATATAAGAGGCGCTAGTCATTACCCCGCCACCAGACACAACGCCATCACAAGAGCCTTGCAACTCTCCATCAAAACCAGAGACAAAGCTTGAGGGTGCTAATATAAGAGGCGCTAGTATCGCCGGGTACAGCTGTAGGTGAGGCTCGCCAACTTCCGCATGTAAAAATTGGCTGATTTCTGAGAGATACGAAAAGTGTCTTCTGAATGTTCAATTATTCATAATATATGCATTTAAGAAACCGCTGAAGAAAGCGTGGACATCCACGCTATCTCTTCTAACATGACGCGCCTGCTTGCGTCTCGCGAACCCACGCAGCAGCCACGCACGTTGAAGTATCGTTGGCAACAGTTCGTATTTGAGTTCGTTTAAGAAAGTGATAGAGGAGAGCGTGCCACTATAATGGTATCCACCACGTTATATGGGAGTTAAAAGGCCCCAGCCATCACTACTGTAACACGGCTGGGTTACTACTAAGATTCCTCTGCGTGCTACTGCCACGGGGCGTGCTACTGCCACCACTGCAGTTGATGCTCGTCTTCGTGGTTGGAAGACTCGAGGTCGCAGGTGCAATCCTCCCAAAGTCACGAAGTTCGAAGGCTGTAGCAAGCTTACTTTCAGCAGGCTTTCTTTTGGGAATAATGGTGGCAGGCACGGTTACAGGAAAAAAAAAACACCACACCTTACTCTTACCATTGGTTTCACGAAACACAAGCATTGTCCGATTCTGCGTTATTTTGTCAAGTAAAACTAGTCACTTCTGTTTTCCTCTTTGCCATCGCTTATTATCATTTAACGATTTTAACTTGGAACATGATTGATTGATTGTTCCTGATTCCGGGTGCGTCAAGTAAGTTCCGTAATTGTGGTGCGTGTTTCCGGGAGGCGGCGATGATCTTTTCCCCGCTGGATGGCGAGATTCAACGCCGACGTACCGTCGACTAGGGGGTTTTCCCCCAATCATGTATCTCCCATCAGCGGGGCATCACCATCCCAGCCGTTGTTTAAATAACCATTATATTGAAAGTACACTTTTAATATCTAGTACATTCTCAATCCATCCCCTCTCCTTTGGTACCTCGTGAAGACGAGTCTACTTGCTAAAGCTATTAAATAAAGTTTATAAAAGCGGCACAAAACCTGACCAAATTAAAATAACGCTTTCTTCGCAAATGGTGTTTTCTTTTTCTCTGTTCGTATAGCTTACCCGCGTAATTTACACACACACACACACACACACACACACACACACACACACACACACACACACACACACACACACACACACACACACACACACACACACACACACACACACACACACACACACACACACACACACACACACACACACACACACACACACACACACACACACACACACACACACACACACACACACACACACACACACACACACACACACACACACACACACACACACACACACACACACACACACACACACACACACACACACACACACACACACACACACACACACACACACACACACACACACACACACACACACACACACACACATATATATATATATATATATATATATATAAGAAAGACACACAATTATACACAACAAAAAATTGTAAGAAAGTAGATAACAATCAGGAGATATGAAAAATCTCTTTGAGATGACTGCAAGCAAGAAAGCGAAAATAGAATCAGAAAGATAAAAATATGACAAAAAATACGAAAATTTATGAAAAATAAGACCATTATATGAAAAATTAACGGAAAGAGTGAAGTGACCAAAGGATTAAAAGAAATCAAAAAAATATGACTACGTGACACGAAAATTGCACAAATTTAGATGAATGTTCCTCACTACCTGTGAGGTACTTTAGTATCTACATTATGTAGAAGACGTGTACACTCATTTGGTGGTTAAAAGATATGTGACTTTATATATATGTATATATAAAATTTAAATGTGTTCACTGTATCCAGATAGTGTATATTAATTGATATGTGTCTGATAGCTAAATGTAACAGTGTCTTCTGTGTCGGTTGGGTATAGCCCTGAGGATGCGAATATGACTCCAATAATACCTAACTCCTATTATAAGCTGACTCCAATAATTTTAGGTAGCTATAAATTACAGTGGACGATCACAATGAGCAAATCATTCGCACATGGAATCCCTCTCAGCTGAGGCATTGTGGTCTGTGCGAGACGCTAGTGAAAGGTCTGGATTTCCTGGAGAAGGCTAACTGTAAATCATGGCTGGCCAACGTATTAGTGCTTATGGGCCACAAATTAAATTTTTGTTCATTTTTTGTTTTTAGTTGCGGGCCGTACCGTGATTTAAGATGGTGTTTACCCTAACTACTGAGATATTACGGAAACAAATATATATATTGAAACTACTTTTATTCAACATACTTAATGATCAATGTACATACAACGACACAATTTAATACATCATGAAATAAAAATAAGATGAATTGTACAATTGTGTTGTGTTTGGTTGGTAGAATACGATTTTTCAAAGCAGGCGCGGGCCGCACAAAAAGATCCGTCGGGCCGCATGCGGCCTGTGGGTTGCCAGCTGGACAGCCCTGCTGTGTGCTGTGGGGAAACTGCGGAGCGCGGCGCAGGCAGGGCCTTGGCTGGCCTCCATTCATTCACAAATCGGCCGATGAACTCATGCGCACCTCGTGGCGGCGTCTAGGTCAAGAGCGGGGTGCACTCGCGGCCGCGAACACTTGCTCCGTTCGCAGTGGCGTTGCTAGTGGGGAGAAGGGGGGGTCGGTCCGCCCCGGGTGACGCCATTTTAGGGGTGACACCAAGCAGAAAATTTTATAATTGGAATGACATAATTTTAATGATGTATTTAAAGATAATATTTTTCTAAAAACGTGCACTTGTTAATTATGTATACTTCGTCTTAGATTATTTACTTAAAAATTAAATTTCAATTATTCTGAATTAAATGCAGTTTTTAATGTATTATAAATAAATGTCATGTGCAAATATATTTTATTAAATAATGTATAAACTATTCATTAATAGTTTTTTATATTTATTTTGTGGGGGTGGGTTGTACCATTAGTTTTGCTCCGAGTGACACCAACTGAAGCGAAGCCACTGTCCGTTCGTCAGTCCTCAACACACCGCATCTCACATTCGTATTCGCTCACTTTGCTTTTACACGGTAATATCTAATTATTTAGGCCAAAGGAAAGGTTTTTTCAAAAAACGGTTTCAGTATTTTGTTGCATATCCCTTGGCTTTTATCACAGCTAGGCTTTGACTCTTCATGGAAAGAACAAGGTTCTTCTAAGTTGTATATTTTATTTTCTTCCATTCTGCTTCCACAAGACGTTTTTGTTCTTCTTTGTTTTTCACGCCAGTTTTGTAAACTTCTCTTCAAAGCTGACCACAAACGCTTAATGGGATTTAAGTCTGGGCTTTAAGGTGGTCTTTGGAGTAATCTTGGCACGTTCCCTGTTAACCTGTAACTGCTGACGTGGTGGCTGTTAGTGCCCCAGCCTTTGAAAGATACCGTACCTGCCCGAAGCGAATGCGCGAAGGGGCATATTCTTCTGGATACCTCTCAGGAAGTCAGTTGTTTTGGGAACCCGGCGGTGGTCACATTCTTGAAGATAAGCAGAAACTTATTTAATTTTTTCTGGCGCCTGGGGTATAACCAATCCCCACCTAACAGATTACGTAATTTTTTATCCCGTGTTCTTTTTTTTATATTTCACAAAACTGTGGATGCTTCAAGGGATATTATTAGGAAAGGTGACCCAGGACTTGAGCAATGGGTCAAGGTCAATTTAGAAGCAGAAGAGAGCGAATACAGTGGTGAAAAGGGAACCGTGGAGAGCGTGTACGGAAACTGAGTAGTGAATGAGGGACTGTGGAAAGTTACTTAAAATTGAGGTTGTGTTGTATTAGTCAGAAGATTTGATTAATTGGTCCTCCTTAATCAGATTCTGGTCCTCAATAAACAACTTTATAATTAGTCTGTGTATTTATTCCAAATAGAGTTGGAGTAGTGCTTTTTCAGTGATTCATGTGGAACTAAATTTTTTTTTTTTTGTGGTAAGTCACAGTGCATCTTATTTAATTATTTTTGTAATCATCCTAATGATAATGCATAGTATTTCTTGTTCATATCACCAAAAAAGACATTTTTATTATTTCAACACTTATAATTGATGATTAATTCACTCGTGTAGTTTTTCATAATTCATCTCACTATCAGTAAGTAAAAGTAAATAAAATTTGCATATACTTAACTTTGGTAGGGTTACATATATTTTCAAGCATATACAACTCTCTATGGGTTCCATGTATTTTCGAAGAACACGCTCACTAAATGAAAAAGTAACATTATATTTTTTACTGAAAATAACGTACTCATTTTTTAAAGCACTTCAGAATTCCTGAATACTATTTTAAACTTAATTTTGTTTCTATTCTTAGGAAGTACTCGTTAGAAGGAAAGAAAATATTAAAGCCCAGATATTAAAAATTGGTCGAGTAAGACTTCAACCCATAATATATTTTGCAATATGTTATTTTTCATTGTTTTAATAAATTTCGTTTTTGTTGTAATTTGTATATGTAACTTCAAAAATTTCAGACAATTAAAAACAATAAAAAGAAAGTAAAATACAAAATTAAATATCGCAATAATGAATATCAGTTGATAAAGTGTCCCCTAAAATTAACCAACTTTTTCTCTCGTCTTATAAAAATATAATAATTCGCGATTAATTTTCACCAAAATTCTAATATACTTGTGTAATGAAATACATGCTACTAATTTTCCGGAAACGAGATCTGGTATTACATCTCGCTGCAGAAATGAACGTTACTTTTCATATATAATCCTTTCGTTTACAATATTTTCGTGACTGAAAGCAACTGGTTAGCTTCTGCTACGAACAATAAAGTTTTTGTACGTGATCGAGAACATCTTTTACAACTTTATGGCTGCAATGGCTTACACCTATGAACTCATTACGTTGTTACTTATCATTTTTATTACACAATATGTTAGTGTCAGTATGGTCATCGTACTCTACGCACATGCATTTTAAGAACTGTGATGAAGGAAGTACAGTCGACTCCAGTTATAGTGATCTTCTGGAGACCAACATGTTTGGTTCACTATATCCGATGATGTGAAAATTAAATAGAATTTATCCACAACGATTCATTTTATTAACTTAGAGACACAGCAAAATTGATTAACAGCACGAACTGAAATTTTCAATATCTTTGTTTTAAACAAAACAATTATTTTCAATTGTTTGCTTCCCTCATTTTTCATTACTAATTTCTCTAGATCGTTCTCCAGAGTTCGTGCTCTCTCCATATTTGATTCTGCATTGTCCTCTGCCTCTAAGACTCGGAATGCACTGTTGACACCCTTCAATGCCTCTTGCACTGTTGAAACATCGTCCCACTCTCCGAAGGCTCTTTCACGCGACTAATAACATTTAAGATCCAATTAATTTCCAGAGCATATTTCCTACGTTTGCTACAGCCGAGGTTAAAGTTCACTATTACCGAATATTCTTACACTTATTTGTAATGTAAATGAAACGGGACCAGTGACTTCAGTTCCCTGTAAGCGAGGTTTCACTATATCCGAGTTTACTATAACAGGCGTCGACTGTAATTGGCGCAGCACTCGCGTGTCTGTGAGTCTGTAGTGCACAAAAACAAAATCTCAACCGCACCTTGACACAGAATGATGCGTCGTCGTTCGTGGTCTAAAATCCAGGTCGTAATGGCGCGAGTCTGAATACCACGCTTCTGGCTTTTACGTGGGCAAAAACTGTAGGCACATACCTGAGTGTTAGGGTGGAAATAACAATATTCTTTCGTATCACTGGAAGGGATGGCTCAGTGCAACTGATGTCTGGCATCCCTCTGACTCCACTCCCCACAGCGGCAGGATTTTCGACTCTAGCTTGTCAGCTAGTTGGAATTCAGTCGGTGTCTGGAGGAGAATTCTAGCGGCCGGCTGCTCTGATCGGAAGTTTTCCGTGGTTTCTCCGATCAACACCAGGCGAATGCTGGAGCAGTACCCAAACAGCTGAGAGCTTGTCCCAGCTGAGGCGGTGCCCCGCTGGTGGGAGATACCTGGTTGAGGGAAAACCTCGCTGGTCGACGGTAGGTCAGTGCCGGATCTCGCCATCCAGCGGGGAAAAATAATCACCGCCACCCCCCGATGAAAAAACACGCACTACACTTACGGGACTAATGATCTCTCTAGTTGACACGCGCGGAATCACGAACAATCAATCAATCAATCAATCCTTCGTATGTTGGCAGGTAAATGTGAGAACATCACGCTCTGAGATAATATAATGACGACAAAATCACTTTATAAATCGTGCATTTTTGAGGGATATTCTTATATTATCTGTTTTTGTGTTATTAATATATAAGTTCTTTTATATATTTTACCGTTGTTTAGAAGTTTGGAGTAAATTCAATTTATAGATAATCGAGTTTAATGGCAGCATTAGCACAGTTAAATGCCTAGTCACTCACCAGCGGTCGTCGAGAGAGGAAGAAGTCGTGGCGGATCGATCGATCGATTGATTGATTGATTGGTGTTTCCGGGCGCGTCAACTACTCAGGTCATTAGTCCCGTAAATGTAGTACGTGTTTTTCTCGGGAGGTGGCGGTGATCTTTTCCCCGCTGGATGGCGAGATTCGGCGCCGACCAACCGTCGACTAGCGGGGCTTTCTCCTAACCAGGTATCGCCCATCAACGGGTCACCGCCCCCATTCGGGACGAGCTCTAAGCTGCCGACCGGTCTCCCGGCACGTGTGGTAGTGTGGACGACGCGACATCCGCGCGTCACAGCAGATTTTCACCTGCCTTTCGGCTGGTTGGAGAAAGATCGACGTTCCTTCGTTCTTGACTTTCATCGTTGGCATTTTGCTAGTTCCGGAAAGCTCGCGTGACTACCTCTGGTTCCAAAATGTTCAACGCTTTCCAGTAATTAGGGCGAATGTTTTTACGTTTGTCGAAAGAGACAATAATTAACTGTTCAATCTGTTCCCGAAATTGAAACTGAAGATGACAGCTCACTTCCTGACCTTAAGAATTCTCTTACTTGCGGTTAAGAACCTTTGGGGCCGGAACTGGAAAACGGTGCCTTCTAAATTACATGCAGTCAGGAAGAATATCGAGGAATCCCCCATCACGTCAATTAGTCTTAGCTGAAGACATCAAGTGGTTATAACCAGACTGCGTATAGGTCATTTTAAGCTTAGCCATAGCTACCTGATGAAAAATACTACTCCTGATCTTTGCCCAAATTGCGATCCCCCAGCATCGACTAAGCACCTCATTGCTGATTGCCATGCAATGACGACTGACAGAGAAAGTCTCAACATGAATACTGATCTTCATTGTATATCCAACTCCTTCACAGGCCACATGAAGATTATTCAACTTCTTACAAAATTTAATCTGTTAAATTGTTTTAAACAATTGTGTATAGTTTTGTAAGTACTATATGTTTGTAATTGTGGTCGCCAATGACCTAGTTGTTACTGGGTTGACTTTAAAAAAATAATTTAAAAAAATTAGCTGTTGCATTTTTAAAGCTGTTGATGTAACGTGTTTGGTGTAGTTTCGTTCTGTGTATAGTGTAGGTCAAAACAACACAAGACATCTTATGGCAAAGGTGATAAATTATAAAATAAACATTTTATAAACCTCCAAAAACAAATTGGACAATTTAGAAATCGAATTGGACGAACTGTAGTACGGAATATGTACCATAATTCTCCACAACCAACTGTACAATGTAAAATGCCGAATACATCATGTAAATATGAAGCAGATGTTAGGTGTAATGAAATAAGCGACGTTCAAAACTATTATTCAATTGCTTCAACGAAAAAATTTCACTCTAGAGTCCGTCATTTGAATATTTGTAGTGAGTTCATTGCAACAGGTGCCAATCTGCGTTCGAGGATTGCCTGAGGGAAAACAACTTGCGTGGATCTCCCCCCCCTGCACATTGCTTCCCCATTGCCCATTAGTAGAGACCGGAAAATGTGTAGTATCAAACGTCAAAATATAAACATGTAATAAATATGTAATAAAAACAGTGAGAATATGTAATAAATAAGTGAAATCGGATATAATATGTAGTATAATACACTAATTATAAAACATTTACTTTACCACATTCCCATTCCACATTACACCCATCAAAAATGCCCTAAACAATTTTAAAAATCCTTTTGTGAGCACCAGTTGATGCACCCTACATCTTTCCTGTTAGTAACAAATCATCTATTACCATCGAGGACGGTAGTTTAGCAACCAGACAAGACGCAATAGAAGCCCTCATTGAAAATTGGCGACATCTACGACCAGCAAACAATCACTGCAGCATACAAAATTCTCATAGAAATGTTACTTGTCGGCGATTGCCGAAGTTTATCGGAAATTAAGGTTAAAGATCAGAACCCGGCGTCAGTGATACTTTTCACATCTAATGGTGAAACTGATTTCAGTCCTTGACGCGCACTCCCCTCCTCTGAGATTACTGAAACAAGCGCGCCGACTGTAAATAAACATCCGACCACGTTTTAACGTACCGCATCTCGTTTCGACAATACTCAGTAATAATGTAGGAAAAAATTCTCATCTTTTAAAATATTTTCCATAAAAATATGTATAACCTAGAAGATGAGTGATAAAATAAAATAAAAATAATTTTGTGAAAATACCAAAATATGTAAAATAGTACTAAATATATAAAAATGTGACGAAAAAATGGGATATTTTGTTATGAAAGCGACGATTTGCAAAGATACGAGTTTTGAGAATGGTAGGTAGAAAGCCAAAAAATATGTACAGTCGAATCCAGTTATAGTGAACGTCTGGGGACTAACATTTTTGGTTCACTATTTCAAAGGTTCAGTATACCCGATGATGTAACATTAAACATTATTTCTTCACAATAATTGATTTTACTAATATACAGATATCGCAAAATGCATTAACAGCGCGAACTGAATTTTCAATATATGTATTTGTCCTTAAAAACCAATTATTTTCAATTGTTTGCTTCGTAGATTTTTCATTAGTAATTTCTCTAGATCCTTCTCCAGAGTTCGTGCTCTCTCCAGCCTTGACTGTGCGTTGCCGTCTGTGTCCATTATCGTAATGCAGTCTTGGCACCTTTCAACGCCTCTTGCACTGTTGGAACACCGTCCCACTCGCCGAAGGCTCTAATTACATAAAAATCCGTCCTATCCATCAGTCACGAGGGAGAAATTGGGAGACTGGGCGGTAACATGCGACAGCTGACAAGTAATTACCGCTGACCTACCGACGACTAGCAGGGTTTTCCCTCAACCAGGTATCTCCCACCAGCGGGGCACCGACCCAGCCGGGACAAGCTGTAAGCTCCCGACCGGCCTCCCGGCATGTGTGGTAGTGTAGTGCGTGTTAGTGTAAGTGTGTGTGTGAGAGAAGAGGATAGGACAAGGAAGAGGAAGGAAAGATCGCGCGCGGTCCGTGGCCCGTTTGTTAGGGTACTGCTCCGGCATTCGCCTGGTGTTGATCGGAAAACTACCGATCAGAGCAGCCGGCCGCTGGAATTCTCCTCCAGACAGCGACTGAACTCGCCGTAGCTGTGTAGCTAGCGTCGCAAATCCTGCCGCCTGGGGAGTGGAGGCGTAGGGGAAACCCCTGCCGTCGTGGGGAGTGCAGTGCCATCGGTTGAGCCACCTCTGCCGGTGTCGCGAGGGGGAATTGGCGGCGACAGGTGGCAGTGCCGTGCGGCGGCGGTTGGAAAGCGCGTCTCCGCGGCGCTGTGTGGGCCAGCGGGTCGTGCCGACGGGGGTCGCCCCTCTTAACCTTGATCCACGCCCCCCCCCCCCCCGACACCTTGCCACGCGCAACGCGCACTTCAACAAGATTGCGTTTTGTCTCAAATGATGTCGTAGGTTTCCGCGGCCAGAGTCATTACCGCGTTAGGCTGCGTTGCAGGGGGGAGAGGAGTACTCGACATATTTCAAATTTTTCACTTTTTTCTTTGTAATCTTACAGATTCAATCCAAATTGAAGAAAAAATTAATACTTCCATATATTGAAACAACTTCTAATTACTTTAAATTATTTGTTTTAAAACAAGTTCATTAGATAATATTTTAATGTTTTAGTTCAAGCCAAAAAAGAATTATTTCAACAAATGCTAAAAAATGTAAAAAAAGTCAATGTAAGTAACACTAATCGAATACCCTACGTAATGCAACCTTAAACTCCCTCACCCCTCTTTAACGTTGTTATTTAATGGATGAACCTTAATGTGATGTTAAAACTGCAATATTCGAAGCGTCATGGTTGCATAAATGTCATGGGTTATATATGTATGCTGCAAAACTTTAAACACTGAAGATCTATTTTTTATATGGAGTTTTTCGTGACATGAATTTGATTAGTATATGAAATTTCTTTGTATTTAAAATTATTTATCCTTGCCTACGATAGTGAAGAAGAGTCTGGGGGAAATGGAATAAAGACGACACTTTGTAGCAAATAAGCAAGTAGTAATTTACGTTATCGCCAGGGTGTACTTCAATACTTGTCGTTGAAGTTTAAATAGTACTACCTTCTTTTAAGAAAAAAAATCATAGAAACAAAAAATATATTTATCGGGAGAGATGGCTCAGTGCTTCAGCTGATGTCACTGCAGTCCCTCGGACCGGAAGGTCCTAGGTTCCAGACCCGACAGCGACAGGACTTTCGACACTAGCTTCTCAGCTAGGTCGAATTCTGTCGTTGTTTGGAGGAGAATTCTAACGGCCGGCTGCTCCCATCGGTAGTTTTCCGGGTTTCTCTGATCAAACCAGGCGAATGCCGGAGCAGTACCCTAACAAACGGGCCACGGACCGCGCGCGATTCTTCCTGCCTCTTCCTTGTCCAATCCTCACCCCTTACAAACGCTAACACGCACTACACTACCATACATGCCGGGAGATCGGTCGGGAGCTGAGAGCTTGTCCCGGCTGAGGCGGTGCCCCGCTGGTGGGAGATACCTGTTTGAGGGAAACTACGCTAGTCGACGATAGATCGGCGGCGGATCTCGCCATCCAGCGGGGAAAAAGATCATCGCCACCTCCCGAGAAAAAACACGCACTACACTAACGGGACTAAAAATCTTAGCAGATGGTATCAATCAATCGATAACGTTCGTGAGAATTACGCACGTAAATGGGGAGTTATGACACCGGATTTGTATGTAATTAGATATTTTTTGTCTTTCTACTTATTATTCTCAAAATTTTAACCTTAAGGAATTGTCGCTCTCGGAACACAATTTCCAAGTTTTTCATTACATATTTTTACATATTTGGTATTATATTACATATTTTGCTAGTTTTTTGAACATCATTTGCCATTTTATCAATTTTCTTACATATTTTTATGAAAAGAAGTATTTTCAAGAAATTCAGCACTTTTTTCTACTTTTTCACTGCGTGCTACTGCGTAATCTACTGGTGGTACGCTTCGTGAAGACGCGGTCGAATATTCTCAGTCCGACGTGTCTGCTTCAGTTATCTCAGTGGCGGGAAGTGCACGTCAGCGACAAATCATTTTCACTTTTAGACGTGAAAAGTATTGTTGACAACGCGTTTGGCGACCTTTAACCTCAGTTTCCAAGAAACTTTGTAGATGGCCGTCGTGTAACACTTTGATGAGAATATTCCATACCGCAGTTATTGCTTGCAAGTCGTAGATTTTGCCAGTTAGTATGATGGCTTCTATTGCGTCTAGTGTGGCTGCTAAACTACATTCCTGGATAACAGTTTGTGAAGATTTTGCTAGTGATGAGAAAATTGTATAGTGTAAGTGGACATGAACTTGTTTATTAAAAATTATTTTTAAAATGTTAGTACTGTTTTTAAAATTTGTATAGGAAATTTTTTTATATAAATGAGTTCGTTTTATGCATTAATATAACTCTTGGTGACGTAGATACCTTTTTCAATACAGAATGAGAGACGGATGTTGTCTGGGATCAAAATATTTATTTTAAGGCTAAAGATCTTCCCGATAGCTTGGCTATCATTCTCAGAGCTATCTGAAACATACATCAAAAATTTTGAAACGTAGGTTGTTTAAATTATTTACAAAAATAGTTTTAGTACAAAATTGTTGGTGCCAGGTGCGTAAGCAAACTGGATCGTTACCTTGCAGCGTCTGAGCGGAAAACGACGTTCTGCGGATAATTTTTCGTTTTATGTAAATGAGTTTTATAATTAGAGTATTTTAATTACTTATTACGTCCGATTTTACGTATTTATTCCATATTGAAACTGTTTTCATGAGATATTTATGTGCATGTTTTAACGTTTCATTCTGCAAGTGTTTCCGGTGTCTATTCATTGCCGTGAAGGCCTCTTGTCCAAGCCCTCGTGACCTGGTGGTCGTGGGGCGGGGGGGGGGGACGTCGTTGCCCGGGGCGGAGAAGGCCGGGCGACGTCATCGGGGGCGCGGGCGGCCGCTCCAGGAAGTGAAGGGGCCCGCGGCCCTTCCCCTTCGGACGCGCCTCTTCTTCTTCTTCTTCCCCTTTTCCCCGTGCGATCGCCGCGCCGCCGCCGCGAACCGCTATGCCGCGTGCGCTCCGCGAGCGCCGGGGCGACCCCGTTCGGGCGGCGTGGGCGCGCCGCTCCGGCAGCATCAGCTCATGGCATTGCGGTCCCTCTGACCGGAGGGTGCTACCACTCCTCTCCCCACGGCGGCGACAGGATTTTCGACCCTAGCTTGTCAGCTACGTCGAATTCAGTCGCTGTCTGCAGGAGAATTCTGGCGGCCGGTTGCTCTGATCGGTAGTTTTCCATGGTTTCTCCGATCAACACCAGGCGAATGCTGGAGCAGTGCCCTGACAAACGGGCCACGGACCGCGCGCGATATTTCCTACATCTTCCTGGCCCTGTCATCTATCCTTCCACACTTACACTAACATGCACTGCACTACCATGCATGCCGGGAGACCGGGAGTCGGGGGTTTACAGCTTGTCCCGGCTGGGGCGGTGCCCCGCTGATGGGAGATACCTGGTTAGGGGAAAACTCCGCTAGTCGACGGTAGGTCGGCGCCAGATCTCGTCATCCAGCGGGGAAAAGATCATCGCCACTTCCCGAGAAAAACACACACACACTTACGGGACTAATGACCTAAGTACTATTTCCTAGACCACTCGTGCGATGAATTGATGTATTGATGATGCTTGGCGCGACAACTGCTAAGGTCTTCAGTCCCCAATGTGTAGTGCATGTATTTATCACGGGAGGAGGTGGTGAACTGGCTGGCGAGGTCCAGCGCCGTCCCACGTCGACTTTTCCACAATCAGCTCTCTCCCACCAGCGGGCACCGCCCCAGCCGGAACGAGTTCTAAACTTCCCACCGGTCCACCGGCATGTGTCGAAGTGTAGTGCATGCTAGTGTAAGTGTAAGTAACGGGGGAAAAGATGTTGAGGAAGGGGAAGGAAAGATCGCGCGCGGCCCGTGGTTTGTGGCGCGAAAGGTATTGCTCCGTCATTCGCCTGGTACTGACAGAAAAAAATACGAAAAACTACCAGTCTGAGCAGCCGGCTGCTAGAATTCTCCTCCAGTCAGGAGAGCCATTCGATGTAGCTGATTAGCTCGTGTCGACAATCCTGTCACGGTCGGCACCCGAACCTTAGAAAACGGTTAAGTTTTCCAAAAACTTTATACGACATTATTTAAGGCACATGTACTTATTAATATAATTGTTACGTGTATCGTCTGCAAAATGTGATTTGGCAGCATAAAAAAGAAAAGTAGCATATGGAGGAATCTCTGATAGCTTTATATTGATATACTTGGAGGACCAGCAGACTGTAAATTAAATGATACACATAACACATAAAATTAATTGAGCTGTACGGTATTGCATAGATGGATGGAAAATGATAGGGCAAAAAAAGAACAACATTAGCTGTAATAAAAAATAACAAATATTTAATTACTAAAAAATTTGAGTTAAAAGGTTAGTAAACAAACAAAAAAATATTAAAAAAACAGTAAGATAAAAAATTAATGTGAAAAAAGTAATGAAAAGAAATGAACAAAAGTAATTGAAAAACAGTAATCTTGAAGTCAGAAGTTGCCAAAAATTAAAGTATTTTCTTGCGTTAAATTTAAATAGATTAAAAGAGTGCACTCAAGTAGATTTCTGATGCATCAGAAAGAAGTTTGAAATAAGTAGTCACTTATCCGTTGGAGCTCTGGTGGGTGTTTCTTGCAGCAGATGTCGGTCGAGAGATGTTGCAGCAGCAGGAGATTGTTGACGGGGATGGCGCAGAGTTGCGACCCCAAATTAAAATGTTGTGCAGAGCAGCGTCTTCTAGCAGATTGCAGTAGGCAACTAGGCGTTGCACCGCATATTGTAAGTAAATGCTAGAGAGCCGCTTCTTGCAACAGATTGCGGTAGGCAAAATAGATTTTGCACCGCATACGAAAGTACGTCTGACCTCTGCGGAGGTTGCCACAAGAGTCCTTGTTCTCGTCGGATGAAAAGTTTTTGAAAACTGGTCGGTCGAAATGTTGTCCTTTCGTGACACACAGGGGCGCTAGTGTCAATTTGCGTGTGTGTCTGAGGGCTAGCGCTGTTGGGGAGATGGCGAAGCTTGTGCACGCACTCAGCGCGCACGCATGCCCTTGGAGCCGGAGGGGCTCGGACAGGAAGTTGCCAAAAAAAATGCGCCTGGAATAACAGCCTCCGGCACGTTCGCAGTCGCCACCCCAATGGGGGCGGGACGCGCGGAGGGTGGTCCAGCAGGGGTGCAGGGGTCCAGCTGGGCGAGGCAAGGACTGCATTCCTCCGAACGACGCCACTCCGACCGATTTCAACTCACATATTTTTCAACACACTACACTGGTTGTTCAAATAATTGAGTATAAAGAATTGTGCTGCAAGGGTCCCCTGGGTGCAAGGAAATAAAAAATTCAATAAATAGTTTTAAATTGGGACGTAACATACTGCCGCCCAAATGGCACGACACAGGAGTGTCATTTGTAAAAAAGAAATAAAATAGAGAATTTTAATAAGAACAATGTGAAGTCCCAATGATAAAGAAAACTATTCTATCTTATGAAATAGGTAAGGGAGCTAACTTATGAATTGTACGTAAAAATGTTCCACCCGCAGTTCGAACGCGATCAACACGAGCTCTATTATCACGCCCTAATGCAAGAGTATCATTTAGCGATACATCCGTGCTAGATTTCGCTGAAGCGTCATAAACTACGCGTAATTTCGTGGTTGAACTAGAGGGTTTCAGAATTGGATGGTGAGGGATATAATAGCCAAAATTATCCAGGGAGTTGGAGGTCACTTCAACCATATGACCCAAGTTTTCATACTCTTTCATGAACTCCACATAGTTGTGTTTGAGTTCCGGATCTTTCTCAAGCCTGGTTTCTAATGACAAGAAACGCCGTTTTGCCTGAGCCTGATTTGCGCCTAAAGTCGGTGCATTTAATTTGCGAGGGAGTTTTATTATATATCTGCCATCGCGATCGCGAGTGGTAGATTCGCGAAAGAAATCTTCGCAATGTTCATTTTCTGGAGAGGAATGTTTAGCCGCGGGCAGTTCCTCTAATTGCCAAAACTTGTTTAATTCAAACTGTGTTTCCTCTAAACTTTCGTGATTAGAAGATATAAATGCCGAGTAATAACTCGTAGATTGTTTTGACCCCTGCAAACACGGTAGACGGCCAGCTACTAACCAGCCTAATAAGGTGTTCTGCATGACGGGTTTGTCAGGTCCTAATGAAACATTTCCCGTAGCCAGTATTGAGTAAAATATTTCCGAACCTAATAATAAGTCGATGGACTTAGCGTTAGCGAAATGCGGATCTGCTAGAGTCATGTTACTTGGAATATTCCAAGAAGATGGATCTAAATCTACCGCTGGTAGTTGAGAACTTATCTGTGGTATAACGTAAGCACCTAAGTTGGTGCGCCAATTCGTGGCGCTGGCGCCAACTTCAAGTGATACCCCGCGAGTAGCTCGCGTCTGAGAAGCTGCTATGCCGCAGATATTTATAGAGGCATCAAAGGTATTGAGTTGAAGTCGTTCAACTAAAGATTCAGTAATTAAATTACAATTGGATCCGGAGTCCATAATTGCCGTGCACTGCACGTAAGATCCGTCCCTTTTCCTTATCTGCACTGCCGCGGTGGCGAGAAGGCATCGTGACGTATGAACTGCAGGCCAAGTGCAAAACGATATCTTAGACGAATCCTGCGACTTTACCTGAGCTTCAATGTGTTCCGAGATTCCAGCTGAGGGCGCGGAACTCGTGGTGTTCATGTCTGAACACGCGTTAGCATTAGCTGACATCACGTTTGATTGCGTTTGAGGCTTACTGGAAATTTTATCCCCTAAATGTAGTAGCGTATGATGACGTTTATCGCACTGACGACACGTTCCCTTTGAACAAGTATGCCCAGGACTAAAACGTTTTAAACAATTTCGACATAACTTCTTGTCATTTACTACGGCTATCCTTTTCTGCGGACTCATTTTGTTGAAATCAGCACACAAATAAATTGGATGTGGGCCGGAACAGCAAGCGCAATTACTGGTACCCTGTTTTGAAGTGGGGCGTGATGACGATGACCCTTGCTTTAGATGTACTTCGACATTTACTTTATTAATATTAACTAGATCTAAGATTTTACATCTTTTTTCAAGAAATGTGGTCAGATCGTTAAGGGAGGGCATTTTATCTGTGTTAGATGAACTTTCCCATTCACGCAAAGTTTCCAGGTCTAGAGACTCTAACAACAACTGAGAAATGAGCAATTCATCAAGAGGTAGTTCATTTTGAATTACCTTCAGCGCATTGTAATTAGTCACAAAATGATCTAATATAGCTCTTAAAGACTGAGGTGATCCTGCTTGTAATTCAGGCGGTTTTAGAAGCTTTTTCAGGTAGCTAGATATTATCAACCGGGTGTTATCATATCTAGTACAAAGCAGATTCCATGCTACCTGAAAATTGAGGGCTGATGCCGGTAGACTACGTAGCAATGAAAGAGGTTCCCCTTCAAGAGCAGTATTTAGATGATGAAACCTTGCGGCATCTTCTATAGTGGTATTTTTTATAATCAAGGCCGTAAAGATTTCCTTGAAATTCGTCCAATTCGCAAAATCTCCATTGAATTTAGGAATAGAGATTTCCGGTAACCTGACTGATTGTTGTGTTCGAGAATTTGCAAAAGATGAGTACACATGCTGTTCGTTGTTAACAGAATTCTCCGAAATTTGATCGGAGTGATGATTGTTCTCACTGAGAATAATCTTAATCTGAGCTAAGAGAGTGACGTACTCGTCCTCAATATTTTCGTATTCCCTAAACTCAGAATCAGAAAATTCAAATTGCATTGATACTTGAGCAAATTGTTCATAAAAATTAGTGAGCCGAGTCTGTTTTTCTATTAACACGTTATAGGATAGCCTATCTTTAATTTCATAATTACGCAATGCATTCATAGAGGAAATTAATAACCTTTTGAAATTATTTCTTTGATGCTCTTGTTGAGTGGTTTCATAGCCTGCGTGGGGGTCTAACTGCCTATTTTTCTTTGGACCCATTTTGATTTATTAAAATTTACCAAAAAAAATTATGAGGTTAAAATAAAACCTTCTATCACCCAAAACAAAAATAATGTCTTGCCACGATAGCCCTGCACGTCAAGGGGGGACTTGCGGACACAATTCACTGTTACGATGCGTAATAACAATTATGTGAAAATGAACACTTATCACTACACACGAACACAATTTTGTTTGCCCTACCAACACATCCAAACAATACAACGTATTGTCTAATAACTGGAAATAAATATCCGCGAACGGAGGACCAAATATGTTACGTGTATCGTCTGCAAAATGTGATTTGGCAGTATAAAAAAAGAAAAGTAGCATATGGAGGAATCTCTGATAGCTTTATATTGATATATTTGGAGGACCAGCAGACTGTAAATTAAATGATACACATAACACATAAAATTAATGGAGCTGTACGGTATTGCATAGATGGATGGAAAATGATAGGGCAAAAAAAGAACAACATTAGCTGTAATAAAAAATAACAAATATTTAATTACTAAAAAATTTGAGTTAAAAGGTTAGTAAACAAACAAAAAAATATTAAAAAAACAGTAAGATAAAAAATTAATGTGAAAAAAGTAATGAAAAGAAATGAACAAAAGTAATTGAAAAACAGTAATCTTGAAGTCAGAAGTTGCCAAAAATTAAAGTATTTTCTTGCGTTAAATTTAAATAGATTAAAAGAGTGCACTCAAGTAGATTTCTGATGCATCAGAAAGAAGTTTGAAATAAGTAGTCACTTATCCGTTGGAGCTCTGGTGGGTGTTTCTTGCAGCAGATGTCGGTCGAGAGATGTTGCAGCAGCAGGAGATTGTTGACGGGGATGGCGCAGAGTTGCGACCCCAAATTAAAATGTTGTGCAGAGCAGCGTCTTCTAGCAGATTGCAGTAGGCAACTAGGCGTTGCACCGCATATTGTAAGTAAATGCTAGAGAGCCGCTTCTTGCAACAGATTGCGGTAGGCAAAATAGATTTTGCACCGCATACGAAAGTACGTCTGACCTCTGC